>OY728123.1:988481331-989106331 GCA_963277665.1 Viscum album
CACACCCCTAGAATTATAACGTTTCCCCTGACATGATTTTCAACTTGAAACACCAGATCAAACATAAGGAAACTACTCTCGGTACTTGATTTCATCTAAACAGTTGAATCCCAATTGACCACACTCAACTCGGTTGCGCTGAATTTTCTTCAAAAATCCCCAACTTACCCTTGAACTACACCTGTATCATCCCAATGACATGCATGATGTGGTTCCTTACTCTTGGTTTGGTGTAGCCCGGTCCTATTTGGTTATTTTTTGGCTAAATACTTGAATCCCATACAGCGCACCATGCCGTAAATCCACGGGTCGAGCTCCACAGTGAGCTTGTTGGGGGTTGTAGTGGACAACACACCCCTGATATGAGGGTTCAGGAGTCGAAGCCCCCAGCCTAAATTTCAGGAAAATGTAGAAACTATAAACAAATATAGCAGATCTAATTGTCAAACACTGATAGGGAACTATAGCAGTGCAGACATTGGCATGATTACTGTATCAGGTCAGACTTTGGAGAGAACATTATTGTATCCCCACATACTTCTAGCCACAGACCACTATAGTAGCTTGGACTTAGGTGGTTGTGACACTATTCTGATATGGACTTCCAACCACCTTATACTGTATCATAATATACTTTCTGTGTGATTGGTGGAATAGTGCTTCATCTTCTTTATTTTCCCATTTCAAGATAGGGTTTCTGTGTGTTAGAAACTATAAGATACTCCTTTTAAATTGTTCTCTCTAATTTCATAGTGAAGTATTTATGCCTCTCCATGGACATAGATATCATTTTCTGAACCACATAAATATTTTTGTCTTGTGTGATTATTTCTTCTATCTTTTCTTCATCTGCAAACCTATTCTTTCATTTGTGACTCCCGACATCTCCGTAACACTTACCGACCACATCAAAATATAAATAAAAGTTCAAGACAAACCACATTTTGATGAATATTCTTTAAAATGCTCATCTACCATAACTTATTCACCCTCTAAACCCAAATCTCGATCCCTTTATCCCAAGGCACACTTAGATCATTACTAGGCATGATCATTAGAGTCTATAACTGACTCCAAGTGATTTTTCTTGGTCAAACCATAAGATATCCATTTTTTTGTCATTCCACAACATGAAAACGTACCTAACATTAACCAAGTAATATAGTAATATATAGGTCCATTTATCCAACAACAACACAACACCAAACGAACATCCAACGTCTGGTCTCATCATCCCATGAACCTTCTCTTGTGAGGGTCAAAAGCTGGCGACCAACACTCCACTCCCCACATTAGGAGTTTCCTTATAGCCTCACCAACTAAAAGAATCCTCAATAACTATATCACATGCCCATCCATTACTGAACATAATAAATTGCATGTCTAAAATCTCGTTCATACTTGAGTTTCAATGAAAATGTAACCTATTTATTGTTCCTAATCCATAAAAATGACACCCACAATAATGATAAAATTTCAAATGTAATGAGGGTTACCACCCTCAAACAGAAAAAGGTTAACTCCCCACTATATAGATTACCTTTTTACCATTTCTTGAGTGAAAATCCCAAGTAGTTCCTCTATTAAACCAGAAAAATATTTGATTTATCTTGGAGGATAGCCAAAAATCTCTCAATATACTCAAGATGATGTCAAGATATGGGGAATGATTGTCTCTAGGATGGGAGTACACTGTGATTTAATTGAAAGGCATGTATCAATCTCTCTGAGACACTATTTCATAAAACTATGCTACACTTTTCTTTACCAACACCCGAAACCACATATCCCAACAATGCGTGTCCAGGTCCAGCCACAAGCCAACCATCTCATGACACTAAATCTATCTTGATGTCTCCTATACCACATAGAGACATTTATCATTTCATCATAGCTATTAAGAAACCCTACCTGTGACATTTCTTTAAAACTGTTGGTACTAAGATCGCAAACAACCACTGACTGATTTATGATTTAAATGGTACCACACGTAACTGATGCGTACCAAAGATTCCTATATAGTGAGTGTACAACCCCATATGAACTGATCATCATCACATGACACATGATCCTATGACCCATCCATAATAAGTCCAAGCTGACTGTGCTATATGACATGTTATTCTCATTAATCCAAAAGCTCCCATGGAACCCCTCTTTAAGATCAGACACTCCACCTATGACATGATTTATTCCACTAATTCCTAAAAACAGTGTCATTATATTCATAAGAATATATCCATGATCTAACATGTTACTAACCATAGAAACACCGATCAAAAATTTTAATCACCTAAACAATCCTACCATGAAATCCAGTCTCAATATCCAAGCACCCTGGGTGCTTCCTCAGAAACCAAAGGCATCAACCTTCCTATATCGCAAAACTCGAGTATATGTTGTTAATCAATCTTAGAATGAGTGAATGACCAAGATCAACACCTTAAAGGAATCTATAAACCAGTTAAAACCCCTCTCACAAGTTTCCATTGATCAAACCCAATGTTGACCTATAAGGGTCTGAGTCACAAATAAGGGTCACTATGTCTCCCAACTAGCCCTACTTATCAGAGTTCATAACAAGGTCACTTGGTCCTATAACCTAATCCTATAATTCAAACCTCTCACCAATGTCACATCTCATGAGGTGTCATCCATAAACCCATCTCAATGTAAGACATCTAATACGCATGTCAAATATCTATAAAAAAGATAAGGATAACATCAAACTATGATAAGTATATTGATGCATATATTTTATGGTCTTTTAATGTATTGAATAGTGTACTTAAATGAATATTCTTGAAAAATGTTTGATAATTTAACTTGTTTTATGATATTTGGTAGGAAATAATGAAATTTTTGAAAAGGAATGAAAAGATCGGTGCGGCACCAGATTTTTTAGGAAGATCATAGAGAACATCTAATACAAAAGCTGAAAAACAAAGGAAAATGAGATCTGGAAGAAGAAAAATGAATTACATGTCATGATTCATCATTACACGATGTTTAGTAGTATTTCACAACATGTCACAGAATGTAAAGAAAAGTGGTGAAGAATTTCAAGTCATGAATTCATTATACGATGTGATTCACCATTACACGTCGTGTAACATTTGAATTCAAATTTCTCCCTCCATAACAAGTCATGACATAGTTTCAAACTGTGAATGTTTGTTACATGTCGTAAGTACCAGTTTCATGCTGTGAAAGGAATCAACATTCCAAATCTTCAAATGAGATTCGTGTGAGATTCACAGAGATTCAAAAATCACAGAGGAAAACTTGTATCATGATTACATGATGTGTAATCACATTACACATCATGAAAATGATCAAGAAAAACCCATCCAAATGCTATAAATATAGGATCTACCTATTATTGTTGGGGGATATAGATCAAGAGAAAAAATCTTGAAGCAAGAAGCTGCATTGCGCAAGGCCCTCCCCAGGTTCTTCCTTTATTTTTCTTCATGCTTTATTTTTTACTTTCTCCTTCCCTCTTATTCTCTCATCACTAGGATGAGGGGGTAAACCTTCCATGTGCTAGGGTTATGTAACTGAAGGGGAAATGGGCACTGGATTTATTTATTTTAATTAATTATGTATTTTGTTTGTGGAATTTATTCTTCAACTTAAAATCCCTTTATTTTTATTTTATCATGATCATTGATAACTTAATTAAAAAGGAAAATTTAAATTGCACAACTTACAACCATAAAGAATACATGACCATTTTTAACATTAGGAGAAATTAGGTTTAAACATGGTATCGAGACAAACATGATTCATCAAACACCCTAAATTACCGAACCAAGGGAAATAATGTATTTATGTATTAAGGAGGAGATACCATGACTAGTGGATCTTCCTCATCTCAACTCTAACACCAACCATGAATTAATCAACCTATAATTTAAAATCCAATTATACATGAACCCTTAAATAATAAAACACTAGCATGATTTTTAAATCTGATAAAAATCCAATCAATCAATTTAATTCATTTTCATTTTCCTTTATTCAAATAAATCAAATCAATCATTCTCACATTTTCCCTCAAAATAAATATTTTGAAATTATAATAAAACTAATTTCACCATCCCTATGGATCGATCTCAATCTTATACTTTACTATAGTTTAATTAATCAAGTAGCATAGTTGAGTTTTATAAGTTTTGTTTTTGCGTAGACCCGTAGGGAAATAACGAAACCCATGTGGATATCATCCTACATGGTTCAAAACCTATCAACATGGTTAAAATTATATAGGTTTTAAATTCTATGTTATAGAGGAAAACACCATATAAGTTAAAAATTGAAAACCTATTTAGTTGAAACCCATTGATAACTCATAACCAAGGAAGAACTATAACGGCGTCACCTACTAAGAATCAGCCTAATAGGGCCTTGATCCTCTCTGAGCACACTTATAATGGAATACTCCCTAGAGGTTGATGATTTAAACGTTGGAAAGAGTGATGGAATGACACTCATAGAGAATCTATATATGGTAATACCACCTCAAGGTTCTAGTTCACTATAAATGTTCTGGTATCTATCGGCAGCGTAAAAAGCAACATGAATAGGTCATCTAAAATGAAGGTATCAACTATTAACATTGACTTGAAAGGGTCAAAAATATGCACACAACATCATCTCAACAATCCATACCATTTAATAAGCATGCAGTTTAGTTAAGTAGAATGTCATTTTAGTCTATGCGAAAAAACACCATATAGGTTGTTACTAAAATTTTAAATAACTGAACCATGGAAACAACACCCCAAGAGGGTTCCAACACTCGGGCATCATGTTTCCTATCAACCTACTAGGGTCTCTTCACATCCCGTGCATGAGTAAAAAGTCATCATCCTCACTATCGAACATCGCATCGTAGATCCACATGACCCGCCATCAGAAGGATATATATAGAAGTTAACCCAATTGAATAGAAGGACACCAAGAACCTATATGGGAAAACAACATTTAGGTTTTTGATAAAACTTTAAACAATTGGCCTTCATCATCATTAGTAAAATTACACACTAGATTGCCTATAACAGGTGGACCCTACATACTGAATATGATGCATGAGGTGTCTCTTGCCTTTGCTAGCCAAGAGTCAAAATTAGTCAATGGACACTTTACAATGATCCAAGATCTAGAAATATATCAATGGAATCTTGAAAAAGGATGAGATCTATAAACCCATAAAAATTCATAAACTCCACACAACATGTGTTTTTCTCAAAGAGAAAATCATATGCAGCTGTAACATCGCATATCAAGAACAACAATCCCATAACCCTGACAACCGGGACATATTAACGGAACAAGTGTTCTCAATGAATTATTATGATATCAATAATAGATTCCAACACATTACTAATAATCATGTATACTATATCTCAGATAGTAAAACAACAAGAAAAGAATCACCTTTGATACCACTTTGTGACATCCCAACACAGATGCCACTATTCTGGTGCCCCGAGCTAGTTCTCCACAAGGCCTCATGCATGCCTCTCTATATGCCACATGATTCTGACTAGTAGTGAGAGTCTAAGGTGTGTTCATGGAGAGACTATGTACTCATATCAGAGTAAGGAACTACATAAAAATACAAATATCATCCATAACAATAAATAATTAGAGTGCATAAGCAGTAAATATAAACAAGGATTTAATAAATATTATATTGCAGTAAGGACCCAACCAACCATATCATACATATAGAACTAATATCCCACCATGACAATCACATATATAGGAGTAAATATAATAAGTATAAATAAAACTACAAGGATCTACTTCCATCTCCATTTTCAACTACATACTCAATATCCATGAACATATCTGAACCATCCTGCTCAATCAATCATGGTCCTCAACCAAACCTATGCCTGTAACCAAGTGAATTTTTTCTCATGTACCCTGGTGCAATGGTGGTATGAATAGGGTTTAATTACTAATCTTAGTAAGGAACCACTAATGCACTCTCGTACATAGCTCGTGAATACAGTTTGTGTGTATGTGAGACACTCATTAGGATAACAATAATAAAAAAACTGTTGAAAGTAATCCAAAAGATAAAATTCATACCAATATCATGTTATCATAAGGTTATGATCATGAAAGATTCATAGCCTAGATGAGACATAATTTTAATAATGTAAGGGAAACAAATATCATGAGTAAACTCAATAAATAGTCGATCCTTGGGTTTGTGATCCCAGTTGAAACATCTTGTTATTAGTTTTTAGGTACTCCTCAAACCTTATTTTGATCATTATTTTTTTGGGGCTTGTATTAGGTTATTTAAGGTTAAATTTGGAAATTTTTGGAGGTTTTATAGGTGGTTCATGGTTTTCCCAAATCGTACGCCCCTCTAGTGAAAACCATGCAACCCTAGACAGTGAGGGTTTTCATGGTTGGGGCATGATTTAAAAAAATGTGTTCCCACCTAGTAAACGTTTTGTGCCTATTATAGTGAGTCTAGAGGGGACACATGGTTATCACACATGGTATATTTAACCTTTCATCCCTCTCTAGGAAATTGTGTGTGCAAGATATATTTATTCTGAAAAATTATTAAAAAATTTCTGAACCCCCATTTAAGTCCCCGATCAACCCCAATTCCACCTAACTCAAATTAATTGGATAGGAAAACTCTCTAGGGGTGATTTTTTCTTCTCCAAATCATTTCCTTAGAGGATATAATCATCAAGGATCTCGTTCAATCTCCTTTGGGTAAGTGAATCTCCTCTCATGTGTTTTCTACCACCCTATCTTTCTATCCTTCTTAGAGAGTGTTAGTTCATCATGTCGTTGATGGATCTAAACTACTTTTAATAGAATCTTGATTCTAGGTTTGGTTTATTGATCTCGTTATCCTTCATTCTTCATTAGAATTCCCTATTGTGGGCGTTGTGCATTTTGACTTCATGATTAAAGGCAGGAAGTTCAATTTGAGATTTTACATATAATTAAACTGCAATTTTCTTTATTTGCTTGAATTATATTTCAATTGATTTGTGAAATTAAAATTTTATGTAAATCATATTCGAAATTTGATATGGTATTTATTTTGGGTAAAAGCTCAAATTCTAAAGAAATTGGAATTTGGGGGTCTATTATGAAATTGATGGAATTGATGCAATGATTTGAGAATTTCTTTGAGAAAAATGAATTAAATTGAAATGATAAAAACCCATTATTAGATTTGTGTTTAAAAGGCATGAAATGATGAAAACCCCATGTATTTGTTTTTAAATTTAATTTGAATATTAAAATGGGAGAATTGGGAAATTGAATTGTAAATGATGATTGATTTGAAATGAGATGATTTTCCACATTTTCATTGATTGATTGAGAACATGTGATCTTGAGTATTTAGTGGGTTATTTGGGACTAGCACGCAAGGATGAAAATTACCTAGAAATGGATTGATGGTGAAAATTATAAAAAAAACCTAGTTTGGCAGATCTAATCTCTGATGAGATGTTGATGAGTCTTTTTCAACCTAATCTTGGAGGATGTGTGTACACATACTTTCCATGATCACTGAAATGAGATGTGTGAGTATCATATAATTAGAAACTATCATACCGCAGAGTAGTTGTCCATCATGATTGTTGTGATTATTTTTATTATATATTCCAATGATTATAAAACTATTTTCTTCATGCCAGTTTATTTTTATAAACTGTTTTATATAAAATGTTTATTTAATTCATGTTTAAAATGTTTTCCATAATTTTGAAACGAAATAATGTTTTTTTAATATGAAAATTTATTTCCATGCCATGTTTTATTTAAATTTAAATCATGATTTGGTTTATTATTAGGATATTTGTTATGGAACACTTGTTCTCACTCTACCAGGATTTATAGCTCAGACTCTACCTTTGCCTTCAGGCATTTGTATATTTTCTTTTGCTAGGTCTGAGAAAAGAGAAAGTTCCTCTTGGAGGAAGTGAATTTTCTAGATCCTTTGGGCTTCGAGTGATGTTTCCTTTGGGATGTTTGAGTTTATCTTGTAAAATTATGAGTACTTTGATGATGTAGTGTTTTGAGATTTGTTATAACTATTTAGTTTCTAGTATTTTATACTTTTGGAGTGTTGAGAATATTTTAACGTATATTTTATCTTCTATTTTTTTGTGGTAAATTTGTTCCCCCTTTTATCATGTATGATTTCAGGTTCTAGTTTCCAACCCATGGGGATCAGGAACTCCCTTTAGGATATGTCAGAGCCAGTTTGGTTATCAAGGTTCCCAAGTATCTATTATGGTTTGTGACAAATTTCTGTAATAGGTGTTGGTTAAGAATCATTCCTTGATGTTAGTATATAGTTTGAAGTATCTTATTTAGAATTAGGAGGTAGTTACAAGTGATTTCCTAACCATTTCTCATTGTAATGATCCTTAAGTCACAATGGGTGGTTTGGGAAAGGTGTATTGAGGAATAATATGATATGATTCTAGTCATCTCCCTAATTTTGATTTGGATAGGTCAAAATCCAAAAATATTTTATCCAAGGGGATTAATTTTCATGTTGATCTTGTTTGAGATGTTGATATGAGTAATCTTATGATGTATTCAATTTTTTTTGTTGATGTTTTATAGCATTATGCCTCAGAAAATATGTGTGAATAGGCCCCAAGAGGAAGCTACTGGTGAACCACATCAGGTGAATCCTCCCATGGACCATAATCTATCCAAGATTATTATGTGTGATATCCAAGCTCTGATACCGGCACTTGCACCCATTCCGATTCAGGATCCAGTTGTGGAACCTAAGAGGGATGAATTGTAGAATCATACTCATGAATTAATTTTCTAGAAACCACTAGCATTTTGAGGCACGAATGATCCTCAAGAGGCTGAGGATTGGTTTGTGAAGATAGAGATTTTTTGAGTTCTTGGAAATGCCCAATTTGTTCAAGGTGAAATGTGCCACCTTCAAGATGGAAGAACCTAGTAGGAGATGGTGGGACTCTATGGTGATGATGAATAAGAACAAGGGTTTAGAGTGGTAGTAATTCAAATTTATTTTTACTGTCCAGTTCTATCCAGAGTCTATGGTGCTGGCTATGGTTTTGGAGTTTTTCAAACTCGAGTAGGCTGACAAGACCATGACAGAGTATGCAAATCTCTTTGTTGAACCTGTGCAGTTTTCACCTTATATTGTATCGAATGATAAGATGAAGACTCGATGGTTCAAGATGGGTCTTCGACCTGATATTAATTCTCAATTTTTCCTACTAAATCCTTATTCTTATACTGATGTGTTGGATAGGGATTTGATGGTTGAACTTGACCTGGCAGGTAAGTCAAGGTTAATGGGATTTCCTTTTTCTCCGAGTGGAAGTTTTTTGAATTTCTTTAAAGGAAATGGTAATAATAATGAGTCTCATGGTGGATATCAAAAATAGGGTTCTTCTAGACCTCTTGTAGTACTTGGAAGAGGCCCTTTGACTTGCTTCTAGTGTGGAAAGACTGGACATTCAAAATGGGTTTGCATTGAGGCATGCACGATCTTCAGCTCCTATGGACCTTCAGGACACTTGTAGAAATTATTTTATATCTTTTCTACCCCACATATTGGAATAGGCTCATTTTCACCTAAAATTACTATGGTAAAATCAAATGCTTCACAAAAAAGTTTTCCAACCCTAGGAATCCAAAACAAATATTTTTCACGCAGTGGAAAAGTCTCCAAAGGAGGAAGATATGAGTCTAATGACTATGAGAGGTACCAAAACTATAACTTCATAATTACCAATTGCTTTATTTGATACTGGTGCATATCATTCATTTATACCGACTCATATTGTGAACCTTCTAAATATTCCTACAAATATTTTATCTTATGTGATGGATATTACTACACCCCTCAGAAAGAAGAGATATCATAGTCTCTATTGTCCTTCTTGTGTCTTCACTTTATTAGAGATCAATCTTACCTGGGATTTTCTGGTTCTCCACATGAATCTTCTTTATTTCATTTTAATGATGAATTGATTGTCCCAAATTTATTGTTATCTTCAATGGGTCTCCTTTATGTAACGCCCCAACCCCAGCTACCCAGAGTCGGTGCATTACTTCGTAACATTGGCATGATCACAAAAGATCAAGTCTCGAATGACCGATTAGTTTAGTAGCCTTGGAAACACTAGATACATTAATAAGTCTTTCATTACATCATAAAGTAAAAAAAACTACAATAACATGGTCTTCATAGCCCACACTCATATCCCTTTCTGACTATCCCTGCAGGTCATTCATAAAATACTTCTTCACATCCTGGAAAATATTAAAACATTGAAAGGGGTGAGCTCAGATGCTCAGTAAGGATAAAAATATTGCGGAATATTTCATAAATAAACATAAAAATTTAAGGCAATGTATAACTAAAACAAAATCCTTTTAAACTTGAACGTCAACATAATATGGAAAAAGTAAAATGAGATAATGTCATTCACTTCTTCACATGGATATTCTACTAGTCGAATAATCACATGCAATATCAATAACCACTTTCATAATGAGGGAATGTATAATGCCAGACATTCTGAAACATTTTGTCAAGGCCTCGGCCAAGACGTCTAAAATGATTAAGGCCTCGGCCAAAACCATAAATCAAATTGGGAAAGGGCCTCGGCCAATTCCACATCTAGTTGTCTCATGATACCTACCGATGCATCGAGGAGATATAGCGGGCTCCACCCGTCACTTATTAATTCCAATGCATTCCTTATATGAAAAATGGTATATAAACATTTAGTAATACCATTTTTTTTAAAATACCATTTGAAATTAATTGCGGTATCAAAATACCAGTTTAATTTTTTAGAAGATACTTACATTTAAAATTGCTCAAATATACTCCAGTGTTTTTCTGAAAACATTATGCAAGATTCTGAAAACAAAATAACTAATTCTGAGACTGCTCGACTAATTTCAGGCCATGATGGGTCCACACCCAATCCCTTCCTGTCTACCACACTCGAGAGTCAGGTTTCCTAACAACATTTTTAAGCTTGCGTTAAATACGTATACATTTGCACTGGATTTTCATATATTTGAGAGAAATATCTTTTTTTGAAATCATTTATAAATCAAATAATCATAAAATAAAACCTTTTTAACAAATGTAAAAGTCAAAGTGGTTTATACACCGTATAAAAGAATGTTGTGTATAAAACCAAATATGCCTCAATGGAAGGAGATTGAGACAGAGTCCTTAAAAAGATCATTTTTAAAATAAAATAGATCTATTATGTGTATTCACTATAGGTACACATAAAGAACGTAAAAATACAAAATAGGACATAATAATATCATGACATAATTTGAAAGTAGGAGATTAACCCAAAGAATGGAAGTTGGGTTAAGAAATTCTCTTACCTTGCGTCCTGTCCTGACTCGACCGTTCTTTAACCTCCTGAATAATAAACTAGAGTTAATTCCTATTTACTTAAGAACCTTTTTCATGTTCATTATTCCTTTTATATCCCTTATTACCATGTTATGAACATTATGTAATTATTTAAGTTTATAACGGTCGTTTTGTCGATCTTTGGTACTTGAGTCAAAAATAAACTTCTTATAATTACAAGTTGTTCATGTGGTGAAATATCCATTATATACAGAATTATATTCATGATGTTGATATCATATATATCATATATATACAGTATATACATTCATTTTTAATATTACATAACATTTAGAGGTAAGAAATGAAATGCACCGTTCATGGAGACGGTAAGCCGTACGTACGCATGAACGCTACTTTCATTTCTATTTCATATTTAATGGAATGAAATCATAATGATATAAATTTATAATATAATTCCAGTATAATATATTGTATAATACCATTTACTCCATCCTTTATACATCCCACATATGGCATTAACGATTCAAATCACTTTGAGGGGGCGGTAGTCCGCACTTCCTAAAATGAAATTATCGCGTTTACCCATAATGGAAATCATAAAGTATGCCATAAATGAGAAATACAGAAGCATAAGTAAAACATAAACATATTATATATCATATATAAATATAGTGACATCTTAATGGCCACCTTTCAAGGTGTTATATGAGTGTTGAACAATCATCGTTTCGTGAGGCAGAAATTCGCCATTCACAGAAACCGTATGTTCTTTAACCATTAGATGTAGGTGTGTGTAAGTGTAGCTCGAATTCTTCTTATAACAACATCCTAGTATATTGAGGATACTGTTGTTTTTACAAAATAAATGAATAAAAAGAGTTTAGGGGGTTGTAGAAGAAAAATAAAACAAAACAACATTAGAGAAGACATTACCTCAAAATCGGGTAACTCTTTTTGATTTGAGCCAAAGGCTTCCTTGGGAAGATTTCTTCCCAAAGTGAGGCTTCTAGGAGTAAGGGAGGGAAGTTGGGAGAGTATTTGGGCAGATTTTGGCCGAGCCAAATGGCTTGAAAGTGTGAATGAGGTGGTAGAGGTGGGGGCCTTTTATAAGAGGAGAGGAGGGGCACTCTTGGAAAGTAAGGAAATTTTACATTATTATACAATGATTTTCGGATTCTAAAGGTCCCACACTTATATAATTCGTGTCTAAGGTGATAATAGTTCTAAATATACCCATCCAATAGTCTTTGGACAAGTTTAAGCCTTGGATTGTACATTATCTTTTCATTTTATTAAAATCGTTAAATAATGAGGTCATCGCTGCATCATAATGATGTCATAAATAATTTAATTTATTTAATGTCTAAAAATTATAAAAAAATACTATGATGTAGGAAATATTTTTATCTTTCCAATGACTATTTATAGTCAAAAATATGACTTGTATAACCCCATGTAAAAATTGTTTTAGTAAAACATTTCATGTTTGTGTCATTTTTTACTTTAACATTAAATAAAAGGTATTTATGTCATTTTCCAACTAAAGTGGCTCCATGGGGTCCCCAAGTTGATCCATGGAATTTATTGGTCGGCTATGGCACATACAATGAGGGTAGGACATGTGTCAATCTCATCTCATATTATTAAAACATTATTTTTACCTTAAACTACACTAATTACCTCTAATCACGATTAAGAACTTAAAAGTTACTATTCACCAAAAATTATTTTAATCTCATTGAACCATATTTTACTTCTTAATGACAACCATGTATGTCGGATTTTTGAAAATCAAAACACAGAAGTGGTAATATTTCATTTAAACGAAAAATCAGTTATTTAACTACCACTTAGTGGTTTCACTATTCATCAAAAATTGAAGTTTTTCAGAAAAATGCCAAAATTTCACCCTAATCTATAATTGATATTCCGAATTCAAAAATGATGTCTATTTTACAAAATTCCAAACATATAAGTTGAATTAATTAATTTTATAATTAATTCCTGTTGTCACAACAAATAGCGTGTTTTTAAGAAATAATTTATATCAAAAGATTGGCAATTGTTTATGTCCAATTTCAATGTTAAATTAATTCTAATGACCACCATTGGATAAAATGGTAAAAATATATTCTAATTATACTTTAAAACCCCTAAATAGTATAATTTATCACTATAAATTATTTTGATTAAAAAATTTGTTTTAAGTATTTTTCACTATTCATAAAAAAATGAAAGTTCTCAGAAAATTACAAAAAAACTCAACTTAGGATAATTTCAATATTCCGAATACAAAAATGAAGTCCATTTTGAAATATAAAATGTATATAATTTCAAAAAGTGGGTATTACTATTCATAACGGCTACTTTGATTAGTTGTGTTGTGTTAGAACTCGAAGTTGCGTACAATGCAAGCTATTGCATTATTGAATGAGAAGCGTATCATAGAAGCTCGGGGTGTTACATTCTCCCCTCCTTCAATAAATTGCATCCTCGCAATTTTGAAATTTTTCTTGGAAAATAAAAGGTTGAAAATAGAAAATACCTTTGTAGAAAACCCACATCGGAAATAAGGTTAATAAAAATATAACTTTAAAAGAAAGAAAGATAAGTACAAAGGTCACCCGAGATAGCTCATACTAGGATTCTATAAAAATATGGATATGGAAGAAAAACAAACCGTCAAGGTCTGATGGAGAGTTGTAGAAAACTGGATTAGGAGAAAGTTAACAATAAGAAAATCACAAACTTGTGATTGGTTAAACAGTCATTGAATCCCCAATTGGAAAATTTAACCGGCAAAGTTTTTGTTTTAAGTTACCTTTTATAAAGTTAAAGAATTTATTTAGGAGATTTACTAAGAACGTAAGGGAATATACATACTTGTCATGTAGACTTTCATTCTTTAATAAATTTTTACCAAAAACCCATCTTT
This sequence comes from Viscum album, assembly GCA_963277665.1. NCBI lineage: Eukaryota > Viridiplantae > Streptophyta > Magnoliopsida > Santalales > Viscaceae > Viscum > Viscum album. The sequence goes on from OY728123.1 coordinate 988,495,677, forward strand.
CACTCTAAAAGGTAATAGAACTCAAAAATATTCCATTTATCCTAATTGTATAAGGTTCCAAATATTAACACATACCATTTAGATTAGAAAAACTATTTTTTAATAACCAGGGACTTCACGTAGTCCAGTGGTAGGCGATTAATCCCAATTGCACTATGGTTGTGGGTTCGATTCCCACAGCTTTGTCTGACGCGATGGGTTGTCACTCGGTCTGCGTGTTGTCCTTTTTATAAATATCCAAAAATAACCTTAACAATAGTATCCAATGTAAAATATAATCCATTCCAACCTTAATAGTTATCCAAAATACTTCTGTCCAACTCACAGTCCAGATTTTATGAGGAAGGTAAACATAATGAAGCTCCTTTTTTTCTGCATAACAACATGTGAACACCTTCATCATGTATTCTTTTAAAACACTGCAACATACTTAATTACCATAAATCCTTATTTATTACATTCATGATCCCTTATTCCTTATAGAAAACTAGATATACTCCTTCTATCCAAAAATGTATACAAATCATTAATCAGTTTCAAGGATGTTAAGAATATCCAACATAATTTATCCTAATCAATCATGTCTTATTCCAAAATCACTATCTCGGTATCAGAACCATATTATGGTTTATCTTTCTCTCAACCATATATTTTCCAAAAATTTAACCTACTGTGTATTCACTTTTCTTGGTTCCACACAATCTCAAGTCCTAGATGAAATAGTACTGCAGTACAATCCTTATATACTCCATAATTATTATAACCAGTACATCATTGATACAACACTCAAATTACAAAATTATTTAATAACAACATAAGAACTCTAATCATTACTCCTCATCTGTGGTAGTATCATAACTTTATTATTATCCAATAACATCATTTGGGGAATACTCTGATGATTTGGACATTGGTTTGCATAGTGTCCCCAATCCTTGCAGAAGAAGCATTGTACATTTGAAACCATTTTCTTACCCTTGTAGTCACGCACTTTGTGTCCTTTTTCTCTACACTTATAACAAACTCACATTCCCTTTAGGCAAGTTCCATGATGTTTCTTCCCACAATTACCACATATTGGAAAATTCTTCTTTCCCCTCATCCCTTTTTCCATCATTCTCTCTTCCATCCCTTTCGTCTCTTGCTTCGCTTCAAAGCCATAGGACTCAGAGAATTCTTTACTTATCTTATTAACACATGATAATATTTCTTCATATGTTGAGAACACATGGGAGACTATTTCCCTTCGAAAGGTTGGCTTAATACCGTGAAAGATACGATCCTTCTTACTCTTTGGATCATACGTATTTCTGGAGTTCACATTCCTTCTACTGGGCGCCATTTCTATACAATGGCATAAACTAGGTTAGTTTATGAATTACAATGAATAATTCCAAACTTTTAAAATACTTAATGTAAATTGAACGGTTTATGGATATAATCCATAATCATAAGAATGTTTTCTTTGAGGAAGTATATACTCATAAACCCAACATAATGGTTTGTAAAGAAAATGAGAATTATCCTAAACAAATCCCTTGGGAGTGTCGTAACCAAGAGTGCAGCAAGGCCCGTTCTCATGCACCAGTTCCCTTTTGAATCTAGATCAAAGCGGTGTTTTCGGGTTTTACCCCTAGGTACATCTGTGCCAGAGTCGCCTCTACCTGCTCGTATCCAGACAGAGATGTATTGCTCGGAAAACTCACAACATCTCTATAATACCAAAATTCTAGGAAGCTCTTCTATACTAATCCTCAAAGTCTATCTTTGGTCTATGTGCTCTAATCAGAGTTTATCTAAATCTAGATTCCAAGGTTAGTACTAAACTGCCTCTGATACCAACTGTAACGCCCCAACCCCAGCTACCCAGTGTCGGTGCATTACTTCGTAACACTGGCATGATCACAAAAGATCAAGTCTCGAATTGCCGATTAGTTTAGTATCCTTGGAAACACTAGATACATTAATACGTCTTTCATTACATCATAAAGTAAAAAAAAACTACAATAACATGGTCTTCATAGCCCACACTCGTATCCCTTTCTGACTATCCCTGCAGGTCATTCATAAAATACTTCTTCACATCCTGGAAAATATTAAAACATTGAAAGGGGTGAGCTCAGATTCTCAGTAAGGATAAAAATATTGCGAAAGCTTTCATAAATAAACATAAAAATTTAAGGCAATGTATAACTAAAACAAAAGCCTTTTAAACTTGAAAGTCAACATAATATGGAAAAAGTAAAATGAGATAATGCCATTCACTTCTTCACATGGATATTCTACTGGTCGAATAATCACATGCAATATCAATAACCACTTTCATAATGAGGGAATTTATAATGCCAGACATTCTGAAACATTTTGTCAAGGCCTCGGCCAAGACGTCTAAAATGATTAAGGCCTTGTCCAAAACCATAAATCAAATTGGGAAAGGGCCTCAGCCAATTCCACGTCTAGTTGTCTCATGAGACCTACCGATGCATCGAGGAGCTATAGCGGGCTCCACCCGTCACTTATTAAGTCCAATGCATTCCTTATATGAAAAATGGTATATAAACATTTAGGAATACCATTTTTTTTTAAATACCATTTGAAATTAATTGCGGTATCAAAATACCAGTTTAATTTTTTAGAAGATACTTACATTTAAAATTGCTCAAATATACTCCAGTGTTTTTCTGAAAACATTATGCAAGCTTCTGAAAACAAAATAACTAATTCTGAGACTGCTCGACTAATTTCAGGCCATGATGGGTCCTCGCCCAATCCCTTCCTGTCTACCACACTCGAGAGTCAGGTTTTCTAACAACATTTTTAATCTTGCGTTAAATACGTATACATTTGCACTGGATTTTCATATATTTGAGAGAAATGTCTTTTTTTTTTAAATCATTTATAAATCAAATAATAATAAAATAAAACCTTTTGAATAAATGTAAAAGTCAAAGGGGTTTATACACCGTATAAAAAAATGTTGTGTATAAAACCAAATATGCCTCAATGGAAGGAGATTGAGACAGAGTCCTTAAAAAGATCATTTTTAAAATAAAATAGATCTATTATGTGTATTCACTATAGGTACACATAAAGAACGTAAAAATACAAAATAGGACATAATAATATCATGACATAATTTGAAAGTAGGAGATTAACCCAAAGAATGGAAGTTGGGTTAAGAAATTCTCTTACCTTGCGTCCTGTCCTGACTCGACCGTTCTTTAACCTCCTGAATAATAAACTAGAGTTAATTACTATTTACTTAAGAACCTTTTTCATGTTCATTATTCCTTTTATATCCCTTATTACCATGTTATGAACATTATGTAATTATTTAAGTTTATAACGGTCGTTTTGTCGATCTTTGGTACTTGAGTCAAAAATAAACTTCTTATAATTACAAGTTGTTCATGTGGTGAAATATCCATTATATACAGAATTATATTCATGATTTTGATATCATATATATCATATATATATAGTATATACATTCATTTTTAATATTACGTAACATTTAGAGGTAAGAAATGAAATGCACCGTTCATGGAGACGGTAAGCCGTACGTACGCATGAACGCTACTTTCATTTCTATTTCGTATTTAATGGAATGAAATCATAATGATATAAATGTATAATATAATTCCAGTATAATATATTGTATAATACCATTTACTCCATCCTTTATACATCCCACATATGACATTAACGATTCAAATCACTTTGAGGGGGCGGTAGTCCGCACTTCCTAAAATGAAATTATCGCGTTTACCCATAATGGAAATCATAAAGTATGCCATAAATGAGAAATACAGAAGCATAAGTAAAACATAAACATATTATATATCATATATAAATATATTGACATCTTAATGGCCACCTTGGAAGGTGTTATATGAGTGTTGAACAATCATCGTTTCGTGAGGCAGAAATTCGCCATTCACAGAAACCGTATGTTCTTTAACCATTAGATGTAGGTGTGTGTAAGTGTAGCTCTAATACTTCTTATAAAAACATCCTACTATATTGAGAATACTGGTTTTGTTACAAAAGAAATGAATAAAAAGAGTTTAGGGGGTTGGAGAAGAAAAATAAAACAAAACAACATTAGAGAAGACATTACCTCAAAATCGGGTAACTCTTTTTGATTTGAGTCAAAGGCTTCCTTGGGAAGAGTTCTGCCCAAAGTGAGGCTTCTAGGAGTAAGGGAGGGAAGTTGGGAGAGTATTTGGGCAGAGTTTGGCCGATCCAAATGGCTTGAAAGTGTGAATGAGGTGGTAGAGGTGGGGGCCTTTTATAAGAGGAGAGGAGGGGCACTCTTGGAAAGTAAGGAAATTTTACATTATTATACAATGCTTTTCGGATTCTAAAGGTCCCAAACTTATATAATTCGTGTCTAAGGTGATAAGGGTTAGAAATATACCCATAAAATAGTCTTTGAACAAGTTTAAGCCTTGTATTGTACATTATCTTTTCATTTTATTAAAATCGTTAAATAATGAGGTCATCGCTGCATCATAATGATGTCATAAATAATTTAATTTATTTAATGTATAAAAATTATAAAAAAAATACTATGATGTAGGAAATATTTTTATCTTTCAAATTAATATTTATAGTCAAAAATATGACTTGTATAACCCCATGTAAAAATTGTTTTAGTAAAACATTTCATGTTTGTGTCATTTTTTACTTTAACATTAAATAAAAGGTATTTATGTCATTTTCCAACTAAAGTGGCTCCATGGGGTCCCCAAGTTGACCCATGGATTTTCTTGGTCGGCCATGGCACATCCAATAAGGGTAGGACATGTGTCAAGCTCATCTCATATTATTAAAACATTATTTTTACCTTAAACTACACTAATTACCTCTAATCGCGATTAAGAACTTAAAAGTTACTATTCAACAAAAATTATTTTAATCTCATTGAACCATATTTTACTTTTTAATGACAACCATGTATGTCGGATTTTTAAAAATCAAAACACAGAAGTGGTAATATTTCATTTAAACAAAAAATCAGTTATTTAACTACCACTTAGTGGTTTCACTATTCATCAAAAATTGAAGTTTTTCAGAACAATGCCAAAATTTTACCCTAAGCTATAATTGATATTCCAAATTCAAAAATGATGTCTATTTTAAAAAATTCCAAACATATAAGTTGCATTAATTAATTTTATAATTAATTCCTGCTGTCACAACAAATAGCGTGTTTTTAAGAAACAATTTATATCAAAAGATTGGCAATTGTTTATGTCCAATTTCAATGTTAAATTAATTCTAATGACCACCATTGGATAAAATGGTAAAAATATATTCTAATTATACTTTAAAACCACTAAATAGTATAATTTATCAGTATAAATTATTTTTATTAAAAAATTTGTTTTAAGTATTTTTCACTATTCATAAAAAATTGAAAGTTCTCAGAAAATTACAAAAAAACTCAACTTAGGATAATTTCGATATTCCGAATACAAAAATGAAGTCCATTTTGAAATATAAAATTTATATAATTTCAAAAGATGGGTATTACTATTCATAACGGCTACTTTGATTAGTTGCGTTGTGTTAGAACTCGAAGTTGTGTACAATGCAAGCTATTGCATTAATGAATGAGAAGCGTATCATAGAAGCTCGGGATGTTACATTCTCCCCTCCTTCAATAAATTGCATCCTCGCAATTTTGAAAAATTTCTTGGAAAATAAAAGGTTGAAAATAGAAAATACCTTTGTAGAAAACCAACATCGGAAATAAGGTTAATAAAAATATAACTTTAAAAGAAAGAAAGATAAGTACAAAGGTCACCCGAGATAGCCCATACTAGGATTCTATGAAAATATGGATATGGAAGAAAAACAAACCGTCAAGGTCTGATGGAGAGTTGTAGAAAACTGGATTAGGATAAAGTTAACAATAAGAAAATCACAAACTTGTGATTGGTTAAATGGTCATTGAATCCCCAATTGGAAAATTTAATCGGCAACGTTTTTGTTTTAAGTTACCTTTTATAAAGTTAAAGAATTTATTTAGGAGATTTACTAAGAACGTAAGGGAATATACATACTTTTCATGTAGATTTTCATTCTTTAATAAATTTTTACTAAAAACCCATCTTTCACTCTAAAAGGTAAGAGAACTCAAAAATATTCCATTTATCCTAATTGTATAAGGTTCCAAATATTAACACATACCATTTAGATTAGAAAAACTATTTTTTAATAACCAGGGACTTCACGTAGTCCAGTGGTAGGCGATTAATCCCAATTGCACTATGGTTGTGGGTTCGATTCCCACAGCTTTGTCCGACGTGATGGGTTGTCACTCGGTCTGCGTGTTGTCCTTTTTATAAATATCCAAAAATAACCTTAACAATAGTATCCAATGTAAAATATAATCCATTCCAACCTTTATAGTTATCCAAAATACTTATGTCCAACTCACATTCCAGATTTTATGAGGAAGGTAAACATAATGAAGCTCCTTTTTTTCTGCGTAACAACATGTGAACACCTTCATCATGTATTCTTTTAAAACACTGCAACATACTGAATTACCATAAATCCTTATTTATTACATTCATGATCCCTTATTCCTTATAGAAAACTAGATATACTCCTTCTATCCAAAAATGTATACAAATCATTAATCAGTTTCAAGGATGTTAGGAATATCCAACATAATTTATCCTAATCAATCATGTCTTATTCCAAAATCACTATCTCGGTATCAGAACCATATTATGGTTTATCTTTCTCTCAACCATATATTTTCCAAAAATTTAACCTACTGTGTATTCACTTTTCTTGGTTCCACACAATCTCAAGTCCTAGATGAAATAGTACTGCAGTACAATCCTTATATACTCCATAATTATTATAACCAGTACATCATTGATACAACACTCAAATTACAAAATTATTTAATAACAACATAAGAACTCTAATCATTACTCCTCATCTGTGGTAGTATCATAACTTGATTATTATCCAATAACATCATTTGGGGAATACTCTGATGATTTGGACATTGGTTTGCATAGTGTCCCCAATCCTTGCAGAAGAAGCATTGTACATTTGAAACCTTTTTCTTACCCTTGTAGTCACGCACTTTGTGTCCTTTTTCTCTACACTTATAACAAACTCACATTCCCTTTAGGCAAGTTCCATGATGTTTCTTCCCACAATTACCACATATTGGAAAATTCTTCTTTCCCCTCATCCCTTTTTTCATCATTCTCTCTTCCATCCCTTTCGTCTCTTGCTTCGCTTCAAAGCCATAGGACTCAGAGAATTCTTTACTTATCTTATTAACACATGATAATATTTCTTCATATGTTGAGAACACATGGAAGACTATTTCCCTTCGAAAGGTTGGCTTAATACCGTGAAAGATACGATCCTTCTTACTCTTTGGATCATACGTATTTCTGGAGTTCACATTCCTTCTACTGGGCGCCATTTCTATACAATGGCATAAACTAGGTTAGTTTATGAATTAAAATGAATAATTACAAACTTTTAAAATACTTAATGTAAATTGAACGGTTTATGGATATAATCCATAATCATAAGAATGTTTTCTTTGAGGAAGTATATACTCATAAACCCAACATAATGGTTTGTAAAGAAAATGAGAATTATCCTAAACAAATCCCTTGGGAGTGTCGTAACCAAGAGTGCAGCAAGGCCCGTTCTCATGCACCAGTTCCCTTTTGAATCTAGATCAAAGCGGTGTTTTCGGGTTTTACCCCTAGGTACATCTGTGCCAGAGTCGCCTCTACCTGCTCGTATCCAGACAGAGATGTATTGCTCGGAAAACTCACAACATCTCTATAATACCAAAATTCTAGGAAGCTCTTCTATACTAATCCTCAAAGTCTATCTTTGGTCTATGTGCTCTAATCAGAGTTTATCTAAATCTAGATTCCAAGGTTAGTACTAAACTGCCTCTGATACCAACTGTAACGCCCCAACCCCAGCTACCCAGTGTCGGTGCATTACTTCGTAACACTGGCATGATCACAAAAGATCAAGTCTCGAATTGCCGATTAGTTTAGTATCCTTGGAAACACTAGATACATTAATACGTCTTTCATTACATCATAAAGTAAAAAAAAACTACAATAACATGGTCTTCATAGCCCACACTCGTATCCCTTTCTGACTATCCCTGCAGGTCATTCATAAAATACTTCTTCACATCCTGGAAAATATTAAAACATTGAAAGGGGTGAGCTCAGATTCTCAGTAAGGATAAAAATATTGCGGAAGATTTCATAAATAAACATAAAAATTTAAGGCAATGTATAACTAAAACAAAAGCCTTTTAAACTTGAACGTCAACATAATATGGTAAAAGTAAAATGAGATAATGCCATTCACTTCTTGACATGGATATTCTACTGGTCGAATAATCACATGCAATATCAATAACCACTTTCATAATGAGGGAATGTATAATGCCAGACATTCTGAAACATTTTTTCAAGGCCTCGGCCAAGACGTCTAAAATGATTAAGGCCTTGGCCAAAACTATAAATCAAATTGGGAAAGGGCCTCGGCCAATTCCACGTATAGTTGTCTCATGAGACCTACCGATGCATCGAGGAGCTATAGCGGGCTCCACCCGTCACTTATTAAGTCCAATGCATTCCTTATATGAAAAATGGTATATAAACATTTAGAAATACCATTTTTTTTAAATACCATTTGAAATTAATTGCGGTATCAAAATACCAGTTTAATTTTTTAGAAGATACTTACATTTAAAATTGCTCAAATATACTCCAGTGTTTTTCTGAAAACATTATGCAAGCTTCTGAAAACAAAATAACTAATTCTGAGACTTCTCGGCTAATTTCAGGCCATGATGGGTCCACGCCCAATCCCTTCCTGTCTACCACACTCGAGAGTCAGGTTTTCTGACAACATTTTTAAGCTTGCGTTAAATACGTATACATTTGCACTGGATTTTCATATATTTGAGAGAAATATCTTTTTTTTTTTGAAATCATTTATAAATCAAATAATCATAAAATAAAACCTTTTGAATAAATGTAAAATTCAAAGGGGTTTATACACCGTATAAAAGAATATTGTGTATAAAACCAAATATGCCTCAATGGAAGGAGATTGAGACGGAGTCCTTAAAAAGATCATTTTTAAAATAAAATAGATCTATTATGTGTATTCACTATAGGTACACATAAAGAACGTAAAAATACAAAATAGGACATAATAATATCATGAAATAATTTGAAAGTAGGAGATTAACCCAAAGAATGGAAGTTGGGTTAAGAAATTCCCTTACCTTGCGTCCTGTCCTGACTCGACCGTTCTTTAACCTCCTGGATAATAAACTAGAGTTAATTCCTCTTTACATAAGAACCTTTTTCATGTTAATTATTCCTTTTATATCCCTTATTACCATGTTATGAACATTATGTAATTATTTAAGTTTATAACGGTCGTTTTTTCGATCTTTGGTACTTGAGTCAAAAATAAACTTCTTATAATTACAAGTTGTTCATGTGGTGAAATATCCATTATATACAGAATTATATTCATGATGTTGATATCATATATATCATATATATATAGTATATACATTCATTTTTAATATTACGTAACATTTAGAGGTAAGAAATGAAATACACCGTTCATGGAGACGATAAGTCGTACGTACGCATGAACGCTACTTTCATTTCTATTTCGTATTTAATACAACGAAATCATAATGATATAAATGTATAATATAATTCCAGTATAATATATTGTATAATACCATTTAATCCATCCTTTATACATCCCACATATGGCATTAACGATTCAAATCACTTTGAGGGGGCGGTAGTCCGCACTTCCTAAAATGAAATTATCGTGTTTACCCATAATGGAAATCATAAATTATGCCATAAATGAGAAATAAAGAAGAATAAGTAAAACATAAACATATTATATATCATATATAAATATAGTTACATCTTAATGTCCACCTTTGAAGGTGTTATATGAGTGTTGAATAATCATCATTTCGTGAGGCAGAAATTCGCCATTCACAGAAACCGTATGTTCTTTAACCATTAGATGTAGGTGTGTGTAAGTGTAGCTCGAATCCTTCTTATAAAAACATCCTAGTATATTGAGGATACTGTTGTTGTTACAAAAGAAATGAATAAAAAGAGTTTAGGGGGTTGGAGAATAAAAATAAAACACAACAACATTAGAGAAGACATTACCTCAAAATCGGGTAACTCTTTTTGATTTGAGACAAAGGCTTCCTTGGGAAGAGTTCTGACCAAAGTGAGGCTTCTAGGAGTAAGTTAGGGAATTTGGGAGAGTATTTGGGCAGAGGTTGGCCGAGCCAAATGGCTTGAAAGTGTGAATGATGTGGTAGAGGTGGGGGCCTTTTATAAGAGGAGAGGAGGGACACTCTTGGAAAGTAAGGACATTTTACATTATTATACAATGCTTTTCGGATTCTAAAGGTCCCACACTTATATAATTCGTGGCTAAGGTGATAAGGGTTCGAAATATACCCATACAATAGTCTTTTGACAAGTGTAAGCCTTGGATTGTACATTATCTTTTCATTTTATTAAAATCGTTAAATAATGAGGTCATCGCTACATCATAATGATGTCATAAATAATTTAATTTATTTAATGTCCAAAAATTATAAAAAAAAATACTATAATGTAGGAAATCTTTTTAGCTTTCCAATGACTATTTATAGTCAAAAATATGACTTGTATAACCCCATGTAAAAATTGTTTTAGTAAAACATTTCATGTTTGTGTCATTTTTTACTTTAACATTAAATAAAAGGTATTTATGTCATTTTCCAACTAAAGTGGCTCCATGGGGTCCCCAAGTTGACCCATGGATTGTCTTGGTCGGCCATGGAACATCCAATGAGGGTAGGACATGTGTCAAGCTCATCTCATGTTATTAAAACATTATTTTTACCTTAAACTACACTAATTACCTCTAATCGCGATTAAGAACTTAAAAGTTACTATTCACCAAAAATTATTTTAATCTCATTGAACCATATTTTACTTCTTAATGACAACCATGTATGTCGGATTTTTGAAAATCAAAACACAGAAGTGGTAATATTTCATTTAAACGAAAAATCAGTTATTTAACTACCACTTAGTGGTTTCACTATTCATCAAAAATTGAAGTTTTTCAGAACAATGCCAAAATTTCACCCTAAGCTATAATTGATATTCCGAATTCAAAAATGATGTCTATTTTACAAAATTCCAAACATATAAGTTGCATTAATTAATTTTATAATTAATTCCCGCTGTCACAACAAATAGCGTGTTTTTAAGAAACAATTTATATCAAAAGATTGGCAATTGTTTATGTCCAATTTCAATGTTAAATTAATTATAATGACCACCATTGGATAAAATGGTAAAAATATATTCTAATTATACTTTACAACCAATAAATAGTATAATTTATCACTATAAATTATTTTTATTAAAAAAGTTTTTTTATGTATTTTTCACTATTCATAAAAAATTGAATGTTCTCAGAAAATTACAAAAAAACTCAACTTAGGATAATTTCGATATTCTGAATACAAAAATGAATTCCATTTTGAAATATAAAATTTATATAATTTCAAAAAGTGGGTATTACTATTCATAATGGCTACTTTGATTAGTTGCGTTGTGTTAGAACTCGAAGTTGCGTACAATGCAAGATATTGCATTATTGAATGAGAAGCGTATCATAGAAGCTCGGGGTGTTACACTTTATTTCACCCAATGGGGTGTGACATATCTTTTAGGGGGAATCATACCTGAGGTTGAGTAGAGATATATTGTCTCATCTAGAGTTGGGGAAATTAATATCAGTGTTCTCCTTTGATCTGAAGTAGGAATCTTTAATTTATGATATCCCTTTAGTTTTATCTGAGTTTCCTGACTTTTTTCCTTATGATTTCTCTAGTTTTCCACTGGTAAGAGAGGTAGAGTTTTCTATTGATTTAGTTTCTGGTACTCAACCAGTGTCCATTTCTTCTTACCACATGGAATCGGTTGAAATGAAATAGTTGAAGACACAGTTGGATGATATGTTGGAGAAAAGATTTATACTTCTGAGTGTGTCACCTTGGGTGGCACTTGTTCTCTTTTCTAAGAAATATGATGAAACACTTCACCTATCTGTTGATTACCAGAAACTCAACCAAGGTACAGTAAATAAAACGTATCCATTGATACAAATTGATGGTCTTTTTTACTAGTTGAAAGGGGATAAGTGGTTTTAAAATATTGATCTTCAATCTGGTTATCACTAGATAAGAATAAAAGACTATAACATTTAGAAAAGTACCTTTCGGAGTTGGTATGAGCATTATGAGTATCTTGTCATTCCATTTGGTCAAACCAATGCTCCTAAAATATTTATGGATTTCATGAACAGGATCATACATGAGTATATTGATACATTCATTGTGGTCTTTTTGGATGACATACTGGTTTACTTTCAGTCCAAGGAGGATCATGTTCATCATATGATAGAAATTCTAGAATTGTTTAGAAAACACAAACTTTATACCGAGCTATCAAAATATTATCTCAGGACTTGAGAAGTGAATTTATTAGGACATGTGGTCTCAAAACATGGTATCTCAATTGACCTTGAAAAGGTGAAAGCTATTATGACATTAGAGCAACCACATAATGTTTTTGAGATTCAGAGCTTCTTGGGTATAGAGGGGTATTATTGCTGATTTGTAAAGGATTTTTCAAATTTGGCTTCTCCGATGATCTCTCTCAATCAAAAGGGGGTGAATTGGATTTGGGATGAAAAATGTTAGAGTTGTTTTTTTTATATGAAACATATTTTGACTTTTAATCCATTGTTGACTCTTCCATAGTTTGGGTAGGGACATGTGGTATTTTGTGATGCATCATGTTCAGGATTAGGTTGTGTGATTATATAGGGTGATCACATGATAGCATATTATTCTTAAAATCTTAGGCCACATAAGAAGAATTATCTGACTCGTGACCTTGAAATTAGAACTGTGATGCATGTTCTTAAGAGTTGGCAGCATTACATTTTTGGAGAAGGTTTTATCATGAATTATGACTACAATATCTTGAGTTATATCTTATCTGAAAAATATTTTAATTTCCTCTAGAGGCATTGGGAGGAGTACCTTCAGTCCTAATTTTGACATCGCCTATACCCTTGGGAAAGGGAATGTCATCAAAAATTCTATGAGGAAGAAAATTTTGACCCAGACTGTGAAAGAATCATTGGAAGAGTATAACTTGGTGGTTCTTTTTTCACAATTCCATATAGGTGTTTGGGAAATAGAGATTGAGGTTGTCTTGGATAATGTTCAGTTAACCTTTACGCTTCTTTAGATGATTCTTATGGAACAACAATGCGATGATGAATTCCATAGCATTAGAGACACTTTTTTGGGTGGGGATACTTTTTCTGGGTGGTTGTTCCACATAGGGTGTTCTATGTTTTTAGAATCATTTTCTTTTTCATTTTTTTCATGAGAAAATATCTGATGGGTGGTTACCATAATTCCCAGTGATCTATGAAATTAGGAACCACAAAGATGTTCTATGACATGAATCAATGAATCTGGTGTCTAGGTATGAGATGTGACATTGCTGATTTTGTTTCTCATTGTTATACTTTCCAATAAGATAAGGTCAAGCACCAGAGACCTTTGGGTTTTCTTCAGACACTTCTAATGTCGACTTGGAAGTGGGATGACATTTCTATGGACATTGTGGTAGGGTTTCCACATACCCCAAGAAAGAATAATGCGATATGGGTTGTGATCAATAGGATGACTAAATAGGCTCATGTTATACCAATTCATGAAACAAACAAAGATGAGGATATGAGAAATCTCTATGTGAAAGAGATTTTTCATTTTCATAGAGTTTCATATACTATAGTATCTGATAGATATCCATGTTTTACTTCTCGTTTTAGGTGAGTCCTCTAGGAGGTGATGAGATCTCAAGTTCATTTAAGTATGGCATATTATCTGAAGATGGATGGTCAGGTAGAAAGGTATATATAGATTATTGAGTATTTTCTTCATGCTTACATCCTTGATTTTGGTAGATCTTGAGATGACCATTTGGGAATGGTCGAGTTTTATTATAATAATAGTTACCATTCCATCACTAGAATGACTTATTTTGAGGCCTTTTATGGATGGCCATGTAAATCTCTATTGTGCTAGCTGGAGATTAGTGAGAGTTCCTTAGTTGGACCAAGCTTGGTCTAGAAGATGTTAGAAAAGATTTAGTTGATTCATCAAATAATTTTTATGGGAAATAGTCAGTATAAATCATAGGTTGATCGTCATAATATACTATTGGTGTTTTCAGTTGGTGATCAGGTGTTCTTGAAAGATTTTCCTTGTTTGGATCATCGATGGCTTGAGAGGAAAGGGAAGTTTTCTCCTTATTTTTCTAGACCTTTTTAGGTTGTTGAGAAGGTGGGGAAAGTGGCTTACCATTTATCATTTCATCTATAATTGACATTGATACATAATGTGTTCCATATATCTCATCTTTGTAAGTATCTTTCTGATGCATCTCATGTATTGAGTTGGGAGGATCTTGATGTTGAGCCTGATTTATCCATGACTGAGCATCTAGTATGGATTGTTGATTTTGAGTCAAAGTTACTTCATGGGAGTGTGATACATTTGGTATGTTTTCTATGAAAACATTGTTCTGATACACATGAGATGTGGGAGCATGAGACACTGGTGAGAGATAAGTGGCCTCATCACTTCGATATGGATACTTCTTGATATGATTTATGGGGACAGAAAGTTTCTATAGTGGGTAGGTTGTAACATCTTATCACTATTTTTCGGTCACTCCTCGACCCTTATTTTGATCATTATTTGGTTTAGGCTTGTCTTGGGTTGTTCCATGTGAAAATTGGAATTTTTTTGAGGTTTTATAGGTTGTGCACGGTTGGCGTGTGGTTTTCCTAAACTGTGCACCCCTCTAGTGAAAACCGTGTAACCTTGGATAGTGAGGTTTTTCACAATTGGCGTACAGTTTGAAAAATTGTGTTCCCACCTAGTAGAAATTTTGTGGCTTGGACAGTGACTCCAAATGGTGCGGACAGTTTTCTAACCATGTGACCATCTCCAAGAAACTGTGTGCATGAGATATTTTTTTTTGAAAATTATTAAAAATTTCTTGAACCCCCATTTAAGTCTTCAATCGACCCCAATTCAACCTAACTCAGATTCCTTGGCTAGAAAATCTCTCTATGGTGATTTTAGATCCTCTAAACCCTTTCTTTAGCAGACTGTAGCGGGGTAGATCCCATTTGATCTCCTTCGGGTATGTGAATATCCTATCATGTGTTTTCTCCCATTATCTCGTTCTCTCCTCATCAGTGAGTGTTATATAATCATGTTGTTGATGGATCTAAACTATTTTTAGTTGAATCTTGATTCTAGTTTTGGTTTATTAATCCCTGTCACCTTTGTTCTTTGTTTTCATTCCATGTTTCATGAATTGTGCATTGTGACTTCATGATTAAAGGTAGGTGGTTCCATTTGATATTTTCCATATAATTAAACCGTGATTTTCATGATTTGTTTAAATTATATTTCAACTGATTAATGAAAACCCAATTTGATGTGAATTGGAATTATAATTTGATATGGTATGGATTTTATAAAAACCCCAAATTCCAATGGAATTGGAATTTGGGGGTGTATTTTTAAATTTATGGAATTAATGAATTGATTTGAGAATTGTTTTTAGAAAAATGGATTAAATTGAAATGATAAAATCATATGATTGGATTTGTGTTGAAAAGAAATGAAATGATGAAAAATCCATGTTTTGATTTTGAAATTGAATTGGTATATTGAAATAGGAAAATCGGGCAATTGAATTGAAAATGATGATTGATTTTAAATGAGATGATTTTCTACTTTTTCATTGATTTATTGAGTACATGCAATAGTTGGTAGTTTGTGGGTTATTTAGGACAAGCACACTGGGATGATAATTCCCTAGAGTTGGATTTCCAATGAAAGCTCTAACAAAAAAACAAGTTAGACAAATCTTATCCCCGATGAGATGTTGATGAGTCTTATTCATCCTGAGCCTGAGGGACATGTGTACACGTACTTGTTGGACCCATGACACACCCAACAATAGACCAAGATACTCCCCATCCCCTACACTCTGGTTACCGAGCTCTTAATTATGCCTCTCAATTGGGCTGAGTATCGTGGATATATCCCCTAGATAGTTAGGGATTTATTTTACCTTCTTAGAGAATAAAAACTGGTTTACACTAGTTCATGACAGTGATCTTCCATACATCCCATGGCTAGGGAATTGAGTTGGATATTGCACCATGTAAGAACCTGGTTTTTCACTCAGGTAAGTATCCTTTAATTTATCACTCTAAATCTTTACTTTGGACCTAATATGGATGTATAATGAGTTAACAAATGTTATGAGGGTGTCTAGGGTTTTTTGGAGCTTGAAACGCCTCTTTTTTTGAAAATAATCCAAGTTGTGTGGTTTGTGCATGGTTAGTGAACGGTTTAATCAAACCATGTGAAGGATATTGTTTCAGGCAGAACCATTTGGCACGGTTTGTGCACGGTTTGACAAACCATGCAGACAAACTATGCGCAGGCTAAAATTTTGGGTAAATTTCTAGTTTTTTTCTAAGTGATCTATTAAGCCAACCCTTCTTCCCGAACTCGTAAACTAGTAGGATTTTCCTTCATTTTCACCCATTTGGAGATTTTTTAAGATCTAACTTGGAATCAAGCGATCTCCTTCATCTGGAAACTGATTGAGCTTTTTTTTATCATGTTGGATGCACAACGGTAAGTACTTGATTCCTCTTGAGTCATTCTCCTTCTCTTTGGCTCTCAACCTAGATATTTCCATTTGAGCATTTTTCACCTTTTCTTAGATTTACTCTGATCTGAGCCAAATCAAGGGCCAATAGAGGAGGAGGAGAGTCATACAACCCTAAGTTGGTTTGCATGTAACTCAACCCTAAATTTCATTGATTTTTTAATATTCATGTGGGGACCGCTGATTTTATTGGGAACCATTTCTTAAATTTACATGCCATGATTATACTTGTTAGAATAGTATGGTTATGCTCTTTCCAAATATGTGATTAGTTGTTAGGGGTTACACCCACAACTTAATCTGCCCCATGTCGAAGGTTATTCAATTTTTTGGGTTTTAATGTTTTGGCATGTTTGATCCACCATTTAGGTGTGACCTTTCTTGACCTTCCTAAAGGCAATCCTTATTATAATAAATGGGTTTTTATTAATGAGAATTACATAATGGCATGTACCATGTATGCTCACCACTTGACCCGCCTAAGGTAAGTTCTTCAAATTGATTATTAAATGGGAAATGTGAAATGGAAAGTATACTAAGTATATAACTTGGAATTAACAAATGAGATTGAATAAAGGTTACATGTCTATAGAACCTTTTTCCATATTGATGGAAGGTAGCAGAGTGAACCTCAATAATTGAATATTACTTAATGGTTAATTAAGACTTGATTAAATGGTTACAACACTACTTGGCCTATCCACACTAATGGAAGGTAAGGATTGAACCTAAAAAATGATTACATTATTAAAATATCAAATAGGAATGTACTGACATGAGATTGACTTGGATTCTGAGAGGTGAGTACCTCGGGTCTCGGGAACCCCATTCCGATTCAGGGATGTGGTTTTCCTAGGTTGACACCCACATAGAATCTGGTTCTTGTTTATTCCTAGGATGACTGGTATACTACCATAGGTTCCTTTACATTATTACATGGTATCTTTAATACACTCCTTAGATCCATCATTTACTAGTAGTTTCCATGGTGAAAGCCCACAGGGCCCTATATTTTAATAGCCTCGTTTTACTTTGGTCGATCACCTTGGACTTAGTAGGCGCCTTATTGTGGAATTCCTTATATTATGCTCCTTACATTACACTCTTACCCTTTAGCCAGACTCAAATACTACTGAGTTAGCCTTCCATGATCTCTATGTTACCTTGGTTGTTACCCTGGAACTCCCTCACTGGATATCATTTTTAGGTTGCCTTACTCTGTTTGGGACCTTCACTATTTATACTATAACAAGGTGATGTTAGTGATGGCTATGACTCACATGACCTATTAACATTTAATGGTAATTACTTAATTAATGAATTGGTTACATGTTCAGACACCATCTGAGGGATGAAGAAGGTACTTTGGTATTTAGTTATGTTGTTTTTATTTCTTTACTTTATATAGGTATTCCTGCACACTGCTATATTCCATTACACAGGCCAGAGGTTATATACACCATTGGTAGTGGCCCCTGAGATTTATCTCACACCCTTTTTGGGCACCGTTTGGTACCTGGAGTAGATTAAATGGTTGCAGGTATTGACAAAGGGAAGCATACGGCTTCAAACACTTGAGTGCTTGCTATTTAGGATGGAGCTTGATAGCATATGACCGAGTTAGATCTCAGGATTCTTAGAGTAGTTTTGTTTTATTTTACTTTGTATAATAAGTTATTCATGTTTTATTGTATCCATGTTTTCCAATTTTCTAGTGACATTTCATTACACCATCGTTGTTTCAGTTGATACAGTTATTGTTATTCTCATTTATCTATTTCATTAGTTTTCTTTTGGTATTTATTTATATTACTTATACTATTTATTATTTAATTATATTACTTCCACTATTATACACTCTGATAATGATGGAATAGTCTTCACATGGACACACCCTAGTCCCTCACTGCTAGTTAGAAGACTCTAGCATTCGGGAAGATGCACTTGAGGCCATCTAGCTCACCGAGATCTGGGCACCTGTTAAGTGGCATCCGGGTCCGGGATGTCACAAAGTGGTATCAGAGGTGGCGTCTCTTCTTGATTTAATATTTGGGGATAGTATATTGGATATTAGTAATGTTTGGGACCTAGTTATAAGTCATTCTTGGGTGTTGTGAAACCACGTTCGGGGTAAAATCCAAGTTAAACAAAATGCAATTGTTCTTCTATTTTGCCTATTACATTTGATATTATTTCACCATTGGGTGACGCACATGTTGTGTGGTGTTTTTGAATATTATTCTGATTGAGGATTTATTTTATCCTTAGACTAATGATATGAGGGCAAGGATCATTGCTATGTGCATCATTATAGGCACCTAAAATTCACATGTCATGCATACTGTCATGCCATATAGGTGTATTTCACTGCTTTCATTGCTTGATATGCTGGTGATTGGTGATCGATACTGTGATATTTTTCTTGTACTTGTATCAATTTGGTTGAGATTGAGTGATTTCCTATCTCAATTCAAGAGGTGTATGGGCCCTCATGGGTTGGGATGAGTAATTTACCGATTTGATCCATTATGCTATAAGTAAATGGGGGCATTTCTAGTGATAGGTGTATAGGCACTGATTCATCGGATATTGTTATCCATTATAAAGTGAATCCTGAAATCTAAAATGAATTGGTTGAACATCCTTATCCCACCTTGTCATGTCTATGAAAGGTAAAGGTGTGAACCTAGAAATTAACTGCAAAATGAAATGAAACTTATACTTGAGAACTTACCAATACCTGGGTAGTTTGGGGTAGTATGCCTTAGTAGTGAGTTTTCATACATTCGGATTCTGCTAGTGATGTTGTCTTCTACTTCTAAGCTTGTTCTGAGGTGCGTTCTTGTCATTTTTAGACCAATGCCTCCATGACGTCCTCATGTCATTCTCCAGGAGGGTGGTGACTACCATACTCCAAACATGGTGGGACCCGAACCACCAATCTTACCACTAGGAGTGCCACTTAAGGTACCAGGTTTTGTACCTGATTTGGGCACTAATTCCCAATTCTATGATAGTTTTCTATGTCAGGTGTAGTCCATGATTGGTGATCCAAGGGTTTCACCTATAATTTCTGATCTAACCTGCAGCATCCTCTTACTTTTTTAGGGGATAGTGGCTCTCAGGCTATTGAGACTTGGATAGAGGCCATGCTATCTATCTTTGAGCATCTGGAAATTCTTCCATAGCAGAGATTCAATCTTTCTACATACATGCTTCAGGATTCAACCAAGAGTTGGTGGGATGTGGTTACCTAGTCTAGTTGTCATCAGGGCATATTATGGGTTGATTTCTAGACCGACTTCTATGATCAGTTCTTTCCGCAGGCACTGAGAGCTGACATAGATAAACAGTTTATTCATATCATGTAGGGTTCTATGTCGGTTATGGAATATTTATCACGTTTCAATTATTTGCATCACTTTTCACTACTTCTTGTCGATGACAAGCTTTCGTGTACTAGAAATTTTGAGTATGGGCTCTGGTAATCTATCTGAACTTAGGTGAATGTCTTTTTCCTTCCTAAATTTTCTAAAATAGTTGATCAGACCCTTACCAATGAGTGTAACCTGAGGGATGGAATGAGTACCAATTTTAAACGATTAGTGCCATGTTAGGTCAATAGTTCTTCCGGTGGAAGGAAACACTCCCTCTAGGTTTATCATCAAGGTAGTGGCAATACTACTGGAAAACTGACTTATACCCATGGTTCAAAATTGTGGGTATATCCCCCAAAACCGTGGGTATAGGCTATACCCATGGTTTTGGGAACCGTGGGAAACTGTGGCATCGGTATAGGTCCTTGAGCTATACCCACATGGGTATAGATTTTTTTCCACCGTGTCAATGACTCATACCCTATTTCCATGATGTCAAACCCTTAAACCCACGGTTTGAAAACCATGGGTATCTATTTTTTTACAAAAAACGCAGCAGCAGGATTTGAACACGGTACCTGCTTTACAAATTCAGGGCGCCTAACCAATAAAGCTACATCACTTATAGGTATACATATCAATATTTTTCTAAATATATTAATAGACGTCACAATTTGAAAAAATAGAGCCAGCAAGTTTCGATCCCAAAACGTTGTCTTCACGCATCCAACACCTAACCAACCGACCAAGCCATCTTTTTCATTAATATATCAGTATATATTATAATATATTAATTTTGATCGCTGCATTATATAAAATACATTGAGTGGTTTTCAAACACATGAACGCAGTAAACAATAAACAGCGCTTCACCAACTCACCTAAGAAACTTATATGTTAACATATTTTTATTTTACTAAATATATTTATCTGAACCGTGGGTATAGGAGGGAAAACTGTGGGGATAGGTTTTCCTGCCAAATATGTTTTGTGCCCCGTGGATTTTTTTCCCCTGCCATAACGCGGGAAATCTATACCCACAATTTTATAAAACCATGGGTATAAGTCTTCGAAAAAAATTTCTACACCCACAGTTTTAGAAAAACCGTGGGTCTGGGTCTTGAAAAAAAATTCCTATACCCATGGTTTGGACCAAAACGGTGGGTATAGCTATCTTTTTCCCCACGTTTTCCCAAAACTGTGGGAATGGGTCTTCAAAAAAACCTTATACCCACAGTTTTTCCCAAAACCATGGGTATAGGTTCCCATATTACACTTATACCCACGTTTTTCAAAAACCGTGAGTATAGGGCTATTTTCCAGTAGTGAAACTAGAGTATCTAGTTTGATAGCTCTATAGTGTTTCATCAGTGTGGAAGACCAGGGAATAAGAATCCCTAATGTGACAGAGACCCTATCGAGTGCTGGGTTTACAATCGTATGGGCCATATTTAGCATTTCTGTAGGACATTTCCTCCATCTTCGAGTGGAAAAGGATAAACATTAGCTCCACATTCAAGAGCGAGTTCTTTTACATCGTGTCAGGCAGGGAGTTGGAAAAGCATTGACAGGTCTGGATGAGGAGGAGGTTGTGTTCGTGGTAGTTTGACCCATGATTATCCACTAAATTAGGCTAATATTCATTGGTAATATATATAATATTCATGTGCTTTATTATTCATAAACACTATTTTAGTGCATTTTACACTTTGAACATCATCTCACATTATGATTGTAATTCCTTCTTAAAATGCACTATTATGTGGTACATTTTTGAACATAATTTAAAATACCCAATGATCTTGATTTTATTTTCATAATTAATTTTTAGGTTTATAATTATATTTTTAACAATTCATACTTTTGGAGTGTTGGAAGATTCACATTGGAAGACCTCGAAAATGGGATTTCATGCAAACAATTCTGGAGAAGGCAGATTGGACACCAGACCACTGATGAGAATTTGGGGCCCAACATATAATCCCAATGAATACCATATTTCGTGGGATGCTAGAAAACATATATAGTAACAAATAATTCTTTAGGATCCAGTGCTAATTCGGCCTCCATGGTGGTTATTAAGGTGGCCCAATTTGGAGATAAAATTCTGGGCCAGATTCTATGGCCCAGAAAACATCCTACCAATTTAACCATATCTCGGTATCCAAAACTCCAAATGGGCCCACATTTTATAGGATGTCAGGAGACATCTGGGGATCCATTTCCTTCTTCTATGTACCACTCCAATTCGTCCATCTATAAGGCCATTAGGATGCGTTTGTTCGGTGGATGAAATATGTCTTCCACCTCGGGTCAAGGATAAAGAAGTCCACTCTCTCGTACTTTCCACCACCCTAGGCCTACCATAATCAAGTGGGATACTTTATACTGTTGGTAGTTCAACCCATGCCTCTTGAGATTACTATTTAATTCAGTGGTGGTGAAGGATTTGATCAGTTTTTGAGATTTATTTTATTGTAATGTTATGCTGCGATTTTGATATCTCAAGTTTGTCTTTCACATGTAAGTTGTTTTAATTCATCCTAGTTTCTTAATAAAAGTAATTCTTCTACTATTATTCAGTTCTTATCCATATCAATTTTATACCATTAGTTCAAGGTGTGAATTTATTCACACCAAACCTTGTGAAATTATCACACAATGGTGGAGTGATTGTTATTTCATTGTTTTTTTTACTTCTCCATTTCCTCCCTCATGAGTCTACTTTCCGCTTCCATTGAAACCATAGAATCAATGGAGGGATAACCCACTTATGGGTTGATCCAAGGGAGTAGAAATGGGATATATTAGATGTTATTTATCACCCCATTAATGTATAATCACTTCTTTTAATTGAGATTTTTATTTGATGATTTTAAAACTCCTTCATCCTTGTTAAATTTAAGGCCACACACTTCAAGTGCTAATACGAACCTTTACCTTGAAGTGATCAAAACTTTGATCCTTAAAGTTTATAGGTGATTAGTATTAAAGGGTGTATGTATTAAACCAATAAGTTATGATGTTGTTTGATCTTCTTAAATGAACCCATCTTAAATATAAGAAATTGAAATCATTAAAAAAGGAATACATCCAATCCACCTCGAGCGATAACCTAGGGTCAAATCATTACCTTAATTTGAATTAACTTAAATCTTTTAGTGATCCTTTAAACCCATCTAATTTAAACCCATATTTTACACT
This sequence comes from Viscum album, assembly GCA_963277665.1. Classification (NCBI taxonomy): domain Eukaryota; kingdom Viridiplantae; phylum Streptophyta; class Magnoliopsida; order Santalales; family Viscaceae; genus Viscum; species Viscum album. Next base: position 988,519,186 of record OY728123.1, read on the forward strand.
TCATATCCAAAAATATTCTATATAATGTACGTGTTTTTAGGTTAATTCTTAGGTCTCTGAGGATTCGACAACCCAAGCTAAACAACAAGGACCGTTCTACCTTCATCTCTTGGGTAAATTTGAGCGTGAATAAAATTTTGGTGCCATTGTCGGGGACCCAAGTAAGTCATATCAACAAACATTCTATTATCCCCCATTTCTTCTATTCTCACTGAAGATATCTTATCTTTTCCCTTTCTCATTTTTTTTCTTTTGGCGCATGTCCGCCTACACCCGCGATCAATCAAACCGTCTAGTTAGGGTGGAAAGTCCTAGGGTTGGGGAGTCAAGTGGACCTAGGGGATTATTTCCATTAGATACTAATCCTCTTGATATTATAGAGTCCAAAATTGAGCCCATTTCAATGTAAGGTCTTCAAAGAAACCAACTTATAAACCCGGGTGGAAACCAAAATGGGAATCCAAATGAGGCAGCCCCAAACTTGGAGAATGCGGTCGATCAGACCATGAATGACTACCTCACACATTTTGGGACCAATGCCCCCTCTTTCATTAGACACAATTCCCTAGGATATTCCAACTACATCTTTAAACCCCATGTACTAAACCACCTTCCCACATTCCATGGAATGGAGTTCGAGATTCCCCACCTTCACGTTAATGAGTTTAATGACATTGTAGAAACCATGTGTCCCCCACATCAACTAGAATCAGCTAAGTTAAGGATACTTTCTTTTTCTTTAAAGGATCGAGCTAAAATTGGATAAAAAAATTGAGACCATTATCCATCAACTCTTGGGACCAACTACAAAGAGAATTCTACAAAAAAAACTTTCCCCGCCACAAAACAATTGCACTTAAAAAGAGTATCCAAAACTTTTTTGAAAAAGAGGGAGATTCATTCTATGAAACATTTGAGAGGTTCAAAGACACTCTAAACATGGTTCCACACCATGGTTTTTATATTCCTAAACAATTTATAATTTTCTATGAAGGTTTGGGTCTGGGGAACAAACAATTCATTGACATGATGTGTAATGGAACCTTTAAAAACAAAGCCCCAAATGATGCTTACGAGTATCTGGAAAGCCTTTCCAAACAAAACCAAACATGGATAACTTAACCTTATTCTGAAAAGACACAAATAACTACTAGAATTCATACACTTAGAGAAGAGGAAATCCTTATGGCTAAACTCGTAGCACTCTCTTGGATGGTTGAAGTGATAGACCTTAGGAAAGTCTATGAAATCCAAACTGTAGAACCTGTTTACACAATTTGTGAAAAATATGAACATAAGACAGACACCTGCCCAACCATTCCATCCATTAAGGATGTTCTTTTAGGAGGACCCTCAGTGGAAGTAAATGCTTTTAACTTTCAAAAGCCTCAATACCAAAACAACTTCAACCCAAGGTATAATGACCACCTAGGCTTCCGCTGGAAAGATAACCAAAAACCTAACCAAACATAGGGACAAAATCCTTACCCCCATCAGAACTACCAAACCCATAACTAGTTCCAAACAAAACCTATCCAATACCAACAGCCACCGGTCCATTTTCAAAAAACCATCCCACCTCTAAAATATCTCCTTGGGATAAACTAATCTTCTCAACCACCAAACCAAATTTTTCCACAAAGCCTACTAGAATAACTATGAAAACAAATGTAAAGGATGAACTCATAAGTCTCTTCCCTAAAACAAGAACTTCAAACCATAAAAAATGTAAAGGCACCCATGCCTACTCAGGCAGTACCATCCTCAAATTTAAGGGGAGAGTCAAGCTGTACTTAAAAAACCCATGAACAACTAAAGGTTGTGACTGTTTTAAGAAGTGGGAAATCAATTGAGAAACCTGAAAAATAAGTCAGAAACCATGTGAAGCTTCAAAATCTAATGAAAATCCAAATGAACCACAAGATCAAACTAAGGAACTGATAACAATGTGAAAGAAACAACTCTTCAACAAACAACCTCGCAACCTACACCATTTCCTCAACGCATGAGGGGAAAAACCAAGCCTGAATTGAGTGAAACATTGAGGGAAATATTCTCACAAGTCAAGTGGAACATTACCATTCTCGATGAAATCCAAACCATACCTTCCTACTCAAAGTACCTTAAGAACTTGTGCACTTTTAAAAGAAAATTTTCACATAAAAACCAAGTACTTTTGGCTGCTAATGTGAGTACCACCATTCAAGGGACCATTCCTCCTAAGTTGAAAGACCCGGGTTTCCCTTACATCAATGTTGAACTAGGAGAGAGCAAAGTTTTCAAGGCTTTTTTTGACCTAGGTGCTAGTGTCAATATCATTCCCTATACTATGTACTACCAGTTAGTCCTAGAAGAACTCCAACCCACATCTGTCACACTTCAACTTGTTGATCGTAGCATTAGAGTTCCAAAGGGGATTTTAAAGGATTTTCTAGTAAAGGTTGAAAACTTCATCTAGCCTACTGACTTCATTGTCCTTGACAACCATCCAAACTTAGGAAATAATGAACAAAACCCAATCATCCTTGGTCATCCTTTCCTTGTAATAATCAACTATATTATCCGAGTTCGAAATGGGAACATGACCATCACCTTTGGAAACATGAGTCTAGACTTGAACATCTATAATTCAAGCTCACAAATAGGGGATGAAGAGGAAATTCATGAAGTAAACATGATAGGAAGCATTGATAATGAATCCATAGAACATCAAGGAATATTTTATGGATGTTTAATTCAGGATGATATTTATTTATTTTGATCACATGAAGGAAGTTTATCGCCTTGGATTGAATCATTTTCAAATTTCTCTTATGATGAAGTCTTTGGTCCAAAAATCAGTGAAACATTTCAGTAAACCACTTCCATGGAGATCACTCCAACTTCCTTCCCTAAATCTGATCAATCTAATCTAGTATCTGAAGCTTCTACATGTGGGGAATCAATCCTATCTAAAACTCTAGGAAACAAAATTGATCTTGATCTAATGTCCCAATATTCTACTAAAATTTTGAACCAACCTAGTATTGAATTGAAAGAACTTCCTTATGCACTTAAGTATGCCTTCCTATGAGAAAATGCAGCACATCCTATTGTCATTTCTTCTTATATTGAATCCAATCATGAGAGGATGCTTCTAGATGACCTTAGGAAACATAAGAAATCCATTGGTTGGACCCTGTCTGATATTCCTGGGATTAGCCCACTTATTGGGACTCATAGGATTGTTCTGGAATCTGATTCAAATCCATGTCATCAACCTCAATGGTGATTCAATCCTAATCTCATGAAAGTAGTGAGAAAAGAACTTATGAAATTGTTAAAAGCTGGTATCATCTATCCCATAGCTAAGAGTGAATGGGTGAGCCCAGTCCAAGTGGTTCCAAAAAAGGCTGGAATCACAATGATAACCAATGAGGATGGAGAGATTCTTCCAACAAGGGTGATTAGTGGCTGGAGAGTCTGCATCGACTATAGGAAGCTAAAATCATTTACCAAGAAGGACCATTTCCCCTTACCATTCATTGACCAAGTCCTTGAGAGAGTGGAAGGTCATGCCACCTACTGTTTCTTAGATGGGTACTCGGGGTACAATCAGATTGAGGTATCCCTAGAGGATCAAGGGAATACTACATTAACCAATCTATTTGGCATCTTTGCCTTCAAACGCATTCCCTTCGGGTTATGCAATGCCCCTAGAACCTTCTAGTGGTGCATGATGGGAATCTTCTTAGACATGGTATGGAATTTTCTTGAGGTCTTCGTGGATGACTTCTCTATTTTTGGGGATACATTTGAGGGATGTCTGAGGAATGTGGAGAGAGTCTTGTCAAGATGTGAAGAAAAGAATCTTGTCCTAAATTGGGAAAAATGCCATTTCATGGTTAAAGAGGGACTAGTTCTAGTACATCTGGTCTCAGATAGGGGGATTGAAGTTGATAAAGCCAAGGTTGACATCATTTGTCACCTTCCCTCACCCAAAACTGTCAAGGAAGTAAGGTCTTTATTAGGAAATGTTGGTTTCTATAGAAGATTCGTCAAGGACTTTAGTTCAATCTCTCTTCCCCTTTGTGATCTCCTAGTAAAGGATGCTCCATTTGTTTGGACAGAAAGCTGTGAGGGTTTATTCTCAACCCTCAAATCCTCTCTCACCTCTCCTCCCATTATGAAATCTCCAAATTGGAACCTTCATTCCGAACTTATGTGTGATGCCAATGACTTTGCTGTAGGATCTATTTTATGACAATGTTGTTATAAAACTTCTTATGTCATTTCTTATGCAAGAAAATACTTAAATGATTCCCAAATCAACTACACCACCACTAAAAAGGAGTTACTTTCTATTGTGTTTGCATTGAATAATTTTAGGTCCTACCTCTTAGGATCCCTCATCACTGTGTTCACTGACCATTCTGCACTAAAATACCTTTTCCAAAAACAAGATGCTAAGGCTAGACTAATTAGGTGGGTCCTTCTCTTACAAGAATTTGACCTCACAATAAAGGATAATAAGGGTGTTGAAAATGTTGTATCTGATCACCTCTCTATGATGGAATTCAAAGACAACTCAAATCACCTTTCTGTGTCTAATTCATTTCCTGGTGAACACCTATACTCTGTGAGTGACTGCCCTTGGTATGCTGACATAGCCAATTTCTTAGTTACAGGAGTCATTCCAAAATTCTTAGGGACTCAAGATCGAAGGAAATTCCTTTCTGATGTTAGACACTATGTGTTTGATGATCCATACCTCTATAAGTTCTGGCCAGACCAAGTCATTAGGAGGTGTGTCCCAGAATCTGAACAAGAGTCCATCCTTAAATTCTATCATAGTGAGTCATGTAGAGGTCACTTTTCCTCTAAGAAAACATATTCTAAGATTCTTCAGTGTGGTCTCTTCTGTCCCACCATCTCAAGGGACTCCTACACATTTTTTCAAAGATTTCCTAAGTGTCAACAAGTAGGGTCAATCACAAAAAGGAATCAAATGTCACTCAATCCCATCTTAGTGATTTTAATCTTTGACTGCTGGGGAATCGATTTCATGGGTCCCTTCCCAAAATTTAGGGGATACCTCTACATCCTCTTAGCTGTTGATTATGTCTCAAAATGGGTTGAAGACATTCCCACCAATTATAATGACCATCATGTTGTGATCTGATTTCTGAAAGAGCACATATTTTCTCGATTTGGAATTCCTAGGGCTATAATCAGTGACCGAGGAACCCATTTATACAACCTTCCATTATCTTCACTCATGTCTAAGTATGGGATTTCTCACAAGGTTCCACTGCGTACGATCCTCAAAACAATGGTCAAGATGAGTTAGAAAATAGGGAGATTAAAAATATTCTTGAAAAAAATGTCAATCCTTCTAGTAAAGGTTGGTCTGAGAAACTCTTGGATACTCTTTGGGCATATCATACAGCATACAAAACCATCCTTGGAATGTCACCATATAGGTTGGTTTATGGAAAAGAATGTAATTTACCTGTTGAAATTGTGCATAAGGATTTTGGGGCAATTAAGAAAATAAATTATGACCTCTCATTGGCCAAAAAAAATAGATATCAATGAACTTGAGGAACTAAGGATAGAGGCTTATGAAAATTCAAGGATCAATAAAGCTAGAGTTCAATCCTACCAATCTAGGAATATCAAAGTCAAACATTTTGAATCGGGAAAATTCATGCTCTTGTATAGTTCAAAACTCCATTTACACCCGGGAAAGTTAAGATCTAGATGGTCAGGTCCTTTCATAGTTCATCATGTGTACCCCCATGGGGTAGTAGAGATTCAAGATCCCATAAGTGGTTACATTTTCAAGGTCAATGTTCAAAGGTTAAAACCATTCATTGAATCATTCAATAAACAAGAAATATAGGTTGAGTTAACTGATCCAACCTATGAACCAGGAAAAAATTGATAGATTTAGGATCCATGTCGGGCTAACGGCATTAAACAAAAGTGCTACACAAGAGGCAACCTGTGGTTTCATGTTTCCAATCTTTTTAGAATAATATTTATTTTTAAAATAGGATTAATTAATCATTTTGATATTAAAAAAATAGACTGTTGATCTGTTCTTCTATTATGAGTATGGATGTGTATGAAAGGGGAGCACCATATTCATCTGTGTCACGTGGTGTGATCCTTGAGTAATACCTTACCTAGAAATTTAAAAATAAGACAATGTATCATCAGTTCTTTTTATTTTTATGTGTTTGTAGGTTAAAATAAAAATACAAAAATATATATATATTAATAAAAAAAGGAAACGTCATTGGTCATGGGTCAAACCCTGTCACAACCGTTGAAGCCGCGGGGAATCGAACCCGGTACCGAAGGGAGACAGGGGGCACTCTTACCATGAACCTACGGCTCTTTGTGCTTCCTTATTATATAATTTTTATATATATACTTATATTTTACTTTATTTATTATATAAATATATATATATATTTTTTTGTGTTTTTTTTTGTTTTTTTCCACTAGGTAATTCTTAGAGTGACATCGAGATCAAGGGATTAAAAGGGAGTAGCAAGAATTTCAACTTCAACCACCAAGTGACTTCATTCCATGATCCTCGTTTTCAATTTTCTTTTTGAAATCTCATTCTCTACCTCTACCCCCTTCCAAATTTTCTTTTCTTGAAACACTGGGTACAATGTTATTTTATGTTGGGAGGAGATAAAATAAAAAATTATTTTGTGTAAAAAAAATGAATGATTTGAAAAAAAAAAGTGTAAATAGAAGGAAAAATTCCTTTAACTTTGAACATGTTAATACACATTGCACACTTTGAAACTAAATATAAAATAATTTAGCATGCCCCAATTATGATTTTAATCCTTTTATAATTTCATGAGCATTGATTTTGGAAAGTGTAGCTATCCAATGTGATATTTCATCGTTTATATTTTCATCCAAATAAAAAAAAAGATCACAATGCACATTCTTTGGATAGTGCGGTATTAGTTTGAGTTCATGGGGTCCCCCAAATAAATAGCATAGTTTTGGTAATCATTTTAGTTTTAATATTATTATTCAATAAAAAAATTAAAAAAACAATAAATTTGTGTGTAGAGTAATGAAATGACCTAATGCGTGGCTTTTGGCACTTGGGGATCGTGACTCCATAGTTGTCTGACCCAGAGTTAGTAATTTTATCTCTATTTTTGGTAATTTGATTTTTTTTTGATTGATTTAACTTGAGATGATGCCTAAGTATGTGGGATTCACTTGTTTCCCTAAGTTCTTTGAGCTTGGGAGTCATCGGCAAAGTCTTGCTACAGGGGTTGACTCTTTTGAGTGCAATTTCAATTACCATGGAAAAATTGAAAAAAAAACAAAAAAAAACAAAAAAATAAAAAAATACAATAAAAAAATTTGACTACTCGTCTTAATATTGAAATGTGATTCCACCTAGTGCTTCCATCATTTCCCTCTTGAATAAAGATGAACCCCCATGTCTAATGTGATGCACAACACATCCTCATACTTAATTGATATTGGATGAAATATGGAAATGAATTTGAACAAAAGAATGAGATTGGGATTGAGATCTGCTTATGAAACTATCTTGTATTAAAATATTTTTATGGGTTTCATGATTTTTTGGTATAAGGGTTTTTGGTGATCATTGTGTATTAAAATGCTTTTGGAAAAGAGAATTCGAATTTAATATTGTTGATATATATATTTTTCTCGGGACTTGAAAAAATCAAGTTGGGGGTGTGATTAGCCACCAAATGAGGCTAATATTCATTGTTAATATATATAATATTCATGTTCTTTATTATTCATAAACACCATTTTAGTGCATTTTACACTTTGAACATCATTTCACATTATGATTGTAATTCCTTCTTAAAATGCACTATTATGTGGTACATTTTTGAACATCATTTAAAATACCCAATGATCTTGATTTTATTTTCATATTTAATTTTCAGGTTTTTAATTATATTGGGAACAATTCATACTTGTGTATTGTTGGAAGATTCACATTGGAAGACCTCAAAATGGGATTTCATGCAAACAATTCTGGAGAAGGCAGATTGGACACCAGCCCACTGATGAGAATGTGGGGCCCAACATACAAGCCCAATGAAACCCATATTTCATGGGATTATATAATACATATATAGGAACAAATAATTATTCATGATCCAGTGCTAATTCATCCTCCATGGTGGTTATTAAGGCGGCCCAATTTGGAAATAAAATTCTGGGCCAGATTCTACGGGCCAGAAAACAACCTACCAATTTAACCATATCTCGGCATCCACAACTCCAAATGGTCCCACATTTTACATGATATTAGGATACATCTAGGGATACATTTCCTTATTCTATGGACCACTCTAATTCTTCAATATAGAAGGCCATTAAGATACATCTGTTCGGTGGATGAAATTTGGCTTCCACCTTAGGTCAAGGATAAAGAAGTCCACTCTCCCTTACTTTCCACCACCCTAGGCCTACCATAATCAAGTGTGATGATTTGTACTGTTGGGAGTTAGACCCATGAATCTTTAGATTCCTATTTAAGGCAGTGGTGGTGAAGGATTTGATCATCTTTTGAGCTTTCTTCAATTGTAATGTTATGCTGCGATTTTGATGTCTCAAGTTTGTCTTTCACATGTAAGTTGTTTTAATTCATCCTAGTTTCTTAATAAAAGTTTTTATTCTACTATTATTATATTATTCTCCATATCAATTTTATACCATTGGTTAAATGTGGGAATTTATTAACACCAAACCTTGTGAAATTATCACACAATGGTGGAGTGATCATTATTTCATTGTTTTTTTTTTACTTCTCCATTTCCTCCCTCATGAGTCTACTTTCTGCTTCCATTGAAACCATAGAATAAATGGAGGGCTAACCCACTTATGGGATGATCCAAGGGAGTATCAAGGGTCAGGATTGGATGTTATTTATCACCCATTAATGTATAATCACTTCTTTTAATTGATATTTTTATTTGATGATTTTAAAACTCCTTCATCCTTGATGAATTTAAGGCCACACACTTCAAGTGCTAATATGAACCTTTACGTTGAAGTGATCAAAACTTTGATCCTTCACGTTTATAGGTGATTAGTATTAAAGGTTTTAGGTATTAAACAATTAAGTTATGATGTTGTTTGATCTTATTAAATGAACCCATCTCAAATATAAGAAATTGAAATCATTAAAAAAGGAATTCATCCAATCCACCCTGAGCGATAAACTAGGATCAACTCATTAACTTAATTTGAATTAACTTAAATATATTAGTAATCCTTTAAACCCATCTAATTTCAACCCAAGTTGGCCACTTTATAGCCAAAAAAATCCATAGAATGTACGTTTCTGTAGGTTACTTCTTTGGTCTCTAAGGATTCGACTACCCAAGCTAAACTACAAGGACCGTTCTACCTTCATCTCTTGGGTAAATTTGAGCATGAATCAACCCCTGATAACCAACAATGCTGGTAGAGAAGTCATGATCATGGTAGTCCATCTGTTTCACATGGTTGTGGATCATGTCAATTTCATGATTTACAGTCGATACATGAGGATCAGGTAGTGGGACCATTGACAGTATGATGTACTATTCTAGTAGCCTCCACTATTTTATCTACTTTGTTTGATACAGGTGCTTCAAAATCTTTTATTTCTACATCAATTGTGGAAATACTTGGACTATAGATATAGTATCACTATGGTGTAATGACCCTCGATACACCATTGGGAATATGGACGGATGGAATATGCCTTTGTAGAGACTGTCCCCTTGAGGTAGGAAGTTACCCTTTATTATAGAATCTATTTGTTCTTAAGATGATGGGCTTCGATGTCATTATTGGGGTGGACTAGTTAGACCACTATCATGCCTTTGTAGACTAATATCATCATAGGACCTCTTTTACATCACCAGAAGGATGTACTTATCTTTTCAAAGGTGAGTGGGATGTCTAGGCTAGGAGAGCTGGACCGAAGCATCATGTGCTGGGTGGAGTGACTGCCCAGATTGAAAATATTTTCATGGAAGATTAGGGTTTGCTTCAAATTGATTTCCCTCTAGTATTTGATCATTTTAGAGAAGTCGTTCTTGATGAATTTTCTGGATTAACTCCTAATAGAGAGGTTGAGTTTTCAATCGATCTTGTTCCAAGAGCAGATCCATTTTCCATTCCTCCTTATAGGATGACACCTACCAAACTCAAGGAACTCAAGATGCAGTTAGAGGATCTAGAGGCCAAAAGTTTTATATGGACCAGTACATCCTCTTGGGGTTTTCCCGTGATTTTTGAAAAGTTGATTGATGGAAATATACATCTATGCATGAATTAAATAAGGTTGAACCAGATTAAGGTCAAGAATTCGTATCCAATTACTCAAATAGATGATCTCTTTGACTTTCTCTGAGGAGTAAAGGTTTTCTCCAAGATCAACTTGAGATTAGGTTATCATCAGGTGTGAGTCAGACCATCAGAAAAATCTCATACAGCTTTTTGTAGTAGCTATGGTCTATATGAGTATCTTGTTATGTTGTTCGGTCTTATAAATGAACCTACTGTTTTCATGGATTTGATGAATAGGGGTTTCCATCCCTATTTGGACTCTTTCATCGTGGTCTTTGGGGATGACATCTTGGTGTATTATCGAACTTGTAATGACCATTCCAAACATATTGATATCATTCTGAGTACACTGAGAGAGAATCATCTTTATGCCAATCTTGTTTTTTTCCACTTCTAGATCGACAAAGTCCACTTTTTGGTCATATTATCTCAGAATTAGAAGTATTTATTGACCCCAAAAAGGTTAGTGTTGTAGTTTCCTTGGAGAAACCCAAGAATGTGTTTGATATTAGGAGTTTCTTAGGGCTCACTGGATATTATAGGAATCTCATACATGACTTCTCACATCTTTCTTCACCTCTTACTAGACTTAAAAATAATGGTGTTAAGTTCATGTGGTTAAAATCATGCGAGAAAGACTTTTAGGAACTGAAAGGGAGGCTTGTCTTGGCACCAATTCTAAATCTTCTAGAACCTGGAAAAGGTTATATCATCTTATGCAATGCATCAGGAATTGGCCTAGGAACAATGTTGATGTAGGAAGAAAAACTTATTTCATACAGATCTCATCAGTTTAGGCCTCATGAGAGAAATTACCCGATGTACGACCTTGATCTAGTAGCAGTTTTCCATACCTTATGTTGATGGATATATTAACTGTTGGGTGAGTGATTTGTGGTGTAAACAGATCATAGGAGCCTCAAGTATATATTTTATTAGTGTGACTTGAACCTCATATAGTGGAGATGATTTTAATATCTAAAATCCTTTGATTTTGAGATTTCCTATATGCCTGGAAAGGGTAATGTGATCACTGATGCACTAAGTCAGAAAACCCAAACATAGGTTATACAGGAATCCAATGATGAATGGAAGTTAATGTCCCTCTTTTTTAAACTTCATTTGGAGTTTCATGATAGTAATGGGAAGTATTACCTCTCAGCCTTAATAGTTACCTCCTCCCTCCTTGAGAAGGTGAAGAGTAGGAAGTTTTGAAATCCTAAAGGTTTGGTTCTCCATGAGAGTATATTAGGAGATAAACCACCTCCATATTGGTTTGCAGACAAAGATGACATCCTACGTCTACATGGACATATCTAGGTTCCTGTAGATATGAGAGAGGAGTTGATGAAATAGTCTCATGCTTCTCAGTGGGTAGTTCATCCATGCATCTCGAAGATGTATCAAGATATGTGAAGCCAACATTGATGGCTTGGAATGAAATGTTATATTACAGGATTCATCACTAGGTGTTCCACATGTCAGTAGGTGAAGGTGGAGCACCAGAGACCTACAGGCTTGTTACATCCGCTTCCAGTCCCAAAATGGAAATGGGAAGATGTTTATATGGATTTTGTAGTTGGCTTACCTAGTTCGTTGAGGGGTAGCGATGTTATCTGGGTAGTCATTGACCAACAAATGAAATCACCCCACTTCATTCATATTCAGGATACTTTCTCAGTTGATGAGATGGGAATATTGTATGTCTGTGAGATCATATAACTACACAGGGTTCCATGTACTGTCATTTCATATGGGTATTCTCGTTTCACTTCATGATTTTGGAAAGGTTTGCATAAATATATGGGAACTCAAGATATTCTAAGCATATATTTTCACCCCCAGACCAATGTAAAATTGGAACAGACAATACAGGTTCAAGAGGATATGATTTGAGCATGTGTTCTTGATTTCGGTGGTTTTTTGGAGAAGTATATCCCTCTCATCGAGTTCTCTTGTATAACAGTTTTCAGGTGATGATTAAGATGTCTCATTTTGAGGACTTATATGATAGTCCAATCTGTTAACCCTTGTGCTGGCTAGAGCTAGGTGAGGTAGCCCAACTTGGTCCTCATCTCATTCAAGAGACTTCATAATAGGTTCAGCTGATCAGGAAGCATATGAATACTTCTCAGTGTAGATAGAAATCTTATGTCGATCACCTTCAATAACCTCTTGAGTTTGAGGTTATGGATCATGTTTTTCTTTGGGTATCACCTAGGATTGGGTATAGATGGTTAAGGAAGAAGGGAAATTTGTCACCTCATTACGTTGAGCTGTTTGAAATTATAGAGAGAGTCAGGCTGGTATACTATCGTTTGTTACTACCTCATAGGTACCATGCCATGTACGACATCTTTCATGTCTCATAGCTTCACCAATATCATGCTGACTCGTCTTATACTTTTAATCCTGAGGAAGTTGAGTTAGATGATGATGTGACCTTTGAGGAGTATCCAGTTCGCATCATCGACCAGAGCATAGAGTCTCTCTGAGGTAAGTCTTTCCCTCTCATATGAGTGTTATGGAAGTGAGACCATGTACAAGACGATAATTGGGAGTGGAAAGCTGATGTAAGTGCTCAGTGGTAAGAATTGTTCTCAGATAGTGTTTTGTTACCCTTGGAAGGAGAACTTAGGGTGAGTTCTTTTAAAGGGGAATACTGTAAGAACCCATTTTTCACTCATGTATTGATCCTTTAATTTATCAATCTAAATCTTTACTTTGGACCTAATATGGATGTCTAATGAGTTAGGAAAGGTTCTGAGGGTGTATGGGGCTTTTTTGGATCTCAGAACACCTATTTTTGGGAAAACAGGCCAAGTCGCATAGTTTACGCAAGGTTAGTACCCGGTTTGATCAAACCATGAAAAGGATTTTGTTTTGGGAAGATCCATCTCACGCGGTTTGTGCACAGTTTGACAAACCATGTAGACAAACTGTGCATAGGCTAAAATTTTAGGTAAATTTCCATTTTTTTCTAATGATCTATTAAGCCAACCCTTATTCCCCAACTCATATACCAGTGGTATTTTCCTCTATTTTCACCAATTTAGAGATTTTTGAAGATCTAACCTTGGAATCAAGAGATCTCCTTCATCCGGAAACCAATTGAGCTTCCTTTCATCGCATTGGATGCACAATGGTAAGTACTCGAGTCCTCTTGATCCATTCTCATTATCTTTTTCTCTCAACCTAGATATCATCATATGAGCATTTTTCACATTTTGTAAGATATACTCTGATCTGAGCCAAATCAATGGACAATACTGGAGGAGGAGAGTCGTAAAATCCTAAGGTGGGTGGCCTATAAATCATCCCTAAAGTTCGTTGATTTTGGAATATTTGTGTAGGGACCACTGATTTCATCAGGAACAGTTTCTTAAATTTATATGCCATGATTATACTTGTTAGAATCATATGGTTATACACTTTCAAAATATTTTATTATTTGTTAGCGGTTACACCCACAACTCAATCTACCCCATGTCAAAGGTTATTCCATTTTTTGGGTTTTAATGTTTTGGTGCGTTTGATCCACCATTCAGGTGTGCCCTTGATTGACCTTCCTAAAGGAGAGACTTATTATAATAAATAGCTTATTATTAATGAGAATTGCATAATGGAATGTACCATTTACACTCGCCACTTGACCCACCTAAGATAAGTGCATAAAATTGATTATTAAATGAAAAATGTGAAATGGAATGTATACTAAGTTTATAACTTCTCTTTAACAAATGATATTGAATAAAAGTTACATGTCCATAGAAACCCTTTCCATATTTATGGAAGGTAGTGGAGTGAACCTCAATAATTGAATATGCCTTAATGGTTAATTAAGACTTGATTAAATGGTTTCAATTATAATTGGCCTATCCACACTAATGGAAGACAATTCTTGAACCTAATGAATGATTATATAATTACAATACCAAATAGTAATGGACTGGCTCGAGTTCACCTTGGATTCTAAGTGGAGAGTACCTCAGGTCTTGGGAATCCCATTCTGATTCAAGGATGCAATTTGCATCGGATGACACCAACCTAGACTCCAGTTCTGGTCTATTCCTCGAATACATGATATACTACCATAGGGTCCTTTACATTATTACATGATACCTCAGATACACTCCTTGGATTCAGCATTAACTAGTAGGTTCCATGGGGAATTCCCATAGGTACCTATCTTTGTGTAGCCCCATTTTACTTTGGTCGATCACCTTGGACTCGGTAGGTGCCTTTTTGTGGAATTCCTTGGATTAAGCTCCTTGGATTACACTCTTACCCTTTAGTTAGACTCAGATACTATTGAGTTATCATTCCATGAGTTCTATGTTACCTTGGTTGCTACCCTGTAACTCCCTCATTAGATATCATTTTTCAGGTTGCCATGTTATGTTTTGGGACCTTCACTACTTATACTATCATGAGGTGATATCAGTGTTGGTTGTGCCTCACGTGACCTATTAACATTTAATGGTAATTAATTAATTAATGAACTGGTTACATTTTCAGACACCGGCCGAGTGAAAAAGTAGGTACTTGGTTATTTAGTTATATTTTTCTACTTTCTTTACTTTATATATGTATTCTTTCACGCTGCTATATTCCATTACACGGGCTGGAGGTTATAGACACTGTTGGTGGTGGCCCACTGAGATTTATCTCACACCCTCTCCAGGAACCTTTTGGTACCCAGAGTAGATTACATGGTTGCAGGTATTGGAAAAGGGAAGCATACAACTTCAAACACTTGATTGTTGGTTGTTTAGGATAGAGCTTGATAGCAGATGACCAAGTTGGATCTCAGGATTCTTTGAGTAGTCTTTGTTTTCTTTTACATTGTAGAACATGTTATTCCAATTGTCTTCTATCCATTTTTTCTAGTTTTCAAGTGAAATGTCAATACACCATCATTGTTTTTATTGATACAGTTATTATTATTCTCATTTATCTATTGCATCAGTTTTCTTCTATTGTTTATTTATATTTCTTCCACTATTTATTATTTAATTATATTCCTTCCATTGTGTGACACTCTGCTAATTAGGGCATAGTATTCCCACAAACACACCCTAGGCCCTCGCTTCTAGTCAGCAGCCTCTGGAATTTGAGAAGATGCGCTTGAGGCTATGTGGCCCACCAGGCTCTGGGAACCTGTTAAGTGGAATTTAGGTCCGGGACATCACACTCCACTCAATCCATGTATAATTCTATTGATCCTTGGGTCTATAATCTCGATCAATGATACATGCTTCATCCAATACCGAAAAGGTCTTTGAGAAAGCTATGTCACCACAGAGGGATAAATTTCATAGCCTTGAGTCCACCCATAATCCACTCCAGTAAAAATAATGAGGGATTATAAGAAGTATTTGTACATCCTGTAAATGAATCTGATATGGATTCCATACCTCTAAAGATATGTAAATCCAGACTGATGTTTGACTCATAGGTCTCAACCCATAGGTAAATCACATCATTGTGACTCGGATGATCCCTAATGAGATGAACCTTAGGAAACCTATAAGTAATTATCTTTGAATCCAAATACATTATAGGTATACATTCAATAAATGTATCAAAAATAAACTCCCATAAAATTCCAACAATTATAGTAATGGTGTATCCACCCGACCCTAGCGAGTATCCTCAGTGTCGCTCTAGGAGGGCGTAATCTAATCATCAAGAGTATCTCAAAGAGTAGTTTGATACATCCTCAGTAACCTACCTCTATAAACCATCAGTAGGGTAAGAATCTTAGTGAAAAATGGGACTTCTTGAAAATGGTATCCTTTGACCATGTAAGGCTCAACAGCCAGATCCTAGGATGTACATCTAGATGTCCCAATAATCAACCAAGCTCAACAGCTATGTAACGACCTAATGTTTTATCAATGAAATTTTCTTCTTATAATTATTTCTTATAGTATAATCATAGAATATTACATATATAACACAATAAAAACCTTATAAATAAATAATTAGTGAAATAAAAGGGTATCTCTTAAAGTTGAGGAACATATACTGATGAAATAATAACTTAACGTTTGGAATAGTTATGTGACCCTTATGAATAGTAAACCGGCCAATATGATAGTAACCTCACCAATGAAAGAAAAAATAAAATTATCCATATTATAAGTGAAAATATGGTATAATTATATCATAGTATAAGTAAATACATATTTTTTAAAATTATTAATAAAGTGTTGGTATTTTTATAAGTCATGTATATTTAATAATAATTTTCTGATTAATTTAATAAATTAAAAGAAAAATTATTTTCATAAAATGTATTAATAAATAATTATTTTTATGAAATATGATTATAATATACCTTAATTAATTTTTCAAAGTGTTATAAAAGAATTTTAAATTTTAAAATTTGTATTTTTAAAGTAAATCAAGATTTTAATTAAAAATTAAATTTCACATATATAGAAAATTATTTTTATAAAATGGAGTTCATTTTTTAATTCTACATGTCTAAAAATAGTTGGGGTGAATTTTTTGGATTTTTCATAAATACTTGAATTTTTGTGAATAGAAAAATATGATAATTTACCGAATAATATAAATACATGATTTATTGAGTCATGGATGTTGTTATGCTGAGGTAAGCACCTTGGCTTCGAAATCACATGCACATATTACTATGTTTTGTTACAAGAATCATTATTATTGCTTGTCTTGAGCAAAATAATAAAATAATGAATAACATATTGAGAAAACGCTCCTCAAATCCACTATAAATAGCACCCCTCTTTACCATCTATCTTCACACCCCTCAAGCCTTGTATCAAGTCCAAATTCTAATCAAATATCAACCTAAGACCCTCTCACATGTCCATCAACCTTTGGTCTATTCAAAAGACCAAATCCACTCCCCAAAAGAGGTTCTCAAGGAAGATATATTCAAGAGGTAAATTCAGCTTTTTATTTCTTTTATCTTCTTCCAAGTTCTTTTATTTCTTTTTCTTTACTCAAATCCTTTCATAAAAATGTTATGATAACTCCATTACCTTACATATACTATAATTGTTTTATAATAATGGAATAATTCATCATCATATCTCTTTTCTTCTCATTTTATACTAGAAATGAAAACATCATCTGAGATGTGTTAATTTATCACATTCAAGGACGATGGGTTTTCAATTTCTATTACCATCTTCAATTATGGTCATGAAACCATTTTGATGGTTTAACCAAACTATAATATATGTATTATGTATAATGTAAGTTTTTTTAATCTTTTGTACACATGATATTAATTTATAAAGAAAAATGCATTTGTTGTGTTCAAAAACTGCCAATTAACCTGAACAGTTATCATTAAAGTTTTATATAATTATTCATATTCACTCAAAATAACCAAATTAATTTTATAACAATTTAATGATTTTGATGTTCACTAAAAACATAAAACTTAAATTCTGGACAACCATTCTCATCTTACATGTTTATCCTTACATGTATATAAGTAAACCAATCATGAAAACCAAGGAAACAAATGATCCCAAACAATGAAATTGAATCTCGTAACCCATTAAAAAGGACATGAATGAATTTAATAAGTTTATAATAAATCAATTACATGAATAATAGGTTCTATAAATATTAATTAATTACTGTAATTTGGTTATTTAGGTCAATAGGATCAATTGAATAACACCTTCAGACTTAATGTAAGGGATCCTACCCAAACCTCCATTATTCCTTCAGGTTGCTTTATCTTTATTTTTACCCAAATGAAGTTATATTTTATTTTTATGTACATAATATAAATTCTATTTACATTATTCAAAATCATGTATCAAGTTCCATTCATCATTCTCTTTTGGGTATATACATGTTTTTAAGTGGTTCCCTTCTCAATACTTCCCGATAAGAAAACTCATTTAAGGGAACTTCCTGAATTCTTACCAATTTTCAAGTACACTACATAATCTATTTTTAAGACACCATTATTTTTTATAAAACAACTATTTTTATTATTAAAACCTTCTTGGTTCAATTCTGGTTTTATACAAAATATTATTCCCTTTTATGTTTTAAATGACCTTTCATATTTTCCTTTAACCACGCTAAAATGTTTTAATTATAAAGTTTCTTAAGTGCTCTTTTTACATGATAATACTTCAAGTTGACATAAATTTTCATGATGTATGCCTATAATACCCTATGATTGTCCATGCATGATCTAATTCCTTTCCTTCATGGACATTTTTATGATACTCCCATTTATTATTCTTTATGACATGATTATGATACCCATTTCTTTCCATGGGTACCCTTATGTTTATATATGATTGATTATGTATGATTCTTTATGTGGAAAAAATATTCATGAACATGTTATAATGGGTTCTTATAGATATCACTCCAATGCATTGGGTAAAGTTGAGTATCATGAGACATTATGTACAACGGTCTTGGCAGTTAGCCTTGACTCGTGCTACCATGTGCAATGGTCTTGGTGGTTATGTAACAACCCAATCTTCCATGGTATGATTCTCTTTGAATAATACAGTAGCGTGTGTGGTACGCAACTTCGATATTCTAACACACCGTGAATAATCAAAGTAGCCGTTATAAATAGTAATACCCACTTTTTGAAATTTTAAAAAATTTATCTCTCAATATGGACTTCATTTTTGGATTTGGAATATTGATTTTAGCCTAGGGTGAAATTTTGGTACTTTTCGGATAACTTTTATATTTTGATGAATAGTGAAAATTACTAAATTTTAATTAAAAACAACTTTTTTAATAAAAATAATTAATAGTGATAAATTTTGAATTTGAGTGGTATTAAAGTATATTTAGAATATATTTTTACCATTTAATACAATTTTGGTCATTGGACATAATTTCACATTTAAACCAGACATAAATAAGTGTCAATCTTTTGATAGTTATTATCTCTTAAAAACACGCTTTTTGTTTTGACAGCGGGAATTAATTTTAAATTAATTTCTTCCACTTCTGTGTTTTGAATTTGGAAATATGGACTCCATATTTAGAATCAGGATGTCCAAATTTTGTAAATAGGTAATGTAAAGACCCGTAAAATTCAAGGAAATTTTATTTCTTAATTTTCTTTGGAATTTTAAAAGAACGCAGTTTCTGACGGAACGTGATTCCGAGGCCCGGTGTGCTCGGAATCGTTTTCCGAAGTTTGGCTCGGGTACGTTCAGTGAACGAACGAGCGGGTTTTTCTAACTTTTGAACCGATGCTCAGAATCGAAACCTGAGGGCACTGATGGAATCGCAGTGCCGATATTTGCTTAGAAACGCCTCTTCCGGAGTTGCGTTTGCTCGGGTGTGGTTTTTAATTTTTTTTTTGGGTTAAGTGAAGAAAATAAAATAAACTGGTGCGACAACTTTATTTTATTTCACTTAAAGCCACTTAAATCCACTTAAAGCTACTTAAGCTGAGTTGAAGCAGATAGGGTGGAACCCGAAATATCCTACCCTCTTGGTAGGATATTTATGAGGTGGGGCCAACACGAGCCCCACCGTTTCTTTTCCTCTAAGTAATGCCCCCGCGAAAACTCCTCTTTAATTAAAGTCAACTGGTGCGTTTTCTAAAACTCTTAACGCCCCTATTAATTGGACAGTTAAGACGTTACCATTAATTCACCGAATTAATGGTTCGTTTCTTAACTTGTTTTCAAACTGTTGGCATAGTAATAAAATAATACCAACACACATTTTTCTTGGGTGTGGATTGTTGTGAGGATTTGGAGAAACTCTATCTTCATCCTCCTTCGTGAAGAACGCGAAGAACGTGAAGAACGCGAAGAACGCATCGTCGCCGATGAAGAACGCTGGTGATTCTCCTCCCGCGACGTTCTTCTGCGACGTTCCTTCCTCGCAAAAAATCTTCGATCAACTGCTTGAGGTAGGAGATTGTGGATCTTTTAAATTTCCTTTGTGGATTTTATCCTCAACATGGATTTAATTCGTGAAATTAAATCTGTGTGTTTTCTTTAACCCTCGGAGATCGTCGATGTGACACCGTGTACCGCGACGACGTGACGCCCCTTCCGCGACGCGACGATCCTCTTCTTCCGCGACGGTCAATTCTGCAAAGAACTCACGTTCGACGACTATTATGAGGTAGGGGTTTTATTTGTGAATAATATTTATTCCCATGGTTGTTTCCTTCTAAAACAAAGAACCCAGATCAACTCATCATCAAGTTGATTCGCGATTGTTTTTATATGCGGGACGAGAACTTTTATTTACGGGAGTTTTTTTTTTTGGGAACTAGGTTCAATTTTAATTTATTAAAATTGTGCCTTGTTATGTTTTCATGTGTTGATTATTATTCCCAGTTGTTATCACCTAACGCGGAGGGTGCGGGCCAAACAAACACGGCCCGACAACCCTCCGCAGTTTTTCGTTGATGCGTGGTTTAACGGTGTTTACGAAATGGGATCCGAATGGCGATTCGTGGCCTTCGCAGCAAAGTTCGGATCCCAGGAGAGCCGTAGGCGCAAACCGTAGGCAAAACGGACCACCGGAGCACGTCCGGTGGTCCGCGGAAGTTCCCGCCAGCGCGCCACGCCGGCACGGCGGCGCCGGCAGCCAGAGGCGGCGGCCGGCAGCGGCCGGCCGCCAGGAAGCGGCGGTGCCCGGCACGCCGCCGGAAAGACCCGCCGCGGCTGAAGCCGTGGCCGCGCGGGACTGCGGGGAAGGGACGCGGCCTTGCATCGTGTCCGGTGACACGGAGCGGCCCCCACGCGGGGGCAGCGCACCCCCGCCCGCGGCTCGGCCGTAACAGCCGAGCCGACCTGCCGGCCGGGCCGGGTCGCGCCCAGGCCGGGCCGAGCCACCCCGGCCGGGCCGGGCCGCACCGGTCGGGTCGGACCCGGACCCGGACCCGGGTCGGGTCGACCTGGGGGGGTGGGCCGGGTCGGTCCGGGCCCAGACCCCCCGTTTTCGGACCTTTTCGGTCTTTTGCTCATAACTTTAGTTGCGGGCCTCCAATCGATGCACCGTCAGTGGAGATGCGATCCTTGGATCGAGACAGTCATTTCGGTATATTACACTCAAGGTTTCGGAATACTTTGGGTTCGTCCGGGTTGGTTCATACACGAAACCAACCGGGCCCTCGGAGCGGAAACGCTCATAACTTGAGCTCCGGACGTCTGATTGACGTGCCGTCGACTTTGATGGATTCCTCTAAGTGAGACGGATCTTTTGGATTACTCTGCCTGAGGTTTGGATGCAGGTGGAGTACGTTCGGGTTGGTTTTTTCTTAAAAACCAACCGGGCCCCTGGGACGAAAAAGCCAATAACTCCCAGACCGGGCGTCCGATTGACGCGCCGTCTGCGATGTTGAGTTCCTGTTGACGATACGAAACTTTTGGATACATCAACTCTGGACTATGTGTAATTTGATGTATCAGCCCCTTGGCTCGTGGAGCGGACCCTCCCGAGTGAGCTTGCTGTGTGCGAGAACCCTAGAGCTGGCTGCGACTGCGACGACGACGACTGTGCAGAGATCCTCAGTGGATTCGACGGCGACGACTACAGCACTCAGCGATCCTTTGTGGATCAGTGCTACTGATCCTGTGTGGGTCCGATCCTGTGTGGGTCAGCGCTCAGCGGTCCTGTGTGGTCCAGCGCCTATCGATCCTGTGTGGGTCAGATCCTTTGTGGGTCATTGCGGGGGTTAGTTACCTATCGATCCTGTGTGGGTCAGATCCTTTGTGGGTCATTGCGGGGGTTAGTACCTATCGATCCTTTGTGGGTCCGACGACTTAGATGAATCAGTGGCAATACTTGATCATCTCTATCGTCATACAAAGAAGTATACCTGTGTGAGCTGAATCCTGTTTTTCTTTCCTTTGTGGATTGTGTTGTGCTATCCTGTGTGGATTACATTTTGTTTTCCTGTGTGGAATGGGTTGTGTTTTCCTGTGTGGACTGGGTTGTACTTGGGCTCGGATGTTGGAGCCGAACGAGAATTGATGACTTAGGTATATGTATGGGAATATACCTAAGCAGTGTCGGATGTTACTTCGTGATTGTATCTTCCCTTTGTGGTTTATCCTTTGTGGATTCTGGGAGACCTTCGGGGGTCTCGGGGTCCCTACTGAGTAGCTTATACTCACCCCTGCACGGGCTATGCCCGCACTACGTTGTGTTGGTTGCAGACGACGGACAGCGTTGATCGTTGTTGAGGCTTGCGGAGCAGGACGGTACCTGGAGGTGGACCACTGGGCGAGACGTACTCGGAGCGGTCGACTGGACACAAGGAGCAGTGGAGGCTATCTGTACCCACCCTTCAGGTGGGATTTCCAGTGGACAGCTTGACGATGCGGCTTTACTTTTCAGTTGTTGTTTTCCCTTCCAGTTGTACTTTACTTTCAGTTTGGGTTTGTATATTGTCCCACTTACTTTTTCGCACTTACTGTTGTACTCGGTTTTTACTTAGTGTTTACTTCTACTGCTTGCTTGCTCTGTGGTGTTTGTGGTTTACTTTCAAAGGCAATGTCTTCCCTTTACCGGGATTTACGCCTTGGTGCTAGTCGCCAGCCCCTGGCCTATGGAAGGCGGGCTTGGGGTAGTCACGGCATGGGCCCCAAGGACGGGTCGTGACAGGTAACTTCTATTTTTAAACATTTTGAATAATTACTTCGGTAAATATTTTATTTACCATGGTTAAATGGGAAATTTGGTAAATAAGGGTAAAAAAATAATATTATAATAATAATAAATTACCCTAAAATGTGTCTTAACCTTATTGGTTGATACATGTCCAACCATGGGCATCTTTGGGTTGATTTTGGGACCCCATGGATCCACTTGTAAGTGATAATGACACTTTATATTAATTAAGTTAAAGTAAATACAAAAATGACATAAGCATATATCTTTTAGAAAAACAATTTTTACATAGGGTTATATAAGTTGGATTTTCAACTATAAATATTCATTAGAAATATAAAAAGATTTAATACATAATTGTATTTTATTTGTAATTTTTAGACATTAAATAAGTTAATTTATTTATGACACAATGATGATGCAGTAATTACCTTATTTGTGAAATATTAAACTAATTGATAATATAAATATCCAAATAAATATAATTTGAGAATTTTAATGAATTCCACGAATTTTATAGGTTAATATGACACGTTAGGATTGCTTTAATTAACTTTTTTCGAAGTAATCATGCTTTTATGATTTTCACAAAAATCAAATACCAAATAGTCTCAAAATTGACATAAAAGAGTTTTTAAAAAAAATATTATATTATTAATTGATATTAAATTCCTAAAAATCTAAGATTTGTCCAAAAGACTTGTATCATGATAGGTGTATCATTAATGGACCACTTGGGGGTCTCTTGGAGGTATATAGTAAGTTTATCAACTATATAATATAAAAATACAAAGTGACATGGTAAGTGTCAAACTAATTAACCAAGAGTTAAAACTAAAATATAAGGTTAATATAATGACCAATACCTGTCTAAAATCTATTGTTTGAAAGTATTTCGACCCATCCCCACCTTAGTCTTTGAATAATCCAATTTGGAGCCATTAGAAACCGAATATAAAATTATTAAAAAATAATACTTTAAGTTTTTTCTAAAGAGTCCCTCCTCCCTCTTATAAAAGGACACCACTTCTAACCAATTTCTCACACCTCTCAAGCCTTTGGGATCGTCCAAAATCTGCCCAATTAAGCTACCTACATCTCTATACTCCTCTTAGAATCCTTACCTTAGGCAAAAGGCACTTCAAGAGTCCTTTTTGGTTCAAACCAAAGGGAGTTACCCAAATTAAAGGTAACAATTTTCTTAGCTTCTTTTCTTTTATTTTACTTCTACAACCCCTAAAATCTTCTTATTATTTTATTTTGTAACAAAACCAGTATCCTAAATATACTAGGATATTTTTATTATAAGTATTTGAACTACACTTACACACACCTCCATCTAATGGGTGAAGAACATAATGTTTCTCTGGATGGCAACCAAACGCCCCACGAAGCGATGATTGTTCAATTATCTCCTATCACCTCTCATGGTGGCCATTATGATGGAACTATAATTAAATATGATATTTATGATATTTATTTTATATATAATCTTATTTAATTCCATTTTATATCATACCATTATTCATTTCATATTTTATATATATACGATAATTTCATTTGAGGAAGTGCGGACTACCGCCCCCTCAAAGTGATATGACTCGTTCATACCATACATGAAACGTATAAAGGATGGTGTTAATGAAATTAAGTAACACATATAAGATATTATATTATACTGGAATAATAATATACCTATGTATCATTTTGTTTTGATTCCTTTTAAAATGAAAAATGAAATGGAAGTAGCATTCGTGCGTAAGTACGGATTACCGTCTCCACGAACGTGATGAGATTCATCTCCCCATTATATCCATTAAAGACTTATTATCATTTGATGATTAAAAGTAATGTTTAAGGACTTGATATCATTCTGGATATTAATAAGATACAACCTATCCATAACAAACATGGCTTACGTAACGAATCATATAATGGAAAACGAATCAGTTAACACCCGAAACGACGATAATACTAAAATATTATTAACAATGAAATATTAAAAGATCATATATAATATCATATTTATGAATATGATTCTTTTATAATTTAATAACAATTGTTTAACTATTATACAGGAGTTTAACATACTCACTATCAAGGAAAATTACAATGTAAGGGGTTTTCATCTCACTCCTTATTCCCTTGAGATTCATGTCATATTGACACTATTACCTTTTGCGTGGTGTATGTACTTCCCATAATTGTATTATTTTTGTAATAAAATTTAATTTATGTGTATTTACATATTCATTGTATGATACCTCTTTAATGGGTTGTATGTTTTGTAAGTTACCAAATTGGAAAGGGTTTATTTCACAATCTCTTCATTATCCAAGGTTGTTTATACGTATTTATCTACTAGGACCTCTTTATCATCCACATCCATGTTTCTTAAAAATGTATTTCAAAACATTCTTACTATTTTTCAGAATGTGGGTTAAAGTCATTTTTACCCTTGTTTACTTTTTATATGATGTTTATAAAGGAATCTTTCCGTCGTTTTCCAAACAAGTTACTTTTTGACCTTTTTGACAAAACTGAGGTAAGAATGTTTTCTTAACTTATACGGTAGGTGCGGTTATTCTCCACCTTTATTACACCTTTGAAGTTTCCCTTACATGCTTATAAGGATATTTTCAAAATAAAGGTTTTCTTTTATAATTATTTTATTTTTAAATGATTTCAAAAAAATAGATATTTCTCTCAAATATATGAAAATCTAGTGCAAATGTATACGTATTTAACGCAAGCTTGAAAATGTTTTTAGAAAATCCGACTCTCGAGTGTGGTAGATAGGAAGGGATTGGGAATGGAACCATCATGGCCTGTAATTAGTCAAGCAGTCTCAGAATTAGTTATTTTATTTTCAGAAGCTTGCATAATGTTTTCATAAAAACACTGGAGTATATTTGAGCAATTTTAAACGTAAGTATCTTCTAAAAAAATTGCATCGGTAGGTTTCATGAGACAAACTAGTGTCTTGGCACGAGGCCTTGACAAAATCTTATTTGTAGACTTGGAAAGAGGCCTTGGCTACGTGGTTATAATAGTCTGGCATTATGCATTCCATCATTATGGAAATGGTTAGTGATATTGCATGTGATTATTCGACTAGTAGAATATCCATGTGAATAAGTAAATGACATTATTTCATTTTATTTTTTCCATATTATACTGAAGTTCAAGTTTAAAAGGCTTTTGTTTTAGTTATACATTGCCTTAAATGTTTATTCTTATTTTTGAAAGTTTTCGCAGTATTGCTTACCCTTACTGAGCATTTGAGCTCACTCCTTTATATGTTTTATTTTTTCCAGGATTCCAAGAAGTGTATTGTGATTGATATTCAGGGTTAAGCCAAGGAAATAATGGCTTTCATAAAGATTAGTTATGTTGTTTTGTATGTCTTAAAGTACAATGTAACATTCATGTATGTAATCTATTTTCCAAGACTGCTAAACTAATCGGTCCTTCGGGACTTGATTTCTTGTAATCATGCCAATGTTATGTAATAATGCACCGACTCTGGGTAACTGGGGTTGGGGCGTTACAGTTGGTATCAGAGGAAGTTTAGAAATAACCTTGGAAGCTAGATTTAGATAAACTCTTATTAGAGCACATAGCCCTAAGATAGACTTTGAGGATTAGTTGAGAAGAACTTCCTAGAATTTTGATATTGTAGAGATTTTGTGAGTTTTTCGAGCAATACATCCCTGTCTGGATACGAGCAGGTAGAGGCGGCTCTGGCACAGATGTACCTAGGGGTAAAACTCGAAAACACCACTTTGATCTAGACTCGAATGGGAACTAGTGCACGTCAACGGGCATTGCTGCACTCTTGGTTACGACACTCTCGGGGGATATGCTTAGGATAATTCTCATTTTCTTTACAAACCATTATGAAGGGTTTATGAGTATATACTTCCTCAAAGAAGACATTTTTATGATTATGGATTATGTCCATAAACTATTTAATTTATGTTAAGTGTGTTACAAGTTTGGGATTAGGTATTTCTATTCACAAACTAATCTATTGTATGCCATTGTTTAGAAATGGCGCCCGGTAGAAAGAATGAGAACTCCAGCAATACGCATGATCCAAAGAGTAAGAAGGATCATATCTTTCATGATCTTAAGCAAGAATTCAGAAGGGAAATAGTCTCCCACGTATTATCATCATATGGATAAATAGTATCATGTGTTGATAAGATAAGTAAAGAGTTCTCGGAGTCCTATGGATTCGAAGGGAAGCCAGAGAAGAAAATGATGGTAGAGAGAAGGATAGATAAAGGGAAGAAGGGAAAGAAGGATTTTCCAATATGTGATAAATGTGGAATGAATCACCTTGGTAAATGATTGAAGGGAATGAGAGTTTGTTATAAGTGTGAAGAGAAAGAACACCAAGTATGTGATTGTAATGGTAAGAAAAAGTTTTCAAATGTACAATGCTTCATCTGCAAGGCGTTGGGACACTACGCAAACCAATGTCCAAATCATCAGAGTATGAACCAAATGATGTTATTGGATAATAATCAAGTTATGATACTACCTCAGATGAAGAGGAATGGCTAGTGTTCTTATTTTGTTATTATAGAATTATTTTATTTGAGTGTTGTATCAACAGTATACTGGTTACATGAATTATGGAGATAAATAAGGATTGTACTGCAGTACTATTTTTACTGAGGATTTGAGATTATATGTGACTTAATAGTAATCTACACTTTTTGAAAATACATGGTTGAAGAAAAGGTAATCCTTAATATGGTCCCGATAATGAGGTAGTGATTTTGGAATAAGAGATGGTTGATTTGAATAAATTATATTGGATATTCTTGACTACCTTGAAACTGATTAATGATTTGTCATTGTTGGAGTTTACAACATTTTTTTGGATAGAAGGAGTATATCCAGTATTCTATAAGGAATAAGGGAGCATGAATGTAATCAATAAAGGTTTTTTGGTAATTCAGGATGTTACCATGTTTTAAAATAATACATGATGAAGGTGTTCGCATGTTATTATGTGGAAAAAAGGGATCTTCATTGTGTTTAACTTCCTTATAAATTTTGTACTGTGAGCTTGGATAGTAGTATTTTGGATAAGTCTAAAGGTTGAAATTGATTAAGTTTGAAAGGTTATTTTTGGATTTTTAATAAAAGGACAACACACAGACCGTGTGATAACCCGTCATGTTGGACAAAACTGCAGGAATCGAACCCACAACCATAGTGCGATTGGGATTTATCGCCAACCACTGGACTACGTGAAGTCCCTGGATTGTATAATGTAGTTTCTTTTTTTAAAGGGTCTGATATGTGAATTATAAATTCATTATATTTGGAACCCTATACGATTGGGATAAATATAGTATTTTTGAGTTGTATTCTATTTTGGAGTGAAAGATGAGTTTGTGGAAGAAATTTCTTAATGGATAAAACTATAATTATAAAGTAATAATCTATCCTTATGATTTTATCCAATCTCATAAATAAATTCATCAACATTAATAAAAGGAACTTAGAATAAAAACGTTTTCCTAGATAGTACCTTAGATCATCACAAATTTATGGCTTTGTGATTGTTGGACTTTTCATAGCCATGTCCTCTACCACTCTCCATCAGATATTGATGGTTATATTTCTCTTCCATATCTATGTTTTCCTACTTGGAACCCTAGTATGTTTTATTTTAGGTAACCTTCATACTTACCACTCTTTATTTTAAATAGAGGCCTTATTAATCCATTTTTTGATGTGGGATTTCAACTATGATATTTTGAAATGTCAACCCCAAGTTTCCAATACCGAGCATAAATTGCGAGGATGAAATTTATTGAATGAGGGGAGAATGTAACACCCCAATCTTCCACGGTACGATTCTCTTTTAATAATACAGTAGCGTGTGTGGTACGCAACTTCCAGATTCTAACACACCGCGAATAATCAAAGTAGCCGTTATAAATAGTAATACCCACTTTTTGAAATTTTATAAATTTTATCTCTCAATATGGACTTTATTTTTGGATTAGGAATATCGAATTTAGCCTAGGGTGAAATTTTGGTACTTTTCGGATAACTTTTATATTTTGATGAATAGTGAAAATTACTAAATTTTAATTAAAAACAACTTTTTTAATCAAAATAATTAATAGTGATAAATTATGAATTTGAGTGGATTTAAAGTATATTTAGAATATATTTTTACCATTTAATACAATTTTTATCATTAGACATAATTTTCACATTTAAACCGGACATAAACAAGTGTCAATCTTTTGATAGTTATTATCTCTTAAAAACACGCTTTTTGTTTTGAAAGCGGGAATTAATTTTAAATTCATTTCTGCCACTTATGTGTTTTGAATTTGGAAAAATGGACTCCATATTTTGAATCAGGATGTCTAAATTTTGTAAATAGGTAACTTTTATTTTTATACATTTTGAATAATTACTTCGATAAATATTTTATTTACCATGGTTAAAGGGTAATCCGGTAAATAAGGGTAAAAAATAATATTATAATAATAAT
Source organism: Viscum album (assembly GCA_963277665.1). Classification (NCBI taxonomy): domain Eukaryota; kingdom Viridiplantae; phylum Streptophyta; class Magnoliopsida; order Santalales; family Viscaceae; genus Viscum; species Viscum album. The sequence continues at coordinate 988,548,704 of OY728123.1, forward strand.
AAATTACCCTAAAACGTGACTTAACCTTATTGGTTGATACATGTCCGACCATGGGCATCTTTGGGTCGATTTTGGGACCCCAGGGATCCACTTGTAAGTGATAATGACACTTTATATTAATTAAGTTAAAGTAAATACAAAAATGACAAAAGCATATATATTTTAGAAAAACAATTTTTATATAAGGTTATATATGTTGGATTTTATACTATAAATATTAATTAGAAATATAAAAAATATTTCATACATAATGGTATTTTATTTATAATTTTTAGACATTAAATAAGTTAATTTATTTATGACACAATGATGATGCAGTAATTACCTTATTAGTGAAATATTAAAATAATTGATAATATAAATACCCAAATAAATATAATTTGAGACTTTTAATGAATTACACAAATTTTATAGGTTAAAATTACATGTTATTATTTATTTAATTAACTTTTTTTGAAGTAATCATGCTGTTATGATTTTCACAAAAATAAAATACCAAATAGTGTCAAAATTGACATAAAAGAGTTTTTAAAACAACTATTATATTATTAATTGATATTAAATTCCTAAAAATATAAGGTTCAGAAAAAGAACTTGTATCATGATAGGTGTATCATTGATGGACCACTTGGGGGTCTCTTGGAGGTATATAGTAAGTTTATTAACTATATAATATAAAAATACAAAGTGACATGGTAAGTGTCAAACTAATTAACCAAGAGTTAAAACTAAAATATACGGTTAATATAATGACCCAGACCTGTCTAAAATCTATTGGTTGAAAGGATTTATACCCATCCCCACCTTAGTCTTTGAATAATACAATTTGGAGATAATTTGGAGTCATTATAAACTGAATATTAAATTATTAAAAAATAATACTTTAAGTTTTTTCTAAAGAGTCCCTCGTCCCTCTTATAAAAGGACACCACTTCTAACCAATTACTCACACCTCTTAAGCCTTTTGGCTCATCCAACCTCTGCCCAATTAAGCTCCCTACATCCATATCCTCCTCTTAGAATCATTACCTTAGGCAAAAGTCACTTCAAGAGTCCTTTTTGGTTCAAACCAAAGGGTGTTACCCAAATTAAAGGTAACGATTTCTCTTAGCTTCTTTTCTTTTATTTTACTTCTACAACCCCTAAAATATTCTTATTATTTTCTTTTTTATCAAAAAAATATATCCTAAATATACTAGGATATTTGTATTAGAAGTATTCGAACTACACTTACACACACCTCCATCTAATGGGTGAAGAACATAATGTTTCTGTTCATGGTAACCAAACGCCTCACGAAGCGATGATTGTTCAATTATCTCATATCACCTCTCATGGTGTCCATTATGATGGAACTATAATTAAATATGATATTAATGATATTTATTTTATATATAAGCTTCTTTAATTCCATTTTATATCATACCTTTATTCGTTTCATGTTGTATATATATACGATAATTTCATTTGAGGAAGTACGGACTACCGCCCCCTCAAAGTGATATGACTCGTTCATACCATACATGGAAAGTATAAAGGATGGTGCTAATGAAATTAAGTAACACATATAAGATATTATATTATACTGGAATAATAATATACCTATGTATCATTTGGTTTTGATTCCTTTTAAAATGAAAAATGAAATGTAAGTAGCGTTCGTGCGTACGTACAGATTACCGTCTCCACGAACGCGATGAGATTAATTTCCCCATCATATCCATTAAAGACTAATTATCATTTGATGATTAAAAGTAATGTTTAAGGACTTGATATCATTCTGGATATGAATAAGATACAACCTATCTATAACAAACACGGCTTACATAACGAAGCATATAAAGGAAAACGATTCAGTTAACACCCAAAACGACGATAATACTAAAATATTATTAACAATGAAATATTAAAAGATCATATATGATATCATATTTATGAATATGATTCTTGTATAATTTAATAACAATGATTTAACTATTATTCAGGAGGTTAACATACTCACTATCAAGTAAAAGTACAAGGTAAGGGGTTTTCATCTCACTCCTTATTCTCATGAGATTCATGCCATATTGACACTATTACCTTTTGTGGGGTGTATGTACTGCCCATAATTGTATTATTTGTGTAATACACTTTAATTTATGTGTATTTACATATTCATTGTATGATACCTCTTTAATGGGGTGTATGTTTTGTAAGTTACAAAATTGGTAAGGGTTTATTTCACAATCTCTTCATTATCCAAGGTTGTTTATACGTAATTATCTACGGGGACCTCTTTATCATCCACATCCATGTTTCTTAAAAATGTATTTCAAAACATTCTTACTATTTTACAGAATGTGGGTTAAAGTCATTTTTACCCTTGTTTACTTTTTATAAGATGTTTATAAAGGAATCTTTCCGTCGTTTTCCAAACAAGTTACTTTTTGACCTTTTCGAAAAAACTAAGGTAAGAATGTTTTTTTAACTTATACGGAAGGTGCGGTTATTCTCCGCCGTTATTACACCTTTGAAGTTTCCCTTACATGCTTATAAGGATATTTTCAAAATAAAGTTTTTCTTTTATAATTATTTGATTTTTAAATGATTTCAAAAAAAGAGATATTTCTCTCAAATATATGAAAATCCAGTGCAAATGTATACGTATTTAATGAAAGCTTAAAAATGTTTTCAGAAAACCCAACTCTCAAGTGTGGTAGACAGGAAGGGATTGGGCATGGACCCATCATGGCCTGTAATTAGTCGAGCAGTCTCAGAATTAGTTATTTTGTTTTCAGAAGCTTGCATAATGTTTTCATAAAAACACTGTAGTAAATTTGAGCAATTTTAAACATAAGTATCTTCTAAAAAAATTGCATCGGTAGGTCTCATGAGACAAACTAGTGTCTTGGCACGAGGCCTTGACAGAATCTTATTTGTAGTCTTGGCACGAGGCCTTGGCTACATGGTTATGATAGTCTGGCATTATGCATTCCATCATTATGAAAGTGGTTAGTGATATTGCATGTGATTATTCGACTAGTAGAATATCCTTGTGAATAAGTAAATGGAATTATTTCATTTTATTTTTGTCATATTATGCTGAAGTTCAAGTTTAAAAGGATTTTGTTTTAGTTATACATTGCCTTAAATGTTTATGCTTATTTTTGAAATTTTATGTTGTATTTCTTACCCTTACTGAGCATTTGAGATCACACCTTTATATGTTTTATTTTTCCCAGGATTCCAAGAAGTGTATTGTGATTGATATGTAGGGTTAAGCCAAGGGAATACTGGCATTCATAAAGATTATTTATGTTGTTTTGTATGTCTTAAAGTGCAATGTAACATTCATGTATATAATCTATTTTACAAGACTCCTAAACTAATCGGTCCTTCAGGACTTGATTCCTTGTAATCATGTCAATGTTATGTAATAATGCACCGACTCTGGGTAATGGGGTCGGGGCATTACAGGTTAACCTTGACTTGTGATCCTCTATGTGAAATGATCCTTGAATCTTGATAAAGTCATGTTTTATGTTTCTTACACATTAATTTTACTCCATTTTTATATTATCCCATTATTATATGTCATGATTCCATATGTTCAATGCCGTTTTATATCATTATGTGATGCCTTGTAAACCATGTGCTAAAGCTTTATTCTTATGTTTATTACCTTAAATGGATTTTTAGCTCATCCCTTTATTTATATTATCCTCAGTTTTTTCTATGAAGATGTTTGATCACAATTGAAGTTAGGAGCTCTTTGTGGTGATTAAATAAATAAAATTTTTATTTAGTCCCATGTTTTCAGTTTTATGTACCTATATTTCCAAGACAATAGACTTTACTATCCTTGTATTGTTATATGATGTTTTATTATACATAAAATCATGTAATGATATGTGTAAAATGCTAGGGTCACTATAGTTCGTATTAGAGGATGATCTAGTTATTTTTGGAGATTAGGAATAGAGCACTTTGGTAATAAATTTAGCGATGAGACAAAGTATAAGAAAACATCCCTAAATTTTTGAAATTATATAGTAAGTGGTTTATCAAGAAAATATATACCTATCTGGATACAAAAAAGTAGAGGTGAATCTAGCGAAAATTTATCTAGGGGTAAAACCCGAAAACACCGCTTTGAGCTAGACTCGAATGGGAACTGACACATGAAAACGAGCCCTTATTCACTAATATTTTGACACTCTTGGGGGATATACTTTGGTAAATTAATAGGATTAGTACAAAAAATTATTAAGGGAACAAAAAAAATCCCATAAGAATAAATGTGAGGAAAAAAATCATGGGTAACCTAGATTAAAACCTAGGGAATCACAAGTTAGGATATAGTTTTCCTTTAAGAGTTTGTCCTTTTATGTTTAATGTTTCATTTTTTATGCCGAGTATTAAAGTACCCTAATTTTAGGATATTTTTCTTATTTAATAGTGGTAAATAGAATAACATGTGCCAAAAATCAATGTGATAGGAAATGTGATGATTTCCCTAATGATATGCCTGATATGATGGGAATAGGTTCTCAAAACATAATTAAAGTACTTGCTCAGATGGATCAAGTTAGGAATAATAACTTGAATCCTATGGAACTCCCTTCTCCCCCATATAAAGAGCAAGTTTCCATAGAATCCTTCATGTGGAAAAGGCCTCCCATGTTTAGTGGATCTTCCAATTCCCTCCTCACGGAATAGTAGATTAACTCCATTGAAAAGAAATTCTCTATCCTCCAGTGCTTAGAAGAATAGAAATTCATACTAGCAGTCTATCGTTTTGATGGGGAAATGGATCAGTGGTGGAAACTGATCAATAATACAAAGTCCCAGGAGGAAATTGATTCCACAAATTGAGAGGAATTCAATAAAATGTTTTTTAATAAATATTTTCCTCAAACCCTCCTCCTCAAGATGGAAAGAGAGTTTCTAAGACTCAATCAGAAGGAATATGAGTCCATCGGGGCATATGAAAATAAATTCACAAGGATTTTAAGATATACCTCCATCTTTTTCATGAATAATGAAAGTAAGATGGATCTCTTATTAAGTGGACTAAATCCGAGTCAATGAAAAGTGTGGGCGATTTCATATTTTAGAAGTTATGAGGAGATTGTTCATTGTTCCCTCAAGGTTGAAATGGAGATTAGAGACTATCAATGGTATCATGGGACCGATGACAAAAAGTGGAAAATAGAGTCTATTATGGGTGGTTTGGAAAATAAATCCCATGATAGAAAGAAGATCGAACATCCCACATGTCAAAATTGTCGGAAGAAGCATCCTGGGAACTGTGTAAATGGAACTTGGAACTATTTCAAATGTGGTAATATAGGACATCTAGTAAAGAACTGCCAAAGTGATATGAATAATTATACTAACTTGGAAGAATAAAGTAATGTTCAGATCAAAACTCATCTTGTAGTGCAGTGTTTCTACTATAAATAACATGGTCATTATGCGAAAAATTACCCTAAACCAAGGGTTGTTAGAGGAAATCAACAACAACCTCGAAGGAAAAAAGGAAGGGATTATGCTATCACTACTACTGAGGTGGAGCCAGACAATGATGTGGTGACAATTATGCTTGTTAATAATTCAAGAATAGAGAACATACTATTTGAATTTGGTTCTATGAATTCTTTCATATCTTGCAAGTTTAGTAGAAATATTTAAGCACCACCTCAAAATTTGAAGGTTGAGTTATCTATGAGAATATAAAATTGGGAAATTATTACATATGATGTATATAACTCCTCCCTAGTTAACATTTTTGGACTGAAACTCCCAAAAAATCTCATAATAATTCTTTTAGTAGAGTTCGATGTTATATTGGGCATTTATTGGATATCTTTATACAAATCCGACATCAATTGTTGGTAAAGGGAGATCACTCTTCACATCCCAAATCATACTCCAATTATTTAAAAGTGTAAGGAATAAGATGAATATCCTTTGAAATCATTGTCTCAAGTGTGGATATTGCTACCTTATGAGAAAGCATATCTAGCTCAAATGATTGAGACAAAGGAGGTGATACTTCTCGAAGATATTCCCATTGTGAGAGGTTATACTGATATATTCCCTGAATAATTCCATGGTCTTCCTCCTAATCGAGAGGTTGAGTTCTCAATTGAACTTATTCATGGATCCCTACCTATATCAAAGGCACATTATAGAATTTCCACTTTTGAGATGGAAGAGCTGAAGAAGTAGTTACAGGAGAATCTAAAGAAGGGTTTTATACGCCTGAGTACTTCACCATCAGGTGTACAAGTCCTATTTTTTAATAAGAAGGATAGATCAATTCACCTCTATATTGATTATCATGAGCTTAATAAAATCATGATAAAGAACAAGTATCCCCTTCCTCAAATAGATGAATTGTTCGATCAGCTATGTGGGGAAAGTTATTTCTCTAAGGTGGGACTTCAGTCAGGATATCACCAATTAAAGGTGAGGAAGGAAGATAATCCAAAAATTTCCTTTCAAATGAGGTATGCACACTATGAGTTCATAGTGATTCCCTTGGGACTCACTAATTCTCCAAAAATATTCATGGATTTAATGAATAGATTATTTGGAGATTACCTCGACAAATTTTTGGTTGTCTTTATTGATGATATTTTGATATACTTCAAGAGAAAGGATTAACCCGAGGATCATTTGAATATTGTTCTGAAGACTTTGAGAAGGGAGAAAATATATGAAATTTATAGTAAATGTGAGTTTTTTATAGAGGAAGTATCATTATTGGGGCATTTAATCACCAGCAAAGGGATATCTGTAGACCCTTCCAAGATAAAAGCAGTCAAAGAATGGCCCAGGACAACATTTATAACGGAGATCCACATATTTCTGTGTCTATCCAGGTATTATCAATGATTTCTGAATAACTTTTAATTATTTTTAAACCCAATAAAAATTTTGACATGAAAGGGGTGAAGTTTTTTTGGACTCAAGAATGCGAGGAAAGCTTTAAGGAGCTCAAAAAAAAGGATTATCACTGGACCAATACTCACACTCCTGATAAGTGGAGAAATCTTTGTGGTGTATTGTCACGACCCGTCCTCGGGGCCCGTGCCATGACTACCCCAAGCCCGCCTTCCATAGGCCAGGGGCTGGCGACTAGCACCAAGGCGTAAATCAGGGAAAAAGGGAAGGCATTTCCTTTGAAAAGTAAACGAGCACCACAGAGTAAGAAAGCGGAAAAGTAAACACTAAGTAAAAACTGTAACAAGTTGTGCTGAAAGTAAAAGGGGCCGGAAATACAATCCCAACTGTAAAGTACAACTGAAAGGGAAAAACAGCAACTGAAAAGAAAAGCCGCAACATCGAGCCGTCCTCTGGAAGTCCCACCTGAAGGGTGGGTACAGATAGCCTCCACTGCTCCTCGGGTCCACCTGACCGCTCCGAGTGCGTCCCGCCCAGTGGTCCACCTCCAGGTACCGTCCTGCTCCGCAAGCCTCCACCACGATCAGCGCTGTCTGTCATCTGCATCCAACACAACGAAGTGCGGGCATAGCCCGTGCAGGGGTGAGTATAAGCTACTCAGTAGGGACCCCGAGACCCCTGAAGGTCTCTCGAAATCCACAAGGGATAATCCACAAAGGAAAGATACAAACACGAAGTAACATCCGACACGGCTTAGGTATATGCCCATACATATACCTAAGTCATCGATTCTCGTTCGACTCCAACGTCCGAGCCCAAGCACAACCCAGTCCACACAGGAAAGCAAACGTATACCCACATAGGATAGCACAACACAATCCACAAAGGAGAGTAAACAGTAATCCACATAGGATAGCTCAACACAATCCACAAAAGAGAGTAAACAGTAAATCCACACAGGACAGCTCAACACAATCCACAAAGGAGAGTAACACAGGATTCAGCTCACACAGGTATACTTCTTCGAATGACGATAAAGATGATCACTGATCCATCTAAGTCGTCGGACCCACAAAGGATCGATAGGTACTAACCCCCGCAATGACCCACATAGGATCGGGCCCACACAGAACCTGTAGGCGCTGGCTCACACAGAACCGCTGAGCGCTGACCCACACAGGATCAGACCCACACAGGATCGGGCCCACACAGGACCTGTAGCACTGACCCACGAGGGATTGCTGAGTGTTGTAGTCGTCGCAGTCAACTGAGGATCTCTGAACAGTCGTCGCCGCAGTCCACTGAGGATCTCTGCACAGTCGTCGCTGCAGTCCACTGAGGATCTCTGCACAGTCGTCGTCGCAGTAGCAGTCGCAGCCAGCTCTAGGGTTCCCGCACACAGTAAGCTCGTTCGGGAGGGTCCGCTCCACGAGCCGAGAGGCTGATACATCAACTGACACAAAGTCCGAAGTTGATGTATCCAAAAGTTCCGTATCGTCAACAGGAACTCAACGTCACAGACGGCGCGTCAATCGGACGCCCAGTCTGAGAGTTATTGGCTTTTTCGTCCCAGGGGCCCGGTTGGTTTTTAAGGAAAAACCAACCCGACCATACTCCACCTGCGTCCAAACCTCGGGCGGAGTGAGCCAAAAGATCCGTCTCACTTAGAGGAATTCAACAAAGTCGACGGCACGCCAATCGGACGTCCGTAGCTCAAGATATGAGTGTTTCCGCTCCGAGGGCCCGGTTGGTTTCGTGTACGAACCAACCCGGCCGAACCCAAAATATTCCTAAACCTTGAGTGCGATATACCGAAACGACTGTCTCGATCCAAGGATCGCGCTGCCGCTGACGGCGCATCGTTCGGAGGCCCGTAGCTCAAGTTACGGGCAAAAGACCGAAAATGGTCCGAAGACGGGTCCGGGCCCAGGCCGACCGGGCCCGACCCCCCCCCCCCCCTGGGTCGGCCGAGTGGCCGAGCAGCTGGACGCCGCGGGGCGCTGCCCCCGCGGATTGGAGGTGCCGCGGCCCCGCGTGGGGCCGCGCTGGATCAAGCGGACGCGGCTTCTGCACTCCGGTGGTCCGTTTTCCTTCCCGTCTGCGCCGTTGTTCCTCCCGAGTTCCGTTCTTCACTGCGGGATCATCAAATCGGCCTTGCGTCATGATTTACCGTCGCCCTCCAAATCCGCACAACCACGAAGAACAGCGGAGGGTTGTCGGGTCGTGTTCGTTTGGCCCGCACCCTCCGCGTTAGATAAATGACAACGGGAGAATAAAACAACATATCCAAAAACAATTTTTAATAAAATAAAATTGTTCATAAGAATCCGGGTTCTTTATTTAAAAGAAATGATCACGGGAAAAAGGTATTCCAAAATAAAATCCCTACCTCGTCAAGAAGCACACGCGGGTTCTTCACGGATTTGATCGTCGCGGAAGGAGGGGATCGTCACGGTATCTGGCGCCGCGTCGACGAACTCCGAGGACCAAGAAACAACAGATTTAATTATAAATAATTAAATCTGTGTGTTGTTATAAACCACAAAGAAGTTTTAAAAGAAACCTGAAACTCTTACCTCAAACAGATGATTCGAAGATTTCATTACGGAAGAAGGAACGTCACAGAAGAACGTCGCGGAAGAGGAAATGTCGGCGTCGCGGCACACGGCATCGCGTCGTCGATTTCCGTGGTTTCGGCGTTCTTCGTCGGAGGCCGGCATTCTTCGCGTTCTTCACGTTCTTCGCGTTCTTCGCGTTCTTCGCGTTCTTCGCGTTCTTCGCATTCTTCGCGTTCTTCGCGAAGAAGGGTGAAGGCACAAGAACTTCTATCAAAAGTCTCTCAACGTGTAATCCTCCAAAAGTCGGTGTTGGTCTTATTTTATTATTACGCCAACAAACGAATAAGAGGTAAGTAACGACCCATTAAATCGTAGAATTAATTTAATGAAAGAAACTGCCCATTTAATTTATGAACAAAACAGCCCAATTAAATGGTGCGTTAAGAAATTAAGAAAACGCGTCAGTTGACTTTCATAATGACGGGTTTTCGCGGGTGCGTTACTTAGCGGAAAAGAAACGGCGGGGCTCGTGCGGGCCCCACCCCATAAATATCCTACCAAGGGGGTAGGATATTTTTGGATAGCACCCTATCCGTATCAACTCAGCTTAAGCCGCTTTAAGTGGCTTCAAGTGGCTTCCAAGTGTCTTAAGTGAAATAAAATAAAGTTTGTTGTACAATTATTTTATTTCTTAACTTTAACCCCAAAAATTAGAAACCACACCCGAGTAAACGCAACTCCGGAAGAGGCGTTTCTAAGCAATTACCGGCGCTGCGATTCCATCGGTGCCCTCGGAATTTGATTCCGAGCACTGGTTCAAAAGTTAGAAAAACCCGCTCGTCCGTTCACTGAACGTACCCGAGCCAAACTTCGGAAAATAATTTCGGGCACATCGGGCCTCGGAATCAGGTTCCGTCAGAAACTGCGTTCTTGTAAAATTCCAAAGAAAATTAAGAAAAAAAATTCCTTGAAATTTACGGGTTTTTACATTACTCACACCTCAGGGCTTTACGTCCCCGTAAAGATACATCATAAACTAGGGAAACAAATGTGGGTACTGAGCACGCATCTGAGCCTCCCGCTCTCATGTGCTCTCCTGGAGGTTCCCGTGCTGCCATCTGATGCGCACAAGAGGGATCGATCGCCCACGTAGGACCCGCTCCTATCGATCCTCTATCTCCACCGGGACCTCCGTAAAAGTCACCCCATCATTCACATCTAACTCCCCATGGTCAATGATGTGCGTCATGTCGTGCACGTATCTCCTCAGCTGAGATACGTGAAAGACGTCGTGCACCCGGTGCAACTGAGGTGGTAGAGCCAGGCGATAAGCCACCTCTCCAATCCTGCTGAGGACTTGGAAAGGTCCGATGAAGCGTGGAGACAACTTGCCTCCTCGGCCAAATATCTGTAATCCACGCCGAGGTGAGACACGCAAGAAAACGTGGTCGCCATCCTCGAACTCTAGTGGCCTCCACCTCCTGTCAGCATAAGACTTCTGCCGGCTCTGAGCTGTCCTCATCTGCTCCTGGATGACCTGGACCTTCTCTGTCATGGCCCGGACCATCTCTGGTACCACAAGTGCTGACTCCCCAGGGTCTGTCCAGCACAAAGGAGATCTGCAAGGTCTGCCGTACAACGCCTCATATGGTGCCATCCCGATGGTGGAGTGGTAGCTGTTGTTGTATGTGAACTCCACCAAGGGTAGGTGATCCTCCCAACTGCGACCAAAGTCGAGGACACATGTTCGGAGCATGTCCTCGAGATTCTGAATGGTCCTCTCCTTCTGACCATCCGTTTGAGGGTGAAAGGCGGTGCTCAGACGTAGCTGCGTCCCGAACGCCTCCTGCAACCCCTTCCAAAGCCGGGAAGTAAAGCGAGCATCCCGATCGGAGACGATAGACGATGGCACACCATGAATCCGTACAATATCCTGAACGTAGAGATGCTCCAAGCTCTCCACTGAGCCCTGCTCTCTGATGGGTAAGAAGTGTTCCGACTTGGTGAGTCAGTCAACAATCACCCAAATGGAGTCGTGACCTCTGGAAGTGCGTGGAAGTCCAGTCACGAAGTCCATAGATATCCCGTCCCACTTCCACTCCGGGACCTCCAAGGGTTATACCAAGCCTGCGAGTACCTGATGCTCTGCCTTCACCTGCTGGCAGGTGAGGAATCGGGAAACGAACTCTACCACAGCCTTCTTCATGCCCGGCCACCAGTGCTGTCGTCTGAGATCCTGGTATATCTTCGCCACTCCAGGATGTACCTCTAGAGGAGAAGTGTGAAACTCTCTCAGCACCTCCTCTCGTAAAGAGACTGGTACCAAGGTACGTCCTCTGAAAAGGACGTCGTGCTCTGCTCCAAGGGAGAAACCATCAGGTGCCTGTCCTGAGGATAACTGTGCACGCCGTGTCTCACAGTCGGCGTCCTCACGCTGTGCCTCTCTGACCCGCTGTAGTAGTGGAGGGGTGACTGTGAGAGACTGAAGGAAGGCTGCTCCATCTCTATCCACGAAGGATATCTGCAAAGCGGCTAGCTGCTCTGTCGCCTCCTCAAGTAGCTGGATGCCCGTCCTCCTGCTGAGGGCATCGGCTACCATGTTCCCCTTCCCAGAAGTATAGACTATCTCAAAGTCATAGTCCTGGAGGAACTCGAGCCATCGCCGCTGTCTCAGGTTCAGGTCCTTCTGAGAGAAGATGTACCTGAGACTCTGGTGGTCAGAAAAGACTATAAAGCGTTCGCCCATCAGATAGTGCCACCATGTCTTTAGAGCGAAGACCACTGCTGCTAACTCCAGGTCATGGGTAGCGTAGTTCTGCTCATGCAGCCTCAACTGACGTGATCCATAGGCAATCACGGCCCTCTCCTGCATTAGTACACATCCGAGTCTGGTCCCTGATGCATCGCAGTAGACTACGTATCCAACTCATTCCTCAGGCAACCTCAAGATAGGTGCGCTGGTCAATCTCTGTCTCAGCTCCTGAAAGCTCTACTGACATCTGTCTGACCACACAAAGGGTTTCCCCTTCTTCGTCAAAGCTGAGAGTGGCGCCGCAACTCTATAGAAGTCCGGCACAAATCTCCTATAGTATCCAGCTAGTCCCAAGAAACTCTGTACCTCCGTCACGCTCCTGGGTGGCTCCCAAGCTAGCACTGCCTCGATCTTCGCGGGATCCACTGCAACTCCCGCCTCAGAAATGACGTGCCCCAAGAAGTGGACCTCACGTAACCAGAACTGGCACTTCGAGAGCTTTCCATAAAGCTGGTACTCTCGGAGTGTGTCTAGTACAACCCGCAAGTGGTAGGCGTGCTCCTCCTCCGTGGTCGAGTACACCAAAATGTCGTCGATGAAGTCCACGACAAATCGATCGAGGTATGGCTGGAAGATCTTGTTCATGAGGCTCATGAACACTGCTGGAGCGTTGGTTAAGCCGAAAGGCATAAACAAGAACTCATAGTGGCCATACCGACACCTGAAGGCCATCTTTTGCATGTCCTCATCTCAAACTCTGAGCTGATGATAGCCTGACCTGAGGTCTATCTTCGAGAACCACCGTGCTCCCTTGAGCTGATCAAAGAGGTCATAAATCCTCATTAGTGGATACTTGTTCCTCACTTTCACCTGGTTCAGGCGACGATAGTCGACACACAGTCGCAAGCTCTTGTCTGCCTTCTTGGAAAACAATATTGGGGAAGCCTAGGGTGAAACACTGGGTCGGATGAACCCCTTGCCCTGCAAGTCCTCCAACTGTACCCGCAGCTCTCGAAGCTCAGCGGGGGACATCCGATACGCTGGAGTGGATATCGGGGCTGTCCCGGGGTACAAATCAATATAAAAGTCTACCTCTCTGCGAGGAGGTAGCCCTGGAACGTCGTCGGGGAAGACGTTCGCATATTGATCCACCACTATAGGAAAACTAGGACTCTGCACGTCAACTGCTCCAAGGATGAGGCTAGCCAACTGATGAGTGATGGGTTGTCCCCTCCTCTGCGAGATTCCCTCCTATGCTGCAAAGGCTCCCTTCTCACCGGTGAAGGTGAACATGCTCCCGTCAGTGCGTACACATCGCACCTTGCGCCTAAAATAGTCAATCTGAACATGGACTGTAGATAACCAATCCATGCCCAAGATGATGTCGTAAGGCCTTGACGCCGCTACAAGAAGATCCCAGCCGAAGCACTCGCCTCCTAGAGTAAGCTCACACTGCCGGCACCAGTGCGTAATCGTCGAGTCTGCTCCCGTAGGGGTCTCTAGCCGTAAGGATCGAGCCAACGGCTCTGTCGGAATCTCCGAGCTTTGAACAAGGGCAGTGGCTATGAAAGAGTGACTCGCTCCTGTGTCTATAAGAACTGCAGAAAGGGTGGAATAGATACAGATCGTACCTCGAATCATCTCTGGTGCGCCGTGGTCGTAGGCCTCCGCTGCCTGGAGCTGTGCCTATCTCTGCCCGCCAGCTCCCTGTGGTCGGGGCGGACCTCCTGGTGGTGGTGGTGGCAGAGCCTCAAAGCGTCTCCCACCACCTACTGCTCGGCCAGCTCCTCTGCCTCGTCCGCCTCCTCCCTGCGGACCGCCACGGTCGACCCTCTACCTCTGCCTAGGTGGCCCCTCCACCATCTGTTGCTCCTCGGTACGGCGGGTCGGGCAGTCACGAGCCATGTGGCCCTGCCCGCCGCAGACGTAGCACTGCCTGCCTCTCGGAAGACTGGCTCCGCGCTGTGTGCCCCGCACTGCTGAGCCAGTGTCCCGAGGTTGTCTGCCGGAAGGTCTGGTCTGCCTGGAACCCTGAGTCATCCGTCAGCTACCTGTTGCCGAAGACTCTGCTACCTGCCGCCCTACGGTAGGTCTCACTGTGGACTCAGCCAGAAAGCTCTCGATCAGAAGGGCTCGCTCTATCACTCCTGCATGGGTCGGGATGCTGAGGTAGATCAGCGATGCCCTGATCTCATGTCTCAAACCCTGCTCAAAGGTCTGGGCCCGGAAGAAGGGGTCTCATACCATGTCTGTCGAGTAGTGAGAAAGGTCGGTAAACCTCGCCGCATACTGGGCGACCGTCAAGCTGTCCTTCCGCAGCTGAAGAAGCTCCTGAATGCGCACCACACGGAGGGTGGCCGGGACGAACTCTAAGCGGAAGAGGCTCTCGAAGTCCATCCAGATGAGAGAGGCCTCATCGTGCACCTAGAGAATCAAGCTCCACCATCGTCTTGCTGCTGCGTGCAGTAGGCTCGCCGCGAGGATCACCATGAGGTCTGCTGGTGTCCTCACTAGCCTGAAAACTCGTACGACTACCTCCATCCAGTCCTCGGCTGCCTGGGGGTCCGTCTCCCCACGAAACCTGGGTGGTCGCTGGCACTGGAACTCGTGCAGTGATCCAAGGCGACGTGCATCGTCAGCGGTCGGTGCTGGAAGCATCGGGGGCTCGGCGGGTAAAGGTACCGTCGGTGCCTCTGCTGTCAACGGGCCCTGTACCGAGGCCTCGTCGCTCGGCGGGCTGTCGTCGCGGGGGCATCCTGAAAAGGAAACAAGTGTGCCATGGTCAGAATAGTATACCTGGTGAGCTGACACAAGTAATCACAAAGAAAACTTGAAACACACATGCAATCAATGTTTTTTTGCATTAAGTCGGAAATCAGATGTCAGGGTCCTGGTGTACGGATACGTCGGCCACTGCACCAACACTAGACTCCCTGGACTGATAACCACACTCAATACGCTAAACATTATTGCTTCACATAGAAGAAAGATCAGAGTCTGTGGTAGAACCGACCACCTCTGATACCAATTTGTCACGACCCTTCCTCGGGGCTCGTGCCGTGACTACCCCAAGCCCACCTTCCATAGGCCAGGGGCTGGCGACTAGCACCAAGGCGTAAATCTGGGAAAAAGGGAAGGCATTGCCTTTGAAAAGTAAATGAGCACCACAGAGTAAGCAAGCGGAAAAGTAAACACTAAGTAAAAACTGTAACAAGCTGTGCTGAAAGTAAAAGGGGCCGGAAATACAAGCCCAACTGTAAAGTAAAACTGAAAGGGAAAAACAGCAACTGAAAAGAAAAGCCGCAGCGTCAAGCCGTCCTCTGGAAGTCCCACCTGAAGGGTGGGTACAGATAGCCTCCACTGCTCCTCGGTTCCACCTGACTGCTCTGAGTGCGTCCCGCCCAGTGGTCCACCTCCAAGTATCGTCCTGCTCCGCAAGCCTCCACCACGATCAGCGATGTCCGTCGTCTGCATCCAACACAACGAAGTGCGGGCATAGCCCGTGCAGGGGTGAGTATAAGCTACTTAGTAGGGACCCCGAGACCCCCGAAGGTCTCTCGAAATCCACAAGGGATAATCCACAAAGGAAAGATACAAACACGAAGTAACATCCGACATGGCTTAGGTATATGCCCATACATATACCTAAGTCATCGATTCCCGTTCAGCTCCAACGTCCGAGCCCAAGCACAACCCAGTCCACACAGGAAAGCAAACGTATACCCACACAAGATAGCACAACACAATCCACAAAGGAGAGTAAACAGTAATCCACATAGGATAGCTCAACACAATCCACAAAGGAGAGTAAACAGTAAATCCACACAGGATAGCTCAACATAATCCACAAAGGAGAGTAACACAGGATTCAGCTCACATAGGTATACTTCTTCGAATGACGATAAAGATGATCACTGATCCATCTAAGTTGTCGAACCCACAAAGAATCGATAGGTACTAACCCCCGCAATGACCCACACAGGATCGGGCCCACACAGGACCTGTAGGCGCTGGCTCACACAGAACTGCTGAGCGCTGACCCACACAGGATCAGACCCACACAGGATCGGGCCCACACAGGACCTGTAGCACTGACCCACAAGGGATCGCTGAGTGTTGTAGTCGTCACAGTCCACTGAGGATCTCTGCACAGTCGTTGTCGCAGTCCACTGAGGATCTCTGCATAGTCGTCGCCGCAGTCCACTGAGGATCTCTGCACGGTCGTCGTCGCAGTAGCAGTCGCAGCCAGCTCTAGGGTTCCCGCACACAGCAAGCTCGTTCGGGAGGGTCCGCTCCACGAGCCGAGAGGCTGATACATCAACTGACACAAAGTCTGAAGTTGATGTATCCAAAAGTTCCGTATCGTCAACAGGAACTCAACGTCGCCGACGGCGCGTCAATCGGACGCCCGGTCTGAGAGTTATTGGTTTTTTCGTCCCAGGGGCCCAGTTGGTTTTTAAGGAAAAACCAACCCGACCGTACTCCACCTGCGTCCAAACCTCAGGCGGAGTGAGCCAAAAGATCCGTCTCACTTAGAAGAATTCAACGAAGTTGACGGCACGCCAACCGGACGTTCGTAGCTCAAGATATGAGTGTTTCCGCTCCGAGGGCCCGGTTGGTTTCGTGTACGAACCAACCCGGCCGAACCCAAAGTATTCTGAAACTTTGAGTGCAATATACCGAAACGACCGTCTCGATCCAAGGATCGCATTGCCGTTAACGGCGCATCGTTCGGAGGCCCGTAGCTCATGTTACGGGCAAAAGACTGAAAATGGTCTGAAGACGGGGGGTCCGGGCCCGGGCCGACCCGGGCCGACCCCCCCCCCCCCCGGGTCGGCCGAACCGGGTCGACCCGACCCGGTCCGGCCAGGGCGCGGCCCAGCCGGTCGGACCGGCCTGGCTCGGCTCGGCCGAGCAGCTGGACGTCGCGGGGCGCTGCCTCCGCGGATTGGAGGTGTCGCGGCCCCGCGTGGGGCCGCGCTGGATCAAGCGGACGCGGCTTCTGCCGCGTCCTGTGCGGGCGAGCCGGACCCGCGCCGCCGGCCGCTTCCGCGGGCCACTGGAGTTGCTCCGGTGGTCCGTTTTCCTTCCTGTCTGCACCGTTGTTCCTCCCGGGTTCCATTCTTCACTGCGGGATCATCAAATCGGCTTTGCGTCACGATTTACCATCACCCGCCAAATCCGCACAACCACGAAGAACGGCGGAGGGTTGTCGGGCCGTGTTCGTTTGGCCCGCACCCTCCGCGTTAGATAAATGACAACGGGAGAATAAAACAACATATCCAAAAACAATTTTTAATAAAATAAAATTGTTCATAAGAATCCGGGTTCTTTATTTAAAAGAAACGATCACGGGAAAAAGGTATTCCAAAATAAAATCCCTACCTCGTCAAGTCGCACGCGCGGGTTCTTCGCGGATTTGATCATCGCGGAAGGAGGGGATCGTCGCGGTATCCGGCGCCGCGTCGATGAACTCTGAGGACCAAGAAACAACAGATTTAATTATAAATAATTAAATCCATGTGTTGTTATAAACCACAAAGAAGTTTTAAAAGAAACCTGAAACTCTTACCTCAAACAGATGATTCGAAGATTTCGTTGTGGAAAAAGGAATGTCACAGAAGAACGTCGCAGAAGAGGAAACGTCGGCATCATGGCACACGGCATCGCGTCGTCGATTTACGCGGTTTCGGCGTTCTTCGTTGGAGTCCGGCGTTCTTCGCGTTCTTCGCGTTCTTCGCGTTCTTCGCGTTCTTCGCGAAGAAGGGTGAAGGCACAAGAACTTCTGTCAAAAGTCTCTCAACGTGTAATCCTCCAAAATTCGGTGTTGGTCTTATTTTATTATTACGCCAACAAACGAATAAGAGGTAAGTAACGACCCATTAAATCGTAGAATTAATTTAACGAAAGAAACTGCCCATTTAATTTACGAACAAAACTGCCCAATTAAATGGTGCATTAAGAAATTAAGAAAACGCGTCAGTTGACTTTCATAATGACGGGTTTTCGCGGGTGTGTTACTTAGCGGAAAAGAAACGGCGGGGCTCGTGCGGGCTCCATCCCACAAATATCCTACCAAGGGGGTAGGATATTTTTGGATATCACCCTATCCGTATCAACTCAGCTTAAGCCGCTTTAAGTGGCTTCAAGTGGCTTCCAAGTGGCTTAAGTGAAATAAAATAAAGTTTGTTGTACAATTATTTTATTTCTTAACTTTAAGCCCGAAAATTAGAAACCACACCCGAGCAAACGCAACTCCATAAGAGGCGTTTCTAAGAAATTACCGGCGCTGCGATTCCATCGATGCCCTCAGAATTTGATTCCGAGCACCGGTTCAAAAGTTAGAAAAACCCACTCATCCGTTCACTGAACGTACCCGAGCCAAACTTCCGAAAATGATTCTGGGCACACCGGGCCTCGGAATCAGGTGCCGTCAGAAACTGCGTTCTTGTAAAATTCCAAAGAAAATTAAGAAAAAAAGTTCCTTGAAATTTACAGGTCTTTACATGTATAGTTATTATTAAGAGAAGGGATTAGGATATTTTATGATGAAAAATGATAAAGTGATATCCTACACCTCAAGGCAACTAAAAATCCATGAGAAAAACTATCCCACACATGATCTGGAGTTGCCAGCTATGATCTTTACATTGAAAATCCGGCGGCATTATCTCTATGGGAAGAACTAAAGATATATAGTGATCTCAAGAGTCTAAAATATATATTCATACATAAATATCTTAATATACACCAGAAAATATGGTTAGAGCTCATCAAGGATTATGACTGCTCAATCCACTACCATCCTGGTAAGGAAAATAAGGTGGCAGATGCTCTAAGTAGAAAGGATATTGAATCTTTATCAATGATGCAAATTGAAAAGGATCCAATCTTCTTAGATTTGAAAAGGATGTACATGGGAATTATTAAGGGAGGAACATCATCAATCCTTTCTCAAATGGTTTCTCAACCATACCTCATGGAGAAAATAAAGGATGCTCAAAGAAATGATATGGATATTAAAAAAATAGTTTAAGCTATCAGAAATGATAAATCCTCTGAGTTCAAGATTGATGAGGAAGGAGTTGTAAGATTTGGGTCATGATTATGTGTACCATACAATCTAGAGATAAAGAATGAACTTATAAATGATTCACATAGCTCAACCTTCTTTATTCACCCAGGGAACACAAAGAAGTATCGATATATCTGAGAGAACTTTTGGTGGGATAATATGAAGAAGGATATTGTTGAGTATACATAAAAGTTCATGGTATGTCAACAAGTTAAGGCTGAAAAAAACTAAGGGGATGATGCAACCACTACCATACCAACATGGAAGTGGGAGAACATTACTATGGACTTTATCATTGGACTTCCAAGGACATCCAGAGGAAACAATGCTATATGGGTCATTGTGGATTGTCTAACAAAGATATATTAGTTTATCACAATTCGAGAGGACTTCTCATTAGATCAACTTAAACTGATATATATCAAAGAGGTTATTAGGCTATATGGATTACCACTATCTATTGTATCTGATAGAGATTTGAGATTCACCTTGAAGTTCTGTAAAAGTCTCCAGCATGCTCTAAGCACAAAACTGAACTTCAGTATGGCATATCATCTTCAAACTGATGGAAAATCTGAGTGAACTATCCAGACACTAGAATACATGTTGAGAGGGTGTTATATGGACTTTAATGTAGGGTGGGACCAACATCTTCCACTGGTCAAATTCTCCTACAACAATAGTTTCCAATTAAGCATCTGAAAGGCACCATATGAAGACCTTTTTAGGAAAAGGTGCAGAACACTGACATTTTGGGATTTAGTCAATGAACGTAAGATTTTAGGACATAAAATGGTCTAAGAAATGGTGGAGAAGGTGAAAACCATTTAGCAACACATCAAGGTAGCCCAAATTCGAAATAAGTGTTATGCAAACAATCGTTGATGGGGCCGTGAGTTAAAAGTTGGAGACATGGTATTCCTCTACATATCTCTATAGAAGAAGGTCACGAGGTTTGTGAATAAAGGACAACTAAGTCCCAAGTACATCGGCCCTTTAAATATTCTTGATCATGTTGGATTTATGGCCTATCCAATCACACTTGGACCTACCAGGTCTAAAGTGCACGGTGTATTCCACGTATCCCTATTAAGGAAGTACATACTAGATCCTTCACATATACTATCTTCAAAGGTGGTACAGTTAGAGAATGATCTTTCTTATGAGTGGTCAGTGAAGATCTTGGATTGTAGAGATAATTTTCTACGTAACAATACTACTCACCTAGTCAAAGTACTATGGCACAACCATAAGTACAAAGCAGCAACATGGTAACTAGAGGAGGCAATGAAGGATAAGTACCCACACCTATTTATGTCTTATAATGTAAAATGAAATTTCAAGGGTGAAATTTCATAAGGGGAGAAGAATGTAATGACCAAATGTTTTATCAATGAAATTTCATTCTTATAATTATGTATTATAGTATAATCATATTAGATTACATATAGAACACAAGACAAGCCTTATAAATAAATAATGAGTGAAATAAAAGGGTATCTCTTTAAGATAAGGAACATATACCAATGAAACGGTAACTTAACCTTTGAAATAGTAATGTGACCCTTATGAATAGTAAACTAGTCAATGTAGTAGTAACCACACCAATGAAAGCATAAATAAAATTTATCCATCTTATAAGTGATAATATGGTATAATTATATCATAGTATAAGTAAATAGATATTTTAAAAATTATTAATAAAGTGTTGGTATTTTTGTAAGTCATGTATATTTAAATAAAATTTTATGATTAATTTAATTAATTAGAAGAAAATTTATTTTCATAAAATGTATTCATAAATAATTATTTTGATCACTTATGATTATAATAGACCTTATGTAATTTTTCAAAGTGTTAGAAAATCAGTTTTAATTTTAAAATTTGTATTTTTCAAGTAAATTGTGATTTTAATTAAAAATTAAATTTCTCGTTATTAGAAAATTATTTTCATAAAATGGAGTTTATTTTTTGAATTCTACACATCAAAAAATGGTTGGGGTGAATTTTTGGGATTTTTCTGAAATACTTGAATTTTTGGTGAATATAAAAATATGATAATTTACCGAATAATCTAAATACATGATTTATTGAGTCATGGATGATGTTTTGCTGAGGTAATCACCTTTGGTTCAAACTCACATGCAAATATTACTATTTTTGGTTAGAAAAATCTTTACTATTGTTTTTCTTGAGCAAAGTAATAAAATAATGAATAAAATATTGAGAAAACCCTCCTCTCCTCCACTATAAATACCACCCCTCTTTACCTCCTCTCCTCACACCTATCAACCCTTGTGACTAGTCCAAATTCTAGTAAAATATATACCTAAGAACCTCTCCCACTTCCAAAATCATTTGGTCTCTTCAAAAGACCAAATCCTCTCCCCAAAAGAGGTTCTCAAAGAAGATATATTGAAGTGGAAAATTCCTCTTTTAATTTCTATTATTTTCTTTCAAGTTCCTTTCATTATTTTTCTTTCCTCAAATCATTTCATCAAAATGTTATGATAACTCAATTACCTTACATGTACTATAATTTTGTTATTATAATGTAATAATTCATCAACATCTCTCATTTCCCCTCCTTTTATACTAGAAATGAAAACATCATCTGAAGTGTGTTAATTTATCACATTCAAGGACGACGGGTGTTCAATTTTTATTACCATATTCAATTATAGACGTGAAACTATTTTGATGGTTGAAACAGACTATAATATATGTATTATATCTAATTTAAGGTTCTGTAATCTTTTATACATATGAAATTAATTTTTAAAGTAAAATGTGTTCGTTGTGATCAAAAACCGCCAATTAATCAAAACAATTATCATTAAAGTTATATATAATGATTCATCTGCACTCCAAATAACCAAATGAATTTTATAAAAATGTAATATTATTTGTGTTCACTAATAAAATAAAACTTAAATTATGGAAAACCATTCTCATCTTACATGTTTGTCCTTACATGTTTGTCCTTACATGTATATAAGTAAACCAATCATGAAACCCAAGGAAAAAAACGCTCCCAAACAATGAAATTGAACCTATTAACCCAAAAAAGGACATGAATGAACTTAATAAGTTTATAATAAATAAATTACATGAATAATATGTTCTATAAATATTAATTAATGAATTTAATTTGGTTATTGATGTCAATAAGATCAAGTGAAGAACACCTTCAGACTTAAGTTAAGGGATTCTACTTAAACCACAATTATTCCTTCAAGTTGCTTTATATTTATTTTTACCCAAATAAATTTATTTTTTCTTTTTATGTAAATACTATAAATTATGTTTTCATTCTTAAAACTCATTTATCAAGGTCCATTCATCATTCTCTTTTGGTGATATACATGTTTTTAAGCGGTTCCCTCCTCAATACTTCCCAATAACAAACCCATTTAAGGGAACTTCCAGAATTCTTACTCATTTTCAAGTACACTATATAATATATCTTTAATCCACCCTTAATTTTAATAAAACCACTATTTTTATTATAAAAACCATCTTGGTTCACTTATGGTTTTATATAAAATATTATTCCCTTTTATGTTTTAAATGACCTTTGATATTTTCCTTTAACAACCCTAAAATGTTTTAATACTAAAGTTTCTTAATTACTCTTTTTACATGATAATAATTTAAGTTCACCTCACTTTTCATGATGTATTTCTATACTACCCTATGATTTCCCATAAATTATCTAATTCCTTCATTGAAATTTTTATGATACTGCCATTTATTATGCTTTATGACATGATTATGATACCCATTTCTATCCATGGGTACCCTTATGTTTATGTATGATTGATTATGTATGATTATGTATATGGAAATTATATTCATGACCATGTTATAATGGGTGGGCCCCGATAGTTCCCCAATTCATTTGGTAATGTTGAGTCTCATGAGATGTTATGTGCAACGTTCTTGGCGGTTAGCCTTGACTCATGCTACCATGTGCAATGGTCTTGGTGCTTAACCTTGACTTATGATCCCCTATGTGCAAAAAACCTTAACTCATGATAAATTCATGTTTTATTTTTCTTTCACATTACTATGAATCCATTTTTATATAATACTAAGATTATATTTTGTGATTCCATATGTTACATGCCTTTTTATATCATTATTTCATGCCTTATAACCCATATGCTAAAACATTATTCTTATGTTTATTACTTTACTAGGATTTTTATATCATCCATTTTTTCATGTTATCCCCAGGTTATCCTATAAATATGTATGAGTATAATGGAATTTAGGAGATATTTATGATGATTAAATAATGAAATGTTTTATTTAGTCCCATATTTTCAGTTTTATGTACCTAGTCTTCCAAGACACTAGAATTTATGATCCTTGGATTGTAATATGATGTTTTATTATGATTAAAATCATGTAATGATATGTGTTGAATTCTAGGGTCTCTATAAGATGGATCTTAGAAAGTACATCTGTGCATCCCAATAATCAAGTAATCAATCAAAAAGGCTCAAAATTCATATCCCAGGTACCACCTTTGGGCATCCTTGTCATACACCGCATTGTGTCAGGCTCATCAGCCCTAAATACCAGGAAGCACCTCTGAAAATCATAACTACAATACCAGTAATAAAGTGAACACAAAAATTAAATATTTAGGGTGGATGAATGTTTAAATCCATCACTTCTACCATATCCCCTTGGGCTTATAAGTTTGGTACGGGTTCTATGGTGACACCCGCTACCATCTCTACCCAAACCCGTAACGTACTAGCTTAGTATTGTTCAAACATTAGGGCACCCACTAGGCCCCTCATGTTAAAACATTGGAGATAAATCCTACTTGGGACCCTTGAAAAGATAAGCGGAGGCATCCCTCTTGGGAACCTATAATTCAAGACATAAGTAAGGACATACCTTTCAGGATTCTCATAAGGAGTAAGCAAGGGAAGAAATCCTATATGTGGTTCTCTAGATCGGGTCATAAGAAGAGGCATCCCATAGGGGATCCTCATTCTTAGTGATAGTCTCAAGTAAAACTATGAATCTAGCGCACAAGATTTGTTAGTGGCCCTCACATTCATCCATTTAATTTAACCAATCAAACTAATTAAATAGTTTAATATAATGACTATAAATAGGAGGCATCACCCTTAGGGGCGATCCCAAGAATACACATACTTCTATAAACATGAATAGATACTTCAGGGTAGAAATGAATGACCACCGACCTTTAGGAAGCTTTCTATTTATTTTCCCAAGGGCTGGTAGCAGTTTCCAAGGCCCGTCCAAGCCCATCCAAGACATACAAAGTCTTGTCTCCTAACCAAACCATCAAAAGTTCATTAATTGTAATTATATTATAATTAATTAATAAATATCAATGAGATATAATCAATCTAACAACTTGAATTATAAAGGAATAAAGCTCGAAACCTCACCATCCAATCACGTTACACTGAAATGATGACCAAACAATTGTCAACAGACCATGATGTTGTTGGTAACAAGGTGCAAAATGAAAGCTTGTGAGATGGGGATTTTATATTTTTATCACTAGAGTGACTAAAATTGTCATCTCCAATGATTTGAGCCTCGTTATGGTCTAAGGATATCGCATGAATTATTCAGAGCACTAAAAATAAAAAAAATGAGTACCATGTTTGAATTGAAGTGAACTCATCTGTCGCTCGTCACTGGTGACCGTTGCTCGAAGGATATAATTCTGAACCCCTCTAGATCTTCCACACATGATTCATGAATCCACGATTATTTCATTCTTTGAATTCCAGAATGATCTCTGTGATGTCACATCAATCACCACAATCTAATGTCTTCAATCCATAAAGGCATTCTTGGATTGTATGCTTGGTGAGAGTATTTCTCTCTCTAGGAATCAGGATGAGAGAGAACCTCCCAATTCTTGACTAATGAATAGTCTCTTGAATAAGATTCTCTCCTACTATATATAGTATATTCTCAAATACCCGAAAAGGGTTCCTCAACCCCCATATATTTAACATCCAGTAAATAAGAAATAAATAAATAATTATGATAAACTAACTGTGTCATAAATATTATTTATATTTTATCACTTATTTTTAATATATATTAAATATATATTATTTGATAAACCCAAGTTATTAATTCAACTCATAATTACCACTAATAATAAATGAACCTTGAACATTAAAATACTACATGTTCGTATAATATTATTTCTTATATTTACATAAACACTTGTAAATAATAATAATAAATAAATTCAACCCAATTATTCTATACTCAAATAATAATGAATTTATTTATTTATTAGTTATCGATAGTACTTGGAAAACTCTCAGATCCCATGGTGGGTCCTACCATGTCCTATATACCCATTCACCAAAATAAGACAGATTCTTGAATACACTATTTTGTGTGACCCTCTAGGCCCTTATCTTGATAGTAGTGAATGGTATTCACATACCTAGAGTGGATTTTATCAACCCATCAAGGCCCCTAAATAGATAAGGAATAGTCATAACAATGATCACTATCCTACGAACATGCAGTGTGTAATATAATCTCTTTTTTTAGATATCTCATAAAACAAGATGAAAACTTGTGTCATCATCTATTCTTGTATTATTATTTTTTGATATAACTAGAAAAATTTACCTTTGAATACTATGACCATGGATTTATAAAGGTACTAAAATATTGATTAACCAGGCCTAAGATATTACATCCTCAACTTGGAAGTGATATATTCTTTCTTGATTATTCAACTAATAGCGTACCACCAACGACACACCCAACACAAGCTACCTTGCCACAACCTCATTATAATGGTTTTTTCCTTGAAACAATGTACACAATAAAATGACCCAAATTGATAATGATATCAAGTTAAGAGACCAATACACATGTCCGTAGACAGGAAAATCCAATAACACCCAATACATATGGTGTTCCTATTGGTGGGTATGTCCACATGATCTCTACATGAGATCGAAAAATGTATACTTTATGAGAGTAAGTCTCAATGCTTATAATCCACCAACACCTGATAGTTAGAAATCAACTATTTCTAATCAGTGTGATGTATCTAGACCATATAATGTATGTTTAAGATTAATTTCATAATATCCCAAGGTTCTCATTACAGTATGGAAATTTCTATAACCTTTTGATACAACAAATAATCTATGGAAATTCCCATTTAAATAGTGGATTCATAAATGTATACATTATAATGTTAAGTTTACATCATGCATAACTCACTCTACACATGGTTTGGTAATCAAAAGTACTAATAACATTTGGTACGGGGAACCAATTTTTAAAAAACTCCCACTTTCACTATAGCCAACTTGATAAAAAACCTTATTATATCTCACATGATAAATATCATGTTTATGTTGAGTCATGACTTTAGTTTCTAGGTATTCCACATATCCATTGTGTGGCTATTCTGTTATGTGTGACCTCACCTCCTTGAGTAAGACTCCTCAAGAGATGTAATCCCCAAGTTTATTCCTTTTTGTTTACTATAAAAAATTGACATATTGGATAGTAAGATTAGTATAATTATCATAATTTATATTATGATAATAGTTTACTCACTAGGTGAGATTCTAAGAACTAGAATAAATTGTTTTGTATTTCACACTGCTTCTTTAGCTACCTTAAAATCAACAATATACTCATTATTTGTAGACATGGATACCTCTGTCTTGAATGATATTTTATTTCTCATTTATTTATCCTAACTATGATATTAGATCATACTAACCTTATAGTAAGATTAGTCTTTATCTCATTGTAACTAGTATACCTTTATCTCCACATAACTAGTACATATATTTTGTATTTTCTCAAGTACAATCTGATAATACTGACTTCTTTCTTTGAAGTTATCCTAGATATAACTGATATTTTCCTACTATAAATTATATGTTGTAAATAACATTTCTTGTACATATCATGAAATATGTGACTGAAAGATCACAAAATTGTGTGGAATCCAAATAACCACATTAATCTCTTTTTATGCCTATGCATGTCTTCTTGGAGAGATTTATGCCATGTGACACTGGTAACAAATCTCTTTTGAATTGTTCTACCTTTTATTTTTCAATACCTTATAAATATATATACCATTGACTAGGTCTAAGAAACCATTAGATCTACCTCAGTAGACCCTATTCCCTATAACTTAGGTTTCTACTTTAAGTCAATCTCTGGAGATTTACTTTCATTCTAGTGTATCATAATTGTAAGACTAATATCTCATTTCCTTATGTTATCAAACATATTTTACTTGGAGAACAATGGAACTCCCACTAACCTATGGTAGACACATGGAAAAGATTCATTCTAAATAAATATCGTATGATCTTGTTACATTATTTAATCCTAAATAGGATTTTAGTAACTTGCATCTCTTATTAGAAAACTATGGTGTCACCATCCCTTTTTGGTTGCCTCATATATACACCTTCCATGATTGGTGGTCTTATCATCCAATGCTCAATAAAATGATTATATAATTAGTTATGATAAGTAAAATTCTAATGGATTTCGGCCTAATGGCTTGGTATAACCAATCAAACCTTATTGGTATCATGCTTGTAACATCCATTTATAGTATCACTTTAATACCCACCATAGTAATCAAAATATAAATCCCCCTATATATTGATATATAGAATCCATTACTGAATTTTAATTGATCCTGTCAATTTTAGCTAATTTACATATACTACCTACTTGTAGGAATTATTATTCTCAATGAATAATGTATATTCAGCCATGGTGAATATTAAACCATCACCGTGGTTTTATCCTTCCAATGCAATATGTGTCTCTGGAACACACCTCTTCCATGAGCTCTTGTGGAACTTTTTCCTATGCCAACTACTTATGCATCTATGGCATTGACTAAACTCAAGTCAATCTTGCTCCCACTATCTCAAGTAGATATGTGCACCCTTTTTATATAAATTTAGTCTATCACGTGACCACAACTTTTCTATCATATGGATTTCTATAATATCCTTAGAAAACTTTAGGATGATTACTATAGATGTACACTATGTTTTTTATTGATGAAAGTTTGTTTATATCTTCAAAAATATCTTTGTATTAAAAAACAATGTTCCTTTGAAATAATGGATTTCCATCATACTGTATCTTTTATGATATCCATTTGTTATGATTGTTGGAATAAGGTTATGAGATAATGCTGTTATTTGTTAAGCATGTCTCGAAATTGAATTTTTTCACAGTTCATATAAATCTCAACATTGATGCTCATTTTGCTTACATCGTGACTCTAATGTGTATAAGAATATGTGCATTTAGTAATTGTTCCCTGCTAAATTTTATTGGTAATTTTTAACATATAAGACTCTTCATCTATCCTCCTTATTATCATCATAGATTTGATGTGAACAATGTAATATGCAATTAGGAATTTCTCAACGCTACATTATATTGATCGATGAATACTTTTTCAAGATAATATTTGGTACACTATACCGAAGGAACTCATATATTTTTACCATGCATATACCATACTTCACTTTCTAATTCCTTACCAAATAATTAATGGAATCTAATGAAATATATTCACCATTATCATACCCTTGGAATAGTTCATGCTCTCTAGTGGAAATAGTTCCAAAAGCTTTGTGGCTTAGCTTTATTTATAAAGGTTTATTTTTATAAACTAAATAAGTATATGAGTCGATAATACATAATGTGTTTAGCTCTAATGAGTCTAAATACAATACTGGGTTTATTTATGATGTCCACTTTTAGTTTTAATTAACAACGTATTATCTTTCCACAATTGGGTATATAGGTATCACATTTTATATTCATCAGGTATTGTCAATGATTCAAGCATTACTAAATAGTTCGTTGAGTATTATTCACCAGAAACAACATCAATTCTAAAATTGGAATAATGTATCCTTGTGTCCATTAGACATGTGAGAGTAATTTTTTGGTAAAACATAAAAAAATTTCAACTAGAATCATTTAATTGGGAATAAGAAGTTGTGTGCTTATCATCGCTGACTTAGGAACCACCCTTTCTCAACCACTTGGAGAACACACCTTACTTCAAGTAATGTTTCTATAATTGGTTAATATATTTAAATACACATGTAAGATGAATGTTATATTTAATACCCAAAATGTATAATAAGAAAATTGCATACAATTGATGAATATACCTGAAGAAGAAGCAATTAATTGCTTTTTTCAGTTCATTGAATTTAAACTTTCAAAGATTTATTTCTTGACATGTGAAACAAATAAACTCCTATTTAATACCTCTTTTAATTGAAGGAAGTTATAGAGGTTCCTTTCATGTCTAAATTTCCATTAGATTTTTTACCATGTCTTTCAACCTGTTCTCAATAAGAACTAAAAAAATTTGTAAGTTCTTATTGTTTGGAGAACCTTCCCCAAAATGTATAAAGTGATTTCTCCATTTTCTATTCATTTTACGATCTTAAAAGAAACTGGAGGTAATGAGTGAAAATGATATGGGATAGGGATTCATTGAAAGATCGTGATTCATCTTTAAATTTACATATATCCACTGTAATCATCATCTATTCATATCTCGCTTCACTTTCTCCTTGCAAGCTTCTCGACGACGAGACGCTATGTGAAATCATCCATATCTTGATGGTGTATTAACAACGAACGTCAGATGATAATGATAACATTGTGAAATAACCATCATATGTGTAACAATCAGATGTTTTAATGAAATTTTTTCTCTAAATAATTTTTATTCAATAGCTTGCATTGCAGGCAATCGTGATTTTAAACGAACCGTGAGATTCCCTTAATATAAAATGACCATTATAACCTAGTCGTTAGGTTAGTGGGAATAAATATAACTAACTTATGAAAATGTATAAAAATATAAATCAATTATATATTTGTATATTTGTTATGTGAATTACTATTAGTAAATGAAATTATATATTTGTATATTTGATATTCATCTAATGGATATTTTTTTATAGGATATGAATAAGGCCTATTTAATGTATAAAAACCTATATTTTTCAAAATGGAAATTTTCCGTCTTTAAATTAAGAACCTCTCTTAAATTAAGATTTTGACACATTAAATTTGTTTATATGACAATATAAACATTTTCTATTTAATTTGGATATAAAAATTTACTTTAGATGAATTTTTTTTTGATAACTTTCAATTTTTGATGAATAGTAAAAATACACTAAATAATAAATAATAATAAATATATAATATATAATAGATATAAATAATAAATAATAAATAATAAATAATAGATATATATAATAAATAATAAATAATAAATAATAAATAAATATAAATAATAAATAATAAATAAATATAAATAATAAATAATAAATAAATATAAATAATAAATAATAAATAAATATAAATAATAAATAATAAATAATAAATAAAGATAAATCGTAAATCATAAATAATAAAAAATAAATAATAAATAATAAATAATAAATAAATAAATAATAAATAATAAATAATAAATAATAAATAATAAATAATAAATAATAAATAAATATAAATAATAAATAATAAATAAGTATAAATAATAAATAATAAATAAGTATAAATAAAAAATAATTAATAATAAATAATAAATAAACATAAATAATAAATAAATATAAATAATAAATAATAAATAATAAATAAATATAAATAATAAATAATAAATAAATATAAATAATAAATAAATATAAATAATAAATAAATAATAAATAAATAATAAATAATAAATAATAAATAATAAATAATAAATAATAAATAATAAATAATAAATAATAAATAATAAATAATAATAAATAAATAATAAATAATAAACAAATATAAATAATAAATAATAAATAATAAATAAATATAAATAATAAATAATAAATAATAAATAATAAATAAATATAAATAATAAATAAATATAAATAATGAATAATAAATAATAAATAAATATAAATACTAAATAGTAAATAAATATAAATAATAAATAAATATAAATAATAAATAATAAATAATAAATAATGAATAATAAATAATAAATAATAAATAATAAATAAAGATAAATAAAAAATAATAAATAATAAATAATAAATAATAACAAATAAATAATAAATAATAAATAATAAATAATAAATAAATATAAATAATAAATAATAAATAATAAATAATAAATACATAATAGATATAAATAATAAATAATAAATAATAAATAATATATATAAATAATAAATAATAAATAATAAATAATAAATAATAAATAATAAATAATAAATAATAAATAAATATAAATAATAAATAATAAATAAATATAAATAATAAATAATAAATAAATATAAATAATAAATAATAAATAAATAAAAATAATAAATAATAAATAAGTATAAATAATAAATAATTAATAATAAATAATAAATAAACATAAATAATAAATAAATATAAATAATAAATAATAAATAATAAATAAATATAAATAATAAATAAATATAAATAATAAATAATAAATAAATAAATAATAAATAATAAATAATAAATAATAAATAATAAATAATAAATAATAAATAATAAATAAATATAAATAATAAATAATAAATAAATATAAATAATAAATAATAAATAAATACAAATAATAAATAATAAATAATAAATAATAAATAATAAATAAATATAAATAATAAATAAATATAAATAATAAATAATATATAATAAATAAATATAAATACTAAATAGTAAATAAATAAAAATAATAAATAAATATAAATAATAAATAATAAATAATAAATAATAAATAATAAATAAAGATAAATAATAAATAATAAATAATAAATAATAAATAATAAATAATAAATAAATATAAATAATAAATAATAAATAAATATAAATAATAAATAATAAATAAATATAAATAATAAATAAATATAAATAATAAATAATAAATAATAAATAATAAATAAAGATAAATAATAAATAATAAATAACAAATATTAAATATTAAATATTAAATAAAAAATATATATAATAAATAATAAATAATAAATAAATATAAATAATAAATAATAAATAAATATAAATAATAAATAATAAATAAATATAAATAATAAATAATAAATAATAAGTAATAAATAATAAATAAAGATAAATAATAAATAATAAATAATAAATAATAAATAATAAATAAATATATAATAAATAATAAATAATAAATAATAAATAATAAATAATAAATAAATAAAAATAATAAATAATAAATAAGTATAACTAATAAATAATTAATAATAAATAATAAATAAACATAAATAATAAATAAATATAAATAATAAATAATAAATAATAAATAAATATAAATAATAAATAATAAATAAATATAAATAATAAATAAATATAAATAATAAATAATAAATAATAAATAATAAATAATAAATAATAAATAATAAATAATAAATAATAAATAATAAATAATAAATAATAAATAATAAATAATAAATAAATATAAATAATAAATAATAAATAAATATAAATAATAAATAATAAATAAATATAAATAATAAATAATAAATAATAAATAAATATAAATAATAAATAATAAATAATAAATAATAAATAAATATAAATAATAAATAAATATAAATAATAAATAAATATAAATAATGAATAATAAATAATAAATAATAAATAATAAATAAAGATAAATAATAAATAATAAATAAAGATAAATAATAAATAATAAATAATAAATAATAAATAATAAATAATAAATAATAAATAATAAATAATAAATAAATATAAATAATAAATAATAAATAAATATAAATAATAAATAATAAATAAATATAAATAATAAATAATAAATAATAAATAAATATAAATAATAAATAATAAATAATAAATAAATATAAATAATAAATAATAAATAAATATAAATAATAAATAAATATAAATAATAAATAATAAATAATAAATAATAAATAATAAATAAAGATAAATAATAAATATTATATATTAAATATTAAATATTAAATATTAAATATTAAATAAATAAATAAATATAAATAATAAATAATAAATAATAATAAATAATAAATAATAAATAAATATAAATAATAAATAAATATAAATAATAAATAATAAATAAATATAAATAATAAATAATAAATAAATATAAATAATAAATAATAAATAAATATAAATAATAAATAATAAATAATAAATAAATATAAATAATAAATAATAAATAATAAATAATAAATAATAAATAAATATAAATAATAAATAAATATAAATAATAAATAAATATAAATAATGAATAATAAATAATAAATAATAAATAATAAATAAAGATAAATAATAAATAATAAATAAAGATAAATAATAAATAATAAATAATAAATAATAAATAATAAATAATAAATAATAAATAATAAATAATAAATAATAAATAAATATAAATAATAAATAATAAATAAATATAAATAATAAATAATAAATAAATATAAATAATAAATAATAAATAATAAATAATAAATAAATATAAATAATAAATAATAAATAATAAATAAATATAAATAATAAATAATAAATAAATATAAATAATAAATAAATATAAATAATAAATAATAAATAATAAATAATAAATAATAAATAAAGATAAATAATAAATATTATATATTAAATATTAAATATTAAATATTAAATATTAAATAAATAAATAAATATAAATAATAAATAATAATAAATAATAAATAATAAATAAATATAAATAATAAATAATAAATAATAAATAAATATAAATAATAAATAATAAATAAATATAAATAATAAATAATAAATAAATATAAATAATAAATAATAAATAATAAATAATAAATAATAAATAATAAATAATAAATAATAAATAATAAATAATAAATAATAAATAATAAATAATAAATAAAGATGAATAATCAATAATCAATAATCAATAATCAATAATCAATAATCAATAATCAATAATCAATAATCAATAATCAATAATCAATAATCAATAATCAATAATCAATAATCGATAATAAATAATCAATAATAAATAATGAATAATAAATAATAAATATTAAATATTAAATATTAAATATTAAATAAATAAATAATAAATAATAAATAATAAATAATAAATAATAAATAATAAATAATAAATAATAAATAAATATAAATAATAAATAAATATAAATAATAAATAATAAATAAATATAAATAATAAATAATAAATAATAAATAAATATAAATAATAAATAAATATAAATAATAAATAATAAATAATAAATAATAAATAAAGATAAATAATAAATAAAAAAAAATAAAGATAAATAATAAATAATAAATAAAGATAAATAATAAATAATAAATAATAAATAATAAATAATAAATAATAAATACATAGTAGATATAAATAATAAATAATAAATAATCAATAATCAATAATCAATAAAAAATAATCAATAATGAATAATAAATAATAAATAATAAATAATAAATAATAAATAATAAATATTAAATATTAAATATTAAATATTAAATAAATAAATATAAATAATAAATAATAAATAATAAATAATAAATAATAAATAAATATAAATAACAAATAAATATAAATAATTAATAATAAATAAATATAAATAATAAATAATAAATAAATATAAATAATAAATAATAAATAAATATAAATAATAAATAATAAATAATAAATACATATAAATAAAAAAAAAATAACTAATAAATACATAGTAGATATAAATAATAAATAATAAATAATAAATAATAAATAATAGATATAAATAATTAATAATAAATAATCAATAATCAATAATAAATAATCAATAATGAATAATAAATATAAATAATAAATAATAAATAATAAATAATAAATAATAAATAAATATAAATAATAAATACTAAATAATAAATAATAAATAATAAATAAATATAAATAACAAATAAATATAAATAATAAATAATAAATAAATATAAATAATAAATAAATATAAATAATAAATAATAAATAATAAATAAATATAAATAATAAGTAATAAATAATAAATACATATAAATAAAAAATAATAAATAATAAATAATAACTAATAACTAATAAATAATAACTAATAAATAAATATAAATAATAAATAATAAATAATAAATAATAAATATATATAAATAATAAATAATAAATAATAAATAATAAATAATAAATAAATATAAATGATAAATAAATATAAATAAGAAATAAGAAATAAGAAATAATAAATAATAAATAATAAATAAATATAAATAATAAATAAATATAAATAATAAATAATAAATAATAAATAATAAATAATAAATAATAACTAATAAATAAATATAAATAATAAATAATAAATAAACATAAATAATTAATAAATATAAAGAATAAAGAATAAATAATAAATAATAAATAATAAATAATAAATAACCAGTTACAAATAATAGATAATAAATAAATTAAAGTATATTATAAATAATAAATAATAAATAATAAAGGAAACACATGAAAAAGTATGAAAAGATGTGATAAGGGATGAAAAATCATGAAAACGCATGAAAAAGGATGGTAAAGCATATGAAGAATGAGGCATTAGAAAGAATGAGAACGCATGAAAACTCGTGACAACTCTGGAAAACTCCTTAATAATTCAATATAATCATCATAATAACCCACAAAAAATCATTGATAATGATAACAAGTCATGGAAACCCAAATAAACAGTAATAAATGGAGCTACCGTTAAAACCCGTCAAAACGGTCATAAAGAGACAAAAACATTGGACTCACATTAACGGAGATAACTTATGATCCGAGAGTTCGTTTTAGATCCGCGAGCTGTCAAATCAAAGATCCTGAAACGATCTTCGACCTGAAAGGTGAAAGTGTCCGAATGGACAGGCGAATCAGAAGTTACGACCATTTAAAAAAAAGTTGACGGGGAACGGGTGCTAGAAACGAGGTATTGAAAAACATAACAAACCCGATACCCACTAAAAACACCAAAACATATGATCTAGGAGTGCATGTGGGCGCCGCGACCAGTCAAACTGAAGCTCATGAAACGAGCTATGATCTGGCAGGTGGAGGAGGCTGAACTGACACGCGGATCGAAAGTTAGGTCTGTTTGAAGACAAGTTCGACGGGACACCGGTGACAGAAACAGGGTTTTAGAGGCCTTTGGAGGGGTTTTGGGGTCAAAAAACACGACAGAAGCTTTCTTGTGTCGATTTGGTGCGTAGCTCTCTTCGCTGGCTTCGATTTGATATGCGGTAGAGCCCAAACGGACACCCGGAGCGAAAGTTATGACCGTTTGAAGTTGGAGAACTTTTTTCAACTTTCTTATAACTCTAATATCTTCTGCACCTTAGACCGTCTCACGGTTTTAATTATATGTGTCTCTAGATCTCTTCATGAGCTTCGATTTGACTGGTCGTGGCGCTTCAACGGACGCCCGAATCAAAAGTTATGGTCGTTTTAGTGATTTTGGGGTTTCTCGTGTTTTTTTATTTTTTCATTTCATTTCGCGGTGGTTTTACTGAAACCGCCGCTAATCATCGAATAAAATTAAAAAAAAATAAATAAATAAAAATAATAATTTTTTTTGCCGTTTAGCGGCGGTTTTTTCGCAGCGGTTTTAGAAACTGTCGCGAAATGCCGGCCCGAAACGCATTTCGCGGCGGTTTCTAAAATCGCCGCGAAAAAACCGCCGTTAAACGGCGATTTTCTTGTAGTGACACTATTGTGTGTGACCCTCTATGACCTTATCTCGGTAGTTATGAATAGTATTCACAAACCATTAGTGGAGTCTAGAAACCCATCAATGATCCTAAAGAGATAAAGAATAGTCACAATAGCTACAACCATCCTACGAACATGCATTATGTAATATAATCTCTTTGTCTTTAGATGTCTCATAAAAAATGATGCAAACTTGTGTCATCGTACTTTCTTGCTTTATTATTTGTTTATCTAATTAGATGAATTTACCTTTGACTACCATGAATATGAATTTATAAAGGTATTACCAACCCGATCAACCAAGCTCGAGATATTACTTCCTCAACTCGAAAGAGATAGATTCTGTCATGTTCATTCAACCAATTCCATACCACCAAGGATTCACCCAACACAAGATACCTCATGACGACTTCATTATCATGGTTTTTACCTTTCATAAAAGTACGTGATCAAATGAAACACATTGACAATGATCTCAAGTCAAGAGACCAATACACATGTCTATAGATAACAACATCCAATGACACCCAAAACATGTGGTGTTCCTATTGGCGGGTCTGTCCTCATGATCTCACCTGCCAAAGATCACCAAGTGTGAACTTCATGAGAAGAGGTCTCAATACTTATGATCTCCCAATACCTGATAGTCATACATCAACTGTTTCCAGTCAGTGTGATGTATATAGACCACATTACTTATGTTTAATATTAATGTTATAGTATCTTGAGGTTCTCATTATAGTTTGGGAACCACTATAACATTTTTCCACAAAAAATAATATATGGACATTGCCATTTAAATAGTAGATATAGAAATTTATACACTAAAATGGTAAGTTTACATCATGCATAACTCACTGTACACATTTTTGTTAATCAAAAGTAATGATAAAGTTGGGTCTAAGTCACCCATTTTCACAATACTCCCACTTGAACTAGATCCAACTTGCTAACAAACCATGTTATATCTCACATGATAAATATCATGTTTCTGCTAAGCCATGACTTTATTTTTTGGGTCTTCCACGTCTCCATTGCCTGGTTATTCTGCTATGTGCAACCTCGCCTCCTTGAGTAAGACACCTCAATAGATGTAATCCTTGAGTTTATTCCTTTTTATTCACTGTCAAAACTAGACATCTTTCTTAGTAATAGTAGTAGAATTATCATAATTTACATTATTATAATACTTTACTTACTAGGTGTGATTCCATGAACTGGAACAAATCATTGTGTATTTCACATTGCTTCTTTAGTTGCTTTACAAGCTGCAACGTACTCAGTATTTGTAGACATGAATACCACTGGTTTGAATGATATTTAATTTCTCATTACCTTAGTCTAACTAGAATATTAAATCACACTGACCTTAAAGGAAGACTAGTTTGTGTCCCCTTGTAACTAGTATCACTTCTTCTATAAATACCAGGTACATATCTTTTTTATTTTATCAAGTACAATTAGATAGTACCGACTTCTTCCCTCGTAGTTATCTTGGATATAATTGATATTTTCCTACTATAAATTATATGTTTTCAATATCATTTCTTGTAAATATCACAACATACATGATTGACCCATTACAAAAGTGTATGGAATTCAACTCACCACATTAATCTCCTTCTATTCCTATGCATGTATTATTGGAGAGATTTATTCCATGTGACACCGGTTACAATTCTCTCTTGAATTGTTATAACATTTATTTTTCAATACCTTGTTAATATATATATACCATTGACTAGGTATAAGAAACTCCTAGATCTACCTCAATAGATCCTTCTCCCTATAACTTAGTTTGCTACTTTAAGTAAATATCTAGAGAATTAATTTCATCTTGGTCTTAGCTAAATTTAAGACCAATATCTAGTTTTCATATGTTATCAAACATATTTTACTTGGAAAACAATGGAGCTCCCACTAACCTCTAGTAGACACATGACAAAGATTCATTCTAGATGAATATTCTATGATCTTGTTACATTATTTAATCCTAAACTTTATGTTAGTAACTTTTACCCCTTATTGGCATATTATGGTGTCACTATCACTTTCTTGTTCTGTTGTATAGACACCTTCCATTATTGGTGGTCTTGACATCCAATTCTTAATAAAATGATCATAGAAATTAGTTATGACAAGTAAAATTCTAATAGATTTAGGCCTAATGACTTGGTATAACCAATCAAGCCTTATTGGTACCATGCTTGTACCATCCATGTATAGTATCACTTGAATAACCACTATAGTATTCAAAAAAATTAGCCCCCTTTACATTTATACATGGAATCCATTATTGAATTTTAATTAATCTTGTCAATTTTAGCTAATTTCCATATACTACCTACTCGTAGGAATTATTATTCTCAGTGAATAATGTATCATCAAATGTAATGAATATA
The DNA here is from genome assembly GCA_963277665.1 of Viscum album. Taxonomy (NCBI): domain Eukaryota; kingdom Viridiplantae; phylum Streptophyta; class Magnoliopsida; order Santalales; family Viscaceae; genus Viscum; species Viscum album. The sequence goes on from OY728123.1 coordinate 988,588,203, forward strand.
AAACCATCACCATGGTTTCATCCTTACTATGTAATATGTCTCTAGAACATGCCTCTTCCACTATCTCTTATGGAACTTTTTCCTATGCCAACTACCTATACATCTCCAATATCGACTGAACTCAAGTCAATCTTTCTCCCACTATCTCAAGTAAAGATACGCACCCTTTTTATATAAATATATTCTATCACTTGAAAAAATCTTTTATATCATAGGTATTTATGTAACATCCTTATAAATTTTTTGGATGATTACTATAGATGCACATTTTGTTTTTTCTGGATGCAAGTTTTCATATATCCTCAACAAACTATTTGCATTCAAACACAATGTTTTTATGAAATAATGGATTACCATCATACTTTAACTCATATGATATCCATTTTTCATGATATTTGGCATGTGGTTATGGGATAACACCATTATTTGTAAAACATGTATCGAAATAGAAGTTTTTCACAATTTTTATAAATCTCAACATTGATGCTCCTTTTACTTACGTCATGAATGTGATGTATATAAGGAAATGTGCATTTAATAATTTCTCTATGTTATTTTTTATTGATAAATTTTAACATTTAAGACTCATCATTGATCCTATATATTAGTATCAAAGCTTTGATGTGGATAAGGTAATATGCGTTTAGGAATTACTCTATGCTACATTATATTGATTGATGAATGCTTGGTCAAGATATTCTTCAGCACACCACCCCGAAGGAACTCATATTTTATGACCATGAATATAACATAATTCACTTTCTCATTCCTTAATAAACATTTAAAGGAATATAACTAAGTATATTTTGCACTATCTTACCCTTGGAATTGTTCACGATCTCTAGCTGAACTAGTTCCTAAAGCTTTATAGATTGCCTTTATTTCTAAAGGTTTATTTGTCCAAACTAAAAAAGCATATGTGTCAATAATATCTAATGTTTTTAGATCCACTAAGTCTAAATATCATATTGGGTTTATCCTTTACTTCCATTTTACTTTAACTTAATAACGAATTATCTTTCCATAACTGGGTATATAAGTCTTACATTTTAAATTCATCAGGTATTTCCAATGATTCAAGCATTACTGAAAAATTCATTGAGTATTATACACCACAAACAAAATCCATTCTAAAATTGGAATAATGTCTCATTGTTTCCATTGGACATGTGAGATTAATGTTTTGGTAATACTTAACAAAAGTTCAACTAGAATCATTTAATTGGAAATAAAAAGTTGTGTACTTCTCACCGCTAACTTAGGAACCACCCTTTCTCAATTTCTTGGAGAAAACACCTTACTTATAATAATGTTTTTATACTCACATAGTTACTATATTTAAATAAACATGTAATAGGAACATTTAATTTAATATCAAAAAATATTAACAGAAAAATTGCTTACAACTGATCAATATAACTATGGAAGAAGTGATTACTTTCTTATTTAATTCTGTTCATTTCATTTGAACTTTCAAAGATTTGTTTCATGACATGTTAAGAAAATAAACTACTATTTAATACCTCTTCTCTTTTAAAGACATTGTGAAGTTTCCTTTGACATCTCACTTGCCATTTTATTTTTCTCCATGTCTTTCAATGTGCTCTCCATAAGAACTAAAAATTTATGTAAGTTCTTATTGCTTGGTGAACCTTACCCAAAAGGTGTAAGCAGATTTCTCTATTTTATATTTATTTTGTAATCTTAAATGAAACTGGATTTAATATATGAAAATTATATGATAAAGGGATCCATGTAATGATCATGATTCATCTTTCAATTTACACATATCTAGTGTAATCATCATCCATTCATATATCACTTCACTTTCTCTTTACAAGCTTCTCAGAGTTGATAAGCCATGTGTAATCATCTATATAATGATGTTGTATCCAAAATTAATATTGGATGATGATGATAGTATTATGAAATAACCTTCATATTCATCATACATGAATCTCTTGTAAGCATTTTTCTTCACCCTCACTTCTTGAGGAGGCTTGATAAGCAGTGGGGATGCCAACACCTTGAATTTATGATATTGTAGTACTTTGCAAAAGTGCATGTACTACTTATTTGAAACTCGTTCTAGTTTGAACATTCTATTTTTCCATTATATATCTTAGTTTGTCTTGTGGTATTATTTACCTTTTTATAAAAAAAATAAATCTAGTGGATTAGTACTTTTATCTTGATTACTGATTAGACATTACCAATTATTTAAATTACTAAATGTATCCAACTATTTTATCAGAATCTTGAAACCCTATGTACTTGAATTGGAATACTCTATCACTCGAGTATTCTAGTGGAAATTATCCCTCACCCCCTCATCATAGTATACAAGCTATGGCTATGCCACTACTTGAGAGTTGAAGGTAGGTGTTTGACTATCCAACTGCATTAACTCATAACTCCTTGATTTGTTGAGTGAAGTCACAACTTCTAAAATCATAAATATGATTTACTCAATGATTTACTATAAATTTGAAACAATCTAGCTTTGGATACTTCTTTACTTCCAACTTTAGTTAAGTCAACTCATCACTCTCATAAGAACTCTCTGGTAGTAGGATGCACCCTCAAATTTGGTTGACGAGCACCTCGAATACCCAGTTTTGTTCAAATTCAAATGATGAAAGGCATTTGTGACTTAATATTTCTATGTTGGTTTTAATATTTTTTCATCAATTGTAATTAATTTTTACTAATATGTTCATTCTATGTTTTCGTACTCACAACTGGACATTAATAGAAAAACATTCACCGTGTCTTTATTCATTTTTCTGTTTAATATTTTATGTGTTTCCCACTATCATAAAAATGTATAAAATAATAAAAAAAATTATAAAGGAAATAAAAATACCTCAGTGGTCTTGAGCTTCTAATATTGGTTGATCCATTTGAACTTAATAGATGAACCATTTCCTAAGGGAATCATATCTGAGTTGTGTCTTGACCCATGATGCAGCTCGTCCCCATTCAGTGTATTCATTTCTCACATGGATTTCTCTTTGACTTGGCATGGCTTGAGACTTTCAACGCCATCGTCATAGTTCAAAAATACTCACACGCAGGCGAGAGGGTCTGAGGAGTACAAAATACAAAATAGATAATTTGGACGTGCAGACCCTTATACCTATTAACTGAAAAGAAGATGATGTTCAGAGCATCATAAAAACTAACTACTTATTAGAAGCATCACACACATGTAATAAGTAATTAAATAAAACAAACCAGATATACACAAGTCGGTCAGTGCTCAAGATCAGTCTGCATTATAAAAATAAATTGTAGTAAATTTAAAGTATGATGGATTTTAAATAAATCAAATGAATTATTTAAATTTAAATAATTTATTCGGTCCTGATATTAATTTAATTGTTATTCCAAAAATTAAGTTAATTAATTAATTTGATTTAATACATAAATTAAATTAATTTTTTCCTGAAATATTAAAATATTATATTTTTAAATAAAATATTAATTCTTAATTAATTTAATTTAATACTAAAATTAAATTAATTAACTAAATTAATTTTGATTATATAAATTTTACTGGGGCTCGAAACCCCACCCAAACCCATTTCGGGTGAGGCTGTAACCCCAAAGTCCCGTTTCGGTCAGAAAGACCCGCCCTGACCCGTTTTGGGTCTGGTAGATCCAGCTAAGAATGTTATGGGGTAGATCCGGTCAAAAAATGAATGTGGAAAATTGATGGACATTCGAAAATACATGGGTACCTTAGTAGGGAATCGCTCAGACAGCCCGCCATGACCTCGGTGGTGGAGCGCACCGGCAAGGAGGGTCTGGTCCGGTGGGGGAAGATGGGGTTAGGCCTTGTGTCGTACATTGGCAGTGAAGCCAATAAGTGGTCGGGGTGGTGGGAGCCTGGTATCGATGGCCGGAAGATCTGTTGGGGACAACACCAAACAAGTTGGCTTTGGGAGTGGCGAACCAGGGTGTAGTGACACCAGTCGAGGGAGACATCTGGGTTCGACTGGTCAGCGGAGAAAGTCACCGACTTCAGGGTGGTGGCGCGATCGAGCAGTCACGAGTGACCAATGGGGTGGATCCGACAGGAGGTGTGGAAAGATCTGTAGCTGGCAGAGGTCCTTGTGGGCAGCAAGGTTAGGTGGTAGACGTCGGGTCGCTGAGCAGGAAGAGGCACCGATCGCAGTGGACGTTCTGGGGAGACGGCGCGGTGGATGGGTGGTTTGGCTGTGGGGTCTTTGCAACCTTACGATGACTGACATCCCAAACACACTGGAGGTGGAGGCCCGTCGGTGTAACCATAGGGAGGCGACCGAGCGTTTGACTAGTTAACAGTAGAGGTTCTCGACTGATCTGGTGAGGAGGGTGGACCAATGAGGGTCCTGTGTGCAGAGATGTATTCCAATTTAAGATTGCATATTTAAAAAAAAAATCAAAATCATGTCATGCCTGCGGATCTCCTTTGAATTTCCAAAGGCTAATTCTAGCCCTTTTTTTACCAAAGAACCGTTGGGAAACTTTTCAAAAATAAAGATTTTTTTGGGTTTATTGTGATAAGTCATTCCCCCTACTTACCCCACCCATTTATTTATTTTACAAATTCCACAGATGTGTGGAAATAAGGATCCCCGACCATAGGAGATCTAGCCACCCAATTACGGTCGGACTTGGCCGAAATTAAAACAGATCGCCAATTTTTTTGAGATTAAAGTATATTGTAATAGGTATTTAATATACATCATTCTATTTTAATAACCTGAAAATACTACTTTTGATCCATATTTTTTTAGATGACCATAAATTGGTTGTTCGAAATCGGATCTATGTGTGGTCTATTTCATTGGGACCAAAATAATACCCTCTACTTAAATTTAAAGAGAAATAGTTTTTCTTCTCTCAAAAAATTCACGTTACCTCTATGATACTGATTGTTGTTATTGGGGTGCACAACTGAAGTTGTTGGGCCAGAGATTTTATATTTTTATCACTAGAATGAAGAAACTTGTTGTCTCCAACGATCCTTTCCCCGGTATGATATGAGGATCTTGCATCGATTATTCAAAGCACATAAAATAAAAGGAACAAGTAACTCGTTTGAATCAAAGTGCGCTCATCTTCGCTCATCGTCAATGACCGTTGCTTAAAGGATCTGATGGCGAACTCATCTAGATCATTTACACATGCTTCAAGAATCCATGCATATTCCATTTTTTAAATTTCGGGTGCTATCACAGAGCTCTGATGATCTATTCGATGTCGTGTCGATCACCATGATCTTGTGTCTTCAATCCGCGAAGGCGTTCTCAGATCATATTCTTAGTGGGAGATTTTCTCTCTCTAGGAATCGATAGGAGAGAGAATTTTTCAGTCCCTGACTGATGAATAATATCTTGAATGAGCTTCTCTCCTGCTATATATAGTGGATGCTCAAATACCCAGAAAGGGTTCCCCGACCCCTTTATATTTACCATCCACTAAATAAGCAATAAATAAATAATTTTGATGAACTAACTAAGTTATAAATATTATCTATATTTCATCACATACTTGTATATATATTACATGATAAACCCAAGTCATTAACTCAACTTGTAATTCCCGCTAATATTAAATGAACATTTAATATTAAAATACTATTCTTTCGTATAATATTATTCCTTGTATTTACTTTGTAAATACTTTTTAACAAATAAATTCAATCCAATTATTCAATACTAAAATAATATTGAATTGATTTATTTATCAGTGATCGATAATTCTTTAACTCTCAGATCTCATGGTGGGGCCCACCACGTCCTATATAACTATTCACCAGAATAAGATAGATTTTTTAATACACTCTTGTGTGTGACCCTCTAGGCCCTTATCTCAATAGTAGTGAATAACATTCATAGACCAAGAGTAGAGTCTTGCAACCCATCAAGACCCCTAAAGAGATATGAAATAATCATAGCAATGACAATCATCCTAAGAACACACATTGTATAATATAATATCTTTATCTTTAGATATCTCATAATGTAGGATGCACACTTATGTCATTGTCCTTTATTACTTTATTATTTATTGATATAACTCGATGGGTTTACTTTCGAAAACCATGGGCATTGATTTATAAAGGTACGAGCATCCTTATCAACCAAGACTGAGATATTAATTCCTCAACTCAGAAGTGAAAAATTCTACATTGATCATTCAACTGATGCCATAACACCAATAATACACCCAACATAAGCTACCTTTCCATGATTGAATTTTCATGGTTTTTTCCTTGCATCAAAATATGAAATCAAATTCCACACATTGATAATGATCTCAAGTCATGAGACCAATACACATGTTCGTAGATAGGAACATCCAATGATACCCAAAACATGCATTCCTATTGGTGGGTCTATCATCATGATATCACCTAATAGAGATCACAAAGTGTGAAAATCATGAGAATAATTATCGATGATTATGAGCCCCCAACACATGATGGTCAGACATCCACTGTGTCCAATCAATGTGATGTATCTAGACCATATGACATATGTTTTAGATTAATGTCATAGTATCTTGAGGTTCTCATTATAGCCTGAGAACTACTATAACCTTTTGGGATGACAGATAGTCTATAGACATTACCATTTAAATAGTGGACACATAAATGTCTACACTAAAATGGTAGGTACACATCATACATAACTCGTTGTACACATGGTATAGTAATCAAAAGTACTGATAAAATTGGGTTTAGGGAACCCATTTTTACAACAGAAACATCATCAACCTTGAATCGGTCAAAATCCCTATGCAATGAAGTTAAAACATCACCCAAACAGTTTAACTTAAGATTTAAAACATTATAAATTTAGTATGGTGACATACCTCAATGAAACGGGATGTAACGAACACTACTAGAAAAACAGGTATTTGCGACGGGTCATTTGCGACGGGATCCCGTCGCAAATGGCCTTTTGCGACGGGGTCCCGTCGCAAATGACTCGTTGCTGAAAACGGTGTCGCAATAACAATTTTTTGCGACGGGCCCGTCGCTAAAGCCCTTTTCCGCAACGGGGAGAATCCCCGTCGCAACTAGTACTCCGTATATTTGTAAAAAACTATTTGCAACGGGCCCCGTCGCAAAAACTATTTTTTAAAAAATAAAAAAAAAATACTATTTGCGACGGGAATAGTATCCCGTCGCAAATACTATAAAAAAAATAAAAAAAAATTGTTAATAAATTATTTTAATTAATATAATAATAATCCAATTATAATTCAAAAATAAAAAATAATAAAAAATTAATAAATGATTTTAATTAATATAATAATAGAATTATAATTCACAAATAAAAATAATAAATTATTTTAATTAATATAATAATAATAGAATTATAATTCAAAAATAAAAAATAATAGAATATTAATAAATATTTTATAATGAGACAGAAACTACGAATAGAAAAAAAATCATATTTTGATTTCACAAATTTTATAACATAAATACAAACTCTAATCTGAAGGAGAGGGGGATCTGCAGATGGTGGTGGAGGAAACTCCATCCCTAAAGCATGAGTGAGTCGGCGCATGTACTCCATCTGCTCCTGATGGTGCTGCTGCCACCGACTCGGTTGCTCCTCGTACAGCTGCTGCTGGCGTCGACGCTCCTCCTCATGCTGCTGACGCATCTGCTCCTGCTCCTGTCGGAGACTCTCTATCAGTGCAGTCTGAGATCGCAACTGATCCTCATACTGTGTAGCAGAAGAAGATGCATGAGCTCCTCTCGAGCTGGACGCCGACATCGCAGCACTGCCATAATAATCTCCGGGAGTCAGTCGAGAGCTGATACCAACTACCCGGCCCTTCTCGAAGGCATACTGGGTGGCCTGCATCCATGCCGCCTCATCAAACTGACGGTCAGTGGTCTGATCTGATGACTCGGCCTGACTCTCAGGTCGGGCCTGTGACGCTGCGGCCTCATATGACTCTTGTAGTTGCAATTTAAAATTAAAATTGTGAATATATTATATACATTTAAGTTTTAAACTTGAAAACAAATAATATTAACCACGATGTGATGTTGACGATCACCTCTGAGCTCCCCAGTAGCAGGATCACTATACATCCTCCGATATACGTCGTACTCCGTAATATCGGGGTGCTCGACAGCCTATAAGAATAAAAAATAAACTGTTAATATTTATAGTTATATAAAATATTTATAAATAATGTACGTACCAGATGCTGTCTATGAGTACTGAAAGAACGACTCCCAGCTCGATGAGTCACCTCCTGTCTCCCCCGATTCTGCCTCCCCACCGATGATCTCCTCTGAAAGGCACCACTCAACCAGTGCGCACATAATCCATCTCATACATGGGATGAAATGTACTCTGGTCGGTGTGCTCTACATGACTCGTCAAAATCTGACACTCCTGCTTTCTTCATCGCAGCTTTTCTTAAATTGTGCAAAAACTGACGAAGGCGATCACGCATGGCCACCTCCCATGCCTCGTGGATGGCGTCACACATGGTATCCTCGATCAGATACCATAAACCCTACAAATAAATCAAAATATCAAGTTAGAAATGAAATAATTTTCAAAATAAAAATTATTTATTTACGTACGTACCAACCAATGGCCGAACATGACCTGCTGCACATCAATGAGAATCTGCTCCCATGTGGTCCACGACTGAGAGAAATAGTTGCACAAAATAGCGCTGCCCTGTCCGACTGCTATATGCAAAAAACTGTAAAAATAATAAACATTTATTATGTGAATAGATTAATGAAATCTTAGTCAAATCAACAGGTTATCACACAGGTTATCACACCTCCGTGTGCGTGGATCAAACCTAAGAAGTGGACGTCACTCGGGGACGGGGTCAGGAATCATCAATCGTGCAAGACCGCGCCCCCTCCGCGTACTCCCTAGAGCGCCTACAGGCTGAGGGTCATCTGGCAGCAACTCATCCGCATCGAAAGTCAGGTCAGCATCCGCCAACTCACGAAATGTGGCATCGTCCATCTGAAACAGAAAATGTTAATGTTGTTAGCAAATAATTCATAATTACTATTATATATACATATATACATATTATGATTGTATATAAATACCATGAAATTCTATCAGTGTTCATCTTCATCGTCATCTTCATATATGTCAATGTCATCTTCATATTCCTCCTCAACATCATCAATATCCATTCGAGTTACAGTTGCTTCATCTCTTACCATTTCAAATTCATATGTGACATCATTAACATCATCGTCATCACCGACTCTTAAATGTGGGGTGTCGTCATCGATACTCATGTCCCTTTGCAAAAAAGATTGATTTTGAGTACTCTCTTGAAAAACTTCAATTCTTTGCACATCAGTGAAAGCACATTCACTTTGACTAAACTGATTGTCTCGAATTTTGATTTTTATTACACTCCACCAATCAGTCAAGTCTCTTGATGTAGCACAGTACTTTGCGTAATAAACTTGATGTGCCTGTTGAGCCAATAAGAATGGTTCATTTACTGCGAGAACACTTTTACATTTAATATCGATGATTCCATGAGTCGGATGAATACGCACGCCTCTCTCTGTATCCAACCACCGACATTTGAACATGGTTATGTAATGTTGTCCAAGATAACAGAGTTCAATGATTTCATCAAGTATGCAATAAAAGTCAACTTCATTTTCTCGATGATGAGATCCTCTCAAGCTAACTCCACTGTTCATTGTTTTTTTCGATTCCCCATATGCATGTGTGTGGAATCGAAATCCATTCACCACATATGCATTATAAGTTTTAACAAGTTTGGAAGGTGGGTTACTCAATACACACAGCCGTTTGTCAATTTTATCAGCATGTCGAGACACCTGAAAATTTGTGAAATAATTATCAATATAGTAAACTATACATTGAATGAGTTGCTAAAAGATAAAGAATTTATATTACCAGTTTTTGAAACCACTGAGAGAAATTTTTCAGTCGACGTTCTTCGAGAGCAGCTGCTGTAATTTGTGGAATTTGTTTCTTGATATGATTATCATACAACCTATAAAAACCAAAGTTATTTACTGTAACATAAATGATAGAATAAGTGATATAAACACTTACAGTACAACTGATGTCATCTCTTCACAGTTGAGCAGAACATACGTATGAGCTCTATGATGTTCATCATCTGAAAGCCAGCGTTCATAAACTCCACCAAAACCAAGCTCTGACTAGTTGAAAACAGATAATTGATTGTCGATTTCATCAATATTCCTCTCGTTCCGTCCCATTCGGTTGTGTTTTGAAGGATACTCAGATTCAAAATAATGGGAGCAGAAAAAAGATATTTCCTCTTGCAAATAAGCTTCTGCAATAGATCCTTCAACAGATGCTTTGTTACGTACTTTTCTTTTCAATTTTTGCATGCATCTTTCAAATGGGTACATCCATCGAAACTGTACTGGACCTCCACATTTGGCTTCATATGGAAAATGTAACATCAAATGTTCCATTGAGTCGAAGAAAGACGGCGGAAATATTTTTTCCAGTTTACATATAATTACAACAACATCTTTTTCAAGTTTTCCTAGAGCATCATAATCTGCTGTAGCCGCACAAATTTCCCGAAAAAATTGAGACATGTCTGTTATGGAATCCCAAATCACAGAATTCAACAGACCTCTTAATCCAATGGGTAGCAGTCTTTCCATTATAACATGACAATCATGACTTTTTAATCCAGTAATATGACCATTCTTTACACATCTACCCAAATTGGAAGCACAACCATCTGGAAGTCTCAAATCTGCAATCCACTGACAAAATAATAAACGGTTTTCTTTAGACAGTGTATAAGCTGCTTTTGGTTTCAGTAACCTTTCTGTCTGACATTCTCAAACAGTTCCAATTCTGGACGCCTGCAAATTTGGGCAAGATCTAAACGTGCATTTACATTGTCTTTGCTTTTTCCTGGCGTATCCAAAACTGTATGAAACAAATTATCAAAACAGTTCTTCTCAATATGCATGACATCTAACATGTGTCGGACCAACAAATCAGACCAATATGGCAAATCCCAAAATATGCTACGTTTAATCCAATTGTGTTCTTTCCCAAAACCAGAAATTTTCTGTTGGTTTATTGTGGGACCAAAAGTGATGGGAGGTAATGAAAGTACAACTGATTTTAACTCCGAACCTGATAGCATTTTTGGAGGTCCTTCCCTTTCAACTGTTCCTTTTCTGAAATGAGATCTGTTTCTGCGAAAAGGATGATCAGCTGGAAGAAACCTGCGATGACAGTCAAAATAACAAGGTTTCTTTCCATGAATGAGCATAAATGCTTTGTTCTCTCCCATACAGTAAGGACATGATTTCTGACCATGTGTACTCCAGCCAGATAACATCTCATAAGCCGGGAAGTCACTTATTGTCCACATCAATGCTGCTCTTAGTATGAAATTCTGTTTCGTTGCAACATCATATGTACTGACACCAGTACTCCACAATAAATTTAATTCATCAATCAATGGTTTCAAATAAACATCAATATTTTTCTTCGGATGTCCTAGAATTAATAAAGTCAAAAAGATATATGGCTCCTTCATCAACATCCATGGAGGTAAATTGTACGGAGTTAAAAAAACAGGCCAACATGAATATTGACTACCATAAGATCCAAACGGACAGAAACCATCAGTGGAAAGCCCCAGTCGAACATTTCTAGCTTCTAAAGCAAAGGATGGATGCACTCTATCAAAATGTTTCCATGAATCACCATCGGCTGGATGTTTCAAGCTTTTATCGGTTGAAATATTCTCTTTATGCCATGACATCATTGTCGCTGTATTCTTAGACATGAATAAACGCTGGAGTCTGGATGTAAGCGGAAAATATCTCAACTGTTTTACAGGAATCAAACCAGACTTCCCGTGTTGTCCTTCTTTATATCTCAGTTGCCCACATGTGGGACAACTATCCAACGACTCATTTTCCCCAGAATATAAAATGCAGTCATTTGAACATGCATGAATCTTCTGACAAGTAAGTCCCAAATTTCGAACCAGCCTCTTACTCTCATAGTAATTTGTAGGTAAAACATTTCCTTCGGGTAACAGTGTTTTAAGCAAAGAAAATATCTGGTCAAAATAGGTGTTTGACATTCCGTTATCTGATTTGATAGCCATAAATTTTGCAACTGCTTCTAATTTGCTCATCTTGCAGCCAGGATATAATGCATCCTCAGCAGACTTCAACAACTCATAAAATTCAGACGGTGCCAACTCAGGATTTGAAGCTATATCAGCCGGAGTTTCTGTATGTTGAACAGATGAACCTGCAACATCATGTACTAAATCTTGAAACCGGGATGGATCCGGAATCAAGTTGGTATCACCTACTCTGGAACTGCGTTCACCGTGTTGATACCAAAATACATAATCTGGTTGAAAACCAAAACGCAAGAGATGTTCTCCCACTTTGTCAAACGTGTCAAACGTTCTCAATGCACATTTTCTGCAAGGGCATTTTATTTTTCCTTCTGAAACAAATTCTGGATTTTATGCCGCAAATGATACAAAAGACTCCACACCCTCTACATATACTGGATTTAAACCAGAACCGTTTGGATTTCTACGTTGATTTATCCATATGCGGTCACCTAATAATGATTGTTGACGACCTCGTTGTTCCATATTTCTCTATAAAATATAAAATCATTACTGGTTTTGAATAATTTGTTAGAAAAAACACTCAAGCTAGGATAATTATAGAGTTTAGATCATACACGACTAACGCAAACTTTTTATTGAGATAGACCTAAAAATTGACCCTTTAAGAATTGAATATGTTGAGAATAAAGCAAAACATGTTACAAATATTGATAATTTTAATATTATATAATTTTTTTATTATTTTCATAGTACTAATATTATTGGTAAGTATTACTAATTATTACTAATTATTACTAATTATTGGTAATTATTACTAATTATTACCAATTATTGGTAATTATTACTAATTATTGATAATTATTACTAATTATTGGTAATTATTACTAATTATTGTTAATTATTACTAACTATTGGTAATTATTACTAATTATTACTAATTATTACTAATTATTACTAATTATTGGTAATTATTACTAATTATTACTAATTATTACTAATTATTTGTAATTATTGGTAATTATTATTAATTATTACTAATTAATGCTAATTATTGGTAATTATTACTAATTATTGGTAATTATTACTAATTATTGGTAATTATTACTAATTATTGGTAATTATTACTAATTATTACTAATTATTGGTAATTATTGATAATTATTGGTAGTTATTACTAATTATTACTAATTATTACTAATTATTACTAATTATTGGTAATTATTGGTAATTATTACTAATTATTACTAATTATTACTAATTATTGGTAATTATTGGTAATTATTACTAATTATTGTTAATTAATACTAATTATTGGTAATTATTGGTAATTATTACTAATTAATGGTAATTATTGGTAATTATTACTAATTATTGGTAAATATTACTAATTATTGTTAAGTATTACTAATTATTGGTAATTATTACTAATTATTGGTAATTATTACTAATTATTACTAATTATTGGTAATTATTACTAATTATTACTAATTATTGGTAATTATTATTAATTATTACTAATTATTGGTAATTATTACTAATAATTGGTAATTATTACTAATTATTACAAATTATTACTAATTATTGATAATTATTACTAATTATTACTAATTATTGGTAATTATTACTAATTATTACTAATTATTAATAATTATTGGTAATTATTGGTAATTATTACTAATTATTGGTAATTATTACTAATTATTGGTAATTATTACTAATTATTGGTAATTATTACTAATTATTGGTAATTATTACTAATTATTGGTAATTATTACTAATTATTGGTAATTATTACTAATTATTACTAATTGTTACTAATTATTGGTAACTATTACTAATTATTACTATTTATTGGTAATTATTGGAATTTATTGGTAATTATTACTAATTATTGGTAATTATTACTAATTATTGGTAATTATTTCTAATTATTGGTAATTATTTCTAATTATTACTAATTATTACTATTTACCGGTAATTATTACTAATTATTCTTAATTATTACTAATTATTGCTAATTATTACTAATTATTGGTAATTATTACTAATTATTGGTAATTATTACTAATTATTGTTAATTATTACTAATTATTGATAATTATTACTAATTATTGATAATTATTACTAATTATTACTAATTATTGGTAATTATTGGTAATTATTGGTAATTATTGGTAATTATTACTAATTATTGGTAATTATTACTAATTATTGGTAATTATTACTAATTATTGGTAATTATTGGAAATTATTACTAATTATTACTAATTATTACTATTTACCGGTAATTATTTCTAATTATTACTAATTATTACTAGTTACCGATAATTATTACTAATTATTACTAATTATTGGTAATTATTACTAATTATTTGTAATTATTACTAATTATTGGTAATTATTACTAATTATTACTAATTATTACTAATTATTACTAATTATTACTAATTATTACTAATTATTACTAATTATTCCTAATTATTACTAATTATTCCTAATTATTGGTAATTATTGGTAATTATTACTAATTATTGGTAATTATTACTAATTATTGGTAATTATTACTAATTATTACTAATTATTACTATTTAGCGGTAATTATTTCCAATTATTACTAATTATTACTATTTACCGGTAATTATTACTAATTATTGGTAATTATTACTAATTATTACTAATTATTGGTAATTATTACTAATTATTGGTAATTATTACTAATTATTGGTAATTATTGCTAATTATTCCTAATTATTCCTAATTATTCCTAATCATTCCTAATTATTCCTAATTATTACTAATTATTCCTAATTATTACTAATTATTCCTAATTATTACTAATTATTACTAATTATTACTAATTATTCCTAATTATTACTAATTATTACTAATTATTACTAATTATTACTAATTATTCCTAATTATTGGTAATTATTGGTAATTATTCCTAATTATTCTTAATTATTACTAATTATTCTTGATTATTACTAATTAGTGGTAATTATTAGTAATTATTAATAATTATTACTAATTATTGATAATTAGTAATAATTATTACTAATTATTACTAATTATTGATAATTATTGGTAATTATTACTAATTATTGGTAAGTATTACTAATTATTGGTAAGTATTACTAATTATTGGTAATTATTACTAATTATTGGTAATTATTACTAATTATTACTAATTATTACTAATTATTACTAATTATTACTAATTATTGGTAATTGTTGGTAATTGTTCTTAATTATGAGTAATTAAATGAATAATTACCAATAATTATGAATAATTACCAATAATTAGGAATAATAACATTATTAGTATATTTTATTATTAATATTAAAATAATATAATTTTCTAATTTATATACAATTCTCCTTTCATCTGTGTGTTTTCTATCTCCATATACAAATAATACATGTGAAGACAGCAAACACACAGATGAAAAGAGAATTGTATATATATAAAAAATTATATTATTTTAATATTAATAATAAAATATATTAATAATTAAATAATGTTATTATTCCTAATTATTAGTATTTATTACTAATTATTAAGTAATAAAACAATGTAAACATAATTAAATTACAACTAATTAAGAATAATTAAAACTAATAAAACATTAAAAATAAATATTAAATTAAAATAAATATAAATACCTTGAAAATTGATCTGAGGTTGATCTCTGGTCGTTCTTCAAAACTTCAATATCAACTCCGAAGAAAAAAATTAAACTTGAGAAAAACTGAACTGTAGAAATAAAATTTTGAGAGAAGAAGAAGATGGAATTTGAGAATGATTTGAAAAAAACGGATGGGGGTATTTATAGGTTAGATTAGTTGCGACGGGCCCATTTGCGACGGGATACCCGTCGCAAATACCTTAGCCAGCATTTATTACGGTCAACGGTTAAATAGTTATTTGCGACGGGACCCGTCGCAAATAACCACCTGCCGACATACTATTTGCGACGGGGGAATATTCCCGTCGCAAATACCTTTTACCGCCGCCGGTTATTTGCGACGGGAATATTCCTCCGTCGCAAATATGTTTCCCGCGATTTGGCGCGCAAAGGGCGCCAGTCCTTTTGCGACGGGGAAAGCTATCCCGTCGCAAAAGGCTACTTATTTGCGACGGACAAATACCCCCGTCGCAAATACCCATTTTTCCCGTAGTGGAAGTGAAGACGGCCTCTCAGGTCATCCCCTTCCTAGGTAGAGTGAAATCCCTATCATCGGTATCTGATTTCCCCATTCTTTGGTGGAATTGGGACTAAAATACCTAATAGGTAAAACCAACATTAGAGGAAGAGGGAGAAGAATGCAACATAGGCTAATAGAGTTCAAGTATTACCTTAAGGCTTCCAACACACCCAACGACGTTCAATTTAAACAAAGAATGGAGAAGAACTCCCATGGTGGATTGGAGAAGGAGGCCGAAACATGTGGGGGAGATCCTGGGAGAAATGAGGGAGAAAATAGGGGTAAAACCTCTTAAGGATTAGAGGGGGAAATGATAATTTTTACATTTTTAATGAAGCACATAGTTAAACCAAACAGTCTGGAAAACGTGCACCAGTTGTGTTGTTCTATTGCCCCTATACACCTCCACCTCACATGGATTCAACACATGTTTAGTCAAGCCATGCGCCAACCATGCGATATGACTGCAAAAAATTGCAGACCCCCATATGGTTTCCTCTAGCATGTTGCACAGTTTCTCAAACCATGTGCCTGTACAAAAAGTCCTGCATGGTTAGCATTAATCGTGTGCCAACCATGTGCCATGAGCTGCACTACCCCAAACTCTGGTTTTAGGCCCCAACCCCCCAAGATGCTCCAAAAACCTCTAAGATATCTTCCAAGCATCATTTCATATCTAAAAACATTATTTTATACATTATAGATCTCTTAAATTTTATCTGAATCTTCTATCAAAATGCAACCCATCCAATAATTGAAAATGAAAATTCCATCATAAATTTCCAACTCAAAAAAATGTAGGACCTTACAGTGAGAGTTACTATATTATAGTCAAGAAAATCCTCATGTACTTAAGAAGAAGTAACGATGTGTTGATGGTCTCTAGAGGTGAGCATGAGCTCCTTGTTAGGGGTTACATTGATTCTTGTTTCCATTCTAATAAACATTACATGATAAATAAATATGGTTTCATATTTTTCCTAAATGGTGGTGCAATCGGTTTGATGAGTTCCAAACAAGCCACTGCAATAGAGTAGAAAAAATGTACATCACTGCATTAGATGCCACAAAATAATTTTTTGGGATTAAGGAGTTTATTTTTGAACTTGGTCTGGTTATAAGCATTGATAGAAAAATTAAGATTTACTATGAAAATAATGGTGCAATTTCCCAAGATATAGAACCCTGATATCACCAAATGACCAAGCACATGCTTCGCAAATACCATCTCATCAAAGAGATCATTAAGCGGGGAATGATAAAATATTTTTTATGGATAGAGATGGAAAAGTAGTAAATACATTGAAAAAACCATCAGTGCTTCAAAATCATGGGGGACATGTTGAATCTACTGCTATTAAATACATGAGAGATTGGATGTAATGGTTGTAAAATTTATCATGGTTTTATAATAAAGGCAATCTTTGTTTATCATCTATTCACGTGTGTTATATTTTTATTAAATGAATAATGGAATGATAATATCCCGTAAATGTATGACATTGAGTTGTCCTTAATCGATGACCATAAACTAATATTATGGGTTATGATGATATGGTTAGACGAGCATGAGTAGAATATTGTAAATGATTCAAAGAGTTATATGTGATTCCAAGAATAAACCCATGATATATTTAGTGAAAAAAATTATCTAGTCAAACATGTTAATGTTTATCACATAGAATTTCACATGGTCAATGATATAAATAGGGGTGTATGATTATTATGATTTTGTAGTACTAGAGGTTGGAGAGAAACCAAGCTTGGTAAACTTCTCACATTAATACCATTATTACAAAATTCATGAGGATTTTCTAATTAGGTGGTAGTTGGGTATGTTGTTGATCATGTACTCTATTGAAGTTTATCCATGATGGGATTTATCCTCTTGTATTATGAGAAAAGGGATCTTGGACTTCAATTGAATTTGACTAATGAAATTAATATAGATATTTAGTTGAGTGATATGTGACATGCTTAGCTACTTTTACGAATGACATGCGATTTATTTTTTTAAATTGGTCAATCTATTTCAAATAATCATGAATGTGTGAGTTGGAATATACTATATTGACATGTTCTATGTCTAATGGTCACTGGATTTCATTGAAAAATGGATTATATAGACATTCATATAATGTATGTAGATAGATTTTATAGTAGATATGTTCATATAGAGATATGAGTGAGTTTGATAAAAATCACACCAGACCACTTTGTAGTTTGAGCAACACTGAAAATTTTCTAGAAATTGTTCTTTACATAAAATTATGTATTAGTGAATTCATTATTTTTTCAATGCCATAAAGGCCCACATGGTCACACATAATGTCCCATAATGAGGATATATTTTTGGAACAATGTGTTTGTCTAATTTGTAGAGAAATATTATGATAATCATATCCAAAATAGTTTGGATGTATCAAAAAAGAGTTGTCATGTTTTTTATATAAAGTGTATAAGGATTTAGTGAAAGAATAAGATTCTTATATTTTTTTCACTAAATCAATCAACATGGTGTGATGAAATTATTCAGGATGTGGTCAGTATTAGAACAAGTTAAACGGTATTATATCTGAATGCATATGGAGGAATGATATATTATTTCATTTAAACTAATCTCGCATGTTGATTATCATGTTTATTATGGATAATGATACTTCATATGATGATGTTTTGATTACATTACTATTAAAAGGAGGTTTAACATGTCATTTAATCAATTAGGTGGAAGATAAAAGGTTTGACCATTTCAAAACATTTGATACAATATAACTCCACGAGTCACCTTCATTCAACTAAAGAGACCTATATATAGAAGATTCATAAACCTCATTTGATAGAGTATAGATTACTCTAGAAAGAAGAAACTCTCTCAATATATATTCTCCCCATTATTTAGTAAATAAGGGGTGTTAGCATACTGTTTGGACAAAGGAGGTCTTACTAAATAGTTTGGGGATTCCACTAGCTAGTGGATACCATTAGAGGTTGGGACCCCTTGGTTTATTTTAGGGTACTCGATCAAAATTGTCACTAATGAAGTTTTTAATCATGCATAGTGATGTAAAGAGGGATTATTATTTTATCTTTTTTATGTTATCATTTTATCTTAATAGGATATAGGGAGTTACGTTCATATTTTCTTCTACTATAAATCCCATGTTTAGGATATTTTACATTATCTTCTTATTCTTGTTCTACTTCAATATCTATAACATCTTCCATAAAAGGCACTAATATGTTCATTGATACATTGAAAATATATCCATTCTTCTTTAGAACAATATTTTCCATGGGGTTTCTTTTTAATGATAGTTAATTGACTCCATCTAAATTAAATCAACTTTTTTTTTGTTTCAAGAAATATAGTAAATTGTCTTCCATAATGGTAGAAACTAAGGTTATTTCTTCCTTTGATATAATGGTGTATATAACTAACCATGAAACTTTACCAATTGATTTTATTTTCATTTAGAATAAAATATATGAAATAAATACCTTTGAAGAGACCTTTACCAAATTCTATATCCCTTTAGGATATTCCAATTTGAATAAATTTTGAAAGAATGTTAATTTATGGTTTAAAGTTATTTTAATTTTTTTTATCAAAATTAGATGTTCAAAAAAGAATGAAAATAGTGTCTACATGACTAATTTCATTATCACTAACCCAATTTTGATTGAAAATGAAATTTTATTCATGAGGATAGTGGAATGTATTTTCTATTTTATATATATAAAATAAATAACAATTGAAATTATATTCATTATAATCTAATATCTTTCCTTTGAAAACATGAATTTATCATTGATATAAAGCACTCTTACTTCTTTCTAAAAAAACAGTAATATTTTTTTTCATAAAAAATATACACTGATTGTTGAATCCTAAAAACTCTATTTTGTAAAATATTCATTTGATAAAGCCACAAAAAACAAAAATAGTACTATGAAGAACTATTATTTCTGAAGAATCAAAATTGTCTCTCAGTATTGGTGATAGATATCTAGTATTAGCTTTTATTTTTTTCCATGACAAAAAAAGTTAGAGGTTTGAGGTTTAGGGTTCCAAAAATTATAGCGAACTTTCAAGGTTTCAATCAAATTTTGTTTCTCTTGAGCCAAATATTTAACCATTTAAACAAAATATTTGAACAATTTTGGTAATATTCAATTGAAATAGTAATGAAACATAAGAAAATAGATATTAAAAACATGAGATTAAAATAGATAAAAATTAAACATGTGCAAAATTATTTTGTGTATAATGTGGTAAATATTTCATTACAAAAGATAATTATTACATATCATGAAATAAATATTACATATTAGGTTAAATAATATTTTCAAACTTAATCACAAGAAGAATAGATCAATATATAAGATAAACACGTAAAAGAAAAACATAAAATAGAGTAAAAACAAATTAATCTAATTTAAATTCAAATAAACACAAATCACTCTTCATTAAATCAAATCCATTAAAAGAAAGGGGCTTATTTAATATATCTACCAACATATTTTCAATATTAATGAATTCAATATATATATTACCCATTTGAGTGTGATCTCTCAAGAAATAATTCCTAATATCAATGTTTTTGTTTATTAAAAGAATTGTTATTTTTTTGTAATGTTGATAGCACTTAAGTTACCACGTTTGATTATTATATGCTCAAAATTGAAACCAAAATCCTTTAAATTGTGTTTCGTCCATAACACATGTGTACATTGTGTTTCGTCCATAACACATGTTTACACTATCTAACCATTGCAATATAGTCATCTTTAGTAGTAGATAAGGAAACAAACATTTTTTCTTACTTGTCCAAGAAACTGAAGATGTTTCCATGAAATGGATAGTTCTTTAGGTACTCTTCATATATATTTTACAATCCCTAATGTTTGTATTGGAAAATGAAATAAAATCAAATATAGAGGTTATAATAAATTAAAATAAATGAAAAACTAAATCTTTAAAATATCTTAAAATCCTGTTACCATCTTTCAAATTGGATTCCATAAGATTTTCATGACATCTATTACAAATACATAAAACAAACCTGATTTCTAGTCTACTAGTAGTTAGATATCACAAGCTTTATATTATTCCTCTTTATAAATTTTTGCCGACTGGTTTTCTAGCGTCGTCTATATCATGTTTAATACTGGAATTCATGGTAGTTGAAAATGATTTACCATTTTCAACTTCAATATTTTTCAGAAAATCATGTATATACTTGATTTGATTTAAAACATCCTAAAAATATTTTTGAAATATTCGAAAAATAATGAAAATTTTCAACTCATCAATCATGATAATTTCAAACTTTTGTTGTGTGAACCTAGAAAATTCAATACATTATTTCTATTTTTTACAAAAAAAATAACATCATAAATATATATGTGAACTAATAAATTAGCTATGGATGATGTTTTCTTTAACATTATAGGATTTTCCAAGAAAATTGAAAATCTATTTGATAAGTAAAATGAACTAAGACTTTCATACAAATGTTGAAATAGTGGGTGCCCTAGACCCAACTATACAGTGCTTTTGATTAACATATCATGTGTACAATATGATATACATGATCTATTCTTACCATTATAGTGTAGATATTTATATATCCACTATTTAATGGTAATGTCCGTATATTAATTGTTGTATCAAAAGGTTATAGCAGATATCAGGCTATAATGAGAACCTCGAGATACTGTGACATTAATCTTAAATATATGTCCTATGGTCTAGATATATCTTACTAACAGGACACAATAGATGTTTGACTATCATGTGCTGAGGGCTCAAGAGCATTGAGACGTATTCTTATGAAGTTTGTACTTGGTGATTTTTAGTAGTGACATCACAAGGACTGACTCGCCAATAGGGATACCACATGTTTTGTGTGTCATTGGATGTTACTATCTATGGATACGTTTAATGGTCTCTTAACTTGTGATCATTACCAATGTGTTCCATTTGATCGTGTACTTTCATGCAAGGAAAAAACCATGATAATGAAATCGTGGCGATGTAACTCGTGTAGGGTGTGTCATTGGTGATATGACATTAGTTGAATGGTCAATAAAGGATTTGTCACTTATGGGTTATGGAAGTAATATATATCTCAATCCACGTTGATCAGGATGATACTGCCTTTATAAGACCATGGTCATGACAGTTGATGGTAAATCTGTCCAGTCAAATCAATAAACAATACAGTATGAACAGGTCGATGACACGGGTGTGCATCCTGCTTTATGAGATATTAAAGTCAAAGAGATTATATTAGATAGTGCGTGTTTGTACGTTAGTTTTCGTAGTTGTGTCAATCCTTGTCTCTTTAGGGGTCATGCTGGGTTTTTAGATCATGCTCTTGATCTGTGAATAATATTCACTACTATCGAGACAAGGGCCTAGAGGGTCACACGCGATAGTATATTTAAGAATTTTTCCTATTCAGTTGAATAGGAGTTTTGGACATGGTGGACCCCACCACTAGGGTCTTGGCTTTGTTTTAGGAGATACGACCACCAAAGTAATAAATAAATTCATATTATTCATGTTAAGAATAATTGAAAATGAATTTATTTATTAAATATATTTACAAGTTTTGAAGTAAATATAAGAAAATACTAATTGAATGAATATTAGTTTAAAATATTCACAGTTTGTTTAATATTTATTGGAACGACGAGTCAAGTTAATGGCTCATTTATTATCACGTAATATATTTAATATATTACAAGAATGTGATAATAATATTTATGACTCAGTTCAATAGTCATAATATGTTGTTTATAGTGCGGTAATTATTCGGAGGTCGAAGAGGCTATTACGGGTAAGTTTATTAAACACTATATATAGAAAGGGTGTGAAAATTCCCAAGAACTATTCATGGCCTATCTCTCTCTCTCCATCTCTCTCCCACAATCTAGAGAGAGACGCTCTAGATCCATGAGTTCGTATTGAGCTCTCTCTCATGCATCGCAAGCAAGGCGATGCAGTGATCATCAGAGCATCGAAGGCGTCATCGGAACTCCATGCTAGCACCTGAATTTCAATGATCGACGCTCCCACGGGTTTTTGAAGCGCGTGTTGATGATCTAGAAGAATTTGGCTTCAGATTATTCAAGCAGCAATCTCCAATGATGAACATATGCCGAGCGCGTCTTCAGATCAAAATAGGTATTTATGGTTTTATTTTTGTACTTAATTTCTTTCATGCGTGATCCTCTGGCTGATACCGAGCAGTGTTTCACAGACGATGAAGAGTTCATGTCAATCGTTGGTGAGAAAATTTTAAAATCCCATTTTTGGAGCTTTTGCTACATGCTCGGTATTTTCAATTGGTATAAGAGTGATGTGTGATGATTTTTGAGGCCCGAGTAATTCTAATTTGACAAAAAAAATTAAGTAAATTATTTAATTTAATTTTTGCTGTAAATTAAATGAATTAAATATTAATTTTTGGTTTAAAAATTATTTTTAACTACGTGGGTTAAAATTAATTTAATTTTGATACTAAATTTATTTAATTTATTTATTTAAGTTAAAATATTTAATTATTAACATTTTTTTGTGTCAATTAAAAACAAAATGTTTTGTTTTGTTAATTTGGTGGGGCCATGCGGATGCGGAAATATCCACCTTTCAAACAATTATTATATGTGGGGCCTTTTGTTAAATTTTTTAAAAAATTGGGTGTTTTTTCAATAGAGTCGGGCCACCTTGTTCCTTTCTATCACCCGTACCAGGCCGAAGCCGCGACCGCTTACCGTGCTCCACCTCCCTACTCAGGTCACCGACCGGCCACCCACGAGCCCCACCGCACGGCCCGCCTTCATCGCCCGACGTCATCTTCCCAGGCCGCCCTGTTCGTCGGATCCCACCACCTCAGCCTGACAGCCATCGGATCCCGTAGATCTGAGCAGCAAGCAGAGATCCGCTCGCCAGATCTTCCTCCACCGGTCCGATTTCCCACAAAGAAGGAGCTCCACCAAGGATCCCATCGGATCTATCCAGACCGTAATAGACGTGCAATGACCTTCCTGGCCCGGATCTCTCTTGCACTGTGTGGATGCGCCCCGACTCGCACTTCAGAGTTTTCGGGTTCCGGATATTTTCAATAATAAAAAATTAATTAATTATTAATTTTTCATTTATAAAAAATATTTAATATGCATCTTAAATTATTTTATTTTTGGTGATATAATATATTAATTAATGAGTCTGAACGCTGAAATTTGTTGAATTAAAATAAGGGTGAAATTTTAATTCATTATAAGTGCACTCTGATAAATATATATTTTAATGCAATTTTAATTATTAATTCTGCATTTTTATAAATATGCATGTTTAAAGTGTATTAGACTGATCATGAACCATTGACCAACCAATACATGTTTTGTGTGTATTTAATTTATTTATTTAATTATTGCATGGTTTGAAATAAGTAGTTAAATAAAAGGCGATCTGCTTATCGTCTCAGTGTCATTATATGTATAAGAGCATGCACATCCAATTCAAAATTGTATTTTATACTCCACAGTTCTTCTCGCATGCGAGTGTGTACTATTGTATAATGGCGAGACGAGTAATGATGCACTTCGCGCCAAGTTATGACGACGCACCATATTGGATTTTGACGCATTAGATGGAAAGATGTTGCAATTTGAGTCACAAGCAATGTGACTCAATGTATATTCCCTAGGGTCTAGGTTGATCCATTATTCACTCAATGGATCAACCATTAGAAACGGATCATGATCATGCCATCATTTTATTTTCGCATGGTTTATTATTTTTGTGTATGTGTAGTTAACGCGCAAACGCATAAAATAATAAACAAGCATGCATAGATAAAATAAACATGTGACGCGATGAATTTTTCTATTTATTGCATGGTCAGTTTTTAGTGCGATCACATATTAAATCATAATAAGATAGAAAATGATTTCTTTCATTACATAAAAATATAAAAACCCTCAAAGAAATTTTAAGTCATAATCGTCTTCCATCATTCAAATTTAGACAAAATCGGGTGTTCGAGATGCTTGTTAAGCCAAAGGTGAGTGTGCCTCTTACTATTGGGGCGTTCTTATGATAATGATGGGTTGACTTAACTAATTTTGTAGCAAACTAGTACTCACTCATGCTATTGCACGACATATTTGATTACCGGTTTTTCTTTTAATAAGAGATTAGTATTTATAAAAGTTGAGAAGAAACAGTAATATTGAATAAATTTTAATTAGAAAGTAATGGTGTATGATAATGAAATAGGAGTGCATAAAACATGAAGACACCATTCAAATAGTTGACAAAGAAAAATGATAGAGTATAATTATATGGATTCTTAAATTTTGAGGAAGAATTGAATCCATTTTCAATTTCGATCACAATAACTGTAATGAGGGCACTAAAATAAATAGTGATAGATAAATCAAAGATAAGACAATGGTTGTAATAATAAAAATGAGAACTGTGAAAACAAATGAAATAATAAAAAATTGAATGAATGGACTGTTTCGGGACACTTCCATACTTCGTTTTGGTGGCCGCTGCTTGCGACCGCCCACTGCCAACCATGCAGACACCATGACCCATCTCCAATCTTAATGGGAACCTTATCCAGAAGAAAACCATTTAAAAACCGGGTGTTCGAGATGCTTGTTAAGCCAAAGGTGAGGGTGTCTCTTACTATTGGGGCGTTCTTATGATAATGATGGGTTGACTTAACTAATTTTGTAGCAAATAAGTTTCCAAATATAGCTTGTTATTTTAGAGGTAAGAATTCAGTAAACATAGTCATAATTTTAGAAGTTGAGACTTCACTCAACAGATTAAGGAAGTACAATTTTCTACTGTTAGCTAGCCAAACGCCTACCCTGAACCCTCTAAGTAGTGGCGTAGCCAAATCTTACCATAGAGGAGAGGTTTGAGGATCTTTTCTACTAGAATACTTAAACGAAAAAGTATTCTAATTCTAGCATAGAGGGTTCATAAAATTTGATAAAGCAGTGAGAGATATTTAATTAATTAATCAAAATGTCTAAAACGGAAATCAAATAAAAATTACTAATATACTAAAATTTACTTTTTTAAAAATGGAAAGTTATACCACAAGTTAAAACTATGATAAATAATGGACAAATTGAAAGTCCACACTGGCATGTGTATCCATGAAAAGTACAGGTGCTTACGCACAATACTATTAGAAACGCAGGGTTCTAGTGTCCCAATACCTATTAAGCCACCTCAGCAAGCGATGATGAAATTGATTACAAGAGACTAATGTACATAGCATATGATGGTTATGTCATAATTCTATCATCAAATGTTTGATGCTAGTTGTGGTCATTATACTAGACATCGATGATATAACATGAAGTCTCATCTCTGAGTGTTTTGCAATGAGAAAGTGAAGCAATGATATGAATAAGATAATGATTACACCGACATGTGTAAATTGAAAGATGGATCATGATCTTTCAACAGATCCCTTTCTCATTTCATTTTCACTTTTTTTTACTCAACTCTCGTTTTAGGTTACAAAATGAATAGAATTGAGTAAACGCTTTATTACCTATTTAGGTATGGTTTTCCAAGTAAATAAGGATATAAAAGATAGATTAATCTTTAATTCCTATGGCGAACAAATTGAAAGGCAAGGTGAAAAGGCCAATAAAAGTAATCCCAGAAGCACATTCTCAACTTCCTTTAATAAAAGAGGTATTAATGGAGGTTATTTGCTTTGGATATCATAAAATAAAACAATGGAAGTTTAAATGCAATTAACTGAATTGAAGAAGCAAGTTACTACCACTTCTTCATGTTTATTCATCAAAGTAAAATGTAATGTTTCAGTTTTATTTCTTAGGTATTTAATACTATATGACTATCACATATGTGTATTAAAATATAATAACCAAGTATACAAACATTACTAGAAGTTAGGTATATTCTCGAAGATGCTGAGAAAGGGTGATTCCCATGTTAGTGGTGAGAAGTACATGACTTCAAATTTCCATGTTAATATTCAAGTTGAACTTTCATTGAGTATACCCAAAACATTTATCTCACATTTCCTTTGGACACAAGGATACATTATTCCAGGTTTCAGAATGATTGTTGTTTGCGGTGATGAATACTCAAGTAATAGTTCATCGGTACATGAATCACATACAATATCTTGATGAATATAAGATGTAAGGCTTAATTTACCCAATTGTGGCAAGATAAATCTTTGTCAATAAAAACATAATTTATACATCAAGGATATACTTGGTTTGGTATTTAGGATCGGTATAGCTAAACAGCTTTGTTATTATCGACATATATACTTAGTTTTGGGAAAAGCAACCTTTTAAAATAAAAGTAAGCCACATGGCTATTGGAATTAGTTCAAAAAGTGATCGTGAACTATTCAAAAGGGTAATCTAGTGGTAAATACACTTCATTAGATTCCTTTAAGTGATTAAGGAATTTTAATATGATGTATATGCATGGTTAGAAGATATGAGTTGCTTTAGGTCAGCGTGATGAAGAATATCTTGGCCAAGAATTTGTCAATCATGATAATGAAAAACAAGTGTTTAGATGCAGAGAGTTTGTTAGGATATACACAAACTTGCATCAAGTACAAACACACTGTGCATCTATTGTAATTTTCCTAATAGTTGCTTAGGATATTACATAAATCCCTAAGATAGAAAATTAGTAGTCTAGTGTTTGAATACATTTCTATAAGGGTGCACATCTATTTAGAGATAGTGGGATCCAGAGTGACTTGGGTTTAGTCAATGCCTAAGATGCACATATAGTTGGCATAGAAACTAGTTCGACAAGTGCATGTGGAACATGTATGTTCCACATACACATACTGCATACGAAGGTTAAAACCATGGTGGTGGTTTTTGAATTCACCACAACTAGTGATAAATTATTCATTGAGAATAATAATTCCAACAAGTAAACAATATACAAAAATTTGATAATATTGATAAGATCAATTAAAATTCAATAATGGATTCCCTATATCACAATGTAAAGGGGCTTATTATTTTGAATGTTGTGGTGGGTATTCAAATGATATTATACATGGATAGTATATGTGTATTACTAATAAGGTTCGATTGGTTATACCAAGTCTATATGCCTAAATCCATTAGAATTTTTACTTATCATAGAAAATTTCTATGATCATATTATATTAAACATTAGATGTCATGACCACCGAACTTGGAAGGTATCTATATGATGAAACTAGAAATGGATGGTCACGTCACAAAATGCTAATAATGGTTGTGTGTTATTGATATATGGTTTTGGATTGAACTAAGCAATGAGATCATAGAGTATTCATTTGGTATGAATGTTTTCCATGTGCCCACCACAGGTTAGTGGGAGCACCCATGTTTTCCATGTAAAATATGTTTGGAAACATATGGAAAAAAGATTTTGGTCTTCAAGTTGGTTAAGACCAGAATGTAAGAATCATTTCTCATGTGATGGACTTAAAGTAGCAACCTAAGTTCTAGGGAACATAATCTACCAAGGTAGATATAATAGTTGCTTGGTCCTAGTCAATCATACATATAGAGAAATGGTATTGAAAAATACAAGTTGGAACAATTCAAGTTAGATTTTTTTCCTGTGTCACATGGCATATATCTCTCTAGGTTGACATGTCTAGGGAATGATAGGAGATTAACATGGTGAGTTGAAATCCATACGCTGAAGCAATAGATCAATCACATGTTCCATGATATGTACAAGAACTGATATTACTGAGATTTACTTTATAGTAGGCAGATATCTGTAATATCCAAGAGAACTTCAAGTGAATCAGTCATAACTATCTATTTGTACTTTGTCAAGTATAGAAGATATGTACCTTATAAGTGGAGAATAAAGGATACTAGTTTTCAGGGGACACAAACTAGTCTTCCTTCATATCTATACGATCTAGTATCATAGTTAGGCTAAGGTGACGAGAAATACAATCTCATATAAGCAAGTGGTATGCATACCTACAAATGTCGAGTACGTTTCAGCTTCTGAGGCAGCTAAGAAGTAGGTATACACAACAATTTTTTCAAGTTATTGGAATCACACCTATTATGTAAAGTATTTTCACAATGTAAATTATTATATTCTTACTAGACAATATGTAAAGTTATGACAGTGGACCAAAGGGATATACTTAGGGTTACCATATCTTGAGAAGTTTTACTGAAGGAGATGAGGTCACAAATAGAATAATTTCGATACGGTGGAATCGTGGCATGCCCAATAGCTAAGACCGTGACTATAGAAACATGATCTTAATCATGTGAGAGTTAACAAGTTTGGTTAGCAAGTTGGCTCTAGTGTAACTGGGAGTGTTGAAATAGTGGGTTCCTTAGAGCCAACTATACAATGATTTTTATTACCATATCATGTGAAAAGTTAGATATACATGATGTATTTTTACCATTAGTGTGTAGATATTTTTGCATCCACTATGTAATGGAAATGTCCATAGATTAATTTTCATATCAAAAGGTTATAATAGATCCCAGACTATAATGAGAACCTCGAGGTACTATGACATGAATCTTAAATATATGTCCTATGGTCTAAATACAAATTAATGACCAGAAACATTAGATGTTTGAATATTAGGTGTTGGGGGCTCATAAGTCTTGAGACTTATTCTCATGAAGTTTTCACTTAGTGATCTTTAGTAGTGAGATCATGAGGACTGACCCTCTAATAGGAACACAACATATTTTGGGCATCATTTGATGTTACTATCTTACAAACATGTGTAATGGTCTCATGAATTGAGATTATTACCAATGTGTGACATTTGATCATGTACTTTGATGCAAGAAAAAAACCATGATAATGAAATCGTGGCGAGGTAGTTTGTGTTGGATGCATCGTTGGTGGTATGACATTGGTTGAATTGTCAAGAAAGTGTTTTTTTCATCAAGGTTATGAAAGTAATATATATCTTCGTCCATGTTGATCAGGATGGTAGTACCTTAATATGACCATGACCATGGTAGTCGAGGGTAAATTCATCCAGTCAGATCAACAAACAATAAAGCAAGAAAAATGCGATGACATGGGCGTGCATCCTACTTTATGAGATATTACAGACAATGAGATTATATTATATAGTGCATGCTCATAGGTTGGTTGTCACTACCATGACAATCCTTATCTATTTAAGGGAAATGATGGGTTACTAGATCCCGCTCTTGGTATGTGAATAATATTCACCACTATCGATATAAGGGTCTAGAGGGTAAAACACAATAACATATTCAACAATTTTCCCTATTCAGTTGAATATGAGTTTTGGACATGGTGAGCCCCACCACTAGGGTCCGTTCTTTGTTTAAGGGGATACGATCACTAAAGTAATAAATAAATTCATATTATTAAAGTTAATAATAATTGAAAATGAATTTATTTATTAAATTTATTTATAAGTTTTAAATAAATACATGAAAATATTAATTGAATGAATATTATTTTAAAATATTCAAGGTTCATTTATTATTTGTGGGAATGACGAGTCAAGTGAATGGATAATTTTTTATCACTTAACATATTTAATGTACTAAAATAAAGTGATAATAATATTTATGACTCAGTTCAGTAGTCATAATGTGTCGTTTATAGTGCGTTAATTATTCTGGGGCCGAAGAGGCTATTCTGTGTAAGTTTATTAAACACTACATATAAAAGAAGAGCGAGTTTTCCCATGGGATATTCATGGCCTCTATTTCTCTTCATCAATCTCCCAAAATCTAGAGAGAGAGGGTTTGGATCCAAGAGCTCAGATCTCTCTCTCTCTTGTGCATCACAAGCAAGGCGATGTAATGATTGTTATAGCCTTTAAGGCATCGTCAAAACTCTACACTAACAGCCGGATTTTGATGATTAGCACTCCCATAGATTTTTGAAGCACCTGTGGATGATATAGAAGAATTCAGTTTCAGATTCTTCAAGCATCGATCACCAATGACGAGAAGATGTTGAGTGTGGCTTCAGATCAACCCAAGTATTTATGGTTTTTTATGATTAATTTCTTTCACATGTTATCCTCGGGTTAATACCATACATCATTTCCCAAACAACGATGAGTTCATGTCGATCACCAGTGGGAAAATTTTAAAATCCCATTTTTGGGGCTTATTCTACGTGCTCGGTACCATCAACAATGCCATGAGATTCTATTTAAAACCATAGAAAGCTTTGGTATGTTTGAAAATAGAATATAAGAAAATAGGTTTTTGATAACCAGGAGGTTATTCAATATAAATATATCTAATAGGAAAACTGTTTAAAAAATATGATTTAACAACCATCTATTTTTTTCAAATACATATATGATATATAAACTAAGGGAAATCTAATGAATTATAATCTTACTATAGGTGAAACGGTCTATTCATTATCTATACATTCCTCTAGATTGTAATTTATAGGTATTAATCTAGCATTATACCATGGGATCACTCCATGATCATGTTACATATTCATATAAATCCATTTAGTACCTGTAATAGGATAACTATAAGGTTTATCAACTAAATACCAAATATTGTTACTTTTACAATAGTTTAACTCTTCTCACATATAAAAAACCCATCGCTCATCACTTACTGATTCTTCAATGGTTGTGGGCTTATGTTGCGAAGTAAAAGCATAAAAATGGAAATATTTATAGAACATTATTAGTTCTATCACATTCATCTATATCTCAAATAACTATTTCTAATGGATTGTATTTTAACGTTCTAGTCTGTCTAGTTTGCACCATCATAGTTTCTTCATGTTCTATGTATTTAGACTTTTCAAAAAAAAATGTTCTATGTATTTAGGACTATTTTGTAAATGAACATACTCATCATCATCATCCATTTTATTATTGAGAAGAGTATTGAGTCACAAGTTGTTCATTGAAACATCAAGGTCATTAATAAGAGTTTTCTTCTAATATAATAGGCCACATTCATCAAACATCACATGAATATATTCATCATCTATCATTTATTTTTTATTATAATCTCAATAAAATTTAGAAGTTTTATAATAACCATGAAATCATATATCATCAGTCATTGGTTTAAATTTACCAAGACCATCCTTTGTGTTGAAGATATAAACCTTTTATTCAAAAACTAAAAAGAATCTGAAATTTATTTTTTCCATTATTCTATATATTATTGGGGTTTTTCTTTAAAATAGATCTAATTAAAACTCTCTTAATGACATAAAAATATATGTTAATAGCTTCATCAAAAAAATGAGTTGGAAAACTATATTTTAATTACATGGTTCTATAAATTTATTACAATGTAATAATTATACATTTTAAAAAACCATTCTTTAAGGGTGGTCTATGGGTAGAGAATTTAGGTTTATTACCATGATTTGAAGAAAATTAGTGAATTTCATTACATTGAAATTATCCCCTATTGTACTTTCCCATGAAAATTAATTTGGATTTTTTTATTCCAAATAATTCTGAAGAAATTCATAAAGATAACAGAAGCTTCACTTTGTTGACTCAAAATGTAAAATCGTGTAAATTTTAAAAATTCTTCATGAAAAATACTTTCCTCCAAGTATTTATGTTATATTTGGTTTAAAAAAATCCACGTAGATATGTTCCAAATTTCTAAAAGTGGAAAACCATTTGATTGCTTTGAATTAAGTTCTCTATTTATTTCTTATTTGACATGAAACACATATCCTCCTTTTATCAAATACTATATAAGGAAAATCATAAGTCAAATTCTTCTTAAGATTTTTTCTCAAATAATAAACATTACAATGTCCATGTATTTTATGGAAAATCCTTCATTCATTAATTTTATTTTATAAAAAGTTAATTTTTTCTAAAAAATAAATCAAGATTAAATATATATACATTTTTAGGTCAAAGTGATTTAAATCTAAGTACATTCAATTTATAAAAAGAAAAAACATTAATATTAAAATCGATTGAATAACAATCATCATAGATTTGTGAAGTACTTATGAGGTTGTGCTTTAAAACATTAACATATTATAATTTTTTCATGATGATAATGTAGATATTTTCAACAGATCTATAATATCCCAAAATATTAATGATAATAAATCCCTCTTTTTTAATAATTTATGAATGTTTTATGTGAAAAATGTAATTTTTTAATAAAAGTCCCTTTATAAAAGATTTATTTTAAAGTGACTTCATATAATGGAAAAAATCATGTTAACACATTGGAATATTATATAGGATATTTTAGGAGTTAAGTGTTGAGTAGGAATGAGATTCTGAGGCCCATAGATTCTTGGTAATGAAATAATAAAAATATTAAATATATATTGTCACATGCACATAGTTTTTCAGAAATAATGAAATATTTCATGAATGGTGTCTCAAATAGGAAATTCGAGACTACCATTAAATCTAAAATGTGAGATTTTCCCTAGGCGCTATATAACCTTTTTTCATGTTGGGTGTTTGGTAACATCACATGTGAGGATAATTTATTTTACCCCTTTTAATTATTTAATCATTTAATTTGTTTATTTAAATCCCCCTTCTTATTCAATGCTAAATACCTCTATTAATTCACCCAGTTGATTTCAAAATCCATCAAATCAACATCTTTGTGACCCATTTGAGTTTTTAACACCTTAATGGGGAGAATTAATGATCCCACCTTAAAGATTCGGTTGAAATGGTGGATTAAATCGGGTTTTGATTTTGTGGTATTATAAACAAAGAATGTGTATATGGCGGGTGTTCTAAAATCATCAGACCTTGCAGTCTATGTTCTTGGTCGATCCAAAACTCCCTTACACGTGATAAGTGATGCCTGATTGATTCAATTTGAGCCATTCTTTTGGTTCAAGGAGTGCAATGGCTTTCTTCTTCCTCTCATTGTGTAGGAATTACACACCGTTTGTGTTTTAATTTTGTTTGATTTATTCCTCTTTTCTACCTCTCTTAATTATGGAAAACAATGGTTGAATAATAAATCAATAAATACTAGTATTTATCAACGTATAATTCTACAAGATTATCATATGATATTTTTTTTAAAAAATATCAAACGATAGGTGTGAGGTAATCAAAGGATAAATTATTAATAATTTATCAAAGGATAATTATGTGAAATTATCAAATTATAATTATAAAGAATTATCAAATGATAATTTCATCAAATTATCAAAATATAATTGTAAGAGTTATAAAATGACACCAACATTGAATTATTAAGGATAATTTACAAAAAATTAGAAAAAATATATTTTATTTGCGAAATTACCAAAGGATAATTAAAAAACGATAATATATAAAAAATTATCAAAATAAAATTGTAAAAGGTTAATTTATAATGAATTATAAAAAATAATTATAAAAGGATAACTTATAATAAATTATGAAGAGATAATTATAGAAGAATAATTTATAACAAATTATCAAAATAAAATTAAAAAACATTAATTTATAATAAATTATCAACAAATAATTATAAAAGGATAATTTATAATAAATTATCAAATGATAATTATAAAACTATAATTTATAATAAATTATCAAGATATAATTATAAAATGATAGTTTATAATAAATTATAAAAGGGTAATTTATAATAAATTATCAAGAGATAATTATAGAAGGATAATTTATAATAAATTATCAACAAATTAATTATAGAAGGATAATCTATAATAAATTATCAATAGATAATTATAAAATGATAATTTATAATATATTATCAATAGATAATTATAGAAGGATAATTTATAATAAATTATCAAAGAGATAATTATTGAAGGATAATTTGTAAAAAATTATCAAAAGATAATTATAAATGTATAATTTATAATAAATTATCAATAAATAATTATAAAAGGATAAATTATAAGACATTATCAAAAGATAATTATTCTTGAGGAGAATTTTGTGTGCGCATGTGTTGGCCTAAAATGATAATTTGGAAATTTATCTAGGAGATACAAAGTATCATCACATGTGATATTTTATTTTTTTTAGAATAAATAAGTTGATTTTGATTCTAGGAGCCTCCAGTGAACGTCGAGCATTGATATGTTGACAACAATAATAATAAGGCACTGGAGGAGGAGTTCTTAACTGTTGATGTTTACACTCCATATTTTGAACCACACATGGTGGTTTATTCTTGTCATTGATGTAAATGAATTTGAGTTAGGAAGTTACTTTCCCTATTGGGATTTTATTTTATATGTTTTCAGGGTATGATTATTGTGTCAGCATATTGGATACACATGCTTGACTTGTGATCACATGTGAGTGTGTGTGCATCCCGTGATACCACGACTTGGTTCCATGAGATTGTTGAGAAAACTAGATTCTATGATGATGTTTGATTCACATGTTGGGTATATGATGATGCCATATTTCTCATGATGTGTGCTATAGTCATTATCATTCTATGACTTATCATGTTTCTCTTTAAAGGATTAGTACGTTGTACACTTCACTGGTAGCCTTCATGGTATAATAACTCCTTGAGGGGTGTGCACATGGTGTGCAACAATGAAGACGATAAAGCATGATAACCTTTTAAACTGGTCTCTACTCAATGCCTTGCATATTTTTGAGTAGATGGAAGATACTTGATGCCTTGTGGATTTCTGAGTATTACCCATTGCCTTGTGGATTCTTGGTAGGTTACTGATACTTGATGCCTTGTGGATTTATGAGTATTACCCGATGCCTTGTGGATTATAGGATGGTTACTTACTTTATTCCTTGTGGATTTCAAGTGACTCTCCAACAACCTTGTGGATAAATCTGAACTCTTGTTTTCATATCATACATTTTATGACATGGAGCTGAAGTAGGTACGATTGGGGGTTTATGGATGCCTGATTAAAACATGAATGCTTGGTTTTGGATTACATGTTTATGATTGTAAAACATTTATTATTATTATGATATACACTGTTATACTTGAGCACACTAGGTTAAGGACACATTGGTGGTTTCCTAATGAGTCTTGTACTCATTCCCTACCCAGGCATTTCGGTGTGCTTGTAGATTTCATGAGGGATCCGACGAAGGGAAAGAGACCTATGGTAAACTGTTGAGATGTGGAGCATGGAGCTGACGTTGGACTGGGATAAAAACTGGTGATGCCCTTAGTTTTTACTTATTTTTCCAAAATTCACTACATTGGTTGTATTACCCCCTTTGAGAGCCTGTTTATTTATCTTTCATGTATTCTAATATTGTTTCTGCATGGTTACTCTAATTATTTATTGTTTTTATTGTTGTTTATCATTTATTTGGATATGACATGATATAGAGGGTATAATATCCCTATTATTGTACTTAGACCCTTATTGCTAGTTTGCAGCCTCTTTCATATAGGGATGCACGCATGAGGTCATGTAGCACTTCAGATCAGACTAGCTGGTACGAGTTGGGATGTTACAAAATGGTATCAGATAACTAGGATTTACTAACTTTTTTCTTCTATTTTACATGATTTGGGATAGGGTATACATGAGTTAAGATGGTTGTAAATCAATAACCGGAGCTACGACAGTGCCTAGCCAGCATTGTATAGTGGACCTACGAGTTTCCATAAAATTAATAATTTATGTTTTGATGTTATAGTTGATTAATTCACATTATGTGATACACATGATGTTGATATGTGATTTATGATATTTCAGGTGAGTTTATTCATCATAGATAGGCATGAAAGTTCACATGTCATATATATATATAAACCTATTATTGTACTGCATAATAGTTCTTTAATTAATTACTTTGATTTGTGTTAACTCCTTGGGATAATTTCTTTTACTGTGTGATATATCTATGTTTGTCATTATATTTTGATATATCTTTACTAGAATTAATTAGTTAAATTGAGCATGCTATTATGTTAATATATATATGAGGATTGTGACTAATGTGTAGGGACATAGAACATGGTTAGTTCTAGGGGGTTATACCTTGGGTTGAGGTTAGATTAATAGGAGAAAAATTGTGTGATTCCATAGACTAATTAGGATTTATCCTAAAAAATCTATTTTTTACGAAGTGTTTATTTCACATTATGGAAGATTCCACCTTGACATTGTCTTATGGTACTACATAATAATCAAGTAAGAATACCCTCATAAGGAAGGTTGTTTCTGATTTACCACTGGATGTGTAGGAAAATACAACTAAACATGCTCCTACACATACTATTTGGTTTAGGAAAGAATTACATTTTCACCTGAAGTATTTTTCATAGTTTCTATTCTAGGAATAAGAGTTTAGAACTATGGTCTAATATGCCATGAATTTAACTCCAACACTGTTCATAATTATAGGTCATCAGAGGCCCTCAGGATGCTGAGTATTGGGTTGAATTTTTTGTGGATCTTTGACCTAGTAGAGACTATGAAGGATCAACAAGTTAAGTTTAAAAGATATTGTGCAGGGAGCACAACTCATTTTATACCCCTATATTATATAGAGACAACCAATATTAAGGAGTTTAAGGAATAACTTGATGACTTGGAGTGGAAGGGCTTTATCAGGCCAAGTAATTCACTATGGGATGAACCTGTGTTATTCTCCAAGAAGGTGGATCATAGTCTTTGAACTTGTATTGATTACTAGAAGATGAACCTGGTGATGGTGAAGAACACATATCCCCTACCTGGGATTGATGACCATTTTGATTAGTTATAAGGATCCCTGTAGATGCTGAAAATGATTAAGCATTGAAGGAAGTTTTGAAATGACAAAGCGAAGTCAAATTCGGACCTGGAAACCCAGTCCGGAGGGCCCGGAGGTGATGCGTGAAAAAAATCATGAAGTGCGTGAGAAAAATATGTGCCACATGGAAAGTACCGGGATTCACGAAGAATCCCCAGCACAGGCGCAAAATAATTTCGCGCTCGCGCCCCGTGCGGTTGATATTTCATGCCACCACCTCCGTCGCACAATTATTTCACGCAGCCTTGAATTCCGCGCCACCGGATGCCTATAAATAGAAGGAGACCACCTTCCTTTTCGGGGCTGAAGAATTCAAACTGCCTCTCATGTGCGAAATTCACTTTCCGCGCGCGTGCAATATGGCCTTTAGGTATGGTTCTTTTTCGCACCAAGTCGCCCCGATATCCACCTTCATGCGAGATCCCCATGGCTTAGACTAAACTCCAACCCCTTCATGGTCTGCCCCTTGCGCGCAATCCCTTCCGTGGCGCACAAGCCGGCCAGCTACACGCAATCCTTCCTTTGCGCGCATACCCCTTCCTTTGCGCGCAATCCCTTCCCTTGCGCGCAATCCCTTCGAGTCTTGCGCAAAACCTTAGCCCCCCTATTTCGCGCAAGCATCACTGGTTTCACGCCAACCCAGAGATTTTCACACTGGACCCCTTTATTTCGCGCAAACCTCAAGGGTTGCGCGCAATTCCCCGGGGCCCTTCACCTCGGCGCTCCCCGGGCGCCCTCTTGCACGAACACCCGATTCCCTCCTTTTGGGTGCCATTCGCAGGTGTCTCGTGCACCCCGGGCATCCACATCATACATGGTTTTCCCGTGAAACCTTCTAGACTTGTACGAAGTAACTTCAAAGTCCCTTGGACAATTCTTCCTGTTGCATTGCTTCGCCTCATGCTTCTTCGCATAGGCACGCTAACAGCTATTGCTTCTTTGCATAGCCACGCTAACATGGACACCTCGATGGTTCGCTCCACGACACCCCCTCAGTACGGCCTTACCGATGCCTTCCCTTCCACAAGGGGCAGAGGGTACTAGTTATGTAAGTACTAGGGGTGTGGAGCCAACCCACCTCGTCTGAGCTGCAGGATGTTAAACTTCCAAGCACCTCGTCCTCAACACATGACATTAAACTATGACCCGACCCCGTGCCTCGTACGCAGGGTCCCCCCGCCTCAGACACTCTACACGCCCACTCGTCTCCATGATGATGGGATCACCCCTCATAGGGGATGATATCCTCCTTATTGGAGTGGCTTTTGTCCATGGGGGAAGGGCAGCCACCCTGGTGTAAGCCCCTGACCATTCTTGCAGGAGGCAGCGCCCCTGTTTCTCCCCACTCCCTCGGCGCCAAGGCCAGCCAAGGGCGTGGTGGGGAACGATGCTCCCTCCTTTCATCTTCGGTCCCCAAAGCCAGCAGAGGGCGTGATAGGGAACAAGGCTCCTCCTCTCTTCCTGGGTGCCATATCCCTCTCCCGCTACACTTTTTCACCCTAGATCCTCCATCCTGGAGTAAGTCCCGACACCATGGGCCGCTCAACACGTAAGCCCCTCCTCATTTCCCACAGATACACCTGTCATGACGTGATCGTCAGGTCTCAGCTGCCTCTTGTTTCTCACACCGAGCATGAATCCCATGATCTTAGAGTAAGCACCGACCATAACAAACCTTGGGTCGCCTCAGAGCGTAAGCCCCAAATTCCCTTGTCCAAGCTGTAGGACGTTAAACTGCCAAGCACCCTCATCCGAGCTGTAGGATGTTAAACTACCAAGAACCCTCGTCCTGAATGATGTTAAACTGTATACCCTAACTACGGGGACTTTGATCCATGATAAGGCATGGTACGTAGGAAGCCTCCACGAGGTTCAAGCCCCACCACATTGGGATGCCTCATAGTGTAAGCCCCAACCCATCCCGAACTACATGGACTTTGATCTGTGCTAAGGCATGGTACGTAGGAAGCCTCCATGAGGTTCAAGCACCACCACCATAGGCCACCTCATAGTGTAATCCCCAACCCATCCCGAACTACAGGGACTTTGATCCATGATAATTCATGGTATGTAGGAAGCCTCCACGAGGTTCAAGCCCCACCACCTTGGGCCGCCTCAGAGTGTAAGCCCCAACCCATCCCGAACTATGGGGACTTTGATCCGTGCTAAGTCATGGTACGTAGGAAGCCTCCACGAGGTTCAAACCCCACCACCTTGGGCTACCTTAGAGTGTAAGACCCAACCCATCCAAAACTATGAGGACTTTGATCTGTGCTAAGGCATGGTACGTAGGATGTCTCCACGAGGTTCAAGCCCCACCACCTTGGGCCGCCTCAGAGTGTAAGCCCCAATCCATCCCGAACTATAGGGACTTTGATCCGTGCTAAGGCATGGTATGTAGGATGCCTCCACGAGGTTCAAGCCCCACCACCTTGGTCCGCCTCAGAGTGTAAGCCCTAACCCATCCTGAACTATGGGGACTTTGATCCATGCTAAGGAATGGTACGTAGGAAGCCTCCACGAGGTTCAAGTCCCACCACCTTGGGCCGCCTCAGAGTGTAAGCCCCAACCCATACTGAACTACAAGGACTTTGATCTGTGCTAAGGCATGGTACGTAGGAAGCCTCCATGTGGTTCAAGCCCCACCACCTTGGGCCGCCTTAGAGTGTAAGCTCCAACCCATCTCGAACTATGGGGAATTTGATCAGTGCCAAGGCATGGTATGTAGGAAGCCTCCAAGAGGTTTAAGCCCCACCACCTTGGGCCACCTCAGAGTGTAAGCCCCAAACCATCCTAAACTATGGGTACTTTGATCAGTGCTAAGTCATGGTATGTAGGAAGCCTCCACGAGGTTCAAGCCCACCACCCGGTCGTCCCGACCCCATTCACGTTAGTTCACCATCACCATGGGCCGCCTCAGAGTGTAAGCCCCATACTCGTCACGCATGATGTTAAACTGTATCTGCCACCTAAACTATGAATACTTTGATTACCTGCCATGGGGATACGTAGGAGGCCTCCACGAGGCTCAAGCCCATCACCCATGCCTCATCCTGACCTCTCCCTAGATCCCATGCGTCTCAGTAAGCTCATGCCCTAACCCGGAGGTTCTACTTCCTCTGGGTCCCATCCATGCATCCATTTTCATGGGTCACCTCTTCAGGTGTCCTATAGCTTCATCGAACTACGCGGACTTTGATTCCCTACCACGGGGATACGTAGGAAGTCTCTTCGAGGCTCAATCCCAAAGCCATCATCCATCCTGATTCTAACCCGGGCCGCCACATCCCGGTGGGATAATGCCACTCCATTCCCCATTCCCCGTCAGAGCATTCGAGAAGCCGCCCATGTGCTGGCCCCAACATCGGCGTTCCCTCCAAGGGGTTCTTCAAGCTGATCCACTCTAGCCAGTGTTCCGATCAGTCCGATCCGTCTCCGCTGGATGTTAAAATTGCGGCATACCCTGTGTTAAACATGAGAAGCTGAGGAAAACCACAGATACATGCCTATGGCATACAATTCTCCATGTTCGATGTGGGATGCCTCGGGATTCTGCACCCTCAAGAAGACCTATAATAAGGGACAGAAGAAAGACATGCCAATTCCCCAGCGTCAAGACACACCGGTGATTCCCCAACATGACTACTCTCCTAACCGAAGGTTGCTGCCCTGACCAGACCCCTTGGAAGGTCCTGAAGTAAGCGGCGTAATTAACCGGTGTCCATGAAGATATAACGCCAGTAAGAGATTCACGAACTAAAT
Source organism: Viscum album (assembly GCA_963277665.1). Lineage (NCBI taxonomy): Eukaryota > Viridiplantae > Streptophyta > Magnoliopsida > Santalales > Viscaceae > Viscum > Viscum album. The sequence goes on from OY728123.1 coordinate 988,630,100, forward strand.
CTTAAATCTATGAGGGAGACCCGGACTAGGTGACGATTTCTGAGGAGGAATACATGGAAGGAAGAACCGACATCCCATCATCGCATTTCGATCAAGGAGTAAACGTCCCTGAATAAGGAGAGGATGCTGCCTACCTTTGGAAAGCGGGGATGCAGGGTAACAGCAATGCGTCCTCTGTGTGATAGATGCGCGCGCCCCGACGAAAGCGTCGAAAACAGAAAATGGTGAAACTGACATGAATCTCTTATCCTCAGCATGGAGGCTAGTAGCATTCGGGGCATCAGTGGATAAGCATGTCATCAAACCTCGCCATCTGGTACCAGGTCCCACCAAACAGGCCTGACGTGAAACTCTCCAGGAGTTGGGACAGTCAAGAAGTTGAGCATTCCATTCTGCGACATTGTCAGCATGGATCCCTCTTGCCAACCGCGGAAGACATAATGGCACTGGGCACTAGTTGTCGATTTCTTTTCCTAGAAATATTAACGAGTTCATCTCCTTGCTTTCAAGAATCAAGTTTTTGTATCTGAAGCTTATTCACCTACCCACCGGCGCAGGGGCAGGGGAAATATCGACGCGGCTACCCCACGCGATTCTGCCTTTTCCACAATGGCTTCGATCGCCATGACTACTGGGTGCCCACGCCCCCTATCCCCATCGGATGTTATCCAGCTAAGGGTAATTAATGACCTTGTACATAGGTACGAGGAGGAGGGGGTCATCCCCACCAGGGACATGGACCGTTTGGATCTTGAGGCCACTACGCCTCACCATCAACGTAGCCCCTGAGGGCTGCACAGGGAGCCGATGCTCCCCACCCCAACATTCAATCATTTCAGGAGCTTTTCCCCAGAGCGCCTTAACAACACCCTCCCCTACACCGACGAAGTAGGGGATGTCCAGGTTGGCCCAATCGGAGTCCTACTTTAAGGGCTCTCGGCAAGGGATCCCACCAGACCGCGCCAGTGCCGCTGCCCAGTTCCTCGAGCCAAGGAGTAGGTAATCCACGCGCCTGCACCACCGGCTCCAGTCCATCTGATCAGCGCCAACGTCGGGCATGAGTAGAAGAGGATTCCCACCATGGGACTTCAACGTCAGCGACCACAGTGGCCCGAGCCACCGCTGACTCCTATCACCAAATACCTACACACGTTGAGTAGGGGAAGCTATATGCCCGACTCAGATTGAGGCCCCAACCGCCCCACGGGTAGGCTAGGTCGACTCTCCCGGTCGCTGACACAGGTGATGACCGCTGCGGACCAATCCACAGTATGGTGGAGTTGGTGGTCTAGAACCAACTACTTTGTACTTTATTCCTTAATAAAAGCCTTATCACATCTTGATTGTTCTTCTGCGTGACAATGCATGTGATAATGTCCTAAGGATAGCTGTTTCATTAATGGGTCATAGCGAATCCCTGCTATGATGAGAACCCAGAAGTGCCATAACACTGTTCTTGAATATATGTTCTATGGCCGGATGATATTATTTGAGGGACCAAAATAATACAGGTCATTAAGGGTGAGTACTCATAAAACTTTGAGGCACCTTCTCATGGTGTGCGCCCTTGGTAATATCCAGGAGGATATTATGAGAACGAGACCCGCCAGTAGGAAATCCACATTTCACAGTGTCATTAGATGTTCCTATCTACGGACGTGTGTATTGGTCCTTAGACTTTAAGATTATTATTAATGGGTATTAAAACTCGCGCACTTAGATGTATTGACCAAAACTGTGACGACACACTGTTCGCAGTGAGGTAGGATATGTTGGGTGCGTCATGAGTAATACTGCATTAATAGATAATGCGAGAAAGGATTTGTCCCTTCTGTTCCATAACGGAAGTATATATCTTAGGCCCTTTGATGGAATTGATATAGCCTAAATAAATCCATGGACATGGTAAGGTATGGGTGAGTTCAATTCCGAGAAGTCAAAGAAAGAATAATCGAGCACATGGGTTGATGTCACTAGCATGCAACCTGCTTGATTAGAGATATCGAGACAAAGGGATTATATTACACGGTAAGCATTCACAAGAGGTGACACGTCATTGCGGTGTTAACATCTTTCTCTATGGGTGCCTTGGCGTGTTGCTAGACGCTAACCTTGGACTTTAGGTAGGCTCCGCCTAATGCCACTGAGAAAGAGGCCTAGAGGGTCACACACTAAGTGTGTCCATGTATCTCAGTTAAATATTAATTTAACAAGTTAAATAAAGATTATTCCCGACTGTGGTTTAATAATTATTTAAGGATGCCTGATCGCATTTATTTCGACACTGGTTATTCGAGGGAATATATTGTGGGCGAAATAATATATATATATATATATTTATTAGCGATTAATGCAGTTACATTTATTTAAGAAATAAATAGCCATTACTCAAGGTCTAATAAATATGGTGGAGGAAATAAATAAAATGAAAAATAAAAGTACACGCCGTGTAGTTTGTTTTTTGGGATTCGTGAGAAAATATTGTTTATTTAATTAAATGATATTAAATGTAATATGTTGGGTGCATGTCAAGTAATAATGATGGTCAACTATCATTATTAAGACATGGGGTATTACTAAGAATTAAATGAAATGATTAAATGATTTTAGTCAATTAATTCATTTTATTATTCTAAGTATTATAATCCCAATTACATTATTCTTATAGAGTGAGAGCCATTGTTGTGCACAACGGATTTGGAAATAATCTCAAGCCAAGAGAGAATTCCCTTTCCACCAAGAACGCTTTCAAGTTACGAGAGCGAGATCCTCCACCGGATCAAGGCGGTAGAAGGCGGACATCGCAAGCAAAGGTTCTTCCGCGCTAGCACCCGGAGATCCCTTCGGCGACATCCAGAGATACGTAGAGCACGTGTGGATCACCGCTAGAGGAATCCTGTACTTGGATTCTACGACACAACGACAGATCAAAGGATCGTGACTGGAAACTCCAACGAAGAAAGAATTCCATTGAGGTAATTCTTATGAATTAATTAAATTAATTATAACCAACATATGATGATCCTATCTCAAGGGTTCCGAGACTCTTCTTTTCTTTTTCATTCTTCATTCTATTCTGAAGATTCAGCGTTTTAAATCGTGATGGATCTCGGATTGAACATTGCTTAATGTTAAAATTAAAGTTGGGCAAACCCACCAATGCGCTTCTGCTGCACCTGGAACCTTCAAGTGGTTTCAGAGGGGTCATATCCTTGATTATAATTATTTAGTTTTTCGTTGGTGATTTACACATTAAATAATTTAGTTGTTTTTAATTCAAGTTTAATCATTCTGGAAATATGAATCTCGAGATCTGTTCCTCCTCCCTCGTTTCTCGTTCACCTCACAGAAATGAATTTTTCTTTTAATTTTAATTAAAATAAAATAGAGGAACTCATCCGGAGGAGCCAAACATTTCTGGCCGTAGAACACCAGAATACACGGCGTGTATTCGGAAGTACACACCGTGTAGTCTAGGTACATGCATCAGACTGGTCTGCCAAATCAGGCCGTGTATTGATCCTATCTAAGTCATTTATGACACCGTGTGTTGACCAGGAACAGGTGGCACATGGTTTCCGGATTACACGCCGTGTGGTCTAACAAAACACGGTGTGTAGTCCCTTTAGGTTAGGGTTGGACCGTGTACCCCGTACACGGCCTGCCCGACTGGAAACCGTGTAACGCAGAAACTACATGACGTGTGTCCCATAGAACACGCCGTGTACTCAGAAAATTTCCGAAGTACATTAACACGCCCTGTCCCCGGGCGTGTACTTCGGATGGACGGTGAAGAAAAGTACACGCCGTGTAGTCGGAACTACACGCCGTGTACTCACCCAAATTACGCAGATTTATTAAAATTTATTATTATATTATACAAACCCTTGAGACGTGTACCATAGTGTAGGCATAAAGCTGAGGCACAACACGTGATAGGTGTTATATATATATGTGTTTAATTTAACATCTGCGTAATGAACGAGAATTCACCGGGTTGCCTCCAAGGTACAAGTTACATACAAGGATAATTTTAAATGAATTTATTTGTTTAAAATTATGATGTATGAGAATCTCAAGGAAGTTCAGAAAAGGGTTTAAGATAAAAGGATTGATTAATTAAAGATAATTAATTGATTCGAGTGTGATTTATCTTAAACAAGAACGATTAAAGAATTGAATACTGGTTTTATTTATGCGTAAATATCGTTGCATGTATGGATGATCATGAGCTAGACCGAGACCTTTGTATGTGAATGGTTTCTTTTAATTTATTTATTTAAATTAAATTTGTTGGCATGCGAGCCATCTCCTCATTAATATGTAGGGCCTGCGCGCCTAAGGATTCTTTTATGTAAAACCCCCTTTTTACCCCTCACCTGCGTGTGAGATAAATGCATATGTAATAGATGGAGCTCCCAAGCTAGTGGAGGTGGCTCAAGTCAGGAGCCAAGGTGAAACCAATCCAAGGAGATACAAAGGTGGACAGGTGGAAAGCTGTAAACACGAACCCGAAAGGTTCAAGGTGTTTCTCCCCTAGGTCTTGGGTTAGTTTATCAACCGCTAGATAAACTAACCAATAGAAAAGGATCATGATCATACCATTTATTTTATTTCTGTCAGTTTCATGGTTTATTTATTGTGGGTGTGTTGTTACGATCACACAATTAATGAATTAAACGAGCATGAAAGATGGAACTAAAATAAAACCGACTTATACGTAAATATTATCTTAGACATGGTTAATCACTTAAGTATATCCCACTTAATATTAATAAGCATGTAATCAAAGATAATAAAATGGAAATTTATGTATAAGGATAAAATCCCTCAAAAGAAATATTAAGTCGGCATAGCCTTTCCTAATCTTGGTTAGAATCGAACCATAGTTCAAAGTGCTTGACCAACCCTAGTTGGGGTGCTTTCAATTATCGGGGAATTCTAATTCAAGGTTTTGGGTTGACTTGACTTGGTTCGCATCAAGGGTTGACTGCCACAGCATGACTTGGTGTGACCAAGAGGCAGAGGTTGAGGAAATCCAAAAAGGATTTCAGGATTGGGGAGTCCACTCAGCGGATCAAGGAGCTGCGAGTTAATACAGTTGGCATTTGGAATGCCTACCTAAAACCCTTCAAGTTGCTTGAACAACCATAGTTGGGGTAATGCGAAGGGAAATATGGATCCTTGCCACTAGAATATTCATGCAACAGAATATTTCAAAGTCAATGGTGAGGGCTATTGGATTTCGATAAAATAGTGGGAGACTAATAAGTATTAATTAATTTATTTGTCTCATTTTTTTGTAATAAAGTACTAAACCTTTGATCATATTAATTTGTAGAAACAACAATAAAATGAATTCAAACATATAATTGCGCACCATACTCAAAAGATAAAACCTTCTCACTGGCGCCAATTTCCAAGAGTGGCAGAGATGTTTACACGTCGTCCTTCACCACGAAAGGAAATTGTATGTGCTGGAAGAGCCTATTCCAGTTGTGCCTGGGAAAGAGGCAAGTGATGAGGAATTATCTCTCTATATGAAACACATGGATGATTCCACAGATGTCCAGTGTTTCATGCTATCAGCCATGTCTAATGATCTCTTGAAGAAACATGAAAAAATGGACGCGTATAGCATGATGTATCACCTTAAAGATCTCTACCAAGAGAAGGCGAGACAGGAGAGGTATGAGATCTCCAATGCTTTGTTTACAACTAATCTTGGAGAGTCTACGCCAGCTGGGCCTCATGTAGTTAATCTCATTGGCTACATTGAACACCTGGACATCTTAGGGATTAAATTCCCGGATGAGTTGTGTACAGATCTCATCCTATCATCACTGCCCAAGACCTTCTCTAGCTTCATTGTCAACTATAATATGAGCGGCAATGAGAAGAGTCTATCGGAGCTTATGACCTTGATTCTCCAGGTAGATAAGGACATGAGGCGTGACAAACCCACATTCCTTATGGTGAACAAGAAAAGGAAGGACAAGGAAAAGGGGCCAAAGACTTATAAACGATCTGATGCCCCCGAGCACCGTCCCTCCAAGAAGGGGAAGATCTAGAGGTAGGGCAAGGAACGGAAGGCAATGTGTTTTGCATGTGGCAAGCAGGGCCACTGGAAGAGGAACTGCACCCAGAAGCGTGGGGACGCTAAATGTGCGCTCGTTATCGAGTGTAATATTTCCATTTCTACACATTGGGTATTAGATACATCTTGGGGGGCTCACATCTATATTCAAATGCAGGAACCAAGTAGATTTAGAAAGATTGCCAGAGGAGAGGTGGATCTTCGATCTGCCAATGGTGCAAGGATGGCTGCGTTGGCTATTGGAGACTACCACCTCTCATTGCCGACTGGCATGATTTTGGTTTTACATAACTGTTATTATGTGCCTAGTGTTACCAAGAACATAATTTTTGTATCTTGTTTGGATATGGATGGATTTATTTTCAAATTTGGAAATAAGGGTTGTCTCTTTTATAAGAACAACGTATGTTATGGTATGGCACATTTAAATAATGGTTTATATGTATTAAATTATGAAAACCAAGTGTTGGAAATCGATAATGAAACAAACTCACATGACTCATACATCACCCAGTTGTGGCATCACCGTCTCGGTTATGTAAACGAGAAGTGCTTGACAAAGCTCTGCCAAGATGGAAATTTAGACTCTACTGAGCTAAAACCACTTGATAGATGTCACTCTTGTTTATAAGGTAAAATGACCAATCCGCCTTTTGGTGGACAGGGTGAAAGGGCCATAGAGATTCTAGGATTGGTACACACGGATGTATGTAGACCATTTCTAGTAGAATCTAGAGGTGGATATTATTACTTAATTACTTTTACTGATGATTTGAGTAGATAAAAATTTGTCTACATAATGAGGTATAAGTTAGAATCCTTAGAGAAATTTAAGGAATTCAATAATGAAGTAGAGAATCAGCTTGGTAAGAATATAAAGAAGCTTCGATCGGATCGAGGTGGAGAATATCTGAACCAAGAGTTCATCGATCTTCTACAGGAGTCTGGGATTCTATCTCAGCTCACTCCTCCTTATACACCACAGTGGAATGGTGTTAGTGAAAGGAGGAACCACACCTTGTTGGACATGGTGAGGTCGATAATGAGTCATGCGGATCTTCCATTATCCTTTTGGAGATATGCATTACAAACTACAACATACACATTAAACCGAGTACCAACTAAGGCGGAAAATGGAATTCCCTCCGAGTTATGGAATGGAAAGAAACCCATTTTGTTGCATACACGTGTATGGGGATGCGGGGAATTTGTTAAGGCCTTCTCAAGCAACAAACTAGCACCCCGGGGCACGAAGTGTATCCTTATAGGATATCCCAAGGAAACGAAAGGATATTACCTATATAACCCTCAAGACAAGAAAGTGACTGTCTCTAGACAAGCAGTCTTTCTTGAGAGGGAGAACATCCTCAAGAAGGATAGTGGGAGAAAGATTGAATTAGATGAAGTTGATGCTCAAGATACATAGGAGTTGGTACAGGAACAAGTTCCACAGGTCCCCGTGGAAGAGGTTCCAGAAACACAAGTACTGCGTAGGAGCTCAAGAGAGGTAAGGAAATCAGAGAGATTTGGTTTCCTAGTCACCGAGGATGGTGAATCATTATTGTTGGACAATGATGAACCTCTCTCCTACAAGGAAGTAGTAGAAAGCTCAGAAGCTGCAAGATGGATAGAAGCTATGAATTATGAGATGGATTCCATGTATCAGAACCAAGTCTGGGTTTTGGTCGATGAGCCAGTTGATGTAAAGCCTGTTGGATGAAAATGGGTATTCAAGAGAAAACTAGACATGGAAGGTCAAGTTAGCACCTATAAATCAAGGCTAGTGGCTAAAGGATTCAGGAAACATCAAGGAATTGACTATGATGAAACCTTCTCGCCAGTTTCCATGTTTAAATCCATAAGAATCATACTTGCCATAGCAGCTTACCATGACTACGAGATTTGGAAAATGGATGTCAAAACAGTATTCCTTAATGGGAACCTTAAGGAAGATGTCTATATGACACAACCAGAAGGTTTTGTGACACCCGGTGAAGCCAAACGGGTTTGGAAGTTGCAGAAATCCATTTATGGATTAAAGAAAGCATCTAGGTCATGGAACATTGGATTTGATGAAGCCATAACAGAATTTGGTTTCATTAAGAATTAATGTGAGCCATGTGTTTATAAGCGGTTTAATGGGAATGTGATCGTTATCCTAGTAGTATATGTTGACGACATATTACTTATTGGAAACGATGTACCAGTATTAAAGTCAGTTAAGGACTGGTTGAACAAGTGTTTCTCCATGAATGACTTGGGAGAATTAGCCTACATTCTAGGGATCAAGATCATTCGTGATAGATCCAAGAGGCTGCTTGGACTAAGTTAGGGTACATACATTGACGAGATACTAAAGAGATTTAGTATAGAAAAATCCAAGAGGGGATTGGTTCCAGTGTCACATGGCTTACATCTTTCTAAGAAAATGTGTCCCCAGACACAATAGGAGAAAGATAGGATGCGTACGATCCCATACGCTTCAGTTATAGGATCCATCATGTATGCCATGTTATGTACCAGGCTTGATTTTGCCTATGCACTGAGCATGGTAGGCAGATATCAAGTAGATCCAGGAGAACAACATTGGACTACTGTTAAAACTATCCTTAAGTACTTGAGAAGAACTAAGGATATGTTCCTAGTGTATGGAGGAGACGAGGAGCTTGTCATCAGAGGGTATGATGATGCTGGTTTTCAAACAGATCAGAATGATCTGAAGTCACAGTCTGGATATGTTTTCTGTCTCAATGGAGGAGTTGTGATCTGGAAGAGTTCAAAGCAGCCAGTTGTCACTGATTCTATAGCAGATTCCGAGTATATAGCAGCTTCTAATGCATCCAAGGAAGCCATCTGGATTTGAAACTTTGTCTAAGAGATTTATGTGGTGCCTAGCAGTAAAGATCCTATTATATTGTATTGTGATAATACTGCAGTGGTGGATCTTGAAAAAGAACCAAGGTCACATCAACAGAAAAAGAACATACTCCGGAAGTATCACCTCTTGAGGTATTTCTATCAAAGGGGTGAAGTTACAGTGAGCAGAGTGTCCACGGAAGAGAACGTGGTGGACCCCATGACTAAAGGCCTATCTCAGCAGAAGCATGAATATCATGTGAGAGCTAGCGGGTTAAAGGTTGTTAGCAGTTGGCTCTAGTCCAAGTGGGAGTCTGTTGGAGTTGGTGGTCTAGAACCAACTACTTTGTACTTTATTCATTAATAAAAGCCTTATCACATCTTGATTGTTCTTCTGCGTGACAATGCATGTGATAATTTCCTAAGGACAACTGTTGCATTAATGGGTCATAGCAGATCTCTGCTATGATGAGAACCCAGAAGTGCCATAACACTGTTCTTGAATATATTTTCTATGGACGTATGATATTATTTGAGGGACACAAATAATACAGGTCATTAGGGGTGAGGACTCATAAAACTTTGAGGCACCTTCTCATGGTGTGCGCCCTTGGTAATATCCAGGAGGATATTATGAGAACGAGACCCGCTAGTAGGAAATCCACATTTCATAGTGTCATTGGATGTTCCTATCTGCGGACGTGTGTATTGGTCCTTAGACTTTAAGATTATTATTAATGGGTATTACAACTCGCGTATTTAGATGTATTGATGAAAACTGTAACGAAACACTGTTCGCAGCGAGGTAGGATACGTTGGGTGCGTCACGAGTAATACTACATTAATAGATAATGAAAGAAAGGATTTGTCCTTTCTGTTCCATAACGGAAGTAGATATATTAGGCCCTTTGATGGAATTGATATAGCCTAAATAAATCCATGGACATGGAAAGGTATGGGCGAGTTCAATTCTGGAAAGTCAAAAAAAGAATAATCGAGCACATGGGTTGATGACACTATCATGCAACCCGCTTGATTAGAGATATCGAGAAAAAGGGATTATATTACATGGTAAGCGTTCGTAGGAGGTGACACGTCATTGCAGCGTTAAATTCTTTCTCTATGGGTGCCTTGGCGTGTTGCTAGATGCTAACCTTGGACTTTAGGCAGGCTCCACCTAATGCCACTGAGAAAGAGGCCTAGAGGGTCACACACTAAGTGTGTCCATGTATCTCAGTTAAATATTAATTTAACAAGTTAAATAAATATTATTCCCGACTGTGGTTTAATAATTATTTAATGATGCCTGATCACATTTATTTCGACACTGGTTATTCGAGAGAATATATTGTGGGAGAAATAATATATATATATTTATTAGCGAGTAATGCAGTTACATTTATTTAAGAAATAAATAGCCATTACTCAAGGTCTAATAAATATGGTGGAGGAAATAAATAAAATGAAAAATAAAAGTACACGCCGTGTATATTTATATACACGCCGTGTAGTTTGTTTTTCGGGATTTGTGAGAAAATATTTTTTATTTAATTAAATGATATTAAATGTAATACGTTGGGCACATGTTAGGTAATAATGATGGCCAACTGTCATTATTAAGACATGGGGTATTACTAAGAATTAAATGAAATGATTAAATGCTTTTGGGAAATTAATTCATTTTATTATTCTAAGTATTATAATCCCAATTACATTATTCTCATAGAGTGAGAGCCATTGTTGTGCACAACGGATTTGGAAATAATCTCAAGCCAAGAGAGAATTCCCTTTCCACCAAGAATGCTTTCAAGTTACGAGAGTGAGATCCTCCACCGGATCAAGGCGGTAGAAGGCGGACATCACAAGCAAATGTTCTTCCATGCTAGCACCTAGAGATCCCTTCAGCGACGTCCAGAGATACATGGAGCATGTGTGGATCACCGCTAGAGGAATCCTGTACTTGGATTCTATGACGCAACGACGGATCAAAGGATCGTGACTGGAGACTCCAATGAAGAAAGAATTCCATCGAGGTAATTCTTATGAATTAATTAAATTAATTATAACCAACATATGATAATCCTATCTCAAGGGTTCCAGGAATCTTCTTTTCTTTTTCGTTCTTCGTTCTATTCCGAAGATTCAGCGTTTTAAATCGTGACGGATCTCGGATTGAACGTTGCTTAACGTTAAAATTAAAGTTGGGAAAACCCACCAACGCGCTTCCGCTGCACCCAAAACCTTCACAGTAACGACACCCAGTGTGAAGGCCTACTCTGTGCCACCATTACGGAATGTGCGGCCCCTCCCTACTTCCAACCTCAGCTTGGAGGTCTGCTTTGTGCCACCTTCGGCCTAAGTAAGGGTCTTCCCCATGATAGCAACACTCCGTGTGGGGGTCTCTCCTGTGCTCACTACACTGGGTACGGGGTCACTCCCCCTACCACAGAGTACGAGTATGGAGACATTGCATGTTCGGTCACTCGCCGACATGGAGGTCCTCCCCATGTACCTGTGCTAATCGGCGAAGGTCCTCCCCACCCCAACAATCAGAGAGGTGGGAGATAACCCCACTTCACCGAAACCCAACACGAAGGTCCTCCCCGTGTTCCTTTCGATATTTGTCCCGGTGCTCCCCGCACCCTGGCTTTCTCGGGTGGAAACCCTCTCCGCCCCATCACTAGTGTAACCAGAGGACCCCATTTCGGAAATCAGCCCTGTCCCGAGGAGCCACCCAGGGGCAGGAAGGTGGGTCACCGCCGCCGCAAGAGGAATTCTAGGGAAGGTCGGATGGAAATCAGACCAGTCCACTTCTTAGACTCCGAGGCGGAGTACGAATCAGCGCTGGAGCCCTCCCCTCAGTCCTCCGAGTCAAGGGCTGGGGCAGGGATGAGGCACATCAGGCTCGTACTCCCCGAACCTGAGATCCATAGGATGCCTGCCTCCCTCCGAAGTTATATCCAGGAGGAAGAGAACTTGGAATATCCCTAGGGACTGACCACGTAGTTGCCACCGACATCTCCGGAAGCACCCTCTGCCTTGGTTAGAGACTATAGGGAGATGTTTTGGGGGTAAATGGTGGAAGAGCCGCGACATAACCCACCCGCGACAGACACTGATGCTGCATCAGGAGCCCTGGTTTCCGGTCCATCCTATCGTGACATGGTGGCCAGGTCACTACAACCTTCATAGGACAACCCAAGATTCGGTGGCCAATCATCCCACTCGCCGTATTCTCCGCCGGCCAGCCCACCAGCCCAGCGGCCTGCCTCAGTGCCGCTGCCAGTTCCTCAGCCACCCTCAGTTGATGAGTGGGGCAATCAAAGTCCAGACTATGGATCTAAGCTGGGGAGCTTCTGGACCATCCTCGCAGTGGGCCACTTCCCCGGGAATTTTTTTCCGGTCGCAGGATCGAATTTTGGTACGCCAGAATCGCTCACCTCGGAGGAGTTTGAATGTTTCTGCCGGACCCTCTGGGCGACTCACCTTCGTCTTTGCCACCGACGGGTGACTTATCCTAGGATCCAAGAGAACCTGGAAGGCATCGGCGAGCAATTCCGTCTGGTTGACATGGCCACACCCCCCACGGTCCAGCACCCTGAGTCACCTGGCCACCATAGGGCCCTCCAACAGCAATGCATTTAGAGTTTCCAAGTACTCCGCAAAGTTATTAAGGAGGCTACCCCCCACACACAAGTCCGTGCCTAGGGGCAGTATGCTGCCCTCCTCTTCAGTGCGATTCACTGGCAGCCCGACTCGCTTGGCGATAGTGAGGACATGCCCCCAAGAAGAGTGGCAGTCAACATGGCCGATCTATCAGGATGGGAAAACGAGCTGGAACTTCTCGATGGGAACCTCCTCCCCGAGGATGTGCCCCCACTGCTGGACCCATCAGGGAGGATTACTCACCAGCAGAGGAACCTCCTAGGTCTACCTCCACCCACTGAGGCATTGATATTGAGCTGGAATGTCAGCAAGGGAAAAGAGCATGTTGGAGCTGTCAAACACTCCGACCCGTCCTCCTCAGTGAAAAAGACGGAAGAGGACCCTGAGAAGGCCATGCTGCACCAACAGCTTGCTAAGCAGAATAAGTTAGTTGATGAACTTCTGGCTGAACGTATTGTAGAGCGGTGACCCGACTATGGTGATCCTAGGCTAGGGCAGCAGGGGAAGGAACAACTACCCCTCAACAAGATTCTCCCAGGAAACCCTGATCATGCCATATTCACTGACATAGTGGAAGCTAAAGCTCACGACAAGAGGGTGCGGTATGTCTTGTCGAACCCTCCCGAATGATGTGACAATCCAAGGAACCCCGCTCGGGCTCCTCTGGCAGCCCCAAGGGTTGCTCCACCAACCACTCCGTGAGCCGCCAAGATTGGCTACCGAATTGAAGAGCCCAAAAATGCGCTCGTGGTTAGGGATCCCCATCAGGACAAGGACCCGCATCCATATGATCCGATGGTAGTGCTCATCGCCTGCCTTGAGGCTTTGGAAACGCGACAGGTGGATATCCCACCTAATGACAACCCATACCCGACATGGGTGGATGACATGCCGACACCCCCGGGATTTGGGAATCCCACTTTCTCCCCCTTTAACGGGATGAGGGACCCGCTGTGGCACCTAGCCCACTTTAACTCAAGGTGTGGGCCTATGTTAGGGACCCCAGCACAACAGGAGGCCACCAAGATCTGTTGCTTTGTTCAGACACTAGAGGGGCCAACATTCGTTTGGTACAACTAGTTCCCCGTTGGGTTCGTCACTAGATGGGAGGACCTTCGCAGGTAGTTCCTTTACCAGTTCAGCTCTACCACCCAGAAGACAAACATCAAAGACCTCTTCAGGTGCAAACAAAGGCCTGATGAGTGAGTCGCGAACTTCATTGCCCGGTGGAAGGGGCTCACATACTCCCTTAACATGCCACTAACTCAGGAGAAATTACTGACGATGTGCGTGGGGAATGTTGATACGGAACTAGTTCCCTCCCTGATCACTCAGAACTATCCTGGAGGGTTCCGAGACTTCTCAAATACGGCCCAACGCCTTGAAGAATCCCTACAACAGGCCAGTCAGGCACGCCTGCTACCTCCTGTAATCCTGGCAAGGAGGGCTGCCATAGCTGAGCCCACCACGGTGGCCTAGGAAGAGCCCCCTAGGAAGCTAGAATTTCTACCAGTGGAGCCATCTCTATAGCCCCACAGAGGTCCACCACCACGAGCACAATTTCTAGCCCAGCAGCACCCGCCCCAGAATCGGCAGGTGCCCCCACGTAACGCGCCGCCGCCTCCTAGGTGAGATAATCAAGTTCCGCCTCCTCGATAGGCTCCTCCGGCCCCCCTTCAGGGATAGTCTCCTAGAGCCCCCTTTCCAGACAGAAGGAATCAGTCATACTCGTTCGACGAGGCCTAGGTCCCTGGCTACTTCCGTAGTGCCTTAGAGCAGAGAATTGTGCGACTGCCTGAGTGCTGAAAGCTAGAAGAGGCGCATCTCACTGATCACCCCAACTACTTTACTTACCACCAGATCCTGGGACAAACCATCAAGCAATGATATATGTTCAAGGACTGGCTCTAAGACCAGATTAACAACAACAAAGTCAGGTTGGGCCCAGCCCCGACACAAGTGGCGGGTGTCTTTATGAGATCAGATAGTAGTAGCGAAGACAAAGGTGGGTGGAAGCAGGTTTCTGACTGTGGGTCCCAAAATTATAATGACTGGATGGATCTCAAGATGGTCTCCCGCACCCATGGCATCATTCGGGCACACCTAAATCAGCCGGAGCCTTCAGAAGCTGTGACCACCACTTCTGCGTCATCATCTCATCCGACCTCTTCCCAGATGAGCAAACATCGGTGGTGCAAGAAGAAGCAACATGCCTTGCCAAGGCCATTGTTGTCCCGCACTCTTGGCGACTTTATGCCCCCGAAGATGGGCATTCCCCCCAGAATCTGCCCAGTGGTGGATGATTCATCAAGTGACAGCCAACGGTACGCTTTGGTTAACACCGTCGAGTTGGTAAATCTCTATATGACTCCCGACGAGGGGGAGTGCCGGGCGAACCTCCCCAACTTCCCTAGCCGACGCCAACGTCAGCAGAACCGTAGCCGTATGGGTTTCTGGGGCACGTCAGTTGGCACCTC
This sequence comes from Viscum album, assembly GCA_963277665.1. Taxonomy (NCBI): domain Eukaryota; kingdom Viridiplantae; phylum Streptophyta; class Magnoliopsida; order Santalales; family Viscaceae; genus Viscum; species Viscum album. The sequence goes on from OY728123.1 coordinate 988,645,196, forward strand.
CATCCAGGCCGTGCATGCTGCTGAGACCAGACAACAGGTCCAACCAGAACTCAACATGCACATCCTCTTCATCCGGTGTCGATAGGTCCGCCTCCACCACCATTTGTGCTACTGGATCATGCAAAGCCACTTCGACCGTAATGAGACCAGATTTTCCCCACTGCAGGCCGATCTCTGTCACCCGGCCTTCATCCGGTAGCTACTCTCCAAGCTTCAACTAGTGAGCATTGGGATATACCCAGTACCAGTCAGCTGCCGGTCCAGCCGACAGGGCCCGCCATGCCTCCAATCGCAGAGCAGCCTCCTATAAGCAGAAGTTCATACTTGACATGGAAGTATGATGTTCTGAAACACCTCTTCGGCATCCTAGAAAGGCTCTCCATCCTTGAAGCCCTTTGCCTATCGCCAGATATGCGCGGAGCACTCGCTGAGGCTTTAAGGAGCCCCCTCCAGTTTGAGACAGAGGTAGCAGCTGTAGAGGCCTTCCATGCTGAAGTAGTTGAGGATGCCGAATGCCAGGCCATCATCTCGTTCTCGGGAGAGGATGAGGGCTTCTCCATATAGGGGTACATCCGCCCGCTGTATATCACCGGCCAATTCAATGGCATGGAGATTCACCACTGTCTCGTTGACACCAGCTCTGGGATCAACCTTATCCTGACGCGGACACTGCAGAAGCTAGGGTTATATGAATATGACTTGACTCCCTCCGATTTAAGGATCCCGGGATTTGACAGGACATAGCAGAAATTGGTCGGCAAGATTCGTCTGAAGACCCAGTTCGGTGGCCTAATCACCAGCACCGAGTTCATGGTTGTCTCCCAGGACACCGCGTACAACACATTAATGGGCCGACCATGGCTCCACCTGCACGCGGTGGTCCCCTCATCGTATCACCAATGCCTCAAGTACTCCCTTAATGGTTGAGTAGGTGTACTCCAAGGTGATTAATCTCCTTTAGCCTCTTGCGAAGCCCACTACTTGGATGTTGATTATTACAAGAGCAAGGATAAGCAAGTCCAGGCAAGTGAAGTTGAGCCTGTTGCCACTATGACTGACCCTTGGGCAGGCCTGAATGATGCCTACGTCTTCCTGATCCATCGGTTGGAGGCCACGACCCCCAATATGGGGCAATGATTTGTCATTTCCAGGACAAGGGGGAACCATGATCCCAAATCCAGGCAGTGTCGAAAGATCACTTTGTATTCTTATACGAACCAGGCTCTAGTGATCCCGGAGCCTCCCACTCGTGTCAGACATCGAGACGCCCATCTCATGGCAACAGAAGTACGTCATACTTGTCTATTTCACCAGGATGGAATAAGTCAGCTCTGGATGACACACCACTATTTCTTTGATATTGTCAAGCATTGGCCCTTGGGATGGATACCAGACTATATCGGTTCGACAACCTTCATAGCCATCGCCTCAACAGCACCAGAGTGCCCCGATGCAATGACTACGACTGCACAAGCTGGTAGCAGCCTCTCATCAGGGTTTGGTAGCTCAGAAGTAGCTTCCCCACAGAGGATCCCTCTATAAGTGGAGAAGAAGATATAAAGGATTCTCCCCCTGCCTTTGAGGAAGGCGTCTCAGCCACGGTCGATGAGTTGGTACAGGTGAACCTCGGAAGCATGGCCGATCTGAGACCCACATTGATCAGTGCCGCCATGTCCCCTGAGGAGCAGCAGCGGTACGTGGACTTACGTGTTTTCCCTGAGTTACGATGAGATTCTAGGACTAGATCTTCAGGTAGCTATCCACCGCCTCGGTCTCCCGACAAACCATCTCGGGTTCAAGAAGCCTCCCAGAAATATGCACCCTTCTCACGGTGCCATGGTCGAGGCTGACGTTGACAAGATCATCAGAGCCAACTTCATCAAAGAGGTCCATTACCCCAAGTGGCTATCCAACATCGTGCCAGCCATGAAGAATAACGGGTAGATCAGAGTCTGCATCGACTTCCGAGATCTCAACCGTCACTGTCCAAAGGATGATTTCCCCTTCCAGTGACAGAATTGTTGATCAACGCTAAAGCTGGATTCCAAGACCTCTCTTTCATTGATGGTTACTATAGATATAATCAGATAAGGATGGCCCCCGAGGATGAGGATTATACCACTTTAAGGGCGCCCTAAGGTACTTTTTGTTACCAGGTTATGACCTTTGGACTGAAGAATGCAGGTGCCACCTATCAGCGGGCCATGCATCGCATATTCAATCCAATCCTGGGAATGTTGGTGGAATGTTATGTGGATGACCTAGTAGTCAAATCTCACCAGCACTAGGACCATCTCAAGGACCTTGAGAAAGTGTCCGGTTTCCTCTGTTCCCACCACCTGAAGATGGAACTGTTGAAGTGTGATTTTGGGGTCACTTCTGGGAAGTTTCTTATCTTTTTTGTTCAGTACTGGGGCATCGAGATTGACCTGGAGAAGATCAAGGCCATCAGCTAGATGCCTCCCCCGAGCAATATTCGGGAGCTTAGAGGTCTCCAAGTCCACTTATCCTACATACACTGGTTCATTGAGAATCTGGCTGGCAAGTGTAATCCCTTTTCTCGGCTTATGAAGAAGGGCACCGCTTATGAGTGGGATGAGGAGTGCCAGACCGCCTTTGAGGAAATCAAGAAGTATCTGCTCCAGCCTCTGGTCTTGATGCCACCCGTCTTCGAGAAGCCACTGATTCTCTATGTCACCACCCTGGAACGATCCCTCGATGCCCTTCTCGCCCAGAAGAACAATTAGGGGACAAACAACAACCTATATTACCTCAGCCGCATGCTCCTCGATATGAAATCCAGATACTCCATCATAGAGAAGACCTGCCTTGCACTTGTATTTGTCGTATATAAGTTGAGACATTACCTGCAGCACCATGAGGTACAACTTGTGTCTCGAGTGGACCCACTAAAGTACATTCTGAATCTCCCCATGTTGACTGGCCGACTAGCATGGTGGGTGGTAATCCTCCAACAGTTTGACATCAGGTTCATCCCCTAGAAGGCTATCAAGGGACAAGCGTTGGCAGAATTCCTAACTTCCCATCCAACCTCTATGAACCAGTCCCTGGATCTGGATTTTCCTGAAAAGGAAATCCTCTTAGTCGATCAGGCCGTCCCATGTTGGAAAATTCACTTTGATGGTGCCTCCCGGAGCCCCACCAGTAGGAGGCTCAATGATCCTAGGCTCAAAAGAGTAGGTCTGGGTATCATCTTTATCACCTCAGCACATGCCGTTCTACCGTAATCATTCCTATTGTCAGAGGGTTTCACTAACAATGAGGCAGAGTATCAGGCCCTTATTACTGGTCTCGAGTTGGCCCTTGAAATCGACGTTCCCCATTTGCATGTGATAGGGGACTCTGAGCTAGTTACTAAGTAGATAAATGGAGCCTATGTTGTCTGGAAACCATAGCTCGTACTGTTTTTAGAACACACTCTCCAGATAATGGCCCATTTCCCTTATCGGCCAGAGGTTATCCATGTCCCTTGGTCATAGAATGGCCGAGCAGATGCTTTGGCCAGCCTGGTTGCATTGCTTGTAGAGCCCGATCAGGATGGTCTAATTATCCACATGGCACATCGGAGAGTCATAGCTCCTGTTACCCCAGATGGCGATGGCAGACCATAGGTCAACCTTCTTACCACCGGTGCCTCTGCGTCAGGCCCCCTGGGTCATCCGGATGCGGTGATCGAAGTGGTTTCCAATTGGAGGACACCCTTGGTCGAATACCTCCAACATGGTAATCTCCCATCAGACCGGGCTGAGCGCGAGCGAATTCGATGCCGCGCGCAGTAGTTTACACTCCAGAGTGGTCCCAGCCTTGAGCAGATCCTCTATAAATGTGGATTTGATTATTTTCTCCTCCATTTCATCCAAGGAGTTGAGATTCCATAGGTCATGCAAGAGGTTCACACCGGTTCCTATGGTACCCATCAGGCTGGGCTGAAACTGTCTCACCAGATTTAGAGATTAGGGTATTTTTGTCCCTCCATGATCCACGACTGCATCGAGTTCGCCAAGAGGTGCCATGCGTGCCAATTTCATTCTAACTTTGTGAATCAGCCATCAGAGCCTCTCCATACTACCAAGTACTCTTGGACCTTTATAGTCTGGGGGTTAGATGTCGTAGGACTGTACCCACCGGCAATGACTCACCAATGCTGATTCATTCTAACCGCTACAGATTTCTTTTCCAAGTGGGAAGAGGCAATTCCGCTCAAGGAAGTCACGGCCCATTCTATCGTCGACTTCGTGAGTTCCAATATCATCTATTGATTTGGGGTTCCTCACGCTATCATCACCAATAACGACACCAACTTTTGAGCTGAATAAATTGTACGCCAAGTACAAAATTTGCTCCAAACATACCTCTCGATATCACGTGAAAGAAAATAGAAAGATTGAGGCATTAAATAAAACCCTCTCTAACATTCTGAAGAAAATGGTTGGTCAGAACAAGAAGAGTTGTCCGGATAAGCTCCCCAATGCCCTCTGGGATTATCAGACAACGACCCGTAATTCCACCCAGGTGACCCCATATTCTCTGGTGTACGGAACTGAGGCCGTCCTGCCCATTGAGATTCAGTTTCCCTCATTGCGCACAATGTTCTATGACCAGCAAGCGCCAGATAGAGTGGATGAAATCTATCTAGATGAATTGGAAGCATTAGACGAGTACATGCTTCGTTCCCTACACAACCTAGAAAGTCATCAGAGCAGAATGGCTTGAGCCTTCAACAAGAAGGTTCACCTCCGCTCTTTCCTACAAGGCGATTTGGTATTAGCCCTCAGGGCACCAATGATCCCCGGTAGGAAACCACCCAAGTTGGAGCCCAAATGGGAAGGACCTTTCATTGTTCATAAGGTTTATCCCAATGGAGCATACTCCCTGGTGACCATGGATGGTGAGCATATAACTCCTCCTACCAATGCCAAATTCCTCAAGAAATACTTTGCCTAAGTCCCGTGGTCTGAGTTCTACGACCTTAAACTAATACCCTTTCCAGAACTACGTGCAGCTTGATTCTCATCCTTATGAGATACATAGGAACGCACAGACAGTTCATCTCGGGTCCAGCCCTAGGGATCACCAATTCCACCCCCCTTTCCTCTCTTTTTTCTGGTCCTATACGACCTTAAACTGGATGGTCCTGCATGACCCTAAACGGCATTACGGTCCCGCATGACCCTAAACTGCATGGTGATCCTGCATGACCTTAAACTGCATTTGGTCCTACATTTGGGCCTTCACGGTCCCCCATGACCTTAAACTAGCCTATGGTCCCACATGACCTTAAACTGCTCATCCCGCATGACGCTAAACTTTATATTGTCCCGCATGATGTTAAACTATATATCGTCCCGCATGACGTTAAACTGTATCTTCAAGAACTACATGTGGCTTGATTCCCATCCTTATGAGATACGTAGGACCGCCTGGACATTTATGTTTCAGGTACAGCCCCATCTCATAGAGATCCCATGATCTCCCGATCACCTAGGCCCCTTGGCCTATCCCTCTCCATGAGGGGGATATATAGGTGTGGTACAGGGTTATGCCCTTCTTCGCATTGGGTTTTTGGCGCCATGCCCCCCTTCTCCTGGGAATCTTTCATCTCTCGGCTGCTCTAAAGTTGAGTCCCTCGACCCCTTTTAGTGGTCCGCCAATGTGTTCAGAGTACTCTGGTCTAGGACCAGGAGTGTCAGATTCAACTGGGGCAAGCTTCCATCCACTTGTCAAGCTTCATGTTACCCTTCATTTGGGCCCCCGTTATCTTTCACACCTGATGGGACCCCAAATAATGGCATGGATACCACACCTAAGGGCTCTCCTACCATTACGGGCCAACACCCCCGAGGGTTTCAGACAACAAATTGATACAAATCCCGCATTGCAAACACGGTCAGCAGTCGATGCTCATTTGTTTGTCCCCATTTCAGGCTAACGTGACAGGATGCTGTGTTACAAACATGGTCAGTAGTAATCCTCCATTGTCAAGCCAACCCCTTCAGTCCTTGAATGTTGGTTGCATGATTCACATTGTGTTCCACCCCATAATTTCCAGGTGGAATCTCGACACTCTCGACCCTATCCCTTAGTGCACCTTCACATGTCAGGGGGACAAAGCAGCAATACGACATCCTTCGGGGCTCCCACGGTTCGAGCTCTAAGAACATAAACTAAGATCTTCATTAAGGGCTATGTGCAGCTCAATCCTCATCCCCATGGGATATGTAGGATCACCCGGACATCATGCTTCCGGTTCCAGCTCGGCTGGGAGATAGTCTCTTCTGCCCCTTATCCTCTAACCCTTGCCGACCTCTTGGCCCGATGTTACTTTCCCATAAGTGCACACAGTGAAGATCTGGATCTCGTCTGTGTTCATGTCGAGTATGTTTTATCGCATCATGCGTATTCCTCCATGTCCAAGCCATATGACTTTAAACTGTGCTGTTTGGTCCTACCACATGACCATAAACTGTGATAATATCGTCCTGGCCACACGACAAAAAACGAAACTGCATTGTGATGACCTCATCATAGAGGACATCATGTTGGGTATCGGTCATTTACCATACCATTTGTCAATTCCTGTATACGACTTGATTCTTGTGGCGATTCCAAGAATTTCTACCCTAGGCAGGTCACTCCACAAAAGAAAAACCATTCACCTTAAAGGAAAAACAAGATACATTAAATGCCGCTTCTTTTGGTGCAAGGGCTAGACCCGCACACCCATTTCATCCTTTGAAATGGAACCTTAAAGTGCCGTGACCCCCTACAAGAACTATGTATGGATTGATTCTCATCCTCATGAGATACATAGGAGTGCCCATGAACTTTCCCACGGGCACAACCTAGCTTTCAGGTTCGGTCCCTTGACCGGAACACTGCCCCAGGGAACACATGGTAAGTAGGACTTATATCCTCATTCACACCGGGTTTAGTAATCACCTTACTATGTGTCTCCTACATTTCTTACCGCTCCCATGGTCCGAGTTCTAAGACCTTAAACTAAGACCCTTTCTAGAACTACATGCAACTTGATTATCATCCTTATGAGATACGTAGGAACACCCAGACATTTCATCTCGGGTCCAGCCCCAGGGATCACCAATTCCATCTCCCCTCACTGTCAGTCCCTTGGCCTGACTTCTCGGGGAGTTGTGTAACTGCAACATTTTCCCTGATCAAGTTCAGGATGCCCCATAATGATATTGGGAAGCAACAGTTCCCTCGCCAAAGAGGTCCTGTCTAAAAGTAGGGATGATCCATGATCAGATTAATGTGCCCACCTAATGTGATTCCACCACAGTGGCGTAATATTGGGAGTGTTGGATTCTATATGAAGAAACCACCACTTCACTTTCCATGCTTTGCGTTCCCCCTTTATTCGGATCCTCATCCTCTTTCATGTTTAAAGGGACCCCCTAACAGTATGGATGCTCGACCTATGGTCCGCCTGCTATCCTGGGCCAATGTTTCGGAAGACTGATCATTTTTGAAGGGACCCCCTAATAGTATGGATGCTCGACCCATGGTCCGCCTGCTGTCCTGGGCCAACGTTCCGGAAGACTGATTGATGATATTTGAGTTAGGCCCCGTGTTGCGAACATGGTCAGCGGTCGACCCTCATTTTTTATACTCGTTTCAGGCTAGTGCAATAAGGATGCTGTGTTTCGAACACGGTCAACAGTCATCCTTCATTTCCATGCCCCTCCCATAGTGTTCTGAATTTGGGTAACGTGATTCACACTTTTCATTTCCCTATGTTCAGACTGATTCCAATGCCCCTGGCATTGCCCCTCTCATGTGCTAGAGCACATTGAGAAGATGATACATCGATTGGTCTGAGGTCCTCTTCCTTTGGATGGGCCTCTCTCTTCTCCTCAGAAATCCGGGTTCAAATTTTTAATGCTCGAAGCTTGGTTGACGCTCCCACGATCAAACGAAGTGATAGTATGAGCCACCTTTGCATCTCACGACCCACGTGAGCTTAGGGATGGATTGCTATTTATTTCAGGATTATGGTTGAGCATGTTAAACTAAAGGGAAAAGTATGTTAAGAAAAGGGTAAAGTAAGTAAATTTGTCCATACATACAGTTCAAGAGAACAAGAAGCAGTAAAAGTGGGATAAGTGTATGGGTTTGGCCATAACAGGGCCCCTAAGGGTCGACTTCTTGGATAGATCTCTCCAATGCCTCCACCTTTTCACTGGTGGCCCCCAGTATTGCCTCCTTTCCCCTAAGGACCCTTTATTCATCAGCGGCCGCGGAGCGCAGCTCGCTGACCCTAGCCCGCGCCTGTGCCTATTCAGCTTGTAGCTTGGTTATCTGGTGACTCGCTTCTATGAGTTGATCTTGAGCATCCTCTAGTTGGGCCCTCAACTGATCCACGAGCCCAGAGCAGTTTGAGTGGAATATCTCTTGTTATTTTACCTATTCCTCAAGGCGTTGGACCTCCTGCTCTGCCCTCAAAAATGCTCGAGAACTCCTCGAATCCTCCTGGCACTGGATGACGTCAGCGTGCCGGCTACTCTAATGCATCTTCTCGGCCATGTATTCATGGAACGTTAGATGAATGCATTGAGCATCTGACCCTACAGTACATAGGAAGCACAACCAGGTGTGGAGTGACCCCATCCGCTTCAGCCATTCCGCCTGAGGCTGATTGAGAAAACACCGGATGCACTTCCATCCCTTGCGTCACGTCATCTGGCTCTCCTCGGTCGCTTCTGAATCTGAATCGTCAATTTCTTTAGGATCAGCGGGCCGATAGATAGGGAAGATAGTCAACAGGGTAGCGGTAGGGTCTTCCTCAGAGATTCCTCCCATTGGAACAGGCTCCTCAGCATCTGGGTGACCTTCTTCTCTCCCCCCAATCCTGGTGGCACCCTTGTCGACTTCCGGCCCTGCCTCGACGACAGCACCACTGGTATCCGCCACTCCCTGCTTGCCAATTGTTGGAGCCAACTCATTTTGGGAGGCATGTTCTAGATGGGGCGATACGTTTTCCATCGGCATGCTCGCAGATGGTCCGGGCTTAGCAGCCTGACGAGCCTCCAATGCCGTGATCACTGTACAAACATGGAGTGCCCTGATCAGTTGAGTCCTCCAACAGTAATTACTGATGTCATGGCAAGGAACTTACAGGAACCCAAGGCATCAGACTCTATTGCCTTGGCCACTACAGGAGCTGTCGTGGTGGGGGATCCCTCAACACTTGTCAGCTCGATAATTAGTGTCGGTGCCCCGCCTTTCCCCATTATCGCTTCCTACCCTCCTTCGGCTGGAGACGCTTGATCAACGCCGATGTGCTCCTAAGTAAGATTAGGAAGGTGGGTTAAGGATTTCAAAGGAAAGAGAATATAGGAGAAGATAAGGGTCGAAGCATACCTCGAGCACCTCGGTCACATCCATATTGGAACCGAAGATCTCGCCACTCACCCGGAGACTCCCTTGGTGGGGGCGCCCCCTGTGACCCTTCACCTTCGGGTTCCCCTTCTCCTTCTCCTTCACCTTCACCTTCTCCTTCTGCCTCATCTCTTGTTTCTCCGCCCTCCGATTCATCGCTGTCATCTTCCCCCGACGACATACTTTCCGGATCATGCTCCTGGCCAAGAAGCACCTTCACCAAGAGAGGTGGCTCCACACACTGACCTCGTTGGCGTGCATACGTGTCCATGGCTGTTAGGTATGCATTTCGTCGATGGAAGCTCACTCTTTCGGTGACCCGAACAAGCCCGAATTTTGGAAACTATATCCTATCCCACACTATATTATGCTAGAGGGATTCAGTACTCATTGACTGCCGCAGGGTTATCCAAGCCAACCATAGCGCATGAAATATCGCGTCGTGGGAAGGTTGAAGTTGGTATCTTATCTTCTTCCCAATAAGTTATCTGGCCACTCGGTGGCCCCCTCCTCCTACAGGAAATGAGGACGCGACCACACCATATTATTCCCCCGCTGCTGAGGTCCCATCCTGTACATGCCCCATTTCCTGAGGCGCTTCTAGTCCTCCTCCTCTAGCATCACCCTGCCTGCTCTCTCACCGCCGAGGTTCCGCACTGGAGACTTTGAGCTACCAAAATCGCTTCCGCAGAAGCCCCTCAGGATATGATATGGTCCAATGTTCATTATACTCAGTCGAGAGGCCAATGTTGACTCCGGTAGGAGGGAAAGTGATGATGTCGCCAGAGCTGTAAGTTGTGAACATCAGCCACAGCTGACGAAGAACACAAGGATTCATATCCTCCCGGAAATTTGTGTATACTCTCTTTGGAATTCACTGGAAGCATCCAAACTTCTTGGTAAACCTGGATGGCACATAAGGCTCGCAGAAAATCTTCCCGTAAATCCGGGCCACAAGAACCCCACCTCTGATGCTCTGAAAGTACTCCTTCTGCTCTAGTGAGCCTTGCCCGTCATCTATTAGCTGACCAGTTGGGGTGGGGAATGTTATGAAGGCAAAGTTGGCATGGTTACCAATCCTGATCCATACTCCCTCCTCATTGAGCATCATCGGCATGACCCCAAAAATATTCGGCAGAGAGGGTTGCAGGCCGTTTCCTAGAGGACGGATGGAATTTGGGAAAGTGTATCCACCACAGTGAGCCACAACCCAGCCATGGAAGATCTGGAAGGGACCACATACTCTCCTAGGCGATCCCCCTCTTGAGATGTGTCCTAATATGTCATACAGCCAAGCCAGCATGGGGACCCCCAGGTTGAACCTCTTGTTGGCAGCCATGATGCCCGCCATCACCAGGGTCGCTGGATGGACGCCCATCCTTGTGTCCCGCACCAGCAAGAGCCATTCGCTCAGGAATGTGGAGAGGAATCTGTCGTACCGTAAATTTGGGTCCCATGCCTCATTTACGATGTAGCCCCATGATTGGTATTGCCCCACCTCCAGGATTCTCTAGTATGATCTGCTCTTGCTCCTTTGAACCGTAGTTAGACACCGTTTTCCCCGCCCCTGGCATCTTGACCTCTGGATCCTTCTATAGGAATAGGCCGAACCTGTCCTTGTAGGTGATGTCCTTAAGGAAGTCCTTGACTCCCAGCTTCTCCTTGGACAGTTCTAGTAGATGCCACGTCAGTATGGGGGTTTGAGACATGTCACCCTAGATATTCATCGGCGGGAGGAACTCATCATATTGATGGCCCTCCAAAGGGATGCCCCCAATGCAGTGGGTGTCTTAGAGACTGATGTCAACTTACCCATGATGAAGGTGGAACGTGTTGGTGTCGGGGGACCATTGGGTGAACAACTCTGGCCCGAGCTTAGGCTGCCGATAGAAATGGAACTGCGATGTCCACACTGCCTCAAACAGACCAATGTGCCACATCTCGACCCCAAATTAGTCACAAGTATGGTGAAACTAGTATGCCCAGGCCCAATCACTGGTAAAGTTTCCCCCAGACCATAGATCCCAGTCTTGCATCCAACCCTCGGTCTCTTCAGTGATGCTCTAACGGAACGTGCTCGCGTAGAGGGTCGATGAGCTCTCCAAAACGGGATCACCTCCAGCAATGGTCCTAGTCCTGGGATTCAGGAAATATACATCCATGTGCCTGGTTTCTCTAACAGGATAACCATTATTGGTGACGTTTTATTGAGGAAGGGCCTCTTCACGGGTCACCCATGTCCGCAGTGTGCCAACCTCGAAACCTGGCAGAGGGACCTCCTCCAGAATGCCGAAGTCCCACAATAGCAGATTGTTAGACAAGGTGTACTCTTTCTGGGTGGGGTTTAGCATGTTGAAGAGGGTGTGGTTATTGGAGAAAACCCTCTTTGTGCCATAAACCTCTGTATTTTCATCCATTTCATCTCTACGAGCAGCGGCCTCCCCCTCATCAGCCCGGTCTGCATCCATCTTCTTCCAACTAAGTGTTTCGGGAGTGTTGTAAGAAATCTAAGAGTATGGCATGAAATCTAAGAGTCTGACGTGTAAAATTAGCGGCTGTCACAAAATATCAGGTTGTGGGGAAAAAAATCCCGGGTTTGCGTGTAAAATGTCACCAAATCTCGGTGGAATTACGCGTTGCCGAGCAGTTTTTTCATGCAGGAGTAGAAGCAATTTCGCGCACAAGAGCTCAATGCTTATCACGCGAGAAATGCCGGATGGATAATGGGAACCGCAATGGCTTTTATAGGCTAATACTGGGTTCCGCACCTCTTCGAAAATTAGATTCCGCGCCTGGCGGAGTTTTGCGTGCCGCTTTAAATTTTTGCGCGCAGGGGACCCACGAAGCCCTACACTTTGGAATTTCCCTATAATCTGATCATTGTAACCCCTCGCCGATCCAATTCTGAGGGGGGGTATTTGTAGACACCGAAAAATGGTTAAGTGTTTAAGGAAGTTTCAAAATGACAAAGCGAAGTCATATTCAGACCCAGAAACCCGGTCCGGAGGGCCCGAAGGTGATGCGCGAAAAAAGCATGAAGTACGCGAAAAAAATATGTGCCGCACGGAAAGTACTGGGATTCATGAAGAATCTCTGGTGTAGGCATGAAATAATTTCATGCCTGTGCCCCGCGTGGTTGATATTTTGCGTCACCACCTCCGTCGTGCAATTATTTCACGCAGCCCTGAATTCCGCATCGCCGGATGCCTATAAATAGAAGGAGACCCCCTTCTTTTTTAGGGCAGAAGAATTTGAACCCCCTCTCGTGCACGAAATTTGCTTTCCGCGCGCATGCAATATGGCATTCAGGTATAGTTCTTTTTCACGCCAAGTCGCCCCGAGATCCGCCTTCATGTGAGATCCCCATGGCTTAGACTAAACTCCAACCCCTTCGGGGTCTACCCCATGCGCACAATCCCTTTCGTAGCGCGCAAGCCGGCCAGCTGCACGCAATCCTTCCTTTGTGTGCATCCCCTTTGCACTCAATCCCTTCTCTTGCGGGCAATCCCTTCGATTCTTGTGCAAAACCTCATCCCCCCTATTTCGCGCAAGCATAACTGGTTTCGTGCCAACCCAGGGATTTTCACACTGGGCCCCTTTATTTCACGCAAATCTCAAGGGTTGCACGCAATCCCCTAGGACCCTTCACCTCGGTGCTCCCCGGGCTCCCTCTTGCGCGAACGCCCGATGCCCTCCTTCTGGGTGCCATTTGCAGGTGTCTCGTGCACCCCGAGCATCCGTATCATACATGGTTTTCCCGTGCATCCTTCTAGGATTTTATGAAGTAACTTCAAAGTCCCTTGGAAAATTCTTCCCATTGTGTTGCTTTGCCTCATGATTTTTCACATAGGCACGCTAACGACTGTTGCTTCTTTGTATAGCCACGCTAACGTGGACCCCTCAATGGTTCACTCCGCGACACCCCCTCAGTACGACCTTACCAATGTCTTCCCATCCACAAGGGGAAGATGGTACCGGTTATGTAAGTCCTAGGGGTGTGGAGCCAACCCACCTCATCTGAGCTGTATGACATTAAACTACTAAGCACCTCATTCTCAACACATGACATTAAATTGTGACCTGACCCCGTGCCTCGCACGCAGGGTCCCCCGCCTTGGAAATTCTCCACGCCCACTCATCTCCATGAGGATGGGATCACCCCTCATAGGGTATGATATCCTCTTTATTGGAGTGTCATTTGTCCGCGGGGAAGGGCATCCACCCTGGTTTATGCCCCTGACCACTCTTGTAGAAGGCAGCGCCCCTGTTCCTCCCCACTCCCTCAGCGCCAAGGCCAGCCAAGGGCGTGGTAGGGAACAGTGCTCCCTCCTTTCATATTTAGTCCCCAAAGCCAGCGGAGGGCGTGGTAGGGAACGAGGCTCCACCTCTCTTTCTGGGTGCTAGATCCCTCTCCCGCTGTGCTTTTTCACCCTTGGGCCTCTATCCTGGAGTAATTCCACACCATGGGCCACTCAACGCATAAGCCGCTCCTCATTTCCCATAGGCGCACCCGTCACGACGTGATCGTCAGGTCACTGATGCCTCTTGTTTCTCACATTGATCATGAATCCCGTGATCTTAGAGTAAGCACCTACCATGAAAAACCTTGGGTCACCTCAGAGTGTAAGCCCCAAATGTCCTCGTCCAAGATGCAGGACGTTAAACTGCCAAGCACCCTCATCCGAGCTGCAGGACGTTAAACTGCCAAGCACCCTCGTCCTGCATGACGTTAAACTTTATACCTGAACTACGGGGAATTTGATCCTTTCTAAGGCATGGTACGTATGAAGCCTCTACGAGGTTCAAGCCCCACCACCTTGGGCCACCTCAGAGTGTAAGCCCCAACCCATCTCGAACTACGGGGACTTTGATTCGTGCTAAGGCATGGTACGAAGGAAGCCTCGATGAGGTTCAAGCCCCACCACCTTGGGCCGCCTCAGAGTGTAAGACCCAAACCATCCTGAACTATAGGGAATTTGATCCATTCTAAGGCATGGTACATAGGAATCCTCAATGAGGTTCAAGACCCACCACCTTGGTCCGCCGTAGAGTGTAAGCCCCAACCCATCCTGAACTATGGGGACTTTGATCCGTGCTAAGGCATGGTACGTAGGAAGGCTCCACGAGGTTCAAGCCCCACCACCTTGGGCTGCCTCAGAGTGTAAACCACAAACCATCTCAAACTACAAGTACTTTGATCCGTTCTAAGGCATGGTACGTAGGAAGCCTCTATGAGGTTCAAGCCCCACCACCTTAGGTGGCCTCAGAGTGTAAGCCCCAACCCATCCCAAACTACGGGGACATTGATCCGTGCTAAGGCATGGTATGTAGGAAGCCTCCACGAGGTTCAAGCCCCACCACCTTGGGCCTTCTTAGAGTGTAAGACTCAACCCATCCTGAACTACGGGGAATTTGATATATGCTAAGGCATGGTACGTTGGAAGCCTCCATGAGGTTCAAGCCCCACCACCTTGGGCCGCCTCAGAGTGTAAGCCCCAACCCATCCTGAACTATAGGGAATTTGATCTGTGCTAAGGCATGGTATGTAGGAAGCCTCCACGAGGTTCAAGCCCCACCACCTTGGGCCGCCTCAGAGTGTAAGCCCCAACCCATCCCGAACTATGGGGACTTTGATCCCTACTAAGGCATGGTACATAGGAAGCCTCCATGAGGTTCAAGCACCACCACCTTGGGAAACCTCAGAGTGTAAGACCCAACCCATCCCGAACTGCGGGGACTTTGATCAATGCTAAGGCATGGTACGTAGGAAGCCTCCACAAGGTTCAAGCCCACCACTCGATCATCCCGAACCCATTCACGTCGGTTCTCCATCACCATGGGTCGCCTCAGAGTGTAAGCCCCATACTCATCCCGCATGATGTTAAACTGTATCCACCTCCTGAACTACGAAGACTTTGATTCTCTGCAATGGGGATACGTAGGAGGCCTCCACGATGCTCAAGACCATCACCCATGTCTCATCCTGACCTCTCCCTCGATCCCATGCGTCTTGGGAAGCTCATTCCCTAACTGAGAGGTTCTACTTCCTCTGGGTCCCATCCACGCATCCATTCTCACGGGTCACCTTTTCAGGTGTCCCATCACTTCATCGAATTATGTAGACTTTGATTCCCTACCACGAGGATACGTAGGAAGTCACTTCGAGGCTCAAGCCCAAAGCCATAATCCATCCTGATTCTAACCCGGGCCACCACATCCCGGTGGGATCATGCCACTCCATTCCCCATTCCCCGTTAGAGCATTCAAGAAGCCACCCATGTGCTGGCCCCAACATCGGCGTTCCCTCTAGGGTGTTCTTTAAGCTGATCCACTCTAGCCAGTGTTCCGACCAGTCTGATCCGTCTCCGCTGGACATTAAACTTGCGGCATACCCTGTGTTAAACATGGGAAGATGAAAAAAACATTAGATACATTCCTATGGCATAAAATTCCCCACATTCGATGTAGGATTCCTCGGGCTTCCGCGCCCTCGAGAAGCCCTATAATAAGGGACATAAGACAGACATGCCAATTCCCCAGCGTCAAGACATGCCAATGATGCCACAACGTGACTACTCTCCTAACTGAAGGTTTCTTCCCTGAACAGACCCCTTGTAAGGTCCTGACATAAGCGGTGTAATCAACTGGTGTCCATGAAGATATGGTGCCAGGAAGAGCTTCACGAACCACGTCTTAAATCTACGAGGGAGACCCGTACTAGGTGACGAGTTTTGAGGAGGAATCCATGGATGAAAGAACCAACACCCCATTATCCAATTTCGATCAAGGAGAAGACGTCCCTGAATAAGGAACGGATGCCGCCCACCTTTGGAAAGTGGGAATACGGGGTAACAGCAACACATCCTCTGCGTGATGGATGTGCGCGCCCTAGAGAAAGCGTCAGAAACAATCCCAATGGTTCTCCAAGATTGATCTTTGATTAGGATATCACCAACTGCGAGTTAGAGAGGAGAATATTCTGAAAATGATATGTTAGAGAAGTTATGGGCTATATGAGTACATGTTGATACTGTTTGGACTTACAAAAACACCAATCATGTCCATGTATCTCATGAACAAGATCTTCCATCCATACTTGGACTTGTTAATCATGGTGTTCATTTATGACATCCTAATCTACTATCCAAAACTAGAGCAACATGCTATGCACCTTGAGATGGTCCTCAGTATGTTTTGAACTCATTATCTTTACATGAAGCTATCAAAGTGTGATTTATGGATAGGTGAGGTGAAGTTACCAAGACATGTGGTGTCTGATATGGGTATATCCATGGACCCATATAATATAGAGGAATTCATTTTTGGAACACATCCCCAAACTATGAATGAGATAAGGATATTTATTATTTAGGAGGGTATTACTGATGGTTTTTAGGAATTATCTATACTATCAACACCCTTGAAAATTATGATGAAGAAAAGGTATAAAGTTCCAATGGTTAGATCAGTGTGAAGAGGCATTCCTTGAGGAAAGAAAATGTTAAAGACAACTATAGTACTGACACTCCCTGATCCTGGGGTTTGTTATATAGTGTATGAAGATGCATCATATGTAGGTTTGAGATAAATGATGATTTATATAGAGCATGTAATAGCCTATGGGTCTTGTCCTCTATGACCCCATGAGTCAAACTACCCTACACATGGATTGGAGCTAGCAGTCGTGGTTCATTCTTTGAAGTGTTGATGATTCTATCTATTTGGTTAGAGATTTTTTATCTATAGAAACCCTAGGATCCTTCACTACATATTCACATATAGGAACCAAAACTTGAGGTTGAGGTGATGGGTTGAGTACCTACAAATTTTCTACTTTGATATGGATTATGCACCTGATAAAGGTAATTTCATTTCAGATTCTCTTAGCCGTAAGATTGAAGCGGAGCAGGATCTTGGTGAGATGCCTTTAGAGGAGTAGTGGTGATTGATGATCTTGTTGTATAATTGGAGGTTATAATCTTATGAGGAACCATGGATCGATGACTTAATCCCCTTTAGTGATTACATCCTTAAATTTATACTAAGAGAAGGCTGGTCAAGAGAAAAACCAAAAGTGTGTTGTGATGAGGAAACCACTAGCTAGAGGTGACTTAATACCTAGATGGGCTTTGAGATATGAATATGAGATCATGGAACATGGAGAGTGGTAGTCCTTACTTCTATCATAGAGGATATGATGAAATATTTCTATACAACGAGATGGGTAGTACATCCTGGTGTGACAAAGATGTACCATGAATTTAAGTGATAGTTTTGGTGGACAGAAATGAAGAGGGAAATAAGAAGGATGTGTCCTAATGCCTTACCCTCTAGAGGGAAAATGTTAATCCCCAACTACCTGGTGGTTTTATCTAGCCACTTACAGAGCCTATGTGGAAGTGGGAGAAAATCATGATGGACTATGTAATGGGGTTACCCAAGACCTCGAGAAGTCATGATGTTGTCTGGGTGATTGTCAATCAGCTGATGAAATGTTCCAACTTTTTACCAATACGAGAGGCTCACTTAGTGGAAGATCTTGGAAATATCTACATAAATGTGATTTTATTCTTACATTGAGTTACCTTGATAATTTTTTCAGATAGATATGTGCGTCTTATATTGTAGGTTTTAAATGTCTTATAAAAGGACCTAGGGACACAATTGAGGTTAAACACAACATACCATCTCCAAACATACAGACAATACAAGTGGATGATACAAATATTGGAGGATATGCTTAATTATTTCATTATAGACTTTAATGGAGCATGATATGATCATCTATCCATGGTTGAGTGAACATACAACAACAATTACCAGGCCTTGAATCAGATGGAAGCTTACGAGGATCTTTACATGAAACCATTCCAATCACCACTTTATTGGAATGAGGAAGTAAGATAGTGGTTGTGGGATCAATTTGGTCATAGAGTCCTTCGAGAGAGTGCATATAATTTAAAAGATATTGATCACCACTTAGAACAGGCAGAGATCATACACTGACTATAGAAGGAGACCTCTATAGTTTACTGTGGGTGATCAAGTTTTCTTGAGTGTGACTCCTTGGTTAGGCCACCAATGTCCAAGGAAGCAAGGAATTCTAGAAACATGATTTTTTAAATCTTTGATGATCACTAAATATATTGGGATAATGGAATACCATTTGGAACTTCATCCACATTATCAAGGTATACATGATGTGTTTCATGTCACGACCCGACCCAACGGGACCCGGGTCAAAACACCCCAAGCCCACCTCCAATAGGCTAGGGGATGGAGACTAGAACTGAGTAAGAATATCACATAGATGAGAGACCTTTTCCAAAAGTAACTATATGCATGAACCCACAAACACATCGATGCAAAAATGAAACGATATAAAAAGATGGAAACTAAAATGCTTGCATACAACTATCCCAAACCATAGTAAAACAGAAGTACTGAAATCATAGAAAGGGAAAAACAGATTCCCAACAAAGGAAAAGTATAAAATCATCCAACCTGATTAGAAGAAGGGGATCAATGTGAAATTCAACCACTAGAAATCTCTTTGACACAGATCTGGTAAGCACCTCAATCGTTATATCTCACTAAGCTCTGTTTGCCTCAGGTCCTCTGGGGACTCCGTCAAAAGTCCTATGGTCTGCACAAGAAACAACATGTGTGGGGAAATCCCATATAGGGGTGAGTATAATAATACTCAGTAGGAACCCCAAAAAGAAAAAAGAAAAAGGTAGAAACTAAAAGGCAACAATCTTCTTGCCCTATCTAGAGAGAACCTAATCGAGAGAGAAACTCAATCTCGACCATCTATGGCTATACATGACTAGTCAGCTCATTGCAAAAGGGGTGTCAACCCAGACACATGAAAACACCACAAGGACTACAAAAAATTATCTAGATATACTCGTCTTAGATTCCAAGTCTCATGGGGTTCCAAAATAATAACCAGTGAAATGATTCTACTCAAAGGATCAAAGGTATCATAGAACCAGGAGAACAAACTCCACAAGCTCAGCCAACCCATATGGCACCCATATGAGAGATAAATTCCATTAGGAACAACTCACTAGGTCCATATCTAGTGAAAAACACCAAATGTACTTCCATCACTAACCTACGCCCAACACAGAGCTCTAAGAAACCCAAGTTGAGGGGCCCACCCCTCACCACTGCGCACAGTTGAGGGAGTACTGCTCCAAACTATGAACAACGTGCATCCTCTCTATTGAGAGAGAACATAGGGAACTAAACATAGCCACTTCCCTATAGTCAAGGGAGTACCAGCTTCTAACTAACCTAATAAACCTATATTACTCCTGTATAGAGTGTCTTACACCTTAGTCCATCGAGGGAGAACTGACTCTAATAGAGTACCCACTCCCTACTTATACTCAGAGATAAGGGAATATTACTTTGTAGGTGAGGAACCACACCCCAGTATGAAAGGGGAATACCACTCTGTGGTGAGAGGACCCACACCCTGGCATGAAAGAGGAGAACCACTCTACCAGCTCGTTTATTATGGGGGACCTGTACACTGACATGATAGGGTAGTACCAACCCTAGGCTTGAGGACCTTCTCCCTATTATTATAGGGGAGTACCAACTCTATCTAAACATCATGTAGGGAGGACCTGTACCTAGGTATGATGGGGGAGTTATAACTACAATGATAGAGGATCTGTAACCTAACATGATGGGGGGGGGTACCAACTCTATCTATACATCACGTTTGGAGGACCCGTTCCCTAACACAGTAGGGGAGTAACAACTCCATGGATAGAGGATCCACTCCCTAGTCCAATAGGGGAGTAACTACTCTTTTTGGCCAATTAGTATGGAGGGCCCACACCCTGACTCAACAGGGGAGTGGTATCTAACTACACGAATGATACGGTGAACCTAATCTCTAATCCATTAGGGGAGAACCAACCCCGAAAGATCTAACCAATGATATAAAACCCATGCCCATGATGTGGGGAGTCCCCTACCAAAGAAAATAGGTAAGGGAAACCCGCACCCTGATGTAATAGGAGAGTACCAATCCCAACATCTCTATGTACAAACCACACCGATTTATAACATCAGTCACGGTCCGCTTAAAGGAGCGTCACACTTATCATACCTCACATTTCAACAATGCCATAGGTAGAGGACCCGCGCCCTGATACAATAGGGGAGCATCTCTCTACCAGCCTAAAGATCCTAGGGGACACACATCCTAAAGTGAAGGAGAAGGGTACCGACCCCACCATCAACTCGGTGATCCACCCTAATCACTCACAAGGTTATGAACCGCTACAACAGTTTCATCCTTGAACCACACAACATAATATATCGTAGGTTTAAACAGATTCCATCACCAGGTTCTACATAAAAAAATTCTTAGGATAGTATATTCACAAGCCATAATATGAGTTCCATATAAGGATGAACTTAAGTAAGAAGATCTCAATAATATCTCAAGAAGTACATGATGTGCACTAGGGTCCACACAGTGTGTGAACCCACTGAGAACCTAGTCGTGTATCCTATCTACATGGTTTTCCAACCCATGTAGGGGTAAATAGTGTGTACATATCACACACAACATGTTCCGCTTCACCCATCCTCTAGCCGTGTTCCTCTTCCACACGGCCTACCAACCGCATCCCTCACACGCCATGTATCCCTTACTACATAGTGTGTTCATGATAAATAACCACTTAACTTTGTGGTTTACCCGTGCCTGTGTCCAGCACCCCTTGACTATTTACATTGGATATTTACTTTTACACGACCATGTACTATGTTACACGTCTAACCCTGGTCATGTCCTATGGCACACGGGTTGGGTCACTACATGGTGTGTAACCCCTGTACATGGCACGTAGTCCCCCAAAAGTCTTCTTCCCTGAAAAGGAAGGGATAAAAGACATGTATCTCTAGACTACACACCATGTAGATTTTAATTCCATATGGGAATTACCTTCAAAAACACCCAATTCACTTTGGTATACCCCAAAACCTATAGATCAACCTAGTTGGGGTCTTTAGAAATTGTAATTTGGCCACTACACACTTAAAACAAAGCATAATTAAGGGAATTGTGGAAAAAAATTACCCATCTTAAGGGAGAAATGCTGAAGCATTGTGTATAGAATGATGCCTAGATCTTACTTCCCCTCAATCTGATGAAGATCAACATCATGAATGGAGATCAAAATCACTTCATCACTTCGATTCAGCCTCATTTCCATACATCACCAAAGGAGGAGAAGAGAGGAGAAAATCTCCTTGGCTGTGCACACCAAATGTGAGGGAGAGTGGGAATTAAGTTAGAATATTAATTAAATTTTCATTTAATTAATAATTCCACCACACAACACCCCACCAACTCTCTTCCAACAAAAACTCCCAATGTTGACAAATTTATGTAGTGCCTAGGGAAAACACAATGTTTAGAACCAAACCGAGGACTCAGAACTATGATCCGAGACTCCAATCAGTATTTAATCATGTTTACAATGAAATTGAGTGTGTGTGATAATATATATTTAATATTTTTAAAAATCACTACACCAAGGATCTCTGGGCCCCAGGTTCCTACACCGAATCAACACCTGTCTTCAGAAATATTCTTAGAAATATTAAAATGTCTTACAAGGAAAACCCAAGTCACTAAATTTTCCCACCTTAAGGATTTTCATCAAATAAAATTAAAATCATAGGCACAAGGAAAGGAAACAAAGATCTTCATTGGAATTCCCATGCCAACGAGCTCACCTGGGGTTCCCGTGATGCTTACATGAACACACTCAGGGGAACCCCCAAAGATAAATCACACTTATGTCAAGATCGAACTAGGTCGACACCATACAAGAAGCGACACATATCTCCTCAACAATAGCTAGTTGAAAATTACCAAGAACTATGGTCCATATACAATAATAGGGTTGAGTGATACACCACCTCACTAACCTGACCTAGATACTAATGTAACCCCACAGTTCACATCCATCCCTGGATGAACTGCACCATGAACTCCTCAAGAATATTTCATTCAAGGTTGAGGTCAATCACATGAGGGTAACAAAAAATAAAATATAAACTCAACCACACCCACTAGTGGCATCCTAGCTAAGTATGGATGGTAGGAAACCAATCCACACTACAAAAACATCACATGGTCTAACTATGTTGCTATTGAATGGTTCTACACATGGATCTCCCTCCACCTAGGATACCATGAAAAAAAGGTATAGCATAAAAACTATACCGACAAGTCCATGACCTTCTTAGACACTCTAATATTCAACCTCTCTGTGAACACACAAGTCTAAGGAACTCATCCACCACACCTCAACATTGTTATCTTTGGGTGGAACTGACTCTATGAATGCTTTGTCATGTCACATAAAATTTATTATGTTTTAAAGATGTTTTATAGTCTAGGGAATACCCTAGGTCATCTCTCAAAGATATTTGGATGTTTAAAGAGTGTTTCTTTAATAAATATTACTAAAAGAGGGGGGGGGGTGGTTTTAAAAGAAGTTTTAAAAATAAAATGAATTAATTAAAGAGTTAAATTGTTTGTAAATAAAGGTGGTGTTTTAAGAAATATGAGATAATGAGGTCATTTCAAGTTCACTAAAAATCTTGGATAGTTCATTTTTCTAAAATGTTCACATGGTTTAATGTAATTTTTTGGTTTAGGGTTGTCAAGATCTTTATTCCCCTCTCAACTCTTAAAAATTTTCCCAAAGTACCAACTATTGAAAAAAAATAATTTTTTCGAGGTTTGGAACTCAAGAATATAGTGAAGGATACCAAATCATACTAATATCTTATGTATTTTTGAGAGAAAGAGGATTCTTGTGTTTCCCAATCATAGCTACCTAATATTTCCACTTGAAATCTCATCCCAATCAGTGTTGAAATGGAAAGTGTTTCACTTAATTATATCAATAGAAATGAATTTTTAGGAGAAGAATGTTATGATAAAACATAAGTAAACTATTTAACACACAAATTACACAAAACAAGTAGAATAACAAGTGTTATAACTTCACCCCAAGTGTTTTTAATTCCCTCTAAATTACCGTCCACCGTTTAGCTTTCCATCGATATGATGAGGAGGCACGGGCGAAAATTTACCTTCATCCTTGATACCCATATGGGGATAGGGGCCTCCAAAAATTATTAGATGAGTAAATTAATCCTTTGGGTTTCCAAAATGGTATATATTTTCTCTTAGTTTTAACTTTCAAATGGGTTTCTCAAGGTATCATTTTATAGGAAAATTGGAAGGTGGTTTTGAGCCCACATATTTTTAAAAACCACCCGACCCATGATTTTTGGCCTCCAGGCAGTCTTATCTTACTTTGGAGAAAATTAAAAAGTTTTATCCCTGCCTATTCACTATATCCACCAAAAAGTTGGAACCATTTGGGAAACTAAATCTTGATATTTCTATAGAATATAGAACACCACTTTTGACTTTGTACAAATTCGATTTCTTGGATAGATTGGTTCGTATGTGTCCATTAGTGGCATAATTCAGATTGGATTCCTTAAGAAGAGTTGTATAAAACTAAATTTTGTATCAGTACACAAAATTTCATCCCAATTAGATGCATGTTCTAGTATAAGTGTGCATTTTATTCCACTTGTGTGCTTGAAATCATGCACATTTTGGACCATTTGTTTCCACTTCATCATGGGACCTCCAAATCACCTCGACCTACAATGTAATTATCAAAACAAGTAACATTTCCCTTTTTCTAAGTTATAAAAACCAAATAAATTAATCAAATATGAAGTCAAATTTGTTATTAAATTTGTAATTCATGATACAAAATCTGTTTAACACAGTGATAAAAGGGTGAAAATGAAACAACAAATCGCAGTACGATCACACCTCCACACCTAAACATTTTCACTCATGAAAAAATTCAAATTTTCAAAAATTATGAGTGGATATATTCAAAAATTCATTAATATTTAACAATCATTGAAAATTTAAAATTTTATAGCAATGTGTTCAAAGAAACCCCCCCAAGGTGT
The DNA here is from genome assembly GCA_963277665.1 of Viscum album. Taxonomy (NCBI): domain Eukaryota; kingdom Viridiplantae; phylum Streptophyta; class Magnoliopsida; order Santalales; family Viscaceae; genus Viscum; species Viscum album. The sequence goes on from OY728123.1 coordinate 988,669,667, forward strand.
TATTCTCAATTTTTATGAAAAAAGGTGTCTTATAAATTGTATTTGAATGAAATTCAAGGAGATGAATGATATAAATTTGAGAAAATAATTAAAAAGTTATACATGTAAATAATTCTCTATGTGTGTGTGTGACAACCATTTCATGTTATTCTTCCCTCTTTATATCCAGTAAATTTAGGTTATTTTAATTTTTTTTTACTTAAATAATTCTTGTCCACCAAACCTATTCTACATACTTTGCAATAAAATGTCAAGACCCGCTCACTTAAGAATTACCAAAAGTCAAACCATAAGCTCCCAACCTAGATATCACTATATGTTTCACATTTAATCACCCCTCATTTGTTATTATTATTATTTTTTTAGAAAAGTTGAACTTGAAACAAATCCCACACTCTTCTCTCAACCCTTGTCTGATATCTTCACAACACTAATTATAATAGTTATGACATGATCAAAGGTTGAAGAAGGTTTGTTTTTGACCTGTTAAAGATAAAACCCATATTTGTTTTGTTTTATGTTTATGTTTTTTTAGTTTTTTATATTTTTTTTGAGGGCGTACAATATCTGGATAACAGGTACACATGTATAGGTAAATATGATACAGTAATGAAAAAGATCAGATAACGAATGAATGTATGGAAATGTAATTTTTTAAATCTGATAAATATTAACTTAACATATATTTAACATCTATTAAGTGAGAAAAATTCACTCTTCATGGTTGGGTTCCAAGATGTGTGGAGAAATTTAGTGACATAATTTTCCTATAAACTACTCACACAAAGGGTACCATTATTCTCAAAGTTTTCAAAATGATACAACCATTTATATCATAAATAAATGGCCAATTTTAAATAAAGTCACACCTCAATGTTAAATTAATTATAAAACACACATTTCATCATTGAAACAAAAAGAATAATTTTAAAACAACATGAAATAGGGAAACTCCTCATGTATTTTCAATTAATTCCATTATTAAGAGGGAATCATTTTCCATGTTGGAGTGGGAATCATTTTCCATGATTAAGTGGGCATCATTAATGAATATTCAAGAACAAAAGTGAGGGGGAAAATAAGGTGGAGGGGGTAAAAATACCATTCATCAAGCGAAAAAATGAAGAAAGATGATAACAAATCCTAACTAACTCAGGAATATACCCATCCTCCCACACTTAGAGTATATAGTGTCCTCACTGTAATACAAGAGAATGTGTTATGGAAGGATAAAACCTAATGAGTGTCATTCATAGATTGATTCTTGAACATGGAGTTCCTCCATGGGGGACTCCATAATGTATTCATGAAAGTGCTTTAGCCTCTGCCCATTGAAAGTGACGGTTCGTTTTGTTTCATCATTTTGAACCTAAAAAATACCAAATGGATAAACATTAGTAATAGTTTATGGTCCAAACCCATGAGAACAAAGCATACATGGATGTTACTTTATCATTGTATTATAAAGGAGGACCTTCTTCCCAATGTGAAATTTAAGATGAATGATGTTACAGTTATGGGAATCCTTGGTTCACACCTTATAAATTTGGGAGTTCTCATATGAATCTCTACACAGTTACTTAAACTCATGAGTCTGTAGATTCCTTTGTGTACCTACACTAGAAAGGTTAGAATTTCAATTTTTAGTGGCCTAGTAGGCCCAATGATCTATATCAATAGGGATGCAGCAAATCTTTCCAAAAACAAAATGATAAGGTGACATTCCAATGAGATTTTTAAAGGCATTACAGTAATCCCATAATGAATCATCGAATCCAAGACTCCAATATTTTATATTAGGTCGAACCGTTTTTCAGGAATTTATTTTACCTCTATATTTGACACATTGTCTTGACCATTGGTTTGTGGGTGATATGTAGTAGACTCTCGATGCCTGACCCCATACCATTGAAAAATTGATCACATTGTGTGGTTGGAGAAATGAGAACACTAGTCACTAATAATGAACCTAGGTAATCCAAACATATAAAAAATTTTGGTTATCAAAATTTCCACAACTGTCTTGGAATCATTTTTCCTCATGGATCGTGCCTCTACCCATTTTGACACGTAATCAACTAACAGAAGAATGCACAATCTCCCAAATGAATTGGGGAATTGTCCCATAAAGTCAATTCACCAAACATAAAAAATTCCATTAAAGAGAAAGGGTTGTTGTGGAATCTCATTTATCTTAGATACATTCCCCATTATTTGACAGTGAGGACAATATGTATAGAAATCATGGGCATCCTAAAAAAATATTGGCTAAAAGAGACCAGAATCGAGGACCTTGCAAGTAGTCTGTTGGGGGAAAAAGTGGACCCCACAAGCAAGAGTGTGGAAGAACCTAAGGAAAAAATAAAAATCACTATTGTGAACACAATTCCTAAGGACTTCATCACTACATGCACGCCAAAGGTAGGGTTTATCCCAAATATACCAACGAGACTCATGTTTTAGACGGTTAACTTAGCTTTTGTTGAAATCAGAAGGAATGCAAGATGCTACTAAATAATTTACAATTTAGGCATACTATGGGATAATATATTTCACTCATTATAATTGATCATTAGGAAACATGTCATTTATGGGAATATAGAGGGATGAGTCAATGTATGTGGATGGGTGGATCCTACTGATATTGTCATCAACCACATTCTTCTCTCCTTTTTAATCTCTAATTTCTAGGTTAAATTCTTGAAGGAGGAGCATCCAACAAATGATGTGTGGTTTGGATTCTAGTTTCTTGAGGAGATAACAGAGGGATGCATGGTCTAAGAACATAATTTATTTGTAACCTAAAAGGAATGACCTAAATTTATCAAAGGAAAACACAATGGAAAGAAATTAATTTTTTTGGTGTAGTTTTCTTAGACATGGTCCAATGTACGCGAGGCATAAGCTATGAAATGTGGAGCTCAATCGACCCTTTGTGATAATACTTCCCCAATCGTATAGTTAGAGGCATCACACATAAGCTCAAATAGTAAATTCCATCAAGGTGGTTTGATTATCGGGGGTGATGTGAGGCTCCATTTTAACTTATTAAAAGATTCATCACGTTCTTTATCAAAAAAAATTATTTCTCTTTTTAGATTAATTAGGAGAGTGGGAGTACAATATTACTAAAGTCACGAATGAAACGATGGTAAAATCCAACATGACCAAAGAAAGACCACACATACCGTACAATTTTGGGGAATGGTAGGGAATAAATGACATACACCTTTGATTTATCTACTTGGATACCATCCCAAAAAATGAAATGTTCCAATACTATACCTTATCACACCATGGGATTGTATTTCTCATAATTTAATATGAGATTATTTTCAATACAATGACATAGGAAAAAACCAAGAATACTAAAACATTCATTTAAAGAGGATCCATAAATAGTGAAATCATCCATGAATACTTCAATTCAATTCTCCAGGTGATCTGAAAAAATACTAACCATGTATCGTTGGAAAGTACCTGGATCATTACATAGACCAAATGGAATCCTTATATATGAAAATGTTCCAATATGGAAAGTAAAGGTTGTCTTTTCCCGATTCTCAAGGGAAATATGGATATGAAAGTATCTATAATACCCATCAAGGAAACAATAATGATACTTACTTTCTAGAATCTCTAGCATCTGGTCAATGAAAGAAAATAGGAAATAGTCCTTTCTAATGTGTTGGTTTAGTTGGGGATAGTCTATGTAGAGACACCAATTATTCTTCACATAGGTTTGAACCAATTCTTTTTTTTCATTTTTAATTATAGTATGAATGTTTTTTTGGAAGAACTTGCACTAGAATGACCCATTAGCCATCATAGATGGAAAAAATGATTCTAGTAGCTATTAATTTGGTTACCTCCTTTTTGATAATGTATAAGAATTTTGGGTTCAGTCGATGTTGTGCATGCCTCACTAGTTTAGCCTAATCATTTAATAATATATGATGAGTGGAAATTGATGGGATAATACCAGGAATGTAAGAAAGTGTCCATACTAAATCTTGTTTATAATCCCTCAAAAGTTCAAGCAGTTTCAATTCATACTCTGGAGGGATTCAACTGGCAATGATGATAGGCAACTTGTTTCCATTCTCAAGATATGAATATTTTAAATCTCAAGGAAGTTTTTTATGTTCCAATTAAGATCGATTTTGGATTTATGGGAGTGATTATTAAAGTTATAGGTCACTAGTCTAATCTAAATATTAAATGGTAACATCCTCAGATCAGGAATGAGCTTTTACAAGCTTAGTAGTATCATCGATGGTCATGTGATCCTCAACGCTCAAGAAATCATCAATTAACAAACATGCCTAAAAATGTTCTAAACCAGTAAAAAATTCAATGAATGACTCATTAACAAGTATTTATATCAATTATGAAAACATGGAAAGGGGATTAGGGGAAGGAAAATAATTTTTTAAGGGGAAGGGTGTACATCAATTAAATTAACAGAGAGGGTTGAATGTTCTTTTGAGGGGTGATTCATGGAATAAAGGATGTTGAAGTGGACAATGTCACCACCAAAATCCATAGATAATGTACCATTATGGAAATTAATTATGGTTTTGGTGGTTTCCAAGAAATGTCTCCCCAATATAATTGGGTTATTTCCATTCACCCTATCATATTCCATTTTAATCACATAAAAACCTACATGAAAAATTAAAATTTTTACCCTCACAAGAAAATTATCTAACACACCAGTGGGGTGTGTTGTACTATGATTTGAGAGTTGAATAATAATTCCTATGGGCTTTATTTATATGATCTATAATAAATATTAAATATAGTGATTCATCACATTTATAGAAGCACCCAAATCAAGCATATAATTGGAAAATGAATACTCCCCTATGGTGCATAAAATTGAGAATGTTCTAGGATTATTTCATTTTATAGGAAGTTTTGGATCTATCAATACTATGACATTCTTCCCCAATCTCACCTTTTCATCACCTAAATGTATCATTCGATGTGAAAAAATCTCCTTGAGAAACTTTGCGTATCATGGAATTTTCTTTGTGGCATTAATCAAGGGGATGTTAACATTAACTTTTTTGAAAGTTTCCAAGATTTATTTATCATGTTCATTTTCTTTTTGTTTCCTTGATTGGGCATCCCTTTGTGGAAATTTAAGAGGAGTGGTTTGAGTTGGTGCTTCATCAAATGAAAAATTCTTTCCATTGTAAGGGATTCTCTCAGGACAAGGTTTTTCCACATTTGGACCATTTTCAGTGGTTGGGATGGTGATTTCCTTAGAAGGGTTTGATGCTAATGGAGGAGTCATTTGGATTTTAAGTTGCGTTCCACTTCTAAGGGTAATGAAACTAACATTTACTTTATCCCTAGGATTAACTACTTATTGAGAAGGTATTTTACCCGACCCATGAATTTGAATTTCCCCCACCAAGTTGGAGAGTTAGGATAATTGTGTTTTTAGATATTGTATGGAAGATTGGGTGGTTTTTTGTAATTTGAGATTATTATCTTCCATTTGGTTCATCATGTCTTCTGGGCCAGGCTTGGCTTTTGGAGGGGGTTGTTAGAATGTACTTTGGGGTGGTTGAGGATTCTTGGGTGGTGGTGGGTGACTAATCTGCCCTGATTGGTTCCATGTTTGTTGAAGTTGGTTTGAATACCCTCTTTCCTACATACTTAGTTGTATTTCCACCCAGGTTTTGATGGATAATAAGCTTCTTTACTAAAGGGTTGGTTATAGGGGACACCTAGAAATATTGCCTCAAAACTCTCAGATGTTTCTCTAAATTGAGTAAATTTGTCAGAGTAGTGGGTGTTAGAAGAATATATACTATAATGGATATGAGGAGGATATTGGGATTTATCTTGGTAAAGAGAAATTTGTTGAAGAACGGTACTTACCTATTCAAACTTTATGTCCAACTTATTCTCGAATTTAGTAATTTTCACCTCATGGTCACCTTGAATGGGTACACTATACCTTGAACTGAATTGTTGAGTGTTTTGCACTATGTTCTCAATGAGGTTCCTTGTAGAAATTGGGGTTTTTTCAACTAGTGCACCACCTGTAGCAACATCAATCTTTTTTTGATCAATAGGAAGTAAACCTTCATAAAAATACTATATTAAAAGTTGATCACTAATTTGGTGGTATAGAAAACTTGATCAAATCCTTTTACATATTTTATAGTATTCATGAAGTGTTTCCCCTTTTTATTGTCTTATGCCACATATTTATTTCTTTATAGTTTTAGTTCTAGAGACTGGGAAGTAATTTTCCTGAAAAAGGAGTTTCATGTTTGCCCATCCTCTAATTGGAGAATTAATATAGTAAATCCAAACTTTTGCAGTGTCTTATAATTAGAAGTTTAATTACCTAATATTTACTTGTTCTTAAACCACATTAGAAGGTTATAATGTAGAACACACTGTATGAAAATCTTTTAAATGCTTATGTGGGTCTTCTCTACCAAGTCCATGAAATCATGTCAATACGTGAATTAGACTAGATTTTAGTTCAATGATTGGTACTTTGCCTTGCATTTGAATGCAAGTGGATTGGATATCAACCTCAGGTGAGGTAAATTATTTTAGTGTTTGATTAATTTCATCCATGTTATACATGTTAATATTAGTTTCAAATTTGGTTCCAGAAGAAGATGGGTTTAGAAATGTCTCAAGTTGTGGTGTGTCCTCTTTCAAAGGGTTGTCTTGTGCATCTCGGTGTCACTGACGTAGGATCCTCTCTAGTTTGGGTTTGAAAGGAGGTAAATCTCATGGAGTTTAATGAATCATTCATATAATCTACAAAAGAAATAAATAATAACACAAAAATATATGTAAATTTATAAGATAAAACAAACAAATATTCACAAAATTTACAAAAAATATTAAAAAAACATGCACTAAAAACCATATTTCTCCCCAAAAACAACGCCAAAATTTTAACATGTTTCCATGAAATGTCAAATTGATTATGTTTTAAAAGTTTATATATAGTCTATGGAAGACCCTAGGTCATCTCTCATGGATCATTGGATGTTTAAAGTGTGTATTTTTAATAAATATTACTAAAATAGGGGTGGTTTTGAAAACATTTTTAAAAACAAAATTACTTAATTAAAGAGTTAGTTTATACATAAAGGTGGTGTTTTAAGAATTATGAGATAAGGAGGTCATGTCAAGTTCAATAAATATCTTGGATATTTCATTTTTCTAAAATTCACACATGGTTTAATGGAATTCGTTGGTTTAGGGTTGTCAAGGCCATGATTACCCTCTTGACTCTTAAAACATTGCACAAATTACAAACCATTGAAACAAAAATCACATTCTCATGGTTTGTACCTAAAGAATAGGGTGAATTTGATCAAAGAATATTAATATATTATGCATGAGTGAGAGAAATAGGATTCTTGTGTTGCCCAATCGGAGCAATCCAAGATTCCCACTTGAAATGTCAACCTAATCAGTGCTGAAATGAAAAGTTCTTCACTTAATTATATCAAAATAAATGCATTTAGAGGAGAATCACGTCCTGATAATACATAAGTGAAATATTTAAAATAAAAATTACACAAAACTAGTAGAATAAAAAGTTCTGTAACTCCCTCCCAAGTGTGTGTAACTCCCTCAAAATGACCGTCCACCATTTAGCTATCCATTGAGAGGAGGAGGCTTAGGTGGAACTGCACCTTCATCCTTGATACCCCTATAAATATAGGGGCCTATATAAATTCATGTATGAGTAGAGGAATCCTTTGGGTATCCAAAATGGTAGATCTTTTCTCCTAGTTCTAACTTACAAATGGGTTTCCCAGTGTATTATTTTATAGGAAAATTGGAAGGTGGTTTTGATTCCCCACATTTATAAAAACCACTTGGAACATGGTTTTAGACCTCTATAAATTATTATTTTGATTTAGAGAAAATTAAAAAGTTGTATCTCCGCCTCATAAATATCTCCACCAAAAATTTGGCACCATTTTGACAACTATATCTTGAGATATCGAAAGAATACCAAACATCACTTTTGACATTGTGCAGATTAGATTCCATGGACATATCAGTTCAGATGGGACCCTTGGTTGAGGAATTGGTCTTGGGTTCCTTATGAAGAGTTGTATAACTTTTTTTTGGATCAATGAAAAAAATTTCAGCCTAATTGGGTGCACCTTTTAGTAGTAGTATGCGTTTGATTTCACTAGTGTGCTTGGAATTCATGCACAGTTTGTCCCATTTTTCTTCCTCTTCATCCTGGGCCCTCCAAACCATCTCCAACTACAATGTAATTATCAAAACAAGTAACATTTAACTTTTTTAACATTCATAAATACAACATAAATTAATCAAACATGAATTGAAAATTTTTATTATATTTGGAATTTATGATACAAAACCAGTTTAACATAGTGGTAAAAGGGTGAAAATGAAATAGTGAATTGTGGTGTGATTACTCACTTACACATTTTTGATCATGTCACAAAAATGCATATCAGTGGGGAAAGGGTCCCTTTTCCTCAAGAGTCCAAAAATACATCAAAACACACCACATAATCCTAGATCATCTTGCATAAAAAGTAATTCCAAGAACACAAGGGTACTAATGAACAATAAAGGGCTACCCAAACACTGTCACATGGTCTTACCAGGACCTCTGTCATCATAAAAACCAACACATCACAAGGACCCAAACACACAATTCATAGGGAATAATCCACTAAACCTATGATACCACTCTATCACTACCCGACCCATCAGTCCTAGGATGAAACTCCCCAATCCCGCCTCCAATAGTCCAGGGGTTGGAGACTAGCTCTGAGCAGGAATATCACAAATATTGGAGGACTTTGCCTAAATTTCCTTTATGCACGCACCTAAAAATATATTGATGCAATAGTGCATATATATAAAAATATGGAAACTAAAATACATTCATATAACTATCCAAACTAGAGTAAAATAGAAGTATTGAAATCATAAAAAGGGAAAAGATCATGCCCAATAGTGAAAAAATATAAAAGCATCCAACCTACATAGAAGGAGGAGATCACTATGAAATGAAACTGCCAGAATACTCCTCAGACCAGCTTCGATAAACACCTCAGCCAGTCTATCTCACTAAGATTTTCCTGCCTCAGGTCCTCCAAGGACTCCATCGAAATGCATGTGTTCTGCACAAGACACAACATGTGCGTACAAAGCCTGTATGGGGGTGAGTATAAGAATACTCAGTAGGAACCCAAAAAATCCAAAATAAATAGGGAGAAATGGAAAGGCAATAGTCTACTCGACCTATCCATAGGGAACCCAATTGTGATATAAACTCTATCTTGAATCATACCTGACTATACATGACTAGTCATCTCATTCCACAAGGGGTGTCAATGTAGACATGTGAAAACACCACAAGGACTCCCAAAAATCACCCAGATATACTCATCTCAGAATCCAAGTCTCATGAGGTTCCGACCTCATAGCTATAAAAAGGATTCTACTCGAAGGATCAAAGGTAACACACAACCTAGATAACACACTCCATGAGCTCAACCATCACATATGGAACCCATACAAGAGAAACACACAATCGAGAACAACTCACTAGGTCCATCTCTAGTTCCCAACACCAGATGTCCTTCCATCGCTAACATGTGCCCAATGCAAGGCTATAAGAAACCCAAGTGGAGAGGGCCACCACTCACCACTACACACAGTTGAGGGAGAAATGATCCAAAAAATGCACCATATGAATCCTCTCTATCGAGTGAGGATGGAGGGACCCACACCTACCACTACCCTGTAGTCAAGGGAGCACGATCTCCTAAAAAAACATGTGATACCTCTATCGCTCCTGTATGAAGTGTCATGCACCTCAGTATGTCGAGGGAGCACTAACTCCAATGGAGGACCCAATCCCCACAACTACTTGGAGATAGGGGAGTACTACTTCATAGGTGAGGACCCACACTCTGGTATGATAGGGGAGTACCACTATATGTCTATATGACCCACACCCTAGCTTGGCTTTGGAGCACCACTCTACTAGCTCGTTTACTATGAGGAACTACACCATGACACGAAAGGGGATTATTGACATCAGGCTAGAGGACCCACTCCATGTTATAATAGGGGAATACAAACTATTCCAAAATATCATGTTGGGAGGACCCACACCCTAGTGTGATAGGGGAGTTCTGACTCCAAGGATAGAGGACCCACACCCTAACATGACGGGGGAGTACCAAATCTATCTATGTGTCACGTCTAGAGGATCCACGCCCTAACACAGTATTGAAGTACCAACTACATGGATAGAGGGACCTATCCCTATTCCAAAAAGGGACTAACTACTCTACCTATCCAATGAGTATGTAGGGACCTCACCCTGACTCGATAGGGGAGTGCTATCTAACAATAAAAATTACATGGGAAACCCATGCCCTAATCCATTAGGGGAGTGCCAACCCTGGAAGAACTATCCAAAGATATACAATCCGTACCCATGACATGGGGAGTACCATATCTACAAAAGCAGAGAGGTAAGGGAAACCCACACCCTGATGTCATAGGGGAGTACCGGTCCCTACATCTATCTATATAAATGACACTGATCTACATCATCAGTCAAGAACTGCTAAAAGAAGTGTCACACTAATCATACATTTCATCACAAATATTCCATGGGTAGGGGACCTGTTATTTGATACAATAGAGGAGCACCATTCCATCCTAAAGAGCCCAGGGGACCCACATCCTAAAGCAAAAGGTAAGGGTACCAACTTTGACATTAACTCGGTGATCCACCATGAGCACTCCTAGGGTTATGCATCACTACACTAGAATCATGCCTGAACCACACAACCTCATATCGTGTAGGTTTTAATAGAGGCCATTATCACGTTATACATGAAAAAATGCTCAGGATAAGCTACTCAAAAGACAAAATATGAGTCCTAGAGAATGATATACGCAAGGAATAAGATCTCAAGAAGATCTCAAGGAGTAAATGATATGAACTGGGGTCCACAAGGTGTGTGAGACCACCCGATAACCTAGCAGTGTATCATGTCAACATGGTTTTCCAACCCATGTAGGGGTAAATGACATGTACATATAGCAAACGGTGTGTTCCACTACAACCAAACCTTGAATATGTTTCTCTTCCACATAGATGACTAGCCGCATCCGTCACACGTCGTATATCCCATAATACACAACATTTTTAGGCTAAAAAACAACTTAGTCATGTGGTTTTCCCATTCCTGTGTTTGGAAACCCATGTCCGTGTACTTTGGCTATGTAATTTTACATGACAATATACTATTACACGGCTAAACATGGCCATGTCCTCTAGCCACATAGGTTGGTTCACTACATGATGTGTAACCCCGGGGCATGGCGTGTAGTCTCCCAAAATTCTTCTTCCCCAAATAGAAAATTCTAAACAAATTGTCTCTCTACACTACAAACTGTGCAGATGGTAATTCCATATGGGAATTACCTTAAAAAATGCCTAACTCACCCTGGTTCACCCTGAAACCTTGAGATCAACCTATGAGGAAACTCTAGAAGTTTTAATTTGGGATCTAAAAACTTAAAACAAATCATATTGAATGGTATTGGGAATAGAACTCAAAACCACCTACCTCGAGCGAGAAATGCCAAAGCTTTGGGTGTAGAATGATTCCCAGACCATACTGCTCCTTGATCTGGTGATGATCAATATCAGGAATGGAGATCGACAATGCTTCATCACTTCTATTCGGACTCATTTCCTTCTATCACCAGTGGAGGAGAGGAGAGGACTGACTCTCCTTGGTTGTGCACACCAAATTTGTGGGATAGGGGGAATTAGGTTAAAATATTAATTAAAATTTCATTTAATTAATAATTCCACCTCATAACGCCCCACCAACTCACCTGTAACGCCCCGACCCCAGCTACCCAGAGTCTGTGCATTACTTCGTAACATTGGCATGATCACAAAAGATCAAGTCTCGAAAGACCGATTAGTTTAGTAGCCTTGGAAACACTAGATACATTCATAAGTCTTTCATTACATCAAAATTAAACAAGCTAAAATAACATGGTCTTCATAGTCCACACTCATATCTTCACTAACTATCCTTGCAAGTCAGTCATAATACACTTCTTCACATCCTGGAAAATATTTAAACATTGAAAGGGGTGAGCTCAGATGCTCAGTAAGGATAACAATATTGCGGAAGCTTTTATAAGAAAACATAAGCATTTAAGGCAATGTATAACTAAAACAAAAGCCTTATTGAACTTGAACTTCAGCATAATATGGAAAAAGTAAAATAAAATAATGCCATTACTTACTCACATGGATATTCCACTAGACGAATAATCACATGAAATATCAATAACCACTTTCATAATGAGGGAATGTATAATGCCAGACATTCTGAAAAATTTTGTCAAGGCCTCGGCCAAGACGTCTAAAATGATTAAGGCCTCGGCCAAAACCATAAATCAAATTGGGAAAGGGCCTCGGCCAATTCCACGTCTCTTTGTCTCATGAGACCTACCGATGCATCGAGGAGCTATAGCGGGCTCCACCCGTCACATATTAAGTCCAATACATTCCTCATATGAATAGGTTTAAACATAACATAAATATTCGTATTAAAACTAGCATACGAAATGTCAACAATTTCTCCATAAACTATGGATGGTATAAAAATAACATATCCACAATCAAATATTTCACAAAATGTTCAATGGAAGTTTTGTATCACAAATCAATTTCAATTAAACTTAAAACCCCTCAAAGGATGTTGACATAGATGAAACCAAAGCTATTTGAGAGAAATATCTCTCCTTTTTGAAATCATTTAAAAGCCCCATAATTATAAAATAATACATTTACTTTGAAGATATTCTTATAAGCTTGTTAGGGAAGCTTCGACGGAGTTATAATGGCGGAAAATAGTCACACCCATCGTATAAGTAAAAAAAACATTCTTACCTTATATTTGTCAAAAAGGTCAAAAAGTACATTGTTTGGAAAACGACGGTAAGATTCCTTTCAAAAACGTATAAGGGTATAAATGACTTTAACCCATTTTCCATTTAATAGTAAAAATGTTTTGAAAGACATTTTTAAGAAACATGGATTTGGATGATAACGAGGTCCCAGTAGATAATTATGTATAAACAACCTTGGATAATGAAGAGGTTGTGAAGTAAACCCTTACCTTGTACTTTTCCTTGGTTGGGGTAGGTTAACCTCCTGTATAATGGTGAAATAATTGTTATTAAATTATACAAGAATCATATACATTCATATGATATCATATATGATCTTTTAACACTGCTTTGTTAACAATATCTTAGATTTATCGTTGTTTCGGGTGTTAACTTACTCGTTTTCTTTTATATGTTTTGTTACGTAAGTCGTGTTTTTCATGGATAGGTTGTATCTTATTCATATCCAGAATGATATCATGTCCTTAAACATTATTTTTAAATCATCAAATGATAATTATTCTTGAATGGATACGACGGAGAATGAATCTCATCGCGTTCGTGGAGACGGTAGTCCGTACGTACGCACGAGCGACAATATCATTATTTTGATATTAAAATAATATATAATTGGATAGTATATCATATATACAGAATCATTATCATGTTATATTTATTATTTACATGAATTACATATCATTATTATACCCATCTAAATAATAATATATTGAATAACAATTACACCACGACGTGGAGACGGTAAGCCGTACGTACGCACGTATGGTGACATGTCATTCAAATGATGGGTAGAATACTGAATATGTTTGTTCCATATTTATAATAACATCACAGTATATAGAATATACTGGAGTTATAATTTTAGAATTGAAATAATAAACAAAGAGGGAGTGGAAGAAGAAAGAAACTTGAAAGAGGGTGATGAAAATGTTACCTCTTCTTCGGGTTCTTCCTTTTGATTTGATCAAAAGGACTCCTTAGGATGTCTTTCTGACTAGAGTAAAGCTTCTAGGATGAAGGGAGAGAAGTTGGGAGAGTATTTGGGCAGGGGTTGTCCGAACCAAAAGGCTTGGAAGTGTGAATAAGGTGGTAGAGGTGGGGGCCTTTTATAAGAGGAGAGGAGGGGCACTTTTGGAAAGATTGAAATGTTACATTATTTCACAATGCTTTTCGGATTCTAAAGGTCCCACACTTATATAATTCGAGGATAAGGTGATAAGGTTTCTAAACCTCCTCATCCAATAGGCTTTGGACAAGTGTAAGCCTCGGATTTTGCATTATCTTCTCATTTTATTTAAATCGTTAAATAATGAGGTCATCGCTGCATCATAATGATGTCATAAATAATTTAATTTATTTAATGTCTAAAAATTATAAAAAAAATACTATGATGTAGGAAATCTTTTGATATTTCTAATTAATATTTATAGTCAAAATTTGGACTTGTGTAACCCCACTTAAAAACTGTTTTAGTAAAATAACTCATGTTTGTGTCAATTTAATTTTAACATTAAATAAATATATATTAATGTCATTTTCCAACTAAAGTGGCTCCATGGGGTCCCCAAGTTGACCCATGGGTTTTCTTGGTCGTCCATGACTCATCCAATAGGATTAGGACAAGTGTCATGCTCATCTCATATTATTAAAACATCATTTGTACCTTAAACTACATTAATTACCTCTAACCGCGATTAAGAACTTAAAAGTTACTATTCACCAAAAAATTATTTTAATCTCATTGAATCAAATTTTACTTCTTAATGAAAACCATGTATGTAGGATTTTTGAAAATCAAATCACAGAAGTGGTAATATTTCATTTTAACGAAAAATCAGTTTTTAACAACCACTTAGTGGTTTCACTATTCATCAAAAATTGAAGTTTTTCAGAATAAGGCCAAAATTTCACCCTAAGATATAATTGATATTCCGAATTCAAAAATGATGTCTATTTTAAAAAATTCCAAACATATAAGTTGTATTAATTAATTTTATAATTAATTCCCGCTGTTACAACAAATAGCATGTTTTTAAGAAACAATTTATATCAAAAGTTTGGCAATTGTTTATGTCCAATTTCAATGTTAAATTAATTCTAATGACCACCATTGGATAAAATGCTAAAAATATATTCTAATTATACTTTAAAACCACTAAATATTATAATTTATCACTATAAATTATTTTGATTAAAAAAGTTGTTTTAAGTATTTTTCACTATTTATAAAAATTTAGAAGTTCTCAGAAAAATACCAAAAATTCAACATAGGCTAATTTCAATATTCCGAATCCAAAAATGAAGTCCATTTTGATAAATAAAATTTATAAAATTTCAAAAAGTAGGTATTACTATTCACAACGGCTAGTTTAATTAGTTGTGGTGTGTGTTAGAGCTCGAGGTTGCGTACAACACACGCTATTGCATTATTCGAAGGGAAACGTACAGTGGAAGCTTGGGGTGTTACATTCTCCCCTCCTTCAAATAATTGCGTCCTCGCAATTTCTAGGGTATTACTGCATAAAAAGACTCGGGTGGTTTTTCATCATAAATTCCTC
Organism: Viscum album; assembly: GCA_963277665.1. NCBI lineage: Eukaryota > Viridiplantae > Streptophyta > Magnoliopsida > Santalales > Viscaceae > Viscum > Viscum album. The sequence goes on from OY728123.1 coordinate 988,685,227, forward strand.
AGGTTCCCACGTTGCCTCTTCCATTTTATGATTTCTCCACAAAACCTTCACCAGACGAGTCGTCCGGTTTCTCAGCACCTGCTCCCTCACATCAAGAATCCTGACGGGCTCTTCACAATAGGAAAGATCGGGTTCCAGTTCTGATTCCTCATAGGTGAGTACATGCGTTGGGTCAGGCATGTATTTCCTCAACAGAGATACGTGGAACACATCGTGAACTTTGGAGAGACTTGGCGGCATTGCCAAACGGTAAGCTACAACCCCAATTCGTTCTAGAATTTCGAAAGGTCCGATGTACCTGGGACTCAATTTACCTTTCTTACCAAAACGTATGACTCCCTTCCATGGAGATACCTTCAGGAAAACATGATCACCGACTTGAAATTCCAAATCCTTCCTTCGATTATCGGCATAGCTCTTCTGCCTACTTTGAGCTGCTTTGATGTGATTTTGGATTACTTTCACCTTTTCCACCATTTCCTCCACCAGTTCTGGGCCTACAAGTTTTCTTTCACCAACGTCATCCCAACAGGTTGGTGTACGACATCTCTTTCCGTATAACGCTTCATATGGTGCCATCTGAATACTCGAATGGAAGCTATTGCTATAGGAAAATTCTACCAGTGGTAAATATTGATCCCACATACCCTGAAAGTCAAGAGAGCATGATCTCAACATGTCTTCTAAGGTTTGAATAGTCCGTTCTGATTGTCCATCTGTTTGAGGGTGATAGGCAGTGCTCAAACGAAGTTCAGTATCCAAGGCCTTTTGAAGACTTTTCCAGAATCTTGAAGTAAAACGAGGATCACGATCAGAAACAATCGATAGGGGTACTCCATGAAGTCTTACAACTTCATTAATATATAGTCTTGCTAGACGTTCAAGTGGTAGATCCTCCCGTATAGCCAGAAAATGTGCTGACTTAGTAAGTCGATCAACAATGACCCATATTGCATCATTCCTTCTAGGAGTCTTTGGTAGTCCCATGACAAAGTCCATCGTAATATTATCCCATTTCCACTTAGGTATGGGAAGAGGTTGCAATACTCCACCAGGATGTTGCCTTCCAGCTTTCACTTGTTGACAAACCATACACCTCGACACAAAATCAGCAATCTCCCTCTTCATATTGTCCCACCAAAAATGTTCCTTCAAATCTCTATACATTTTGGTGCTCCCAGGGTGTATAGAGAAGTTGGAACTATGAGCATCATCCAGCAATTCCCTTTTTAGATCAGGTATATCGGGAACACAAAGTCTCTTCCCGAATTTCAAAATTCCATCCTTATACACAAATTCCCTCAATCTTCCATCATTCACACCTTTAATATTCTTCTGAAATTCTTCATCATTGGTCTGAGAACTCTTAATCCTTTCTAGTAATGATGGTTTGGAAACCATTTGAAAAAGCATTGATGTTTCACCTTCCCTAGTTATTCCCATGTCCATATTCACTAGATCCAAGAAAATTGGATCCCTTTCAATTCTCATCACATTCAAAACTCCATGGTCTTTTCTACTCAAAGCATCTCCCACCTTGTTTGCCTTCCCCGGGTGGTAATGTATCATGCAATAATAATCCTTGAGTAGTTCAAGCCATCGCCTTTGCCTCATGTTGAGTTCTTTTTGTGTGAAAATATACTTCAAACTCTTGTGATCAGTATAAATCTCACATTTTTCACCATAGAGGTAATGTCTCCATATCTTTAAAGCAAAGATCACAGCTGCTAACTCAAGATCATGAGTAGGATAGTTTTTCTCATGAATTTTTAGCTGTCGTGATGCATAGGCAATGACCTTATCATTCTGCATAAGGACACAACCGAGTCCTTTCTTCGACGCATCACTATAAATAACAAACCCATCATTCCCTGATGGTAGAGTCAATACAGGGGCATTGACTAATCTTATCTTTAGTTCTTCAAAACATTCTTCACACTCTTTTGTCCAGACAAATTTAATCCCTTTACGTGTGAGCTTTGTCAATGGGTTAGCCAATCTGGCAAAATTCTGGACGAAACGTCGATAATAACCTGCTAAACCAATAAAACTGCGTACCTCAGTTATACTTGTCGGTGCTGGCCATTCTTGGATTGCCTTGGTTTTAGAATGATCAACGGAAATTCCATCCTTAGAGACAATATGGCCAAGAAAATAAATCTCATGAAGCCAGAATTCACACTTGCTAAATTTCCCATATAATTCATGTCTTCTAAGAGTCTTCAGGATAATGCGTAAGTGATTTTCATGATCTTCGTGGCTTTTGGAGTATACCAAGATATCATCAATAAATACCACTACAAAGTCATCAAGATATTCCTTGAAAACTCTATTCATTAGATCCATGAAAACAGAGGGTGCATTAGTCAATCCAAAAGGCATTACTGTAAACTCGTAATGCCCGTACCTTGTTCGAAATGCTGTCTTTGGAACGTCTTCCTTCTTCACACACAACTGATGGTATCCAGACCGAAGGTCAATCTTTGAAAAGTATTGAGCTCCATGAAGTTGGTCAAACAAATCATCAATGCGAGGTAGGGGATACTTATTCTTTATTGTTATAGCATTGATCTCCCTATAATCAATGCACAACCTCATAGATCCATCTTTCTTCTTAACAAAAAGAACAGGGGCTCCCCAAGGAGAAACACTAGGGCGAATAAATCCCTTATTACTCAATTCCTCTAGTTGTTTCTTTAGTTCAACTAATTCCACAGTGGCCATTCTATAAGGGGTCTTCGATATGGGCCTTGATCTAGGAATTAAATCAATGGAAAACTCAACTTCTCGTTTTGGAGGATGTCCAGGTAAATCTTCCGGAAACACATCAACATATTCTCTCACAATAGGTACATCCTCTATTTGAATATTCCTTTCCTCATCCTCAGTAATTTCCTTCTCTTCCTACCCAATAATTGAATTTAGTTGAGTTACTGGGGGTGGATCTAGATAAGAATTATGTGGCGATGATTCTGCTCTAAAGATAAGGTGTTCCTTATCATCATCATCAAGAATCGTAACCTCTTTCCTCTTATAATAAATTTTTGCATCATGGTCCGAAAGCCAATCCATACCAAGGATTATATCAAATTCAATCATGGGTATGACGATGAGATCAGCAGGTAAAGAACATTTAGGTGCTCTAATGGGAACTAATCGACAAAACTTTGTTGCAACAATACTTCCCTTAGGGGTTTTGACTGACAACTCCCTTGTTAAATCAAATTGTAAATATCTAATTTTCTTAGCAAACTAGGAAGATATGAAACAATGCGATGATCCAGAATCAAATAATGCATTTGCTAAACTTGAGGAAACCATTAAATTACCTGCCACCATGTCTTTCGGAGCTTCCACCTCAGCAGTAGTGATAGCATAAGCCTGGCCTTGATCCCTTGACCTCTTCTGAGGTAAGTTCCCCTGACGCTTAGGACATTCATTTGCATAATGTCCCTTCTCTCTACAATTATAACATTCCATGTTGACAACCGCTTTCTTTCCCTTGCATTCATGAGCTTGGTGGCCTTTTTCACCACACTTGTAACATACTCCTTTTCCTTTTAGACAGGCACCAGGGTGCTTCCTACCACAATTATCACAGGGTGGAAATTCATTTCTACCCTTCTTCCCTATTTCCTTATTTCCTTTCCCAGAGTTTTCAGCGGATCTCTTCTTATCTTTCTTTGATTTAAAGTCATAAGACTTAGAGAATTCCTTTTCCGTCTTGATAGCGCACGAGAAAATACCTTCGTATGAAGAGAAGGTTTGTGATACTAAATCTCGACGGAGAAATGGTTTCAACCCATCAAAGAAACGATCAGTCTTACTTCTTGGGTTACGTATGTAATCTGCAGCATACCTTGCTAACCTTGTAAAGTTAGCCTCATACTTTGCGACATTCTCATCCTCCTTCTGCCTCAGACTCAGAAATTGCCTTTCCATATCCGCTCGATGGTCTCGAGGAAAGTATTTTTCTAAGAACAGCTCTTTGAACTCCTGCCATTCCATGTTTGTTAATTCATCATCTTCTTTTGTGTTTTGAATTAGTGACCACCATTGATCGATATCTCCAGTGAGGCGGTAAACTGCCATGAAAACATTCTCCCTTTCACTACTCCCCAAGGCATGGAATATTTTCTCTAAGGAATTTATCCATTGCTCAGCTACTATAGGATTTGTACTCCCATTGAAGGTTGGCGGTTGTTGCCTCATGAAACGGTCTAGCATTGATCCTCCACGTTGCGGATCAGGGTGCTCCATACGAGTAAGGTTGTTATTCATAACCTACGTGAGTTGTCCCAGTACGGTGAGAAGCTGATCAGCACCAGTTGTATCACTAGCTCCACCATAATTATCCTGAGCAGGAGGGCAATCCCTACACGGAGTGCGTGCATTGATACGGTTTCCATTCCTTCCACTAGGCGCCATTTCTAAATAATGGCATAAACTAGATTAGTTCATGAATCAAAATACATAATTCCATACTTGTAAAACACTTAACATAAATTGAACTAATTATGGATATAATCCATAATTATAAAAATGTTTTCTTTGAGGAAGTATATACTCGTAACCCTTCATAGTGGTTTGTAAAGAAAATGGGAATTATCCAAAGCATATCCCCCGGGAGTGTCGTAACCAAGAGTGCAGCAAGGCCCGTTGTCGTGCACCAGTTCCCGTTCGAGTCTAGCTCAAAGCGGTGTTTTCGGGTTTTACCCCTAGGTACATCTATGCTAGAGCCGTCTCTACCTGCTCGTATCCAGACAGGGATGTATTGCTCGGAAAACTCACAACATCTCTACAATACCAAAATTCTAGGAAGTTCTTCTATACTAATCCTCAAAGTCTATCTTCGGGATATGTGCTCTAATCAGAGTTTATCTAAATCTAGCTTCCAAGGTTAGTACTAAACTGCCTCTGATACCAACTGTAACGCCCCGACCCCAGCTACCCAGAGTCGGTGCATTACTTCATAACATTGGCATGATCACAAAAGATCAAGTCTCGAAAGACCGATTAGTTTAGTAGCCTTGGAAACACTAGATACATTCATAAGTCTTTCATTACATCAAAATTAAACAAACTACAATAACATGGTCTTCATAGTCCACACTCATATATTCACTGACTATCCTTGCAAGTCAGTCATAATACACTTCTTCACATCCTGGAAAATATTTAAACATTGAAAGGGGTGAGCTCAGATGCTCAGTAAGGATAACAATATTGTGGAAGCTTTTATAAGAAAACATAAGCATTTAAGGCAATGTATAACTAAAACAAAAGCCTTATTGAACTTGAACTTCAGCATAATATGGAAAAAGTAAAATAAAATAATGCCATTACTTACTCACATGGATATTCCACTAGACGAATAATCACATGAAATATCAATAACCACTTTCATAATGAGGGAATGTATAATGCCAGACATTCTGAAACATTTTGTCAAGGCCTCGGCCAAGACGTATAAAATGATTAAGGCCTCGGCCAAAACCATAAATCAAATTGGGAAAGGGCCTCGGCCAATTCCATGTCTAGTTGTCTCATGAGACCTACCGATGCATCGAGGAGCTATAGCGGGCTCCACCCGTCACATATTAAGTCCAATACATTCCTCATATGAATAGGTTTAAACATAACATAAATATTCGTATTAAAACTAGCATACGAAATGTCAACAATTTCTCCATAAACTATGGATGGTATAAAAATAACATATCCACAATCAAATATTTCACAAAATGTTCAATGGAAGTTTTGTATCACAAATCAATTTCAATTAAACTTAAAACCCCTCAAAGGATGTTGACATAGATGAAACCAAAGCTATTTGAGAGAAATATCTCTCCTTTTTGAAATCATTTAAAAGCCCCATAATTATAAAATAATACATTTACTTTGAAGATATACTTATAAGCTTGTTAGGGAAGCTTCGACGGAGTTATAATGGCGGAAAATAGTCACACCCGTCGTATAAGTAAAAAAATATTCTTACCTTATATTTGTCAAAAAGTTCAAAAAGTACATTGTTTGGAAAACGACGGTAAGATTCCTTTCAAAAACGTATAAGGGTATAAATGACTTTAACCCATTTTCCATTTAATAGTAAAAATGTTTTGAAAGACATTTTTAAGAAACATGGATTTGGATGATAACGAGGTCCCAGTAGATAATTATGTATAAACAACCTTGGATAATGAAGAGGTTGTGAAGTAAACCCTTACCTTGTACTTTTCCTTGGTTGGGGTAGGTTAACCTCCTGTATAATGGTGAAATAATTGTTATTAAATTATACAAGAATCATATACATTCATATGATATCATATATGATCTTTTAACACTGCTTTGTTAACAATATCTTAGATTTATCGTTGTTTCGGGTGTTAACTTACTCGTTTTCTTTTATATGTTTTGTTACGTAAGTCGTGTTTTTCATGGATAGGTTGTATCTTATTCATATCCAGAATGATATCATGTCCTTAAACATTATTTTTAAATCATCAAATGATAATTATTCTTGAATGGATACAACAGAGAATGAATCTCATCGCGTTCGTGGAGACGGTAGTCCGTACGTACGCACGAGCGACAATATCATTATTTTGATATTAAAATAATATATAATTGGATAGTATATCATATATACAGAATCATTATCATGTTATATTTATTATTTACATGAATTACATATCATTATTATAACCATCTAAATAATAATATATTGAATAACAATTACACCACGACGTGGAGACGGTAAGCCGTACGTACGCACGTATGGTGACATGTCATTCAAATGATGGGTAGAATACTGAATATGGTTGTTCCATATTTATAATAACATCAAATTATATATAATATACTGGAGTTATAATTTTAGAATTGAAATAATAAACAAAGAGGGAGTGGAAGAAGAAAGAAACTTGAAAGAGGGTGATGAAAATGTTACCTCTTCTTCGGGTTCTTCCTTTTGATTTGATCAAAAGGACTCCTTAGGATGTCTTTCTGACTAAAGTAAAGCTTCTAGGATGAAGGGAGAGAAGTTGGGAGAGTATTTGGGCAGGGTTTGGCCGAACCAAAAGGCTTGGAAGTGTGAATAAGGTGGTAGAGGTGGGGGCCTTTTATAAGAGGAGAGGAGGGGCACTTTTGGAAAGATTGAAATGTTACATTATTTCACAATGCTTTTTGGATTCTAAAGGTCCCACACTTATATAATTCGAGGATAAGGTGATAAGGTTTCTAAATCTCCTCATCCAATAGGCTTTGGACAAGTGTAAGCCTTGGATTTTGCATTATCTTCTCATTTTATTTAAATCGTTAAATAATGAGGTCATCGCTGCATCATAATGATGTCATAAATAATTTAATTTATTTAATGTCTAAAAATTATAAAAAAAATACTATGATGTAGGAAATATTTTTAGATTTATAATGAATATTTATAGTCAAAATGTGGACTTGTGTAACCCCACTTAAAAACTGTTTTAGTAAAATAACTCATGTTTGTGTCAATTTAATTTTAACATTAAATAAATATATATTAATGTCATTTTCCATCTAAAGTGGCTCCATGGGGTCCCCAAGTTGACCCATGGGTTGTCTTGGTCGGCCATGACTCATCCAATAGGATTAGGACAAGTGTCATGCTCATCTCATATTATTAAAACATCATTTGTACCTTAAACTACATTAATTACCTCTAATCGCGATTAAGAACTTAAAAGTTACTATTCACCAAAAAATTATTTTAATCTCATTGAACCACATTTTACTTCTTAATGACAACCATGTATGTCGGATTTTTGAAAATCAAATCACAGAAGTGGTAATATTTCATTTTAACGAAAAATCAGTTTTTAACAACCACTTAGTGGTTTCACTATTCATCAAAAATTGAAGTTTTTCAGAATAAGGCCAAAATTTCACCCTAAGCTATAATTGATATTCCGAATTCAAAAATGATGTCTATTTTACAAAATTCCAAACATATAAGTTGTATTAATTAATTTTATAATTAATTCCCGCTGTTACAACAAATAGTGTGTTTTTAAGAAACAATTTATATCAAAAGTTTGGCAATTGTTTATGTCCAATTTCAATGTTAAATTAATTCTAATGACCACCATTGGATAAAATGATAAAAATATATTCTAATTATACTTTAAAACCACTAAATATTATAATTTATCACTATAAATTATTTTGATTAAAAAAGTTGTTTTAAGTATTTTTCACTATTCATAAAAATTTAGAAGTTCTCAGAAAAATACCAAAAATTCAACATAGGCTAATTTCAATATTCCGAATCCAAAAATGAAGTCCATTTTGATAAATAAAATTTATAAAATTTCAAAAATTAGGTATTACTATTCACAACGGCTAGTTTAATTAGTTGTGGTGTGTGTTAGAGCTCGAGGTTGCGTACAACACACGCTATTGCATTATTCGAAGGGAAACGTACAGTGGAAGCTTGGGGTGTTACATCACCTCTAACCAAAACTACCAGCACATTTAACTTTATGTCTCGCTTAGGGAAAAACAATGTTCTAAACTCAACTGAGGTCTCAACATTCTAATCCGAGACTTTTCTCAGGAGTTACCCATGCTTCAAAATAAATTTCACATGCATGAAAAAATATATTTAATATTTTTAAAAATCTACACTCTTAGAATATCTGGGCCCAAGATTCCTACACCGACTCAGCACTTGGCTTTGAAAATATTCTTAAAAATATTCAAAAGTATTACATTTCAAACCCAAGTCACTAAATTCTCCCCAACATAGGGATTTTCATCCCCAAAAATCAAAATCCTAGTCATAAGGAAAGGAAACTGAGATCTCCGTTGGAAGTCCCACACTAGTGAGCTCACCATGGGTTCCCATGATGCTTACATGAACACACTCAGGGGAACCACTAAGTCCAAACCACACTTATGTCTAAATCCATCTAGGTCAACATCGTACAATAATAAGATCATGTCTCCTCATCTACGACTGGTAGAAAATAACCAAGTACTAAAATCTATCTATAGTCATAGAGTCGAGTAGTTCACCACCTCTCAAACCTGTCGAAGATACTAATGCAACCCCATAGTTCACATCCACCCCTGGATGAACTTCACCATGACTTCCTCAAGAATCTTGCGTTCATGGTTGACATCGAGCTTATGAGGGTACCAACGAATAAAAAAGAAACACCTCCACACCCACTAGTGTAATCCTAGATGAGTATGGATGGTAGGAAACCAATCCAAATTGTAAAAACATCGTAGGGTTGAATTCTACCATTATGGAACAGTTCTACGTAAGGATCTCCCTCCACTAGGGCTTCTAATAAAAAAGGGTCTAGAAGAAAAACTCCACTGGAAAGGCCATGGCATATTCCAACACTCCATCATTCAACCTCACACCGAACACAAAAGTTTAAGGAACACTTCCACCACAGCTAAAAACTATTCTCTTTGGTTGTAACTAACTCAACTTCATGGTTTTGATTGATTAAAAAAAATGAATCTCGGTGGGGAAAACATCCTTTTTTCTCATGAGTCCAAATCTACATAAAAATGCGCCACATAATCCTTGATCTTAGTACATAAAAAGTGATGATAAGAACATAAGGGTACTAATGAACAATAAAGGGATACCCAAACACTCTCACTGGGTCTTACTGGGCCCTTTTTCAGAAAAAAACAACTTGTCACTAGGCCCCGAACACACAAGTCAGTGTGACTCATTCACCACACCTCTAATACCACTCTATCATGACCCGAACCGACATTCCTGAGATGCAACTCCCTAATCCCTTTTCAAATAGGTCAGGGGTTGGAAACTAGCACTGAGTAGGCATATCACAAAAATGGTAGGCCTTTTCCTAAAATACCTATATGCATGCACCCAAAAACACATCAATGCAACAATACATAGATATAAAAAGCTGTAAAATAAAATGCATGCATACAACTATACCAAACTGGAGTACAATAGAATTTATAAAAGAATAAAAAGGAAAAAACACATGCCCAATAAAGTAAAACAATAAAATAATCCAACCAGCTCAGAAGGAGGGGATCACTGTCAAATGAAACTACCAGAATGATCCTCGACCCATCTCTAGTAAACACCTCAGTTGGTAGAGCTCACTAAGCTCCACCTTCCTAAGGTATTTCGGGGACTCTGTTGAAAGGCCTGTGGTCTGAACAAGACAAAAAATGTGTAGACCAATCCCATGTTGGGGTGATTATAAGAATACTAAGTAGGCACCCCAAAAATCCAAATGAAAAATGGAGCAACTGAAAGATAACAATCCACTCAACCTAGACAGAGAGAACCTAATCGAGTGAGAAACTATATATCAAACCATCCTCGACTATACATGACTAGTTACCTTAGTCTACAAGGGTGTTAATGTTGAAATGTGAAAACCCCACAAGAACTCTTAGAAACCACATAGATATAGTTGTCTCAAACTCCAAGTAACATGAGGTTCTGACCTCATAGCTAGTGATATGATTATACTCGAAGTCTCAAAGGTAACACACAACCAAGATATCACACTCCACGAGCTCATCCATTCCAGATGGATCCCATCCAAGAGATACAACCCATAAGGAAAAACTCACTAGATCTAGATCTAATGTCCAACAATAGAGGTCCTACCATCACTAACCTACATCCAAAACAATGCTTTAAGAAACCCAAGTGGAGAGGCTCACCACTGCACATAGTTAAGGTAGAATTTATTTAAACTATACATCGTATGAATCCTATATATCGAGATATAATTGAGGGACACACACCTCGCCACTACCCTACAATCAAGGGAGTACCAACTTTTAACTAACCCACGAAACCTCTATCGGTCCTGTATGGAGTGGATTTCACCTCATTCCATTGAGGGAGAACTAACTCAAATGGAGGATCCACTCCCCACAGATACTCGGAGAAAGGGTAGTACTACTTCATAGTTGAGGACCCATATGCAGGTACAATTAGGGATTACCAATATGTGGCTAGTGGACCCACACCCTGGCATGACTTGGGAGTACCACTCAACCAAATCATTTACTATGGGGACCCACACCCTGACATGACAGGGTAGTACTGACCCCAGGCTAGAGGAACCGCTTCCTGTTATGATAGGGGAATACCAACTCTTCCATAACGTCATGTAGGTCTGACCTACACCTTGGTATGATAGGGGAGTTTCGACTACAAGGATAGAGGATCCACACCCTAACACGATAGGGGAGTACCAACTCTATCTATGCATAATGTCTGGAGGACCGGTTCCCTAACATGGTAGGGGAGTACCAACTCCACAGATAAAGGACCCTCCCCTGGTCCAATAGGAGAGTAACTACTCTATATTTACAATGAGTATGGAGGGACCACACCTTGACTTAATATGGGAGAGCTATGAAACTATACAAATGATATGGGGAATCCATTCCATAATCAATTAGGGGAGTACCAACCCCAAAAGAACTACCCAAAAATATAGAACCTGCACCCATAACATGGGGATTCCCATATCTACCAAATTAAAGAGGTTAGGGAAACCTTCTCCTTGATGTCACATGGGAGTACCAATCCCAACTTGTATCTTTACAAACTAAACTAATCTACAACATCAGTCAATCACTGTTAAAAGAAGCATCACACTTATCATACCTCACATTGTAACACTTCCATGGGTAGGGGACCCATGCCTTGATACAATAAGGGAGCATCGCTTTGTCCTAAAGACACCAGGGGACCCACATCCTAAAGTGAAAGGGAAGGGTATTGAACCCGACGTCAACTCAGTGATCCACCATGACCACTCCCAAGGTTAAGCACCAATACAACAGCATCATGCTCAAACCATGCCACCTCATATCTCATAGGCCAAAATAGAGTATACCATTACCTTATATGTGAAAAAATTATTAGGATCGGCTACTCACAAGCCTAAATCTGTGTTCTAGAGAAGGAAATATACCAGGTGGAATATCTCAAAAAGGTATCAAGGAGTACACAATGTTCACTGGGGTCCACAAGACATGTGAACCTACCAAATAAATTGAACGTGTATCCTATATACTTTTTTTCCAACCCATGTAGGGGTACATGGAATGTACATCTAGTACAAGGCATGTCCCACTTCACCCGGACCTTGACGGTGTTCCTCTTCCACATGGCCAGCCAACCGTGTCCCTCACACACTGTGTATCCCTTACTACATGATGTGTTCAGGTTAAATGGCCACATGGATATGTGGTTTGATCATGTGTATGTCCAAAACCCCATGTTCATCTAATTTGTCCATGTACTTTTACACAACCATGTACTACTACATGGATAACCTTGACCATGTCCTATGGACACACAGGGTGGGTCACTACACGATGTGTAACTGTAGTACACAATGTGTAGTCCCCCAAAAGTTTTCTTCCTGAACAAGAAGGGATACAAAATGTGTCTCTCTGGACTACATGATGTGTATATGTTAATTCCAGATGGTGATTACCTTAGAAAATGGATGATTCTCTCTAATTCACCCCGAAACCTATAGATCAACCTAGGAGGGATCTCTAGCAATTGTAATTTGGTCTCTACAACCTCAAAATAGAGCATAAATAAGGGGATCAGGAAAAAAACTAAAAAAATACTACATTGACGGTGAAACATTGAAGATTTGGGTGTAGAACAATGCTTGTATCATGATTCTCCTTGATTTGATGACGATTGACGTCAATAACAGAGATCAATAGTGGTTCATCGATTCTATTCGGCCTTGTTTCTATCCGTCGCCAAAGTAGGATAGGGGAGGAGTGAATCTCCATGGTTGTGCACCCAAAATGTGTGGGGGAGGGGAATTAGGTTATAATATTAATTAAATTTTCATTTAATTAATTATTCCACCACATAGAACCTCGCCAAATTGCCTCCAACCAAAACTCTTGGCATGGAAAATTTTATCTCGTGCCTAGGGAAAACACGATGTTATGAACTCAAACACTGTCTTAGAATTTCAATTCATGAATACACTCAGGAGTTAATCATGTTTCAAAAGAAAATGCGTGTGTGTGACAAAATATATTTGTTATTTTAAAAAATCATTGTTCAGAGGCTCTTTGGGCCTCAAATTCTCATGCTGACTCAGTTTATGGATTCATAAATATTCTTATAAATATTACAATGTCTTACAGGTAAAACCCAAGTCACTATATTTCATGTATCTCATCTTTGGAGGTTTGTACCCAATCCTGCACATGTCTTCGAGTACAAGGATGGTGGGTTGGAGCCCGATGCATCTTATGAAGAGCATCTAGTGAATATTATAGACCAAAGTAAAATTTTCTTATGAGGGAAGATGGTACCCCTTGTTTGGATTTAATGGCAGCATAGACGGATCTAGGAGGAGACATGGGAGTGCAGGTCTGCTGTTTGAGCTGAGTGGCCTAAGTCGTTAAAGAAAGACTACTAGAGTTACTTCTTAGGGATGAGATGCTGATAGAGGGGGGGGGAGGGATTGTAATATCCTCATTTTTAATGATAATAAAGTTCTTTTTTTAAAAAATTTATGATTGTTTTTATGTGTAAAATTTCATTTTTCAATAAAAATAACTTTATAAATGATTTCTTTTTAAGTGAAATCATGTAAGGGAAAAAAACCATGTTAACTCATTTGAATATTCTATGGAATATTTTTGGAGTTAGGAAATGAGTTGGTGTGAGATTCCAAATCCCATAAAGCCTTAGTAATGATATAATAATAATATTAAATATATATTTTCACACACATAGTTTTTCTTAAATAATGGAATATCTCCAAAAAGTGTCTCAGATAGGAAATCTAAGACTGCCACAAAATTCAGAACATGAGATTTAACCTAGGTATGATATAACCTTTTTATGTGTTGGGTGTTTTGTAAAATTTTATGTGAGGGTAACTTCTTTCATATTTTTAATTTATTTTTGAAATAATAGAACACCTCCCAATTTTTTTTAGATAGAAAATATATGCATGTCATTGTTGTAATAGTGGGTTCCCTAGACCCAAGTTGATTATTAATTTTCGATTACCATATCATGTATACACTGAGTTATACATTATTTACAATTACCATTGTAGTGTTTATATTTTTGAATCCACTATTTAAATAGTAATGCACAAAGATTATTTTTCATATCAAAAGGATATAGTAGTTCCCATGCTATAATAAGAAGATTGAGATAACATGACATTAATCATAAACATATGTCCTATGGTCTAGATACATCAAACTGAATTTTTACAATTGATATATGACTATCAAGTGTTAGGGGATGATAAGCATCAAGACATATATTTATGAAGTTCTCACTTGGAGATCTATAGTAGATGAGATCATGAGGACATGCCTTCCAATAGGAACACCACATATTTCAGGTGTATTTGGTTTCTCCTATATATGAACATGTTTATTGGTCTCCTGACTTGAGATCATATCATGTGTCCCATTTGATCACATACTTTGATGCAAGGAAGAAACCATGAAAATAATGTCATTGTGAGGTAGATTTTGTTGGGTGCATCATTGGTGGTATGACATTAGTTAAATGGTTAAGATATAATTTTTGCTTCTGAGATTAGGAAGTGATATCATGGCCCTAGATGATTAGGATGGTATTTCCTTTATAAATCCTTGGCCATGGTTTTCAGAGGTAAGTCTATCTACTTTGATCAAAAAATAATAAAGTTAGAATGTATGATGGAATTAGTGTGTGTCCTACTTCATGAGATACCGCGAGACAGATATTACATTACAAAATATGTGTTTATAGGATGGCTGTCATTTTTTTGACTATTCATTATCTCTTTTGGGGTCTCGATGGGTTGCTAGAATATTCTCTTGGTCTGTGAATACTCTTCATTACTATCGAGATAAGGTCTTAGAGGGTCACACACAATAGTGCATTGAATATTCTTCCATATTCTTATTAATATGAATATTGGACATGGTGGGACCCACCACAGGGTCCGAGAGTTGTTCAAGTAACCGATTATTGATAAATAAATAAATTAATTATTATTCAAGTATATAATAATTGAGTTTAATTTGCTATTAACATTCTTTTTAAGTGTTAATAAATACATGGAATAATATTATATGAATGAATATTATTTTAATATTCAAGGATTGTTTAATATTAGTAGGAATTATGAGTTGGGTTAATGAATCAGGTATATCATGCAATATATATAATATATATTATAATTTTGTGATAAAATGTAAAAAAAATTTATGATGTATTTAATTTTTTACAACTATTTACTTATTGCTTATTTAGTGGATGTTAAATTTACGGGGTCCGAGAACCCTATCTCGGTATTTTTTATAACCACTATATAAGCATGAGAGAGACTAAATTCTAGAGACTGATCATTCCAATGGAATGGGAACGTCTCTCTACTCCCTCTTCATAAAGAGATAAACCCTATCTCTGAGCGATGGATTCAAGAACACATTCGATGAATCAAAGGGATGAGATCAAGGTGATTGTCACGATGCCAAATGATTCATCGATTCTCCACACTAACACCCATAATTCGACGAATGATGATTGAATGGATTCTTGAAACATGTGTTGGATATTTAGAGGGTTTTGAATTCAGATCCGTTAAGAAACTGTCGCTGGTGAAAAGGTTTAGTAAAGCATGCTTCATTTTGAACAAGGTATTTATTTAGTTTTATTTTTGTGCTTCGATTAGTTCATGTGAGATCCTAGACCGCTATAGGGGCTCAAATTGCTGGAGATTACAAGTTTATTCATTCTGGTGATAAAATTTTGAAATACCAGGCCCACCGGATTTCTCTGCATTAGCAAGTACCATCAATTGGTCTCAGAGCGATCATGTTAATTTTCTAAGATAAGAAAATTAAAACTACCTTAAATCAAAGTAGATGGATTTAATTTGATTCCAATGGATCTGACAACACTACAATCCAATCTCAGATTACCATGTTATGGCCATCCAAATTTATTTATAGATTTTTTTTTCTTTGATTTCAGGTATTATAATTTGAAACATATATTTTATATGTGTTTAATGTTATCAAATTCTGGTATCTGGTGGGTTTTCTGTGGATACCCTATTTTCTGGAAATACAATATGTACTAGACAAGGTTTTGGACAGAACAATATTCTCTATCCAGTGGGATAAAAATCCACACATTTTTTGAATTATTATTATTTTTATTTAAAAAATAATTTTAAAATGAAAATCAAATAGGGGGAGGTTCATGGGTGAAATTCCTATTTTAGGATGTTTGAAAATCTAAGGTAGTGAGTGGTGTGACTTTGGTGAAATTCGACGAACTATTTTTTTAGAATACCACTTTTGTCTTTGGTGGTGTGGTTGATGGTGAAACCTTATAAATAAAAAAAAATTAAAAAAAGGATAATATCTTATCTAGAAAGCATGGTGTCCCCATCCTCCCATCTCGTAATGACCAGCTTGGTCCACCCCTTTCTTTCCATTCAACTGCAGGCAAACTTGTTGTTGCCCTATGGACACCATACTAGTCCCACTACTGGTGAGCCTCTTGAGCACCGTATCTATCATAGGTCGACCCCAGGCCTCCGTTCTGTGCTGATTCCATCGCCGCCTGCCCCTGTATAGCACTTTCTGACCACCACTGTCCTCTGACTGACCATGACCCCATCATATCCCACCATGGATGACATACATGAGCCCCTACAGTGGTCACCCCATCTAGCCACTATCGATGGCCCGGTTGGTCGACTTACCATGAACCTAATGTCACTGAACCTCATTGGAGTTACTTGTGACCACAACTCACCAATACCTATGTTTAGGATTTTTTTAAATGCGTTTAAAAAAAATTCTAAAAAACCGCATATGTTATTTTTTTTAAGCCGCCTTTGCTCCCCCGCGCTGCCTTTGGCCCGAATCGATGACATGACAAAGGAAGTTGGGGGGAGGCCGCCTTTCACCTATGCATATAGCAGCATCAGTGATGCTGCCTTGGACTGAGCTCTCTATAAAAGAGCGTCCCCTCTCTCCTCACTTGATCCTTGCCTTCATCTCCCCTAAATTCCCCCTATCTCTCTCTAAAAAATTCATTTTCTATGCGAGTTTTTACGAAGCTTCATTTATAGGTATGTTTCTTTATTTAATTTAATTTTTTTATTTATTTAATTTAATTCTTCTTAGTTTTAAATATTTCATTTTTAAGTAGTTGAGGTAGTTCTTAATATTTGGTTATTTAGTTTCTGTAATTAGTTATATATAGTTTGAAATAATTATTGTTAGTAGTATAGATTAAGTATAGATTAAATTAGGATTAAGTATTTTGAAATTTTGGTAGCTAAAAGATTATGTGGTTGTCTAAGCAATTAAATTCCTTTCTAGATATAAAAAAGTGGATGTGGCTCTGGCATAGATATACCTAGGGGTAAAACCCAAAAACACCACTTTGAGCTAGACTTGAATGAGAACTGGTGCATGATAACGGGCCTTGCTGCATCCTGGTTTGACACTCCTGGGGGATATGCTTAAGATGATTCATATTTTCTTTATAAACTACTAAAATATCTAAGAAAATAAAAATCAAATTAGTCTATTTATAAATGATAAAATGATAAATATGATGTTATAGAATTAAATAAGGACAAAAGCATTAACGAATTAAAGTTATTATTAGTTAATTATAATTAACTAATGAATATAATATTATTAATGATTAAATAATAAATAATTAAATAATAACTTAATAATGATTAAATAGCGATTATAGAATGATTGATTAGTTAAAAACTGTATTAAGAAAATCAGTTTAAAATGAAAATTATAATTATTTAAAATGAAATGGAGAAGAAAATGTTTTAAAATGTAAAGATTGTATAGTTTAGAAATAATAGTTATTATTATACATAATTAATTATAGAATAATTAATAAATAACATAGGATTAAAACATGGATCTATATAATGATTAGCTAATGATATTGATGATTATATAAAGTGAAATGAAGAAGAAAAAACACATTAAATAAAAAGGCACCCTAAAATTACATTCTAATAAATATCATATGGTCAAACATCAGTAGCATATTTTAGGTTATAGAAAGGTGCCCTAAAATTATATTCTAATTAATATCATATGGTCAAACATCATTGTTAATATTTGTTACACTATCATAATTTTGATGAAAGAAACATTTTTGACGTAGAGAGTCATGTTTGCCTGTGTGTACTGCTATGGGGAGGTTATTCAAAATGAGCAAGGAGCTTCTTACAGTATGTAACCAATTATGGTGGTTAGTACTGCTGATTGTGTAACCATAAGTGACCTTCAAGTGAGAATTCATGGTTCCTTAAATCTGGGACCCGATCAAGAGATCATGTCTATGAGCTATAGAAATTTTCAATTCCTAAAAACACTGTGGAATCTATCTTTTCCATTGGTTGCTGATGCGCAGTGGGTCTAAGCAATTAATTTATTTTCTCAACGATCAGATGGTACCATGATGGAGTTATACATTGATGTTGCTACTATACAACAACAATGTCCAGTTGTACGATGATGTAGAATTACAAGAGTGTTTGAAGACAGTCCACCTCTTGAAATTGAGTTTATTCCAAATAATGCAGTGAAGAGGACAACCTAGATGATCTCTTGGATATGCATCTCAATCCGAATTCTGATAAATATTTTATTAATGACGGATCAGATGGTGACAACAAAGTTGATTAGGAGGAACCAACAGAAGATAGGGAGGAGGTTTTGAGAAATGCATTAGTTTTACATCAACCTTGACCTACAATAATTCATCCACCACTCTTTTCATATTGGTCAGAAGTAATGACATGCATGCCTGAATTCGACAATACTATTCTCACACTGACAACTAAGTTCCCTGGAGTTGTACTAGATAGGTTTAGTGAGGTGAACACAACCTTATATATTGGAAGAAAATTTCCTAGTAAAGATGCCTTAAAAATCATGATAAAGAGATTTCATATTGAGAGACACTTCAACTATATAGTTCACAAATCATGCCATAGTAAATATGTTATATGGTGTGATAAGTATAGGGATGATTGTAGATTTCACTTGAGGGTGATTCTAGACATTACATTTGGAGGTTGGAGAATCTCGAGGATTGAGGTGGCTCATACTTGCATTTTGCCAAGCCTCACACAAAATCATACCTCATTGGATGTAGAATTTGTGTCATTTATTATTGTTTAGATGATTAGGACATGTCAAGATGTACCAATAGCCCTTGTGAAAGAGAGGATTCAACATACATTCAGTTATAATATTTCCTATAATAAGGCATGGATGGTGAAATAAAAGGCAATTGTGATGGTCTATGGTGATTGGGATGACTCATATCGGGTATTGCCACAATTGCTAGCCATACTGAGGCATTATAACCAAGTTGTATTCCATCTGGATATAAACAAACACGTGTCTCATGATAATCGACTTGATCCATCTCGTGTTCAATTTCATTGGTTGTTCTAGCATTCCTTTCCTATATCTCCACATTTCATTTCTGCAAATAGTTAATTCAGATTGATGGAACATTTTTGTATGGAAAATACAAGGTTGTATTGTTGATTGCGGAAACCCAAGATAGAAACTGTTCACCTCTTCTGATTTCCTTTTCCATTGTAGAGAAAGAAAACTATGAATTATGGAGTTGGTTTCTGGCGTGTATCAGCAACCATTTCACCAACGTTCGAGGTGTTTGTTATATATATGATCGCCATCAAGAAATTAATGAGGAAATCAATGAGGATCCTAATACATGAAGATACCCAAATTCATATCATTGGTTCTGCATTAGACACATTTCTAGCAATGTGCATAAAAAATTCCACAACGAACCGATGAAGAAGGCAATTACGAGGCTTGTTACACATTCTATTTGTTCTGTTTTACTATTTAAACATAAAGATAAAATCAATTTATGTGAAATATCATCTATGTTTTGTAGCATATGAGTCGGACCAATGACGGTTTGAAGAACATTTCAAACAAATCCGTCAGGCTAATCAAAAAGTTTATGATTATATGATGCAGATTCCAAAAGAGAAATGGACATTGGTATATGATGGGGGGAAGAGGTACAGACACATGATGACAAACATTGTGGAGTGAATCAATGGTATCTTCAAAGGTCTTCGCAATCTACCTATAACTACCTTAGTTCAGGAGAAATTATATTGTTTCATGAAGTACTTTGTGGATAGATAAAAACTACCATCAAGCGGAATACAGTAGGGGATATGATATGGAAGACACTTTCAATGAGAGATTAAAAAGAATATTGAAGAAGCTTCTAGTTATCATGTCTGTCTCTTTCGAAGAGTAGAATTCTGATTTGAAGTTCAAGAGTGTTCAGACCCCATCACAAATCGCATCGGTGAAAAAATGGTGTTATTATCGGAAATAAGGCAATGTCAATGTGGAAACTTTTAGGCCTTACTATTTCCATATACACACGCCATCGCAACATGTTCCTCTGTAAACATATCATGGGAAGCATATATTGATCCAGTGTACCAGATAGATACCATTTCTAACTATTATGCTGCACCATAGACACCTATTGAGGAGTATCATTATTTCCCAATGCCTGAAGTCCATTCAATAGTGATACCCGACATGAATCCATTACATCCTTGTGGGATACTGAAGTCCAGTAGGATGTATAATGAGATGGACTGGCCTCAAGAATAAGTACAGAGTTTGTGATGCATGATATGTCATAAAGAAGGTCATAACCAGAAAAAATTCCCGAACATTGTTGGGTCAAGTTCACAGTCTCATCCATAATAATGTGTTGTATTCATTGTGAAATTCCCATATTGTAAACTAAATGTTATTATCTATTCTTTTTTTCCTTGGTTTTCTAAACCCAAAAAACATCTTCCCTTTTCCATGGTTTTTAGTTAAATTATGTGTGATATTTTAGTAAACTATTCTATAAAAAAAGTACAGTATCATAATGATTAGCATAAGTTATTCAATACATATAATTAGATAAATTCAAAAAACATCATTACTAATTGACATGGTTTATCTTAATCCAATCCATAAATAGTTAATCATAAAGCTCCTCCAAAATATGTCTAACCAAATTCATGACCCAATATTTTAGATAATATAACTTATTTCATAATAATATTCTTGATTTCAAGAAACAAATTTCACCTTATTCCTTAAATAAAATCTGAGATAATATAATTTATTTCATAAATCCAAAGGCAGAACACTTAACCCATATTGTAATGTAAATGTTATTAACCCAAAAACATGTTTTCTAAACCTTAATATTAAAATTTGAAACTATAAACCCTCAAACCTAAACCCCAACCCAAAAACATCTTCCATTTTCCATGGTTTTTGGTTAAATTATGTGTGATATTTTAGTAAACTATTATATAACAAAATTACAGTATCATAATGATTAGCATAATTTATTCAATACATATAATTAGATAAAATACAAAAAAATCTTTACTAATTAACATGGTTTATCTTAATCCAATCTATAAGTAGTTAATCATAAAGCTCCTCCAAAATATGTCTAACCAAATTCAAGACCCAATATTTTAGATAATATAACTTATTTCATAATAATATCCTTGCTTTAAAGAATTAACTTTATCCTTATTCCTTAAATAGAATCCGAGATAATAGAATTTATTTCATAAATCCAAAGGCCGAACACTTAACCCATATTTTAAAGTAAATGTTATTAACCTAGAAACATGTTTCCTAAACCTTAATATTAAAATTTGAAACCCTAAACCCTCAAACCTAAAACCCAACCCAAAAACATCTTCCCTTTTCCATGGTTTTTGGTTAAATTATGTGTGATATTTTAGTAAAATATTATATAACTAAATTATAGTTTAATAATGATTAACATAAGTTATTAAATATATATAATTAGATAAATTCCAAAAACATATTTACTAATTGACATGGTTTATCTTAATCCAATCCATAATGTTATATTTACATTTTACACTTACGACTCATTTCATTTGTTTATAAGCAGATGGATGATACCATACTACTCACTCAACAACCTACCCATATTTCACAGGCCGTGTTAGAGGGTAGTCCAGATCGATTGGTCAAGGTGCGCTGAGTGCACCATTTTCATCACAGAGAGCCTTCACATGCCTTTAGACCGTACTTGTGCCATGCTGGCTTCTATGGCCTCACCGTATCTGATTTAAAATTTGTAGAACATTACTTAATTACAGCCCTCATTGAGAGATAGAGACTAGAGACACACACATTCCACCTACCTGAGGGAGAGATGACCATCACCCTCGAGGATGTGGCACTGCTTCTCAGTCTGCCTATCTAGGGGAGACCCATTATTGGACTCACTCGTGCAGCTTGGCCAGACCTTGCTCAACGCTTGTTAGGCGTTGATATTTTGTCTGACCGTAGGGATACAGATGGATCATCCATATCTATGCCTTGGTTGGAGCCGCAAATTCCACATTTATAGGATGATGATGATGAGAATACTGTCATGCGTTACGCCTATGCATATATCTTACGACTCATTGGCGGGACCATGTGTACTGATCACTCAGGGATGCACGTGCATATGATGTATCTACCCCTACTAGAGGACTTTGATCAGGTTGGGACGTACACCTGGGGATCAATGTTCTTGGCATACACATACAAATCATTATGCAGGCTATCCCATAGGGACCGTACAAGTCTCAGAGGATGTGTCATCCTTATTCAGATGTGGGCATGGGAGCGCATCCCAGCATTCCGCCCTGACCTTGCTGGTTTAGCGGTCGAGATGGAGGTGCTGCATGATGCTCCGCGTGGATGCTGGTATGATAAGTCATTTCTATTGGTTTCTGATTCTACTATGAGTTATTGACTATAATTTATCATTATTTTTCACTATCGTTGATGTATTTTACAGGTGGTTTCAGTGACACAATTTTGAAGAGGTTTCGAGATGACATTTGGGCGTCTATAGACTACAGTTGGACTCTCTCTTACCTGATCAGGTATATATATACAATCTATCATTGTCTAAAATATTTAATAATAGAATCAATTTTGGTTTTTAGTTAGGTTCTTTTTTGACAAAATCATTTGTCATTTCATATTTTATGGCTTCCATACTAGAGTATTACAGACCTATTTCCAGCATAATGCATTGTTGGTCTTGAGGATGCTATGGCTGTAGTTCCCCTCATTCACTTCCATATTATTGAGTGGCAACAGCCTGACAAAGTCATGTGCCAGTTTTTCCATACTTAGCCGATTCTATTACCATCGAGACAGACAGACCGACTTCATGGGATGAAGTTGGCTGGGAGGCAGCATGATGACTGGTCCCGAGTACATGACAGTTTTATCGACTGCTGGTGAAGACGTGCAGAGTTTCGTATTCAGGGTCTTCCTATGAATCGATTCTCTCTTTCGGTGCAGGTTGACTATACGCCATGGTATATACTGAAGTCTATACTGTATCTTGCCCAACCTGTCATAGAGATACAGAGGATGGTAAGTCAATAAAATTCCATTAGTTTTTTATTGAATTATTTTCTAATTCAATTTGAATATATTTATAGGGAAGTCACACAGAGCAGCTTGTTCGCATGAGTGATGAAGAGGAAGAGGGGGTCTTTAGCCGGGCAACCATCCATGCTACAATGCTGGAGGTGAAGGAATCTTTTTTTGCACTTTCTGGGAGAATCTTTGCGCATCCGAATCAAATAGAGGAGGTTCCAGCCCTAGATGAACATCCTGCAGCTGCTACTGGTGCTGAGGAGCCATGAACATGGTGACACAGATAGTGTCGTGCTGCACGTGAGGCCTCACCTATTCCATAGGCAGAGGTCGGCCCTCTAGTAGTTCAGGGTCAACCGATTCAGGATGTGCCTCAGGTGGCATGTGATCCTTATTTCCTGATAGGATATCTGCAGTTCTCACCATTTCTGTCTTGGGGTATAGCTGCATCACAGGCTTGGTTCCCTACTGCGATGGAGGCAGGTCCTTCTACCACCCTAGTGGGAGAAAGATCTAGATGGAAGTACACGATGCAGTTGACAACTCCTCCCACTGACACATAGATGGAGGATGCGCTAGTCAACGTTCTAGTTCCTGATGATCAGCCTTCTCTAGGTCATCAGACTCCACTACGCACTCGTCACAGATGTCCTATTCGCAAACCACCATGTGGGATAGAATCTCCTCGCCATATACATAGGCATTGATTGTACACTATTGTTTACATGTTTTATGTCTACTGAAATAAAAATACTATTATTACTTGTTGGTCGAAGTGGAAACTAAAGAGGGGGGGGGGTGAATTGATTTCCAATTTAAGCAATGTTTAAAAAATCATTCATATTGGTCTTATAGTTTATATTATATAGGCCAGCAAAGTCAAGTACTTGAAACATTTTTAAGTTTCAAGTAGGTGTATTTGAAAGGTTATAAATAATTTTTCACCAAGATTTTTTAAGAAAATATTTTTATTTTGGACTACTAGTTATAATTTTAGGAAACGTTTAAAATTTCATTCATATCGGTATTATAGTTTATATTATATAGGCCAATAAAGTCAAGTACTTGAAACATTTTTAAGTTTCAAGTAGGTGGATTTGAAAGGTTATAAATAATTTTTCACCAAAATTTTCTAAGAAATTATTTTTATTTTGGATTACTAGTTATATATTTAATAAATTTTTAAAATTTCATTCATATAGGTCTTATAGTTTATCTTATATAGGCCAGGAAAGTCACGTACTTGAAACATTTTTAAGTTTCAAGTAGGTGGATTTGAAAGGTTATAAATAAATTTTCACCAAGATTTTTTAACAAATTATTTTTATTTTTCGACTACTAGTTATATGTTTAAGAAATGTTTAAAATTTCATTCATATCGGTCTTATAGTTTATATTATTTAGGCCAACAAAGTCACGTACTTGAAACATTTTTATGTTTCAAGTAGGTGGATTTGATAGGTTATAAATAAATTTTCACCAATATTTTTTAAGAAATTATTTTTATTTTGGACTACTTGTTATATTTTTAAGAAATGTTTAAAATTTCATTCACATCGGTCTCATAGTTTATATTATGTAGGCCAGCAAAGTCACGTACTTGAAACATTTTTATGTTTCAATTAGGTGGACTTGATAGGTTATAAAAATATTTTCACCAAGATTTTTTAAGAAATTATTTTTATTTTGGACTACTTGTTATATGTTTAAGAAATGTTTAAAATTTCATTAGTATCTGTCTTATAATTTATATTATATAGGCTAGAAAAGTCACATACTTGAATAAAAGATAAATTATGTTGAAACATTAAGTTTTATTTATATATATATACATAACCATACGGACATAATAATAAAACATTAAAATTTTAAATATATAAAAAATATAAATAAAAAAACTATTTTAGGGAAAAGGTGGAATAGACGATGCCGCCTTTGTAGCGTATTTTTTTAACCTATGTGGTTTTTCATATTTTTTTTAAAAACACATTTAAAAAAAATTTTGCGTGGTCACAATCACTAGTAAACCCCACTGCATCGTGCTCGGGCTCAGTTAGATGCTGGTTGTGACCTCTCAAATACCATCACTAGATGCTGCCCTAGTCACATGTAACCCCCACCCGAGGTACCCCTACCATGTTCGTCAGAGAGACACACCCTCCGAGCTTGTATTTGATGTGAACCACCTTATAATGGGATTAAACATATTTTCCAGACCTGGAAGGGGTCAGGTCAAGTCTTCCAAGCCCAGAACATCACTGCACGGGGCCTTCCTTGCCTGGAAAGGGTCTTCGGGGTTATGGATTAACCTATAATGGATTTGGGCAGGGATTTCAAGATTCAGGGAAATTTTATATAATCAAAAATAATAATTTAGTTATTTTTTGATTTAAAAATAATAATATTTTAATATTATGAAAATTTAATTTAATTATAGTGTTAAACTAAATTAATTAATTAATTTCATTTTTTGAATAAAAAATAAATTAATGTTCGGACCGAATGAGATTAAATTATTTGAATTTAAATAATTCATTTAATTTATTTAACTACCCTCAGAAATTAAATTTATTGAAATTTCATTTAATCACACTTTATTTTACCCCTTAACTGGTATTGAGATATTGAACAAACTTGTGAATGTCTGGATAGTTTTATTTAATTATTACATTCGTGTTCTGACTATAATAATTTGTTTTATTGATGGTCTTTGAATCGTAATTTTTTATTCAATATATATAAGGTACTTCACATCCATCAATATCTATATGTATTTTTTGCTTCCCGATACCCCCTCTCATGTACCAGAGTATTGATGTAATATTGATGATGACATTATAAGTCATGAACTGTGCCAAGTTGAGGTGAAATCCAGATGAGAAGTGGACACACTGGATCAGGGATGAGATGCTTCCTGCGTAAAGACCTAACTCAAGTATGATTCCCCTAGGTCACGGTTAATCTAGTGAGTTTAAATGGATCACCCAATTTTAGATGATCAAGACCAATCAGGTAATATTATTTCCTTTATGAATTGTTTATTATTTTATGTATGTGTATGTTTACATTGAAAAACCACATAAAATAATAAATAGATAAAATTCATAAAGAAGCGATGAATGTATTCTATTTATTAATGTTTAGTTGTGAGCGTGACAATATAGTATGAAAATATTTAATAGAAAAGGATTAAATTCATTATTAAAATATTTAAAAAACCCTCAAAGAATTATTAAGTCATAAACACCTTCCATCATTTGAATTTGAACAAAACTGGGTGTATGGGGTGCTCATCAGTCAATGTTAAGTGTTCCTCATACTACCAAGGAGTTCTTATGGGACTAATGAGTTAACTTAACTAAAGTTGGTAGAAAATAAGTTTCCAAAGATAGATTTTAAAAGCTTTAGATTCAATCATTGAGTAAATCATTTTTATGATTTTGGAATATGGGAATTCACTTAATTGATTGAGGAACTATGATTTAATGTTGTCCCCTAGTCAAACACATAAATTGAACTCTATGAGTAGTGGATTAACCAAATATTATAGACTATTAAGGGATGTTTTGAGGATCCTTTCCACTAGAATACTCAAGTGACAAAGTATTCCGATTCTATTATATAGGGTTTCTACAGTTTGATAAAATATCAAGAGACATTTAATGATTAGATTAATTGGTAATGTCTAACTAGTAATAAAGATAAAATTACTAATCTTATAGATTTTATTTTTGTAGAATATATTAAGTAATACCATCAGTACACTGTGGTAACTATTAGAAAAAAATGTCTAGATAGGCATGAGTTTCCAAGAGTAGTATTGGCACTTAGTATTTTTATATCATATTTCCATCACCCACATCTGATGTGAGTTGTGGATGAAATATCATGACAAGGATGATTTCATATGTTGTCTCATCTTTGAGAATCTTACGGGGAGAAAGAAAAAAACGATATTAATGGGTGATTATTACATTGGTTAAGTATAAATATGAAATATGGATCATTATTTTTCATTATATCAAATTATTATCTCTTTATCACACATATACTCTAGTTTTTTTAAGAATAAAAAATGAACAAAATGGAGAAAAACACTTCATTAACTTTGTGTAAATTTCTCCAAGTAAATAATAACTTAAATAATGTATATTATATAGATCATATGGAAAACAAGTTGAAAGAAAAGGAAAAAAGGGCAATGGAAAGTGTGACACCAAAGGAACATTCACAATTCCATTCAATGAAAAGAGGTTAGTTATCATACAATAGGATATATTCTTCGCATAAGGATATGGATGTTTAAATGGAATGGACCGAGTTAGAGAGGAAATTAGTCACTTTTTATTTTGAAATATTCATCAATATAAAAAGTAATGTTTCAGTTATACTTATTAGGTGTTAAATAAAATATTTCTGTCACATATATTTATTTTAATATTGTAACTAAGTAAGTAATGAAACATTACAAGAAGTAAGATGTGTGCTCCAAGAAGCTAAGAAAGGGTGGTTCCTAAGTCATTAGTGAGTAGCATACAACTTCTAATTTCCAAGTAAGTGGTTCAGATTGTAATTTTTTCAAGTATTACAAAAAAAATCATCTCAAGTTTTTTTTTGAAATAAGGAGACATTTTTCCATTTTGGAATAAATTTTGTTTGTGGTGTCTCATACTCAACCAATAGTTCAATGATTCACGAATCATTGGAAATATGTGATGAATATGAAATGTAATACTTTTAAACCCAGTTTTGGACATATAATTATTTTTGAAGAAAAAATAAAAGTTATCATGGATGAACCTAGAATGGTTTTATAATATTTGGAGTTAAATCACTTAGTTATTATTGACACACTTATTTACTTAGTTTTTGAAAATAAAACCTTTAGAAATAAAGGTATGCCACAAAACTTTCAGAATTAGTTCAGATAGATGAATGAACTATTCCAAGGGTATGATAGTGGTAAATATACTTAATAATATTACTTTAAGTGTTTAAGGAATGTGAAAGTTAATTATGGTATATGAATGGTTAGAAGATACTAGTTGCATTGGGCCCACATGCTGAATAATATCTTGACCAGACATTCAAGGATCATTATAACGTAGCATGGAGTAATTCCTAAATGCGCATTACCTTATCTATATCAAATCTATGATGATAATAAGGAGGATAAATGACAAATATTACATGTTAATATTGATAAATAAAATGTATCATGGATCAATTATAAAATTCATATTTCCTTAGACACATCAAAGACATGATGTAAGTAAATGGAAATCAATGATAAAACTCATGCATTATAGAGAATTCAATTTTTTGAGACATGGTTCACAAACTACGGTGTTATCCCATAACCATATACCAAATACAATTACAAATGGATATCATACAAGTTATATTTTTATAGAAATAACTTATTTCATAAGAACATGTGTTTAGATACTAAGAGTTTTTTGTGGATTTAAGAAATCTTGCATTAAGAGAAACACAATGTGAAACTAAAGTAATTATCCTAAAATTTTCTCAGGATATTAAAAAATCCCTATGATAGAAAATTTATAGTCAAGTGATCGACTTCATTTCTATAAAAGGGTGCACATATCTATTTGAGATAGTGGGAGAAAAATTGACTTGGATTTAGTCGATGATAAATATTCCAAAATGGTTTTCATGGGAACAAGTAGCATAAGAGTTGTGGAAGGGAATGTTCTAGAGACACGTACTATGTACGAAGGATAAAACCATGGTGATGGTTTTATATTCACCATGGCTGGTGATAAATTATTCATTTAGAATAATAATTCCTATAATTAGGTATCATATGAAAATTATCTAAAATTGATATAATAAATTAAAATTCAATAATGGATTACATGTATCAAAGAACAGGGGGCTTAGTATTTTGAATACTGTGGTGGGTATTCAAGTGAGAGTATACATGGATGGTACAAGCATGGCACCAACAAGTCTTAATTGGTAATACCATGTCATTATGCCTAAATCCATTATAATTATTCTAGTCATCACTAATTTCTATGATCATTATATTGATAATTGTATGTCAAGACTACCAATTGTGGAAGGTGTCTCTACAACGCAACCAGAAAGTGGTGGTGACCTCATAGAATGCCAATAAGGGGTGCAATTTACTGAAATCCAATTTAGGATTAAAGTAAGCAATATGATCATAGAAAATTCATTTTGAATGAATATTTTCCATATGTTTACAATAGCTTATTGATATCACTATGGTTTTCCAAGTAAAACATTTTTGATAACATATAAAAAAAAACTATTGGTCGTATGGTTAGTCAATACTAGAATGAATATAACTCTCCAAATATTGAATTTTAGTATCAACTTAAGTTCAAGTCAATAGGATCTACTAGAATAGATCTAGTGGTTTATTAAACCAATTAAATAGTACATATACTTACAAGGTGTTGAAAATACAAGTTAGAATAATTTGAGATAGAATCATCACCAATGCCACATTGTATAAATCTCTCTATATATGGATGTATGATCCGTATGATGAGATTAATGTGGAGAGTTTAATTCTATATGATTCTATATTAGATCAATCACATATTACATGTTATACACTATATATTTATATTTCCAACATATACTTAATGGTTGGAAGATATCAATTATATTCAAGAGAACTACATAGGAAGAATTCAGAACTATCTAATTATTATTAGACAAGTACAAAAAGGCACGCACCTAGTATATGGAGAGGAAGGTATGAAAGTTACAAGGGAAAAACTAGTATTACTTTATATCCATATGATCTTATATCATAGTTAGGATAAGTTAATGAATGAGACAAGATCATATAATCTAGTGGTTGACATACTTATAAATACTGAGTATGTTGTAGCTTAAAAGGCAGTTAAAGAAAGAGTGTAGATTACCCAATGATTTGTTCTAGTTCTTGGAAACACAACTAGTACGTCAAGTTTTATCATTATGATAATTATATTACTAGTAATATCTAAGATATCAAGTTATGATGATGGATAAAAATGAATACACTTTGGGATTACTTCTCTTGAGGAGTCTTACTCGAGGAGGTGTTGTAGTACATAACATAATCTCCATGTAGCAGAAAACATGGTAGACCCAAAAACTAAAACCATGAATCTGTAGAAAAATGATCTTAATCATGCGAGAGATAACAAGTATAGTCATCAATTTGGATCTAGTTAAATGGGAGTGTTGTAATAGTGGGTTCCCTAGACCCGATTTGATAATTATTTTTTTTACCATACCATGTATAGAGTGAGTCATACATGATTTACACTTACCATTTTGGTGTTGATATTTTTGCATCCACTATCTAAAGGATAATTTCCATAGACTATTTTTCATATCAAAAGTTTATAGCAGATCCAAATCTATAATTAAAACCTATAGATATTATGAAATTAATCTTAAACATATTTCCTATGATCTAGATATATCATACCGACTGGGAATAGTTTTGTATGACTCTCAAGTGAAGGGGTCTCATAAGCATTAAGACTTATTCTCATGAAGTTATCACTTGGTGACCTCTAGTAGGTAAGATCATGAGGACAAAATTGACAATAAGAACACCACATGTTTCAGGTGTCATTGGTTGTTCGTATCTATGAACATGTGTATTGGTCTCCTAAATTGAGATCATAATCAATGTGTTCTATTTGATAGCATACTTTTATGCAAGGTAAAAACTATGATAACGAATTAATGGTGAGGTAGCTTATATTGGTTGCATCATTGGTCTTATGACATTGGTTTAATGGTCAAGATATAATTTTTCACTTTCAAGATGAGGAAGTGATACCTCAGACCCAATTTATCAAGATGTTATTACCTTTATAAATCCTTGGCCAAGGTAGTGAAAGTTAAGTCTATATAGTTAGATTAAAAAATAATAAATCAAGAATGGATGATGACACAAGTGTACATCTTACTTTATGATATATCAAAATACAAAGAGATTATATTACATAGTTTACGTTCATAGTATTGTTGTCATTGCTACCACTATTCCTTATCTCTTTAGGGACTTGATGGGTTACTTGAATATTATTTTTATCTATGAATATTATTCAATGCTATTTAGATAAGGGACTAAAGGGTCACACCCAACAATGTATTCAATATTCTTCCCTATTCTAGTGAATAGGAATACCAAACATGGTGGGACCCACTATGAGGTTTGAGAGTTGTCCAATTAATCGATAACCCAAAAACATATAAATTCATTATTATTAAAGTATAGAATAATTGAGCTAAAGTTTTTTATTAAAATTATTTATAGGTTTTTAAGTAAATACAATGAATAATATTATATGAACAAATATTATTCTAATATACAAGGTTTGTTTATTAATAGAAGGAATTAAGAGCCAAGTTAATGAATCAGGTTTATTATGTGATATATTTAATATATATTACATATATGTTATGAAATATAAATAATATTTATGCCAAATTTAGTTCTTCATAATTATTTATTTGTTACTTATTTAGCGGACGTTAAATATACGGGGGCCAGGGAACCATATCTGGGTATTTTTTTCAACTACTATATAAGTAGGAGAGAGACTCAATTATAGAGACTAATCATTCCAATTTAATGGGAGTCTCTCTATCCTCCTACTTCCTAGGGAGATAAAGTCTCTCTATGAGCAATCAATCCAAGAATGCCTTCAATAGATCGAAGGGACAAGATCGAGGTGATCATCGCGATGCCTAAGGATTCATCATAGCTACGTGCTAGCAACCAAAATTCAACTAAAAATGATCACATGGATTCTTGAATCATGTATGTCTAATACAGAGGGTTTTTTACTTTGGACGCTTTATGCAATGGTCACCAACATATAACTTCAATCAAGCGCACTTTATTTTGAACAATGTATTTGTTCAGTTTTATTTTTGTGCTTCGATTTATTCACACGATATCATAGGACCTCTACCAAGGATTAGATTGTGAGAGACGATAAGTTTTATCACTTTGGTGATAAAAATTTTAAATCCCCGACCTACCGACTTTCATTGCCTACCTCGATACCATCAGTCAATAGGTCCGTAATTCAGGTTTTACCAAAGGTGCTATATAACCTTTGTGTGTGTTAGGTGTATTGTAATATCACATGTGAGGGTAATTTATTTGACCCCTTTTTAATTTTTTATATTTTAAAATTTAAGTTCATTTTTTAGTCTACATTCTTCAATTCAAAATACCTTCATTACTTCACCCATTTTATTTCAAAAACCACTGAATCAACACCATTTTGAATTATTTTAGTTTTCAATGCCTTGATCAGAAGGAATTAATGACTCCACATTAACAATTTGGTTGAAAGTGTGGATTAAATTGGGCTTTTGATTTTATCTTATAATAAACAAAGAATGTTTATGTGGTGAGTGTTCTAAAATTGTTGGACTATGTGTCCTTCATTCTAGATCGATCTAAAACTCTTCTTCATGTGACAAGTAAAGCCTCACTTATTCATTTTGGGGTTTTCATTCGGTTTAAGTCATGTAGAGAAATTATTATTCCTCTCTCTATGTAGGTGTTATGCACATATTTTTTCCAAGTTTGTGTGTTTTTATAATTATAAATGGATAATTTATAACAATTTATCATAAGATAATTATTCTTTATTAGAGTTTTATATGTCCATGTGTTCACCTAAAATGATAATTTGAAAAATTATCTAGGATAGACAAATTATCATTGTATGTGATATTTTATTTCTTTTTGAAATAAAATAGATGGTTTTGGTTATAGGAACCTCTGATGAACCTTGAACTTTGACGTGTCAAAAAATATAATAATGACCATGAGGAGTTATTATTAATAGTTGGGGTTTCAAATACAGATTTCGAACCAACATGGTGTTTTATTCTTGTTGTTGACATTGATTACTTTGATGTAAGAAGTTCCTTACCTTCTTGGGCTCTCATTGTACAAGTTTCCAAGGTATGATTATTGTGTTGGCATATTGGATATACATGATGGACTTGTGATCGCATGTGGGTGTGTGTGGGACCCATGATACCGTGACTTTCTTTCATGAGACTATTGAGATAACTAGATTTGATGATGATGTTTGATTCATATGTTTGATATATGATGATACTATATTTAGCATGACATGTGCTATGGTTTTTATCATGTTATGACTTGTATTGTTTTCCTTTGGAGGATTGGTATGTTGTAGACAATACAGGTGGTCATCATTGTATTATCACCTCTTCAGGGGTACACACATGGGGTTCAATAATGATGACAGTGAAGCATGAAATCCTTATAACCTAGTCTCTACTCGATGCCTTGTGGATTTATGAGTAGTTGGTTGATACTCGATGCCATGTGGATTTATGATTATTAACCGATTAGTTTTGGATTCCTGATAGGTTACTCACTCAATGCTTTATATATTCCGAGTGACTCACTAACATCCATGTGGTTGGATTTGAAATATTATCA
This sequence comes from Viscum album, assembly GCA_963277665.1. Classification (NCBI taxonomy): domain Eukaryota; kingdom Viridiplantae; phylum Streptophyta; class Magnoliopsida; order Santalales; family Viscaceae; genus Viscum; species Viscum album. The sequence goes on from OY728123.1 coordinate 988,719,299, forward strand.
TCATATCATATATTTTCCGACATGGAGTTGAAGAAGGTACGACTAGGGGTTTTTACTGGCCTGGTTGGCACATGACCACTTTGTTTTAGATCATATGTATACTTGTTACAAAATTATTATTATTATGGAATATACTATCATACGTGTGTACACTAGGTTAAGGATGATTTTGTGGTGTCCTACTGAGTATTGTACTCACACCCTACTTGGGTATTTCGACACGCTTGTATATTTCATGGGGGATTTGAAAAAGGGAAAGGTCCCTATGGTGGAATGCTAAAATGAGGAGCCTAAATCTAGTGGTGGACTGAGACAGACACTAGCGAGACCCACAATTTTTCTTTATTTTTCCAGCATTTACTAAAGTAGTTAGATTACCACTTTGGTATCCCATTTATTTATCTGTCATGTATTCCAATATCATTTCTACATTTTTACTATTATTATTTACTAATGTTATTATTGTTTTTCATTAATTATACTATGATTTGGTATGGAGGTTATAGTCTCCCCATTATTGGACTTAGACCCTTGTAATTAGTTGGCAGCCTCTTTTGTATGGAGACACGTGCATGTGGGCGTGTTGCACTCTAGATCTGACCTAGTGGTTCAGGTTGGGATGTTACAAAATGATATCCAAGAACTAGGATTTATGAAATTGTATATTCTCTTTTCCATGATCTGTGACATATTATATAGAAGTTAGGATGTTTGATACTCAGGAAGGGGAGCTCTAGTAGTGCCTATCCAATAGTATATAGTGGACCTTCGAGTTTCCATAAAAGTGGGAATTTATATTTTGTTGTTATAATTGATTAAATTTACCTTTCATGATGCAAGAGATGTTAAAATATGATTTATGGGATTTCAAGTGTCTTCATTCATAATGGATAGGCACGTATGTTCACATATATATATATATATATATATATATATACACCTATTATTGTGCTGTATAATAGTTCTTTAATTAAATGTATTTATTTGTGATATATGTTCAGGATAACTTCTTTGACCGTGTGATATATTTGTGTTTCCCATGCTGTTATGATATATCATTACTGGAATTAACTATTTTAACTGAGCATACTTTTGTGGTAGTATATATTTGATTATTTTGATTGAATTCTCGGAAAGGGGACCGAGGTTAGTGCAAGGTGGGTTATACATTGGGTTGATTGAAAACTCCTAGGAGAAACCTAACATGATCCCATAAACTGGTTAGGGTTTATCCTAAAAACTTTATTTTTTCCAAATTTTTTCCTTCAAGTTATAAAACATTCCACCTTGACATAGTCTTATGGGAATACTTAAGAAATAGGTCAGAATAATCTTGCAATGGTGGGTGTTTTTACTTAACCAATGGATGTGTAGGAAAATTCAGTTGATCTTGCTCCTGCACCTACTCTGTGGTTTTGGTAGTAAGTCCCTTCAGCCTAAAGTCATTCAATTGGTATATGTATTAGAAATATGAGTTTATAACCATTATCAAATATGATACGACTTCAACTCCATAATTGTTCATACTTCCAAGGCATCATAGTCCCTTAGGATGCTGAGTATTGGGTTGAAATCATTGTGGATATTTTTCCTAATAGATACTTTGGAGGTTAGATAAGTTAAGTTGAAAATAGGTCATTTAGGGTGAACAATACATTTCAATACCCCATATCATATATATCCGACTGAGATAAAGGAGATCAAGGTGTATCTTGATAATTTAGAGTGGAAGGGATTTATCAGGCCAAGTAGTTAACCATGTGGTGCACCTATGTTGGTCTCCAAGAAGGTAGATGATATTCTTTAACTTTTCATCAATTACTAGAAGGAAAAACTAGGAAGAAATGAAGAATAGATATCCCTTTCCTAGGATTGATGAAATTTTTGATCCCTTATGGGGATCCCAGTGGTTCTCCAAGATTGATCTTCTATCAAGCTATCATTAGCTATAAGTTAGAGAGGATGATTTTTTGAAAATGGCATATTAGAGTAGGTATGGGCCATATGAGTACTTTTTGATGTTTTTCAAACTGAAAAAACACTAATAGTGTTCATGGATCTCATGAACAAGATATTCCACTCATACCTAGACTCATTCATCATGGTGTTAGTTGATGAAATCCTTATTTAATCACCGACACCAGAGCAGTATGCTAGGTACCTTGAGATATTCCTAAATATGCTTCGAGAACATTGGAATTATGCGAAGCTATTGTATTGTGATTTCTGGATACTTGAGGTGAAGTTTCTAGGACATGTGGTGTCTGACATTGGTATCTCTTTGGTGATAGATTTTATTTCTACATGAACCACAAGATATTTTTATCATTTTTTTCATTCAATTTTACCCCTATTAAATTTAAAACTCTTCACTTGTTAGGATGAATAGATGTTCCCTATAAAAAAAATAAATTATATCGCATTCATTATATAATTTAAATGAAGAAAAACAAATATTATTTTTACAAGGTTCTTCATTCATATGGGTGACTATATCATCGTTGTGTTCATTATGATCTGACACATAGATTCTCCACTAGAGAATGAATCGGCAATTACAATTTGGTCATTCTAGTAACATCCCAAAACCATGATAGGAAGGTATTAACCATTTAAAATTTTATACTAGAATCCCACCAGGGTTATTTATACTGGCATCCCACCAGTGTTCACAGACAAAAAACCAACCCAATGAGAATGATCAAAAAACTGTAAGTTGCCACTAAAACACAAAAACTAATCTTCCTCTTTGAGCCACTGAGATAAAATGATTATTAACTTTCTCACTTACAATTAAAGTCTTCAACTTACACTAGATATAATAAATAACACTATATGTAAGTCAACTCAATATACTCTTCTTAATGAGTAAAAGATATCAATTTCACATCAACTCACTATAATATAAGAATGAACTGAATATTCCTCAACACCCTGCAAGTTGTCTTCTTCTTCTTCTCTTTATTGAAAGTATCACTTCAGCTCAAAAAATACTATATTATCATCAAAGTTCTTAATGAATGAAACCATATGAATTTTATTTTAATTCATGTAATATTTCATTCATGTTGTTATTATATCACACAATCTTCATGAAACAACACAAGTGTATATTCAATTATCTCCTTCATTCATGAGCATTATCACATGCATGTTTGTTTATGCAACAACACTATTGTGTGAAATTCACTTTATTTTTTGAAAATATTTTTACATGAACATTCATAATGCATACAATTATCCATACTATTTTATGTCTTCTTCATGAAATACTATCATAGAACACATATAACCTTCATACACTACACACAATGTTGGAACACTATTGTTTTTTAATAGGGTACGTGTGTTCTATATGAAATACTTTTCATGGTAGTATACATGACACTATCTCTCTCTGTGTAAATATAAATTCTTTAAACATAGCACTTTCTTCTTCATATAATAGTACATGGAATATTTACTTTACAAAGATATGAAGCTTGTATAACTCCACTATCTCTTTTAATAAGGTTTTATACATAGATAACCATTTTAGAACTTTTATTTATGGTTTAAACCATCATTTTTTCATGAAAACAGATCAATCTTTACGTGGTTGTGAAGACTTTAGGAAGAATGAAAAAGCAATGCATGAAATTATACTTCATGAATACAGAGCTCCCTGGTGTCTTTGTTTCAGCTCTCTCGAATATCTATCTTGGAGAGATTCATGGTATTTATAGAAAAACTACACTAAATCACTACACCGCCTTAAATGATAATGCGCACTAACCTACTCCACCTATGCACATAGTCATAGAACATACAGACTTTGAAAAATCACCATCATAAAAAATGAAGTTTTCTGTATTTGAACTCACATGTTCTCAAACCTCTATTATATTTTTCCATCATAATTGTGGGTTCTTGTGAATGTAGATGAAGTTTCATGCATAAATTTTAATCATTTTGGAACTCATCTTCAATCATCAGGAATCACAAGAAATACTCTAGAACATCTGCGGGCTTCGAGTCCGTCATTGTTGTTAATAACATAATGCATCATAGACTTTTTTTATTAATATGAAGTATCTCATAACATAATTTTATCTTCCCCATGTATTTCATAATCTCAGCTTAATATATGGATATTTTTTTATAAAGACATCCCATTGTATAAAACCCTTAGGTGGTGAGGTTGAATACAATGCTGAAAAATTGATATAGTGACCTGGATAAATAAAATTGAATGATGGATGTTCTTTTTATAACTTTTTAACAGAGATGTAGTGTACCAAAAAATAAACATCCCATAAAAAATATTTATACATTCTAAAACTCCTTAATAAGAAATCCTGCTTCACCAAGGGCTTGTGCTGACACCAAGGTCGACACTAAGATACATTGCACACATAATATATGGGGTAGGTTGCACCCACCTTCTCCCTTGTGCGAACACTGTGTGCTTCATGGAAACTCACTACCATATATATAGCCATGATCCACCTCTTCCTTTAGGCTCTATGAGATGGCTCCCTCTCATGGTTTATGTCTCCTCCCACATGTATCGTGTTGATATGGTTCCTTGGTAGTGGGTAATTGGCCTATTATTTTAATAAAAGGCCCTAATAAATGTACTTAGAAAAAAATATGTAAATACCATCTTATAAAATCAATTCCAACCCATAATATAATTCATTATATACTATTTATTTTAAATTATATAATCATCAATTCAAATTATGAACTCAAACATCCAAGACCATAAAAATACAATCTATCTGTAACTCTTCATTACTGCAGACTAATGTTGATTAATAATAATCATCAAAATATATTATTCAAATGTAATAAATAATATTAATCCTTTTAATTAAATTTGAAACATGTTTTATACATTAAGAACATCTATGTAATCATCACATTTTAAAAAATTGACTTTCCAAACTTCTCAACTTATTAACAACAAATACAGTATCACCATAATACTAACTTCAATAATCCATTTGTGTTCTTCAATCCCCCATTTGGATTTTTTGTTAGCACCCATTTCATTTTTAAATTCAATTCCTTCTTCTACCCCTTATTGATAATAAAATAAATGATATAAGTATGGGAATAAATTCTCATCTCATTCTATAAGAACATAACTTTTTATCTTCTATATTTCAATATCCTAATTTTATAAGAGATTACACTTAATGAGAGATTCGAATTGATCTATTTAAGAGAAGTATAACATAAATTTTCATAAATAAATTATTCATAAATTAATCAACTCTAAGTCTATATAGGTTAACCCAGTATATAAAACAATAGTGATCAATCTAGAAAAAATATGTCAATGAATTTTTCTAAAAGTGATACCAATAATGAAACCTTCTTTCAGGGGTTTTTAAAAATATATTAATGTAATATATTATATTATTATAAAAAATATGTTAAAAACATTTAACTTAAAAAATGTACTTACCCTTTATCAATCCATTTTAATTTTTTCATCAAATAATAAATTTCTCTCCTTCTGATTCAGAATTATTTTTTTATAAAAAGAGAAGCTAACAAACCTCTTCCTTGAAAAGATTAAATTTCCAAAATTTTAAATCACCAGATAAAGAACTTACTGGAGCTTCATATATTCATGTGATATCAATAAGGACATTTAAATCTAGTGGTGGTTCATCTTTAATCCCCCTAGGAGGTGAAATTCATCAATTTTATTCATCATGGTTGATATTCTTCAAGAATGAATTCCAAGAACATTTTTTGAAATCAAATAAAGTGTTGTCAGGAGAAAACATGTCACCGATTGAAATAAAGTACTCCATGATGAATATATTCCTAGATTATGTGTACTTTTTTACATCATTCATTTCATCAGGTATCCTATAGAATAAATTCCTCACCTGTAATTACCTGCACAAAAAAATCATACACAAAAATATTCATGGGAATAAGATGGTTATTAAATGATTTTTAGTTATATCATAAGGGATGAGATTTATTTCTAAACATAGAAAATCATTTCAATTCATCTCTTGATTTATGAAAACTATTTATGGTTTATTTCTTTTTAACATTCAAGATTTTATCATTTAAGGGAAGCATGGTCTTCTTGATATATTAGGATTTCATCATATACGAAATAAACTTATTCAATTAGTAACTAGTGATCATTATTTCTTATGTTCTTGTTCCAAATTATTAGCCAATTCTAACTACTCTATACATATGACGAAGAATTATTTTAGTAAATGTTCAAGCCTTTTCTTGTTTATAGACTATTTCACAATATCATTTTTTTCACAAGAAGTCCCTAGTACTTTACCTTTTTCTTTACTAGTTATTTTTGTCCAAGAAAACATGTTATGTATTTGTCAGCAATATTACCAGACATTATTCACCTTCCACACAGATATCTAGTAGTCATAAGGTTATACTTTCTAGAAAACCTCTCTTGAAATTCAAAATTTTCATCTTGGATATGATGTACCAAATCAAACCTTCAATTTTTTCCTAGATTGATTCCATTTATCTGATTTAGATTAGTTCCACTAAAACTAGTGTTTGTGGCCTGTTTTAAAAGGTCATTGATTTGGACTCTTCTTCCATAGTACAAGAAAAGTTTCTTTGGTGTAACATCCTTTTAAACATTTATCATGGGTATATCCTATTTCATAATTTTCTTAATCGCGTTCTTCTGCTTATACCCCAAGGAAGAATTTTCTTATTCTGTTCTTTTACTTTGCATTTGTTATAGTATCTTATTCATATAAGCATATGAATAATGTATGATTTGTACATGTCAACAATCAACATAATCATGAACACTTATATTTAAATAATTAAAAAAGTATCCAAGACACCCAAATCTATTCTTGATATATAGGTTCTTCTTCATCGGTGTCTTATGCTTCAGTTTGGTAGGATTTATCTTCACAATAGATCTAATCCACCTTAATACTAGCATACTATAATTATTATGTATTGAAAAATTGTACCAATATTCAATAGTATGATTCCAAAATTTCAAAAAAAAACCAATAATAGTTAACAAATATTGTTTTCTTCTTATGTGGTACAATCTAGCTAGATGAGACATCTTATTGTTTTTGGATAACATGGTTCTCTATTTGATATTTTTGTAGTGAATAGAAATTCTTACTCTTTTTCACATCCACATTTCTTGATAAAGTGTAATTTTCCTCAGTCTTCTTCAACTATGTTTGACCGTAATTCCTTTTGGAACCTGTACTAGCATATGAAACTGTATTAGTACAAATGAAAACATCTATAACAAGGGTTACCTATTGTAATGATCTTTCAAGTTATTTATACTTAGATAATCTAAAGATATTTTTCCACTTGAATAAGTCTTCTCAAAAGTAATAATCTTTTTATAATTACTCAGGGAAGAATTTTGGATCTCATATTTTTGTGAATATTTTTCATGGGTATTCTCCAAATTTCTGATCTTTACCTCATGCTTAATAAATTTTATATTTATAGAGTTTTTCTAGTCTTTGACTGATTTAACTATATGATCACATTATTTTTGGGAAGTCTTTAATTATGTCTCCTTTATATTTTTCAAATTGACTTCCTTTTCAATTCACTTAATTTTTAGGAAATATTTCCCATCCCCAATAATTTTATTTCTATCTTCCCATTGAATCCTCATATTCTAAATCTCATCTTCATGAATTTGATTTCCCTCTAGTATAGAATTATCTTGCTCTTTAATTATATTTTCCTTGACATCTATCTAGACATATTTAATATTCATAAAGGTTATATATAATCTATCCAATGCATGGATCACTTATTTATAATCTTTCTCAGTCAAATCCTTCTCACAAATATTTATTTTTCAATTAATCTCAAAGAAAAGTGAATATTTCATTGAAATTTTATATAGAATATTTTTTTGATTCATCAGATAGTATGAATGCCTCATCCTTATTTTTGATTTACAAATGATAGTTCATAACAATCATGGTATGTTTCTGATATTAATTAATATTATGAATCATCTAAGTAAGGGCATTCTCAGTTACTTCTTTCTCACACACATTTCTTTGCAACTATTCTTCAACATGTAGAGATGTTCATTGCAAAGTAATACAATTTTTTTTGGATTCAATATGTTGTGTGAGAATTTTTCATATTTGAAACTTCTTAGATTAGGATTTATCCATATCCTCAACTTCCTATTCATGATATGAAATTTCATCATATATTTCCATGATAAATTCTGATATATAAGTGATGAACTCAATTGGAACTTATAGATCCCTAAGTCAGATTTACCACTGAGAGGGGAAGGGTGAAGCAATGGTTTATTTTTCATTTTAAAAATTTTATCATTTCAATCAAACCTGTAGGGATGGTTAAATATTTGATCCACTATTCTTGTGTCTCTCTACCTTAAATTTAATAATGTTGTAAATAAAAAGGCACAAAACACAAGGATTTACAAGGTCCAGTACAAAGACCTACTATTTTTCTTGTTGGTTATTACCCCCAACATAGATTCTAAATTACAATAAAATTTTTCAATTATAGTGGTCAATAAATAATAACAATATATATATCATGAATCCATATAATAGGTTCTTTATACTCCATCTTATAGTGTTACTAGAATCCCCACTGGCATACTCTAGCATCTGCACAAGAGACTTATGCTCCTGAATCACACAAGATAATTATGGCTTTGGCTCCAACCAAATACTTCCACCTTTCTTCAAGGTTGATCCAATTCAGAATGATCTATTAGTATTCCTCTATAATATCACTGAATTACACTTTCTTGTGTATCTATTCATGTTCCTTCGTAGTCTTCTAGTCTTTTTCAATCAATTATGATCACATGTATTTGATCTGTTTTTTCAGTGCAACATATGCTTAGGCTATGAATCCTTCTAATGAAGTCACAGTGCACTATATGTGTGAAAGTGGTGCACACAAATTATTAAAGAATATTACATACAATAAAATCTTTAACAATGTTAGATCAATCTGTCTTATTGAATTCTTAAACACTGTTAACTTAGATATAAGCACTTATGATATTCTTCCAGAATTTAGTATCAAATAAAGTATAATTCATGCATGAATTTTATTCTATAAAAAACCTTATCACATTTAGATATGAACTTTATTATTATGTTCTTATCAATTATGTTTCCGATATCTCACCTCCTCAAGTGATTATAAACATGTGCATGTGCTCATGCACTGTCTACATTTGTTTCTCGATGAATATTTATTTATTTATTCATGCATGGATTTCATGGGTTTCATGCATTGAATGAAAATTGATACTTAATTTATATATTTAATCAAATAAAGTGCGTAATCTATAAAATTTTACATGATCTGATTATTTCCATTTCATAATAAAAGTGAGGCTTGTGGGTAATCCTCCTTCCTTCACATGAAGTGATCACAAGATGTCAAGTGTTCTTCAAGAAAAAAATAGGTGCTTTGTAAGATCTAGGTGTTTTCCATAGTTTCCTCTATGATACATTAGTTTTTTTCCATGGGTTATTCTTTAATTACTTTTCATGATCTAGATGTATTGTGGGTTACTTTTATGTGACATAGGTTGTGTCTGTGGGTGTCTCCTCATCCTCATTGCAAGAACTGTATGGATTGCGGGTGGTATTTCACATGAAAATGGGTATTTATGCCGGTTTTTATCTTAGTGTATTAATAATACTTATATGTCTTTCATATTTATCCTCCATGAGAAAATATATATGTCCACATGATCACCTTTTGCACAATGCACTATTTCAGGATGACAAGTAGTGTGTGCGAGTTTTCCTTCACATGAAGTGCTTCATGTGGACTCCTTTTTAGTATAAGCAATGTGGTTCATGAGATACACCTTACATTGTTATGATCATGTGATAAATCTTCTCCTTCATGTGAATTAATCACGTGACTACTTTGTTTTCACGAGATCTCTCTCTCTCTCATCATCTCCATGTTACAACAACACTCTTCGACCACCTAACATCGGGTCATATAGTGTAACATCATGATACTATTTTTAAGTATTCCTAAACCTCTCCATTTTAACAAGCTTTGTTTGGGGTTCATTTGGGGTTACTTCGTGTATTTTTTTTGAAAACTTTGGAATTTTTTGGCCTAGTACATGGTTGGCGTATGGTTTTCCCAAACTGTGCACCCTATCAGAGCAAACTATGAAACCCAAGGTAGTGGGATTTTTCATGGTTGGAGAAAATTTATTCAAGACATGTAACCTATTAAGAGAAACTGTGTGTCCCATTTATAACTTCCATATGTCTTGCACACAATTTGTCTAAATAGTGCATCTTTTCTAAGGAAACCATGCAGATGATATTTTAATTGATATGAAATTTTATTAATATTTACCAAACCCCTCTTTTAGGTCCCCAATGGATCGATACGACCTCAAAACAGTTTCCCCCAACCTTAGATCTCCAAAGAAGGATTATTGGCCCCTCAAATCCCCCTCTAAATGATTTGAAGCTATAGGAACACCCTTAGATCTTCTAGTGGTTAGTTTCCTCATACCAATCTCTTTCTACCACAATATATCTTCTTCTTTATATGGTTACATGGATCCCCATATTGATTTATGGATATAATACCCTCTATTTGGGGATATTAATCCTATGTTTGATTCCCATTTCCCTTTTTTTCATTCATCCTTGGAAAATCTTGATTTAGGGTTTGATGCTTCGAGATCTAGTGTAACACCCCAGGTAAATAAAGAATATGACATTTTCATATTTATCCATATATTTGAATAAAGTATTAATATTACTTTAAAGGGTTTCTATGCTCGATGGCGTACCCAACACACAACAACGAGTTTCTTGGGAATCTTACGTTGCACTCTAATAATAAAATAATATTATTTTAAATGGTAGTTAACATGTAGCCGTTGTAATGGTGGGAATGGATAGAAATAACTAAAATATTATTATATATGTTTTTAAATGTTTTTACATTTATCCAATAAAGGATAGAAGCTTAAAATACGGAAAGAATTCAATTTTAGGCGTATATGCCCTAGTTTTCACTAAAGGTTCACTTATCACCTTTTGATGTTGAACCATCATTAAATATGGTTTTGTTCACTCTTATACATCCTTTTGGACCAAATAAAACTCTTCTTAAGAATTGGGACATCAAAATTTACTTAGTGTAATTTTTTGGTATCTTTCTGATAAAGTTCATTTTTTAATGAATAGTGTAAAATGTTGTATTTTAATTCAAAACCTCTTTTTAATCTAATTTATTTATATGATTAGATTATATTTTGAATTGGTTTTAAAGTGAAATTAGAATATATTTTTACTATTAAATCCAATAGTGGTCGTTGTAATTAATTTCACTTTGAAATCAGACTTAAACCAGTGTCAATCTTTTGATACTTATTGTTTCATAAAAACACGCCATTTGCTCTGACAGCGGGAATTAATTATTAAATTAATTAATGTGACTTATATATTTTGAATTTTGTAAAATAGAATTCATTTTTTAATTTGTAATATTAAATATATCTTAGGGTGAATTTTTGGGATTTTTCTGAAAAACTTCAATTTTTGATGAATAGTGAAACCACTGAGTGGTACTTATAAAAACTGATTTTTCCGTTTAAATGAAATTTTGCCATATTTGTGTTTTGAATTTCTAAAATCCGACATACATGATTTTCATTAAGAAGTAAAATGTGGTTCAATGGGATAAAAATAATTTTTTTGGTGAATAGTAACTTATTAAGTTTTTAATCGCGATTAGAGGTAATTAGTGTAGTTTAAGGTAAAAATAATGTTTTAATAATATTAAATGAACTTGACACATGTCCTAACCTCATTGGATGTGTAATGGCCGACCAATAAAAGACATGGGTCAACTTGGGGACCCCATGAAGCCACTTTGGTTGGGAAATGACATAAATAACTTTTTATTTAATGTAAAAGTAAAAATAACACAAACATCATATGTTTTACGAAAACAATTTTTACATGGGGTTATAAAGATCATATTTTTGATTATAAATAGTCATTGGAAAGATAAAAAGATTTCCTACATCATAGTAATTGTTTTATAATTTTTAGACATTAAATAAATTAAATTATTTATGACATCATAATGATGCAGCGATGACATCATTATTTAACGATTAAACTAAAATGGAAAGATAATGTAAAATCTATGAACTAAAAATGTCCAAAACTTATTGTATGGGTGGATTTAGAACCATTATCACCTTATCCACGAATTATATCAATGTGGGACCTTTTAAAACCGAAACACATTTTCAAATAAAGTAATATTTCTTACTTTCCAAAAGTGCCCCTCCTCTCCTCTTATAAAAGGCCCCCACCTCTACCTCATTACACACACTCCTCAAGCCTTTGGCTCGGCCAACCCCTGACCATTTAATCTCTCCACATACCTCTCATCATCCTAGAGGATTCACTTTGGGAAGAATCCTTTCAAAGGAAGCCTTTAGGCTCAAATCAAAAGGAGTTACACTTTTAAAGGTAATTCATTCTCTCATGTTCATTTGTTTTATTTTGCTTCTCCAACCCCCTAAACTCTTTTTATTTACTTATTTTGTAACAAGAACAGTATCTTAAATATACTAGGATGTTGTTATAATATTTATTCGAGCTACACTCTCACACAACTACATAAAATGGTTAAAGAACATACGGTTTCCGTGGATGGCGAAATTCTGCCTCCCGAAACGATGATTGTTCAATACTCATTTAACACCTTCAAAGGTGGCCATTATGATGTCAATATTTTTATATATGATATATAATATGTTTATGTTTTACTTATGCTTCTGTATTTTTCATTTGTGTCTTACCTTTATGGCTTCCATTATGTGTATACGCGATAGCTTCATTTAAGGAAGTGCGGACTACCGCCCCCTCAAAGTGATTTGATTCGTTAAATACCATATGTGGGACGTATAAAGGATGAAACTATGATATTATATATGATATTATACTTTAATTATAATATACCTTTATATCATTATGATTCCATTCTATAAAATATGAAATAGAAATGAAAGTAGCGTTCATGCGTACGTACGGCTTACCGTCTCCATGAACGGTGCATTTCATTTCTTACCTCTAAATGATTATGTAATGTTATATATGCATGCATGTACTGGATATATATGACATATATGATATCTAAATCATGAATACAATTCTGGATATAATAAACTTTTGGCCACACGAACAACATGTAATTGTAAGAAGTCCACTTTCGACTTAAGAACCAAATATCGGCAAAACAAATATTATTAACTTAAATGATTACATAATGTTTATGACATGGTAATAAGTGATATAAAAGGAATAATGAACTTTAAAAAGGTTCTTAAGGAAGTATAAATTAACTCAAGTTTATTATTCATGAGATTAAAGAACGATCGAGTCAAGTCGGACCCGAGGTAAGGGATCCTACTCCTCTCTTTCTTTTTAAGTACACACTTTTATGTCATTCCTTTTAAAGCTCATCTTTCTTGTTATTGGGATGATATTTTATATTACACTTACTGTAATTTTTATGTTCATGTGATGAGAGACCCTATTCTCTCTCATCAATCCATTTTGGAAGTTTTGAGTGGCGCCGTTAGGCTACCGAACTTTCGTAAGAGATCTAACCTCTCTCTTTCTTTTTAAGTACTCTCCTTTATGTCACTTCTTTTAAGCTCCTCTTTGTAATGTTTGGGGATGTTATTATATATTCATATTTATGTAAACTTTATGTTGATGTGATGAGAGACCCTATTTCCTCTAATCAATCCATTTTGGATGTTTTAAGTGGCGCCGTTAGGCTGCCGAGTTTTCGTAAGGGATTTTTCATCTCACTTTTATTCCCGTGAGATTTATGCTACATTTGCCACAAATTCCATTGAGTGGTGTATGTACTGCCCATTATTCTACTCTTTGTGTAATATAATTTTGTTTATGAGTATTTACATCAATGATCTATTGTCCTTCTTTCATGGGGTGTATGTTTTGAAAGATACCCAAGTCGGTAAGGGAACCTTTCACCCTCCTCTTTTTTTAAAAGACTTCTTTTGTTGGGTCTTTTAATTTACATATTGTTATGTTGGGATATGTTCTCATATATCCTTATTGATGTAAATTTTATGTCCAAGTGATGAGATACACATTTTATCTCTCATCAACTCATTTTTATGTGACGCCGTTAGGCTGTCAAGGGAACTTTTTAACCCAATTTCGATTTCTTTGGGTTCAACATGTAGTCATTTAATATGTCATCCATTGAATATGTGTGAATGAACTTTTATTGTTTTACAATTAATATCCAATTATATTGGGTGTATTTATATTTGTCACACATAATTTTGATATTGATTTATCCTTAATTTAAGGATACCTTCCTTATAAGGGATTTCATCACATTTTACATCCCTATTGAGACTTCATTGTTGTTATGCACCATTTCACTCTTATATGGTGTATATACTATCCTTTGGAATATTATATCATGAATCCATTTATTCTCATGATATTATAAAGTTCTGACTAAATGTTATTCCTCAATTATTGTATTCAAGTGTCTCTAATTTTGGTAAAACCCCTTTAACCAAAATATTGCTTTAAATGTTTTAATGATTTGTTCTTATTAATATCCATGTTTTCAAAATGGTTTTAAGGATTTATTTATATGGATATTAATGGTTTAAAATGTTAAAATATTCAAGGTGGTATGGGACACTTTGATTCAAAAAGCTCATTATTAAATGTTTTAAATGGTTTTGGAAATGGTTTCTTTTTTGAACGGATTCATTATTTCAATATACTAAAATGTTATATTGTGATTGACATGTGGAAATGTTATGTTTCCTTTATACATGTTTTATGTGATACGTTTATGGTTCTTGGGCATTGTTATGAAAACGGGTGGTTCCGTGATAAACTAAGGGCGGGTGAGCCCGATATATCTCTCTAATGCATTGGGTAACGCGAAGGAGTGAAACGTTAAGGTTTATCCGAAGAGATTTAGGGAATATACTGTGATAGGTATTCCAAACGTAACCAAGAGGGTTACTCCCTACGTAAGAATGTTATGAATGCCTCAAGTTACCTTTATGTCTTATGATTTCTATGATTTATTCATGATTTTATGAGGTAAGTTAAAGTGCCTATGTTTTATGGGTAAAGTATGATTTCATTCTTATGTATATATGAACTCATGTTTCCATTCCATATTTTTTATAACCCTTACTGAGCTTTTTATGCTCATCCCAAGTTTTTGAAATGTTTTTCACAGGTCAAGGGAAAGGTACATGTTGTGATGATAGTGTCAAGGATGTGTCAAGAAAGAATCCATGTTTTATTTTCAATATGTTTCCGTTGATGGGAATAATGAATACTGTCTTTTATGTAACCACTTTGTTTAAATGTGGAATGTAATGCAAGTTTCATGATCTAATTCTCTAAAACTCTAAACCTGAAAAGATCCTCAACGTGTAATCTTGTGATAACTCAAAATTATGTATGGTTTAAGGCTGGGGCCTTATATCTAGAGACTACGAGGTAGGCTGTTCCATTAAAATGCCCAATTTACATTAACCCAAAATTTCTTTGATTAATTTCAATTGTTTGAATTAAATGCATTTTTTTGTTTTTATTAAATGTATTTCAATTGTTTTTTGACAAACTCAAATCCATTGAACTGGGGTTTTTATAAAAAATGGGTTTTTTTGGAATGAAATTGCAAAATACCCAATTCCATTGAATTGCGGTGTGTTAATGGAATTTTTTGAAATTTAAATGGTTTAATTTAAATTTTATATTTGGTGGAAATTGATTTAATTAATTTTTTGAATTTAATTTTGGAAATCGTTTTGATGAAAAATTGTGAAAAACCCTAATTCCATTGAGTTTTGGGTTTGTGATGAAATTGATGGAATTTTATAAAATTTAAATTTGTTAATTTAATTGTGAAATGGATTGTTAAATTTCATAAATTGTTTTTAAATCCTTATTTGTGAAAAATGTCATAAAAATGGTTTGATAGAAGCTTTAGGGTTTCATATTTTATAAAAGGCATGTTTTTAACTAAAATTATATTATTATTATAAAGGGAAAATTGGAATGCTTGAATTAGAGAGTGGAATTAATTTTATTTTAGGAAGTATTGAAATAAATTTCCCTTTATTGTTTTTTACTAGAGCACATGTAATCCCTAGGTAGTTATTGAGTAATTTGGAGTAGTAATTTATGACTTAAATTGCTCTAAAACTTCATATCATCACATCAAATCCCTTAGGTGATGATGACGAGTACTCTTTGGACTTATCCTAAAAGTGGCATATGTACATATTTTACGTTTGACAATTTCAGGTCCCTATGTCCTGAAACTATCGTACCTATATTTCATATTATCATATTTCTCTCTTTTTTATATTTAAAATGTATATATGCCATTCATGTAAAAATTTTTACATGAATTTTGGATTTATATAAATTGTTTTATATAAATTTTTTTATTTAATACATTTTTGAAAAGTTCCATTTATGTAAAGATCCCTTGGATTAAAAAATATATCTTTTGAAATGTATTTAAACCATTTAAAATGCAAAGAATGAATTTATAAAGTATTTACATATTTTGAATTGTAAATCATGATTTATTTATACATGCTTTTGGTACGACCAACCTATTTATTTGAAAATTTATAGAACATTCTTAGTTAATTTGATATTGGTATCTTATTATGGAACCATTGGGTGAAGTCATACTGGGATTTGGATAACACCATACTTATGCCTTTAGATGATTATAGATTATCTTCTTCAAGGAATGAGAAATGTAAAAGGATCACTTGGAGTTGGTTATAGCCTTTGATCCATGGACTTGGTGAGTTTCATCCTTATGGACCTTGGGAAGTTATCCTATTTTCTGGTACTTGGTTGTAGTACTTGGGTTGTTATACCTGTTTGACTTCTAGTACATTACTCAAGGTAGAGTTTCTTTTTATATGCATACTTTCTTATTTATTTTACTTCCATAATGATTGGGGAAAACCCATTCCTACATTAATTTTGTATGATGCCTAGTGCAGTCTCCAACCTCTGGGGATCGTGAATTCCCTTCCGGCCATGTCACTGCCAGTTCGGGTGTCAAGTTACCAGGGTACCTGGGCCGGTTTGTGACCAAGTGGTATCAAAGGTTAAGGTTGAACTTCTTGTCTTGAATACAGTATGCAATGTGAAATCTTTTTGGGACTTAGGAGGTAGTTGTGATTGATTGCCTATCCATATCTCACTGTAATGAACCATAAGTCACTAGGGGTGGTTAGGGAAAGACATCTTGTGGATTAGTTCAAGTCTTTTCTCTACTTTTGATTTGGATAGGATTGAAATCCAAATCTTTTTGTTGTATCTATTGGGATTAATTTACCTTGTTTCTATGTTTGAGTGCAACCTGATGTTTTCCTTGTTTTCTACTAATGTTGTAAAGAATTATTCCTATGAGAAGAAGTTCAAATCAGATATAGGAGGAAGCTACTACTGAACCTCAGTGAACGAATCCTTTTATAGATCCAAATATGGTAGATGTGATTGTACACACTATCCAATATCTACGATAGGCACCAGCTTTAGTTCTAATTCAGGATCTAGCTATGGAACCTCAAAGGGAAGTTCTCAAGATTTTTTCACAAGTGTTCCTTCACTAGAATACATCACTGATAAAAGGCTCAAATGATCCTCAAGGGGTTGGGGAATGTTTGAGCATGATGGAGAATTTGTTTGGGTTATTGGACACACCCAATGAGATCAAAGAGATGTGTTCCACCTGTGTTGAAAGTACCTAGAGGGATATGGTGGGACATTATGTTGGCAGTAAAAAAGCATGGGGGATTAGAGTGGAAAGCCTTTAAGGTTATTTTCAATGACCATTTCTATCCTGATTCAATTTTGTTGGGTATTTCCACTGAGTTTTTCAAACTTGAGTAGGCTAAAAAAACCATGAAAGAGTATGCAAACCATTTTTCTAAGCTCATGCATTTCATACCTAATATTATATTGAATGAGAATATGAAGGCTGGAAGGTTTGATTTTGGACTTCATCTAGATATTCCTTCTTAGGTTTTCTTATTAAAGAAGCCTTCTTATGATGATGTGCTAGATAGAGTGCATAAGGTTGAGATAAACGTGGTTGGAAAGTTAGGGTTATCAGGAGTTTCTTTCTCTCCTAGTGGTAGCATGAGTTTCTTTAAGGGAAAGAAAGAGCGTGACGATTCTCATGGAAGTTCTCAACAGTAGGGTCATTCTAGACCTCCTATAGTATCCAAAATAGGTCCTTTTATTTTTAAACAATGTGGAAAGCTAGGAAATTCAAAGAGGGTTCTCATTGAGTCACCCAAGAATTGTAGATCCTACGAATGTTCAAGTTACTTAAAGAGATACTTCCATATTCATTTGAATCTGCATAATGGAACTGGATAATTAGATCCTTTTAAAAGTATGGGAAAATTAGCTACTTCACATATAAAAGGGGCTCCAGCCACAAGCATTCGGAATGAAGCCACTTCACGCAATAGAAGAGTCTCCAGAGGAAGCAGATATATGTCCAACAACCATGAGATATACCATTACTATAACTTCATCATTAGTGACTACACTATTTGATACTGGTGCATCTCATTCATTTATTTCCACCCATATTTTTAATCTTATTAATATTTATATGGAGCTTTTATCTTGTGCAATGTATATTACTAAATCCCTTAGTACAAAGAGAGGGAAGGGTCTATATAGTCTTGCTTTTGTGTTCACACTATTGTATGTCGATCTTTCTTGGAGTTTTCTAATTCTCAACATGAAACCTCCTAAAATCATATTCCAGATGGATTGGATCGTTGCCAATAAAGCCCAGATTGATTTTTATCTTCGATGGGTCTTCTTTACTTCACCTAGTGGCGTGTTCCATGTATTTCAAGGGGAATGAGATCTAAGGTCAAGTAAATCCAAGAACTTATTATCTAGAATTAGGGAAAGTAATATTAGTGTTTTACTTCAATATGGAGCGAGATTCATTGAGTGGTTATCTCCCTCCAGTTTTCATCGAGTTTCTTGACGTGTTTCTTTCTTGACTTCTCTAGTTTTTCACCAGTAAGGGAGGTTGAGTTTTCCATTGAATTAATTCCTATCACTGAGCCAGTTTCAATTCCATCATACCACATGGAACCAGATAAATTGAAAGAGTTGAAGTCTCAGGTGGACGATCTTCTAGATAAAGGATTTATATGCACGAGTGTATCAACTTGGGTGGTGTGGTTCTCTTTTCTAAGAAAACTGATGGTTCACATCAGCTATGTGTTGATTATTGAAATATCAACTGATTTATGATAAATAATGAGTATCTATTTCCATGGATTGATGATCTTATTGATTAGTTGAAAGAGGAAAATTGATTATTTAAGATTGATCTTCGCTCTGGTTACCATTAGTTGAGGGTAAAAGAGCCTAACATTGAGAAAAATGCCTTTTGGAGCAGGTAAATTTCTTATAAATACCTTGTTATTCCCTTTGGAATAACCAATGATTCTATATTATTTATGATTTTAATGAAAAATATTTTACTTAAGTATCTATATACCTCTGTGTTAGTATTTGTGGATGATATCCTTGTTTACTCTAAGTCTATGGAGGATCATGTGCATCATCTAATAATAATTATTATTTTTCTAAGAAATCATTGACTTTATACCATGCTTTCAAAGTGTTATTTCTAGATTAGGTAAGTGAAATTATTGGGACACTTTTTGTTAGAACATGGTATGTTAGTTGATCCTGAGAAGGTGAAGGATGTTATAACATGGGAACAACCATAGAATTCCTTTGAGATTTTCATCTTCTAAGTTCTAGCTGGTTATTATCGCTAGTTAATTAAGGACTTATCAAAGTTTGATTCTATGATGACTGCCCTAACTCAAAAGGGAGTAAACTTTTCTTGGAATGATAAATTTTAGAGTTATTTTGTTAATCTAAATAGTCTTTTGACTAATACTCCGATATTGACTCATCCAGAGGGTAGACATGGCTAGGTGGTCTTCTGTGATGCATTGGGTTTAGACTTGTGATGTGTTCTTATGCATGGTGATCATATTGTTTCTTATGAATTTATTCATATTAGACCACATGATAAGAATTATCTAACCCATGACCTTGAACTTGAAACTGTGATGCACACGCTTAAGGGTTGGTAACATTAAATTTATGGAGAAAGGTTTACTATGTATTCAAACCACAAGAGATTGAGTTATATCTTATCTAAAAAATATTTTAATATCCGCTAGAGGTGTTGGGTGGAATACTTTAAATCTTTTGATTTTGACATAACCTATACCCTAGGGAAAGATAATTTCATTGAAGATGATTTGAGCAGGAAACTTCTGACCCAGAAAGTGAAAGAATCATTGGATGAGTGGGATTTCATAGATCTCTTTGAATAGTTTCATATTGGAGTTCAGGAGAAAGGGGCCAAGGTTTCCTTGGCCAGCCTTTAGTTGACAACTGCTCTTATCAAATTGATTATTCAAGATCAATAGCTTGATGATGAGTTGTGTAGCATTAGAGACTTTCTAAATTGTGGGGAAACCATGGTTGATTGGTCATTTTCCAAAGAGGGAATTCTATTCTTTAAGATTCGTTTTTGTGGTACCATATTTGGCAAGGAAAGCTGTGATGAAGGATTTCCATAGTTCCCAATGGGAACTAAACCTAGGAACCACTAAGATGTTCTAGGATATGTGGTGATAGTTCTGGTGGCCATATATGGTGCGGAGCTTTATTGAGATTGTATCTCATTGATATTCATGCAAAAAAGTTTAGGCCAATCATCGGAATATTTTAGGTTTTCTTTATACACTTCTATTCCCAACTTGTAAGAGGGATGAGATCTCTATGGACTTTGTGTTTGGGTTTCCACATACCCAGAGAAAGGATAATGTGATATGGGTTCTGGTTGATAGGCTAATGAAATCAGATCACTTTTTACCCATTTGTGATACAACCAAAGTTAAGGAGTTGGGAAATATCTATGTGAAAGAGAGTGTTTGTTTGCATGGAGTTCCATCTACTATAGTCTATGATAGGGATACTCAGTTCACTTATCAATTTTGGATAGGCTTTCTGGAGGAACTGGGATCTCATGTCTGTTTGAGTACGATATACCATCTATAGTCGGATGGCTAGATAAAAAGATCTATAGAGATACTAGAGATTATGATTCATTACTATGTTCTCAAATTTTGTGGGGATTGCGATGATCATTTTTTAATGGTTAAGTTTTCTTATAAAAATAGTTACCAGTCCATGATTAGGATGGATCCATTTGAGGCCTTGTATAGCCGGCCTTGTAAATCTTTATTTTGTTGGTTAAATATTGGTGAAATTTCCTTGGTTGGATCAAGTTTGGTGCAAGATATGACAACAAATATTCAATTGATTCATCATAGTATGTTGATGGTGTAGAGACAATATGAGTCTTATGTTGTTTGTCATCACAAGCCATTGGAGTTTTTAGTTGGTGATAATGTGTTCTTAAATGTTTCACCTTGGGCTTGTCATCGATGGCTTGGGAGGAATGGGATGCTTGTTCCAAATTTTGTGGGAAATTTTTGAGGATGTTGAGAATGTGAGAAGTTTTCTTACCACTTATCACTCCCATCGTAGTTGATGTTAATACATAACATGTTCCATGTATCTTAGCTATGAAAGTATTTATCTAATCCATGTCATATTTTGAGCTGGCGTGATCTAGAAGTTGAACCTGATTTATCTGTGACTGAACGGCTAGTCAGGAAAGTTGATTATGAAACAAAGGTACTTTGTGGGTGGAAAATACCTTTGACTCGTGTGCTATGGAAGCAATATTCCAAAATTCATGAGATGTGGGAGAGGGAGGCATAAATGAGATAGAATTAGCCTCACCTTTTTGGCATGGAAGCTTCTTATTAGGCTTTCTAGGGATAGAAAGTTTCTATATCTTGGAGGTTGTAACATCCTATTACTGTTTTTAGGTATTCATAATCCCCTCCTTTTTACCATGATTTGGTTGGGTTTCCTTTGGGGGTTATTCATGTGTTTTTTTTGAAAACATTGGAATTTTCTTTGCTAGTTCACGGTTGACACATGAGTTTTACAAACAATGCACCCTATCATAGAAAATCATGCAACCCAAGGCAATGGTCTTCTTCATGGTTAGTGCATAGTTAGTAAATCCATGCTCCCGATTAGGAGAAATGGTGTGGTCTATTTATAACTGGTGCATGTCTTGTGCATGGTTTGTCTAAACTGTGCACCTTTTCTCAAAAAACCATGCAAACATGATTTTAAGTGATCTAAAATTTTTGTAAAATTTCCAAAACCCCATTTTTAGGTCCCCAATGGACCATTATGACCCTAAAATAGTTTCTAAAAACCTTAGATCTTACAATAAGGATTATTTTCTCCTCAGATCCCTCCCAAAAGTGATTCGAATATAGATAAATTCCCTTTGATATTCTTGTGGTTAGTTTCCTCATCCCAATCTCTTTCTCCCATAGTATCTCTTCTCCTCTCTAGGATTCCATGGATCCCTATATTTATTTATGGATCTAATACCCCATGTTTTAGGATCTTAAACTGAGGCTGTATTTCCATTTCCAATATTTTCATTCTTGCACAATAAATCTTGATTTAGGGTTTGACGCTTTGAGATCTAGCGACTATGAGGTGTGTTGTTCCATTACAATTCCCAATTTCAATTAACCCTAAATTGATTTGTTTAATTTAAATAGTTTGAATTAAATTCAATTTCTTAGTTTTTATTAAATGGATTTTAATTGTTTTTTTGGAAAAACCCAATTCCATTGAATTGAGGTTTTTATGAAAAATGGGTTTTTGTCATGAAATTGGAGAAACCCCCAATTCCATTGAATTGGGGTGTGCTTTTGGAAATTTGAAAAATTTAAATTGTTTAATTTAAATAGTGGTTTTTATGGAAATTTATTTAATTAAAATTTTGAATTTAATTATGGAAAATGTTTTGATAGAAAATTGGGAAAAATCTAAATTCCATTGAATTGTGGGTTTGTGATAAAATTGATGGAATTATATAAAAATTAAATGTATGAATTTAATTGTGAAATGGATTGTGAAATTTCATGAATTGGTTTGAAATCCTTATTTTTGAAAAATGGATAAAAAATGGTTTGATGTAAATATTAGGGTTTCATCTTTATTAAAAGTCATGTTTTTATTAAAATACTGATATGGTTTATAAAGGGAAAATTGGCATATTTAAAATGGATAATAGGATTAATTTTATTTTAAGTAGTCTAGAAATAAATTTCCCATCGTTATTTTTTACTAGAGTACATGCAAGACTTAGGTAGTTAGTGAGTTATTTTGGGTGGAAATTTATAACTTACAAAGTTCTAAAACTTCATATCAACAAATCACATCCTTTATGTGATGGTGATGAGTCCTCTTTAGCCTTAGGCCCAGAGGGGTGTATGTACATATTTGTTGTTTTATAGTGTCAGGTCCCTATAGCATGGAATTATCATACCTACATGGAATATGACATTGTTTCTCACTTTTTTGTATTTAAAATGTATATATTCCATTATTGTAAACTGTTTTACATTTATTTTGGAATTTTATAAACTATTTTATATAAAAGTATTTATTTAATTCATTTTTTAAAAAGTTCCAATTGTGTAAAGTACTATTTGATAAAAAGAAAATTCCATCCTTTGAAATGTATTTCCATCATTTCAAATGTTAAGCATGGATTTATAATGTATTTCCATGTTTTGAATTGTAAAGAATAATTTTTTAAATATTCCTTTGGTATTCCAAATCTATTTAGTTTATAATTAAAATAACACTCTTGGTTAATTTGATATTGGAATCTTATTATGTTACCTTTGGGTGAAATACTACTAGTATTTGGATCACACCTTATTTTTTTCCTTCAAGTGTTTGTATATTATCTTCTTCTAGGATCAGGTAAGGCAAAATGGTCACTTTGAGGTGGTTCTAGCCGTTGATATATGGAATTTGTGAGTTGCATCCATAGGTACATAGGGTAGTTATTATATTTTCTAGTACATGGTTTTAGTACATGGGTTATTACAACCATTTGAATTTTGGTACGTTACTCCCAATGAAGTATCTTTTGATATTCATACTGTCTTGTTTCTTTTAATTCCACAATTTTTGTGGAAAAACTATTCCCAATTTTATTTTTTATGATTCTTGGTGCTAGTCGCCAACTTGTGGGGATCAAAAATGCCCTTCGGGCCATGTTAGTGCAAGTTCTAGTTTTGGGTTACCAGGGTACCCAGGCTAGTTCATGACATATAGAAAGGGATGATCTGATTTTTAAGGCATTCCAAGGACATGTTTAAACTTAAAAAGATATTAGGATTTCATGAATTCTGAAACTCTCAGTGTCTTCAATCACTGCTGTATTGATCACGTGATTGCATGATAGCTTTGTATGATCACTTCATTGATCATGTGATGGATTGAAGAACTTCTTCCACATAAACCCAAATAAATCATAAATAAATATCTTCTAAATATAGAGGGTTCATGTGGTCAAATATATATTCATATTTTTGTGACAACCTCTCCTTAAATCAACAACATTGTTCTTCGAGTGCAAGCAAGAAAAAATTGCATGACTTGCCTCAGTTCGATCTCCCTTGTCTTAATCCTTCATCATGATGATAAGATATGATCATTTGTCTTGATATCATGATATATGAATGTATTAGATTATAAAACTACAAACCTCATCGAGTGGTATGATATAATGGGAAATTTAAAATGATAGGGCACAAAAACAACAAATGGTAGAGATCAGATGAATCAAACAACCTCAATTATATACAAAATTTTAAATCCTGAGTAAATAGTACCCATGGCACTACATCCCTCATTTAAAATTCACTCGAATTCTACTCTAGTATAATATCAATACAACGGACACTGTTCGGTCGAGCCAGTTACGGGGTTCGACACCCATTCCACCAACAAACACACACCACCGGGCCTTGACCCATCAAGCTTCTTTCCCAAAATACATGCATCTATAGGTGCGCTTAGTACATGGGCCTAACACATGGTCCCATTTCACACAATGATCTTTATGATTCTTAGGGATTATACACAGCCATAGCCGCCATGATGCCTTCTTGGAAAGGCTCTCCCATGGGGGTTGACTCATTGGGACCCCTTATGGGTAGTTGAGGGCTATCCCATTGAGTCTGGTGTGGTTGACCTAATATTTTTATTAAAAACTTATAAAAATTATATTCCAATTGTAGAATAATAAATCCCAAAATTTCAACCCACATCTCAACCATTTCCTTCTTCTTCCTCAAGTATTAATAATTTCTTTTTGCATGGAAACTTCAATTCATATTTTTCTTCATGTATAGGAAATTAATATTTCATGTTCAATATAATATTTTGGTAAAAAATGTGAAATATCTCTAGAATATATCTTTAATCATTAAATATCAGCATAAATAATCATCATATTTGATGGATAATTGCTCAAGCATGACATCCAATTCCATCAAGAAAGTCCAGCACAATTCTCCAAGAATCACCAATTATCATCATCAGCATACCAAACACATATTGACATATTATTTCCAAAAAATGTAAAACTAGTAACAAAAATCACCCCCTTTATATATTTTTTAGAAATACATCTTTAGTATACTTTTTAAGAGTCAATACGTGTGTTCAAACTTTTCTCCTCCTTATTGGAAATCACATGAAAAGGACAAGTGGGGATGTTCTCAAAAACATGTTCTCCTCCATTTGAACAATATTTCTTAAAAACTTATGAGGGGAAATTATATCAAATTATTCTATTAACAAAGATCCCCTAGTTAATAAACTCTATGTATACTTGGGCTAACCCTGTGTTGAAAATAAGAGAGTTATTACCAAGGCTTTCAATGTTTTCAAAAAACAACCATGCATGTGAAATCATTCTTATAATGTCTCAATTCTCATCTAAGGGGTTGAAAATAATTATATTTATCAATGAAATAATAAATCCTGTACATACTTCGAAAAAAACATCATAAATCTCTAGTGAAAAGATAAATCCCCCCTTTATCTCATTTTTTCATAAATCAAGCACTCCCCCTTAATTGATATGATAAAAAAATTAGGAAGGAGGGATTGAAGCGTGAATAAAATACCTCAAACTTCATGTTTGTAATTTTTTCAAAACTTAAAAATTCACTCTCAATGTTTCTCCCCCTTAAGTGATGGAAACTTTTCTTCATACTATCCAGTAGTGACAGCCTCAAACATCTCCTTAAATTCCTTGCATGTTAAAATAAAACACATAAAATAATAAGGAATATTAGAGAACTATTGGTTTCTAATAAATATTATTCATACTGAGTGATTTCACTTATTTTGGACTTTTTATTCTTATTATATTCCTTAGAAGGTGTGTTTGATCTTTCCTCACCATTTGGCACTTTTTATATGGATATACTTTCCTTTTAAGCATCAGATGTATTGTTTTTTTTACTTTCCATATATTCTTAATTATCTCTTCTTGGACATGGAATGGAATAATATTTCCCACATTATATTCTATATTAACTTGTTTTTTTTAACCTGAGTAAGTTTTTCTTCTTCCTCCAATTATTTTGGTAATTTCAATTGGTTTTTCCAAAGAACTAGGCATTATTTCTTGACATTTTCTATCTTCTTAGAATCTCCACAAGACATTAAAATATTTTTATATTGAGCCATTTTCCCTTTCTTAGCATAGGTAACATCTCTTGGTATTCTTATTAAGTATTTTTCTGCTTTGTAACCTCCTTAACCACATCTTCCACAAACTATATTCAAGCATTCAAATTTATTCTATGTTGATAGTTTTGATGATAACTTGTTCACAAGACTCTCTTTTTGATAATATAATCTTATTTTTTATAATTTCTCCCCCTTTATTTATTACTAATTAATATAAGTGACAAGTTATACTAGTATGAATAAGCTTTCTAACCATACACTCCACAACACCAGAAATAGCCTCTGAATGATGATCTTATAGACTAATAGTAATTCTTCTCTAAAGATGGTCGTTGTTGTCTTTTAATAGATAGTGGGTTGTTCAGCTTAGTAGGAAACCTTCTAGATGAATTAGTCAACTCTTTCTTTGTGAAATATTTTTTATCATTTGTTCTTTTTGTCTAGTCATATTCAGTCTTATCTCTCAGACCTACATTATAAAAATTAATAAATGTAAATTGTGATTCACTAGGTATAGAAAGAAACCGATTTTGTGGACCCTTATTCTCAGTAGATTTATAATATTCACCCTTAATCTCAATATCTTTGTTTCAATATTCTCCCCCTTCTTCAACTCACTTTGATCTAAAAGTAATATAGACTGTGTTTGAGATAACTCTACTTCTTTATCAACAAGTCTTCCTTGAGGATCATACACTATCTTTTCAAATTCATCCATCTTTAACCTGTTTTGTTTTTTCTCTTAAATGAGTGATATTTAATCATTTTTTAATTCTTCTCTTCTAGGTGAATTATCTTTAGAAGATTTTATTTTCCTTTCTATCTCAACCACTTTCTTCAGATATACCCTTATCCCATTAAGATGTGTCTCTTTCTTCCTGAAACTTTATTCATTATTCTTTATCAGTTTTATTTTATACATATTGAACTCCATGTTATTATCAAGTGTACCTTGTAGATTATATTTGAAGTACCATTATAGATTAGTTATCTCTTGACCTTTTACACCTTTAAATGCGTCTAGCGGTTTTGGATTTTCTCATAGGGCATACCTGATTTATATAATGTTTTTCACCTTATATATCACTACCTGATGATGAAGATTCATCAATTCCCATGCTCATCATATTTCTTCTATTTATTTTTTTGTAATTATTCCTTTTTTTTCATAGAAACCCTTTTTATATTTCTTATACTTATTCTTAAGGTCGTATTCTCCTTTATCATATTCAAGTACATTTACTTTCTTCTTTGGGTAGTCATATAAAAAATTTCAAAACCCATGATAGTTGAATCATTTTAATGGACTCTTCCCTTTTTATATTCTATATCTATTATAAAACCTTGTAAATTAGTCCCTTATTTTATAGTAGTCTTCTTCATCTTACACATATTCCTAATCACTTTATTATGGTTCCTCTTTAACTCTAGGGTTACTTTCTATCAAGGATTTAAAGGACATGTAATCTTTTTATTTCTTCTTAAAAGAAGTAATTTTTATAATTACATATGATATGATAATATTTTTGAGTTTATCCAATGATATATATTCTCAGTCTTCTAGTGTAGAAACTTTTAAATCAAATCTATCTGGAAATTTCCTCATCAGTTTATCCACAATGTTTTAGTCACCCAACTTCTCACCAAAACCACTGATGCTACTAAAATTATCATTTAATATTTTAATGTATTCATAAAAACTTTCTTCATCACCCATTTTAATATATTAAAATATACTTTTCCATATTTTCATCTTAGCTTATTTGAATTTAATATTTCAATTATAAATTCTTCTCAGTTTATCCCAGATTTTCTTGGCGGTTTGGAGGCCCATCACTCCAGTATATAACTTTTATAATGAGTCCATAAAGATTTTATATAGAGACTTACCATCCATATCGATGATTCTCTTATAATCAAAATTCATAGGTGAATTCTCTACATAGGGTGGATATCTTACTATAACTACATCTCTAACTTCCACCCTAAGTTTTAGAAGATATGGTATCATCCTATTTTTTCATCCATAATAGTTACCACCATTGAAAGTGGGATTAATCCCGATATTAACTAAATTAATGTTCTCTATCCATAAGATTCTTTTGGATCCTTCAGAGGAAACCTTTCATTTGATACCACATGTGGATCCCTAAGTTGGATTGACCACTGAGAGGGGAGGGGTGAATCAATGGTTTCTTTTTCTTTTTACAAATTGTTTCTTTTTCAATTTAACCTCTATAGCTCGTTAAATACTCTATACAATACTATTTTATCTATAATACTTACCTTGAATAATGTTGTAAATACAAAGGCACAAAACACAAGTGCTTATAAGGTTCGGTATGAAGACCCACTCATTGTTGTGTTGTTTAAACAATATATCTCCTGAATCCACACAAGTAGTCTTTATATTGTATACCACAATGTTACGAGAATTCACAATGGCCTTGTTTAGACTCCACACTAAGGCTTATTCTCTTAAATCACACAAGATACTTCTTGATCCAGATCCAACCAAAGACTTTCAACTTTATTCAAGGTTGATCCCCTTCAGGATGATATGTTGATCTTCCACCACATGTTTGATTTATTTCACTTGCTTATGTACCTGTTCAAGTACCTTTGTTGTATTCTAGTTTTTCTAAATCAGTTTTGATCACCTATATTTGATCAGTTCCTCAATTCAAAAAATTCTCAGGCTATACTGCCCACTACTAATGTTCCGATCTCACTATATGTGTTCAAGTGGTTCACATAACTTATTTCAGAAAATTATATTCAAGAAAGATCTTAAAAAATATCAGCTCACTCTATCTTCTTGAATTCTTAAACACTACCAACTCAGATATAATCAATTTTGATATTATTCTCAACTTTAGTCTCAAATAAATCACAATTGATGCATGGATTTCATGCAATTATAAACCTTAATACATTTATTCATGAAATTTATTATTATGTGCTTATCAATTATGATTTGGTTATCTCAAATTCTTAAGTGATTATGCACATGTGCATGTTTTCATAAACTGTCTTCCTTTGTTTCTTAAGGAATTATTTTTTATGTATGCATGCATGGATTTCATGGGTTTAATGTATTTCTTGATACTTTATCCTTATTCATTTATTCATTGTATCATTAAAAGTGGATGATCTATACATGTTTATGTGATCTACTTAATTCCTTCACATAAGACAAGTGAGTCTTGTGGGTACCCCTCATTCCTTTTAATGAAGTAATCACACGATGTCAAGTGTTCTTTTATGAAAACAAATAGGCGATTCACAATATCCAATTGCTATCCATAATGTCCTCTGAGAGGAAAGAGGTGTGTCCATGAGTTCTGTTTCAATTACTTCAAAAGACCGAGATGTATTATGGGTTACTTTCACATAACACAAGTTGTATCGGGGGGTGTCTCCTCATATCCTTCACGAGACCTAGATGTATCGTGGGTGGTCTTTTTCGTGAAACTAGATGTGTCCTTAGGTTTCTACATCAGTTTCTTCCCAAGACTTGTATGACCTATAGATTTCTTCTTGATGAGAGGGATCACCTTTCAAACAATGCACTCATTCATGATGAAAAATAATGTATTCAAGTTGTCCTTCACCTGAAGAGGATGATACAAACTAATCCTTCATGTAACCTGTGTGGTTTGTGAGATACACCTTTGAGTGTTTAGATCCCATGAGAACTATTCTATTTCACATGAATGAATCATGTGACTACTTTGTTTTCATGAGCGCTACCTCTCTCATTATCTCAATATTACATTAACTCTCTTTAACCCCATTTGATCAGGTTATATAGAAATAGGTGCTCCATTTTTTTAGGAATTATGAGTACCTATTTAAACTTATAAAGATATCAGTATTTCAAGAATTCCAAAACTATCAGTGACCTCAATCCCCACTAGAATAATCACATGATCACGTGATTTCTTCACATGATCACTTCGTTGATCATGTGATGGTTCGATGAACTTCCTCCATATAAACCCAAATAAATCATACATTGATATCTATAAAAGATAAAGGTTTCACATGGCCAGAGATGTGTTCATATTCTTGAAACAACCTCTCATTCAAGATACAACTTTTTTCTTTGAATGCACACAAGACAATGATTTCATACCTTGGCTCGGTTCGATCTCCTTTTTCCAAGTGATTCTTTATGATGAGTGGAAATGATCAGTTGTCTTGATATCATGTTGGTTTAATTTATTTAATTATGAGATAAGAAACATCATTGAGAGGTAGAAGATGATAAACAATTTAAAATGGTGGGTCATGAGAATAATGAATGGTGGAGATCGGTTGAATCAAATGGCCTATATTATTTCCTCATTTTTAAAGCACTGATTAATAGTACCCATTAATCTATGTCCCACATAAAAAATTCCACAAAAATCCACACTAGTATAATAGAAAAACCGTGATCTCAGTTTGTTCAAGATAACAACATGGTTTAGAAACTAGTCCACCTACACACACCCACCCCCGGGCGTCATCCCATTGGGCTTCATTCCCACACTATGCACACCTGCAGGTGCACACACTCCACAAGGCTTACACATGGTCCCACCCACACACAATGGGCTCTATGATCCTCGGGGCTTATACAATACCCTGACTACCATGCTGCCTCCTTGTGCAGGATCTCCCATAGGGGTTGAATCCTCAGGTCCCCCCAATGAGTGGTTGAGGGCTAGCCCGTTGAGGCTTGTATGGTTTCCCCAAAATTTTTAGTAAATATCCATAAAATTATATTCTAAGTGTAGAATAATCAAGCCCAAAATTCCAACCCACATCTCAATTATATCGTTCTTGTACCTCATGCCTTAATAATTTATTTTTTGAATGGAAACTTCAATTCTTATCTTGCTTCATGAAATATAAAATTCATATTGGATAACCTTCATAATATTATGGTAAACAATGTACAATATCCTTTTCACATGTTTTTAATAATAAATATTAGCATAAATAATTTTCAGAGTTGATGGGTAATTTCCAATTCATGAAATCCAATGCCATCAAGAAGATCCATAACAATTCTCCATCAATAAAAACTTCTCAACATCAACTTACCAAACACATATTGAGTCATCATTTCTAATAAATTCAATGACGGGCATAATATAATTTTCTTTAAATAATATTTGACTTTAGAATAAAAATAATTGAGTGATTCAATAAACTCTTATTCATCACTGCTTGATCCAGAATCATCAAAAGGTCTATAATTAATTGATTTAATAGATTTTATTGATAGACTACCACCATGACTACATTCATTTTGTGTTTTACCCTCTTTCTTCTTCAAAATATTTCTTTGATTTTATTCATATTTTTCTATTTTTTCTTCAATGTTTTTGTAGAAACCTCCTTGTTGGCACCAATAGTAATAGGATTTGATTTTTTTATCTGATGAAACCCTAATAATTCTTCAAATTCAAATCTGAACTTCATATATGTCTAATACAAACAACTGGGAAAATAAGGAAGATCCAACCAGAGGTGGAACCTTTCCTTTGATACAAATTGAGGTGCCCAGTGGATCATGCATGTACATTGCAAGGTGTGAGAGGAGGGGGTGAATCAGTGTACACATGTATTACTAATTTATTTTCATTTAATTTTACCCCTATTAAATTAGAACCACTACACATGTTAGGATGAATAGATCTTCCCTATAAAGTAACACAATCATACCACATTAAAGTAAGAAAGTAAATGAAGCACAAAATGTAGTATTTTTATAAATTTCACTATAGATGTGTGTGACTACATCCTTTCTATTTTTGGGATGATCTGAGACATATATTATCTGTGATAAAATCAATCAATAATTACAAGTAGGTCATTTAGTTATCCTCCTAAAACCATGATGGATGGGTATTAAAAATTTCCCAAATTATAATGGTTTCCCACAAGTGTTCTTTATAATAAAATCCCACCATTTTTATTTATACAGGCATCCCACCGGTGTTCACAAACACACTAAGAAAGATCCCACAAACTTAAAGTTTCCATGATAACATAAAAATGATGTTCCTCTTAGAGTCACTGAGATAAACTGATTATGAACTTGATCAATTCCCCTAGAAGTCATCTTTTTTCCACATGATATAATAAGTAAGACTATATAAATTTCAGCTCATTATACTCTTTTGAATGAGTTGAAGATATCACTTCCACTTCATATCACCATAATATTAGAATAAACTAAATATTCCTCAACACACTAAAAGTTATATTCTTCCTCACTTTAATAAAAGATGTTTATCTGTATACACTTCTCTATATTTCCAAAAATATAATGATGTCTAATATTAATCATCAAAATACCATAAAAATATGATCCGTCTCTGAATCTTCATTACTACAGACTAATGATGATTAGTAATCATCCTCACAATATCTTATTCAAACATTTTAAACAATTTGAAATCTCTTAATGGAATTTGACACATGTTTTAGACATGAATAATATATCTTTAATCATCAAATTTAAAAACATTTAAATTAAAAACTTCTGAACTTATTTATAACAGATAAAACATCACCATAATTCCAAATATAATAAACCATTTGGGTTATTCATTCATTACTTCTTGACACAGAGGTACCTGAACCTGAGGCATAGGTTTTGGGTTGATTATCTGTAGAATTTAGAATTTGAGATGGAATTTTAACTTGAAAAAGGTAGTTTCATTGAATATTATTTTAGCTCTATGATACATGTGAAGTATGATCTTTGTGAGAGGAATTAAGAGGAGCAGTGGCACTTGATGAACTTTTTATCCTTCTTGAAGTTATTTTCTTATGAGGAATCAAGGATTGATGAATTATTCCCATTTAGTGATAAAATAATCCCTTATAGACTAGGTGAATAATAGTTAGGATTCATACATAGAGTGTTTTTTGACGTGGGAACATCTAACTATAGGTGACCTGATACTTGGATGGACTT
This sequence comes from Viscum album, assembly GCA_963277665.1. Taxonomy (NCBI): domain Eukaryota; kingdom Viridiplantae; phylum Streptophyta; class Magnoliopsida; order Santalales; family Viscaceae; genus Viscum; species Viscum album. Next base: position 988,753,121 of record OY728123.1, read on the forward strand.
TGGGAGATGATGATGTGATCATGTTACACAGGAGAGTGGTAGTCCCTGATTCCATTCGGGAGGAGTTGATTAAATATTTTCATACCTTGATATGGTTGATACATTCTGGTGTGATGAAGATGTACCATGATTTTAGGCAATAGTTTTGGTGGATTGGAATAAGGAGGGTCATAACAGTTTCATGTCCTGATGTCTTACCTATGATGGTGTAAAGGTTGAGCAGCAACATCCTGGTAGTTTATTCCAGTCACTTACTGTGCCCATTTTGAAGTTGGAGGATGTCATGATGGAATTTTTTATGGGGTTACCCAGGACCCTAAGAATTCATGATGCTATCTAGGTGATTGCCAACTAGGTGATGAAATTTTACCACTTTTTACCAATCTGAGAGACTCACTCAGTGGATGAGATGGGAAATGTGTATGTCCGTGAGATCATATACTTACATGGATTTACCTTGAGAGTTTTGTGAGAGAGAGACACAATTTTTATTTTATATGTTTGTTAAGTCTTGTAGAAGGACCTAGGGGCTCGTTGATGTTGAAAATAACATATCATCCTAAAAATGACAGAAAGTCTGAGAAGATGATATTTATATTGGAGGATATGATTAAGTATTGTGTTATTTACTTTGGTGTAGTATGATATGATCATTAAGACTTGTTTGAGTGAACATACAATAGTAATTATAAGTCTTCAAATAAGATAAAACCTTATGAGTATATATTCAGGAAACCATGTCGATCACTACTTTGTTGGCATGAGGCAGGTGAGGTAGTGGTTGTGGTCCTAGTTTGGTTTAGGAAACCTCCTAGAGAGTGAATCTAATTTATAAGAGATTTATCACCACTCAGAGTATGATGATATCACATTCCAACCATATTAGGATACATTTAGAGTTTACTACGGGAAATTATGTTTTCTTGTGCATGAATCCTTGGTTAGGACACTGATTCCTGATCAAGTAAGACAATCTAGAACCACGGTTTGTTGGGACTTTCATGATCACTAAATGAATTGTTAAAGTGGAATACCATTTGGGCCATCCTTCACATCATCTAGGTATATAAAACTTTTTTCATGTGTCTCAACTCTGGAGTTACGTACCCATTCATACACTTGTCATCGTCTATGAGGATGTTTATCTGGATCCTGACATATCTTATGATGAGAATCCAATATAGATTATAGACCAGTTTGAGAAGTTATTATAAGGGAAGATAATACCACTTGTATGAATTTGGTGGTATAATGGACAAATCTAGAAGGAGACATGGGAGTGCGAGTTTTATGTTTGAGCCTAGTGACCAAAGTCTTTCAATAAAGATCGCTAGAGTTACTTCTTGGGGGAGGATAATTCTATAGAGTTAGAGAATTGAAATATCCAATTTTTTTAATGATAATAAATTTAACTCCCCAGGACCTTATGAAATATTTTTTGCTGAATAAATGTAATTTTTTGATTTCTTGCATTACATGCAACATCATGTTTTAAAGAACCACAATATACTATTAGTATTATTATTCAAACATGACTCTTATAGAATATATGTTTATATTGGTGGTATAAAAAGGAATAACCACATTTTAAAAATTAATTACAATTATTTTAAATAAATAAAACATTTTGGTAAAAAATTAATTATTTTTTATTAAATTCTATATGTTTTAGAAATACCATTTTATAAAAAAATTGTTTTTTAGTTTTTTTTGTGAAAAAAAATTAAGTTTTTAAACTTATAGAATATTTATTTGAATAAATAAACTTCATTTTTAAAATCTAAATGTCAAAATTATTTTTGATAATTTTTTGGAAAGATTAATTTTTTGATGAATGAAAAAAATACTGATTTTTATTAAAAATTTCATTTTTGATTAAGGAATTTACAAGATAATTTTTTTTAAGATGTGTTTAAAAGTAAAATTAGTAAAATTATACATTTACTAATTTAATTTAGGTCATTGGAATAAATTTCATATTGTATTTTTATATTAAAACATTACATACTATGAAATTTTTCTCATTTAAAAACCATGTTTTCATCACTTATGTAGGTTTAATTTTAAATTTAATTTTCCCATTTATGTGAATTGAATTTTGAAAAATTGAGTCCATATTTGGAATCATAATAAATAATATTATATAAAAGGCCACCTGCTCTCCTCTTCTATTAAAACTTACAAAACCCTTTGGTTCAGCTAAGAACTTACCAAATACATTCCTTACTTACCTACACACATCCTAGAGGCCTTATTTTGATTATGAAACCCTCTTATGATGGTTTTAGGAGTAATCTTAAAGGGTTTATTTGAATAATAGGTATAGTCCATAACCATCAATTTTCATTTTATTCGTTCCTCTAACTCCTTCAAGTACTATTCAATCATGATGATATAATAGCATAATTATGTCCAATATAATGATATATTATTATGTTAATGGAATGATCGATATCTATCTTCTATTTACTTAAGTGGGAAACAAAACCATCGATCATATGCACGACGAACTACCACCTCATGAACTGATGTAATTTTTTTTCCATTACCACCTATCAAAGATGAATATAATGACAGATTTAACATATTTATATAATATTTATGAAATAATTATACTTCTAGAATTATAATATCACATATACCTCCTTACTTCTTATTTCACAGAAATATGATAAAATCTCTAGTGTGTACGGTGGACTACCGACTCACGGAGCGATGTGATTAGTTATTCACATATGATTTATATGGAAGATAATAATGATAGGTTTAATGGAAATATGTGATATGTATGACATAAAAATGATTTTATAAAGTTAATATTTTATTTAAATTTCCCTCATTTCATCATTGAGAAAATGGAAACAACATTCCTGCGCACATACGATCTACAACCTTCTTGAATAATGTAATTCATTTTTTATCTCTACCATTAATGGTTTAATATGTATACATATATAATAAACATATAAAATATTTATATCATGGTTAAAATTATTAATCTTATTTTACTATGATCAATATAAAATGGAAAAAATACCAAACCAAAAAATACATGAAAAATAAAGAAGTTATTACCCAAAACATGATTTTAACAAGGAATTGTTAATAAACATGTAATAAAATGTCATAAGTAAATCATATATGGTATGATAAATATGTGTACGGTTATTTAATATATGTATTATTAAACTTATATTTATTATAAAATAGTTTTAAATGTGTATGAAGGAAGTCAATATTTAAGTTAAGGGATCTTCGTCTCACTTTTATTTATGTGAGATACAATCCATATTCACCACTTGTTACTTTTGTGTGGAGTGTATAATGTACATGAATTTATTTTATGATGATTATTTTTAAATTAATTGGGATGTAAATGTCCTATAATATTTTTTCTTTCTTGGGGATTATGATTAAATGGTTAAAAAAGTGGTGCAAGTTTGATGTTACAATCTCATTCTTTATTAGGGATATTCATGATTATGCTTGTAATGTTGAGATATTATAATATACCTCTAAAGAAACTCATAAATTTTATTCTACTATAGTTATTTAATTAAAATACAAGCTTTACTTTAATTTTAATCACTCCATATACTCAAGAGTTTAAAATTATGTTTTTAAGGAAAACTGAATTTATTTCTCTCATTTATCGAAAATCCATTCTCTTCCATATCTATGTTTTTTCTAATTTTAAAAAAAGGTTTTTACCATTATCCAAAGATTTTTTAACTTTATTTTTACAATTTTTTTTGTTTTTAAATAATATTTTAAAGGAATATTCTTTTCATTTTTGGAATAATGTGTTTTGAATTTTTACTGAAAATATTACATGAATCTTTGTTTTAACGTATGGCATATACTATATTTTATATTTCCCTGACCAATCAATTATTTGAATATTACTTTACCAATTTTTAATTATTTTTTCAGTATTTTTTTTTCAAAAAAATTTGAGAAATTTTTATTTTTTACATAAGTGATTTCAAATAGAAAAGGAAAATATCTTCGAGAATTGTTCCAAGTAATAATTCAAAATCACTTTCCATCTAATAAAGCATCCTTTTATTTTACTTCATCATTATTAGGGATTTGATCCAATGATACCATATTTATTCTTTATTTGGATGGTTTATGTTTATGATGTCATGAAGTTTATGAAACTTGTTCCTTTTCCATGAGTTATGCTTTGATGAAAAGATGAAATGTTTATAAAACCAATTTATTTTCCATGGGTTGTTCCATGATGAAATGTTTATGAAAAAAATTTATTTTCATGGCTTCTAAATGATAAATGATTTATAATATCATGAAATATGTATGTATAAATCTCATTATGTTATAGGAGGGACTTATATCCCCCTCTAATTTGTTGGGTAATGATTAATATCTAATGATATAAATAGGACTAGAATAGGGAGTAGACCTAGTTCAGTAAGGGGATTTGTCCAATATGATAGTATTATGAGTGAACCTTGAATTTTATGATAGTTTGGGGAGTGAATATATTCTACTATGATAGTCTTGGAAATGAATCTTAATTACCAAGGAAATGATTTTCTATGATTATGTGTATACCACAAATATATGACTTATGAAAATTTGATGCCCTCATGCCTTATGATATTTGATTCTTTTATGATTCATTTCATATGAACTAAAAATATTTATTCCATGATCCATGTTTATGATCTATTATTTTTATGGTATGATTTTTTAAATGTTATTCTCATGTTCTCATACCCTTATGCTAATGTTATGTGGATATCTCCCTTGTTTATCCTTACTAAGTATCTGAGCTCACCCTTTCTTATGTTTCCATTACCTAGGTTATGAAGAATGGTATTATGTATAATATGTCTAAGATGGGTGATAGTTATGAAGAAAATAGTGGGAGATAATATATTCCATTTATGAAATTGTTTTTTATTTATCTAGGTTTCCAAAGGAACTAGACCTAATCAATTTTGGCATGGATCATTATGTTATGAAATGAATATTATTTTCTTAAGATATAATATTTATGTATAAAAAGTGTGGGTCATTATAGTTGGTATTATAGAAAGGTTTAGTTAAAACTTTGTAAACTAAAATGGTAAAAATTTAGTAAGAACTATAAGGATGTGTCTAAGTATAGGAAAATATCATGGAATTTTGGTGAAGGATAGAGTGAGTGGTTTTCGAGAAATTACATCCCTGTATGATTACTACAAGTGGATTTGGCTCTATGAAAACTGTACCCTGGGGTAATAACTATGAAAATGGTGCATTGAGATGGACTTGATTGTCACATAGTGCACGATAATGGGCCTTTTTCACACCTAGTTTGACACTCCCAAGGGATATGTTTTAAAAATTCATAAACACTTGATGAACCATCATAAAGGATTTGAATAATGGCCATTAATAGAATAGGTTAAGCCTAAGGTGTCATAGATTGAAAAGGAGGTTTCATGATTTAGATATCCTATAAATTATTTTTCATTATTATGCAGTTCCCCACTAAGATTATTATTTATTACACTATGATTTTTGGTTTTAGTCAATGTTTAGAAAATTAAGGAACTACATTAATGGTGAGTGAAATGAATAATGAAATGATTTTCCTCTTGAGAAACCATATGTTATGGGAGTTGGAATGAAAAATATCATTTTTACACTTGAAAAACATTCTCAAGATATGAATCATGATGAACTTCTAAATAAGAAAAGAAGGGAACAACATTCAGTCGAGTCCTTCCTAAGGAAATGCCCACCTTCTTTTTTTGGTTATTCTATTCCACTTATTGATATGAAATGGATCTATACCAACAAAAAGATATTTTAGATTATCTATTATTTGGATAATGAGAAATCCATTTCGGTTTTCTATCATTTGGAAGGAAAATAGAATCAATGGTGGAATCTTATCAAGAATATGAGGCTATAGGAAGAAATCAACTTCATAGAATGAGAAAAGTTTAAGAGATTAATTTTCAATAATTATTTTCTTCATATTTTTTTATGAAAATGGAGAAGGAATTCATTGAACTAAAATAGAAGGATGATGATTTTTTTAGTACTTATAAGGAAAATTTTACAAGACTTGCAAGGTACACTTTTGGTATTATCATCCAAACTGAAATTAAGGTTAATTGATTATTCAATTGATTAAAACCATGTCTCTAAAGGGAGTTATCCAAAAGGGACTCTGATAGATATGAATAAATCATTATATTTTATATAAAGGTGGAAATAGAGATTGGGGTTACCCATAAATCACATGGTTTTGATAGGAAAAGAAATGTGAAATTCAAGGGAAACTCTTAAAACCATAAAAAATGAAGATGAGATTTTATTTTATACTCTAAGTGTGGAATAAAACATGAAAAAATTGTCTTTAGTGGATTAAAAAATGTTTTATGTGTGGAATGTAAGGTCATCGAGTGGCTGAATGCTGAAGTGAAAGAATTAAGTTAGCTAATGTTGTGAATAGAGAGAAAGATCCACATAATGAGCCTCCCACACTCTAATGTTTTAAATTCAATGAGTATATGAATTATGATAAATAGTTTCCAAATTTGAAGGTTAAAAATTATGATCGATGGTAAAAACCTCTTAAGTTGAGAGATATTGGGAAATCTAATGATTTCACTATTTATGATGAGGGGTATGATAACAACTCGGTAAATGGTACATTTATCATCCAATCCAGAATAGTTAATGTATTATTTTATTCAAGATCTACCCACTAATTTATATCTAAATAATTTTCCAAGCGTACTAAAATAACAACTCAATGATTAGATTTTGAATTAGTAGTGAAAACCCTTAATGGTATGATTATCACATCTCAAGTCTATGATTCTTCTCTGGTTGAAGTTTGTAAGAATTTTCTTCATTAAAACCATGTTATTCTCAATATGGTTGAATTTGATGTTATATTGGGCATGGATTGAATTTCTCTACATAAATTACACATCAATTTATAAGGAAGGAATTCATGTTTGATATTCCAAATCAACCTATGATCATCTATCAGTGTGATGATAAATATGAACTACCAATAGGGATCACATCCATGGTATGAGTTTTGATTCCCAAAAGGGGTTTTTATCTTGTATGGTTGGAGAGAAACTCAATATAAATGATATTCCTATTTTAAGGTTGTTTTTTGATGTCTTTTCAGAAGATTTATCTAAAATTGTACCAAATCATGAAGTTGAGTTGTCAATATAACTCATACCTGTGCTTCACCAATTTCAAAAAATCCTTATAGAATGACCCTAATTGAGTTGTAGAAATTGAAGAATCAACACCAGGATAATCTTGATAAGGGATAAATTTATCCAAGTGTTTCACCTAGGGGTGTACCTATTATTTTTTTCATGAATAAAGATGGATTTATGTGAATTTTCATTGATTATCATGAACTGAACAAGATTAAAATCAAGAACTAGTATCCCCTACCCCATATTAATGACTTGTTTGTTCAAAAATGTGGAGTTAAATACTTTTCAAATATTGAACTTCATTCTGGATATCATCAATTAAGGGTTAAGAAAGAGGATATACCTAAGAAATTATTTTTATAAGGTATGGACACTATAAATTTATATTTATTCCATTTGTTCTTACTAATTCTCTCACTATCTTTATGTATTTAATAAATAGAGTATTTATATCGTTACTTTATTAGTTCATGGTAGTAATTATAGATAATATTCATATCTATTCAAATATTAAGGAAGAGAATGAATATCACCTATGTGTTGAACATAAGACCCTAAGGAAGGGGAATCTATATAAAAATTTTACCAAGTGTGAATTTTGGCTGAAGAGAGATTCATTTTTGGGTCATATAATCTTAAGGGAGGGTATATCATCAGATACATCAAATAAGGAGGTGATTGAACATTTTTCCTACACTAAACACCATGACTAAGATCTAAAGTTTTGTTTCATTATTGTCCAATTTACTCACCAAGTTAACTTGTATGGGATCCAAGATACTTTAGATAGTTGAATGTGAAGAAAAATTCAAGGAACTAAATAGAGGATTATCCAGTGCACCTGCGTTTACATTACCCTCCATCAGATAATGGTTTGTAATATATATTGATACATACAATAATGTATTGGGATGTTTTATCATACAAAATTTCATGGTTATAGCTTATGCCCTGTGAAAATTGAATGTTCATGTGAAAAGTTACCCAACTCACTATTTTGAGTTAGTTGTGGTAAATTTCATATTAAAAATATGGAGGCATTATATTTATGAAGAAAAGTATGATATATACACTGATCAAAAAATATTAAAGTATATATTCACACATAATGATTTGAACATGCACTAGATAAGATGGTTAGATATGATTAGTGATTATAAATGCTCAACACATTACCACCATGGGAAAACGAACAAGGTATCCAATGCTTTGATTTGAAATGATCATGCTATATTATCCATTATGAAGATAATATTTTTTCCAATATTTATGGATTTTAAAAGGATGAATATAGAAATATTGAAGGAAGGGTATAGATCTTATCTTTCTCAAATGCGTGTTCAACCATCTATCCAAGTAAGGATTAAAGAGGCACAAAAGGAAGATGTAGATCAATAAAAGAAGGTTGAAAATGTTCCCAAGTTTATCCTTTATTATGATTGAATGATAAGGTTAAAGAGACTTGTATTTTTTCCATCTATAACATATTTGAAGTAGCTATTAGAGGATTCTCATAGTTATTTATTTTCTATTCATCATAGAAGTATAAAGATATATATAGATTTGGAAGCGTATTTTTGGTGGGATGACATGAAGAGAGATACTGTGGAGTTTGCATCTCGGTTCTTGGTATGTTAGTAATTTAAATTTAGAGACAATATTATAAGGGGTTTTTACAACCATTACCCATACCGAAATGGAAGTGGGAAAAATTCACCATGGATTTTGTCATCGGACTCTCCAAAATATCTAAAGGAAATAATGCTATATGGGTTGTAGTTGATCTCTTAACAAAGTCAACATTATTAATCGCCATTAGAGAATATTTATCTCTAGATTGTATTTCTAGGATACACATTAAGGAAGTGGAAAGGGTGCATGGATTACCACATTCTATTATGTCTAATCAGGATCTATGTTTTACCTCAACATTTTGGAAAAGTCATTAGTAAGATCTTGATATACAGTTGATTTTCAGCACTTCGTATCATCATCAAATATATGGTTGGTATGAAAGAGTAATTAAAACCCTATATGATATATTGATATCTTATTATACGTATTTCAAAGGTGTTTGGGACCAATACCTTCCTCTAGTTGAGTTTTCTTACAACAAAAACTTTTACTCGAGCATTTAGATGGTTCCTTATGAATCCATCTATTGAAATAAATGTAAAGCTCCAAATTATTGGGGTGAAGTTGGGGAAAGAAATCTATTAGGACCTGAGCTAGCTGAATAAATGATAGATAAGGTAATATCTATTTATAAAAAAAAGGGCATCATAAAGTTGGCATAAAATTTATGCTGATAATCGTTTGCATGATCTTGAATTTGAAGTTGGTGACAATGTGTTTCTAAGAATTTCTCCATGGAAGAATGTGATGATATTTTTAAATAAGGGAAAAATAATCCCTAGGTATATTAGTCCCATCGATAGTCTTGATATTATTGAGATTTCAACATAATGATTAGCGCTTCCACCAAACCTCTCTCTATTCCATGACGTTTTCTATATATCCCTCATAAGGAATTACATACCTAATACTTCACATATACTGAACTCAGGGGTCATACAATTACAGAATGATATTTCTTATGTGGAATAACTGGTGGTTATTATGGATCATACAAAGAAGGTTCTACTAAACATGACCACTCATCTGGTCAATGTTTTTTTTGCAAAATCACCATCTTGAGGAAGCAATGTGGGATCCTAAAGATATAATGAGGTAGAAGTATATTTTGTTGTTTATAAAAAAGCAATATATTTTTGAAAAACAATTAATTTTAAGGGGTTAGAATGTAACACCCTGAGATTTTATGAAATATATTTTTTTAATAAATTTAATTTCTTCAACAGCTTGTGTTCTATGCAAACCTGAGTTCTAACAAACTACAATGTTCTATTAATATTTTTTTAAATTACCTCTATAACCTAGAAATTAATCATGGTAATATGAATAATAATAACCATAATTTAATAATTAAATATAATTATTTTATATAAAGAAAACATATTTATAAAAAACTACTTAATTTGTAGTAAAGTATTTATATGTTTCAGAAATACCATTTTATTAAAAAAATGTTTTTATTTATTTTTGTGAATAAATAATAAAAGTACTTTTTTCCACCTTTTAATAATTTATTTGAAAAAATATACTTTATTTTTTAAATCTACATGTAAAAATTATCTTTGAGTGAATTTTTGATTATTTTCTCCAAGGATTATTTTTTCAAAGAATAGTAAAAAATAGTGTTTTTTATTATAAATAGCCTTTTCATTTCAATAATTTAAAAGTTAAATTTTATTTTAATATGTTTTTAAAAGTAAAAATAGTTCAATTATATATTTATCTATCCAATTTAGTTCATGAGAATCAATTTTATATTGAATTTTGATATTAAAAATTCCTATACTTATGAAAAGTTTTTTCTCTAGAAAACCTAATTTCTTTCATGTTTGTGGGTTTAATTTTAAATTTAATTTTCCCAAATATATGAATAAAATTTGAAAAAATGGACTCCATATTTTTTACTAGAATAATTAATGTTATATAATAAGGTCAAATTAATTTCTGGTCCAAATTAAAAGTTAAAACAGTAAAAAATAATTACCATAGTTATGGTTAAAATGTGTTTACTAAGGGGTTAAACTAACAAGATAAGGGGTAAAATGAGCTACAAAGTTGTAAAAATCCCATTTTATGACCATATTTTGAACTTATGTCATATAAAGTTAAATAATGAGCTATTTTGGAGAAATGCGACATGTGAAAAACTTGGGTAAAAATTTTTTCATTTCAAAAATTCCAAGTGTGACTTCTACCCCACTTATAAAAGGTCACCCATATCCTCTCCTCTTCAAACTTCCAGAACCATTTGGTTCATAAAATACATGCCAAAATTAATTTCTTAATTTAATCCCCGCATCCTAGAAGCATTATTTTTATTAGGAATCCCTCTTATGATGTAATTTGTTGTAAACCTAAAGTGGTTCTTTGAAGAAGAGGTATAATATTTAACCATGAATTTTCATTTTATTTAATCCTATAAATCCTTAAAATTTTATTCAAAATTGATGATATAATAAACTAATTATATCATATATACTGATATGTTATTATTTTAATGGAAATAACTACATATATCTCATATTCCATCCAGTGAGAAACAAAAACATCGATCATGTGTACGATGAACTACCACGTCATGAACTAATTTAATTCATTTTTTTGGAAAAAAAACCTCAAGGTGTCCTCTCTGTATGTTTTGGGTGTTTTTGTGTTTGTTGACTAAGCCAGATGACCTCAAATGGGTATGGTTGGTGTTTGACATAGATAGGTTTTTAAGGTGGCACAGTTTCCACGGTTTACCAAATTTTTGGGCCTCAAAATCGGGAATTTGTGTTTGGAAATATAAGGATTTATTCATGGGAATAAATGGAGTGAATAATGATGAACAAATTTTGAAAATGAAGATAAATTTGAAGCCCATAACATGGACCACGTACCATGATCGGGAAGGGTACGCGACCGCGTACCAAGCAGCAGCAAAGGTATGCGGGAGTGGTTCACGAAACTGAAAACGGTTCATGGAAGAAGGTGGTGCAGTATGCGGAGGGATTGACATTGGTGTTGGAGGTCAACCACATAGAAAAAAAAACAATACATGGACCACGTATGAAAAGTGGTTCATGGGTGCCTTTTTGTTTGCAGCGACAGAAGGATCGGTACGCGGTGAAAGCTGGATTGAAGATTGAGTAAATCATAGATTAACAGATATTGCAGGTATATTTGTGTGTATAAAAATCACTAATACCACCAATTACTATTGAGACTTAATATCATTAAAGATCATATTTTTGTTCTAGGATTTTGGAAATGACTATAGGAAGTTTACGAAGGGAGATTTGCGAAGGATGAAGTGGTTCACGTGGAAGAGATTCTGCTGAACATTTTTGTGGAGAAATGTAACCCGCAAAGAATGCGGTAATCAGAAAAAGAAGGTGTGGTACGTGATAGCAGTTATCAAAAGAATTCTGTGAATATAGAAAAATTCAAAGACATAGGGTGATTTGCAGTGGAGGTTTGTAGAATCGGTACACGGTAGCGATACGCGATAGCGAAGGCGAAGGCGATAGCAGTTCATGGAAGTGGCTATAGTACGTGGAAGAGGTGATCCACATACCAAACCCAATACTCAATATGTGGGACAGTAGGTGGTTCAAAATTTTCACAAGGAATCTTGTGAAGGCTTCAAATCATTTTATGAAAGTATTTTCCTGTACCTAGAAGTACTCAGGAAGGTGGAATTCATCTATAGTTGAAAAATGGACTTCAACAAAGCAGCCACCAATAGTTGTGGATGCAAGAATTCATGAAAATGACTGGACCTAAATGTATATAAACCATGTTTGAACTAAAAGTCGATAAACTATGTATGGATTGTTTTTCAAGAGCAGTGAGCGAAGGAAGAGGAAGACGGGGATCCTTTCCGCCAATAGTGAGCTAGAGAAAGAGGCACATGGAGTGACCCTTGGGAATGTGGTGAGTAGACCCTAAACTTTATAAAAGTGGTGAGACATGGCATAAAAGATCTTACCCAAACATTATACTCATTATTGGAAGTGATCCTTAGTGAATTTAGTATATCAACATATTGTCGTTGTATGCTCCTTGGATGTAGACCGGTGAGGGTGAACCAAGTAAAAATCGTTGTATCCTATGCATGATTTCATATCTATTAATATATTGATACGAGAGGAAGATAGAATTGAGTTTTTTATAACAACAAAACAAGATCTGAAAAGGAGAAATTTTTAATTTTTCATACCCTAATTCACCCCCCCTCTCAGGGTATTTGACCTAGTGGTCCTAACAATTGGTATCAAAGAAAAATGTTTTAAAGTCAGTTTTTCTCTCTCAAGAAGAAGAAATGGAGGTGGTCATTCATAAAGGAATTCTGATCATTGATAGAAATAATTTTCAAAAATGGAATATTTGAATGTACCAATACTTCTAAACAGTAGGTATGGATGTCTTCACAATAGCTATGCATGGAATATCAGCTAACATTAATAGTGGTTCTTTATTATAAGATGAAAGAAGAGAATTGGATGTTGATGCTAAAGGGTTCAATGCTTTAGTGGGAGCCCTATAAAATTAAATTTATATGAAGGTGATGTCCAGTAAAACATAACATTCAATGTGGGAAAAATTGTTGAATATTTATGAGGGTGACATAGAAGTCCGAGAAGCAAAGCTACATGTTCTATGTAACAAGTATGAGGATATCATAATGAATCCCAATGAGACAGTTGATGCATTCTTAGACAGGACTAATATTATTGTGGAAGACATGTGGGGCCTTGGGGAAGTTATTGATGATATAATTATTGTGAAACGTATATTGAGGAAACTTCCACCATGTTTCAATAAAAATGTTTCAGTTTTGGGAGACAAAGACCCAAAAGAACTGACACTAGATTACCTACACAATACCCTTGTAGCATATGAAATGAGAAATGATGATAATGATGCAATGGAAAAGGGGAAGCCTAAGGAAGTGGAATTTAAGGCCATGAAGAATCTCTCTACAGAATATAGTAATGAGTAGGACAATATTGATGATGTTCTATCATTTCTCTCCTCCAATATGCAAAGGGAAAAAGGGAAGTTCAAAGGTAAACTTCCATTTTCATGACTTCGATGCGGTAATATAGGTCATTTTGCTGCAAAGTGTCCTAAGAAGTTTGATAATGAAAATTAATCAAATGATGAAATTTATCAAAAGAAGAATTCATCAAATGAGAAAGGGAGGAGAAGTACCAGGAGAAAGTTCTTCAAAAAGAAGAATATTCTTTCAAAAGAGGATAAAAGTTTAGAAGAATCTCAGGCAGAGGAGTTGTAGGACTGCATGGATTATAAAATAGATGCATTGGTGGAAGTTGTTAGAAATTAATTAACAAGAGTGAAAAGAGAAAATTAAGAAGGATAAATTGAAGGAATAGTTTATCTTCAGGATAAATTAGAAGATTCCATGGGAGAGGTAGATATTTTGAGATCCAAAACAAAGAAAGCTAACACATATTTTCACGAATCCAGACTCTTTATGCAACAACAACTAGAAGAGAATTATGATCTGAATGTAGAAATTGAAAAGCTAAGGTCTTCAATTATAGAAAACTTAGAGAAGGTGGTTGAGTACAAACTCAAAATTGAAGAATAAAAAATAAAAAATGATAGTTTGACTGAAACTATAAAAGATCAAATCAAACATATCGAACAACTAGAAGAGGAATTTGTCAGTATGCAATGAACAATTGATGATCCAGATAAACTGCTAACTGTCAGTTTGACATCAGGAAAAAATATCATACATGCAATAGATAATATGATATTTGAGTAGAGTGGTCCATCAGAATAGAAGAAACAATCAATTCTTAATGATAAAAATGGTATGGGGATTGATCTAAAACAGAAAGCAGTTATGGTTCAATTCAGACCAGAAGCACCCACTCCAAGATTGAAGATTGACTTGGGTATGAAGTAGAATCAAAATATTCAGATAACCCAAGGCACAACCAGTGGTGCATTTCCACATAAGAATATACATCACATAAGATGTTATTGGTGTGGTAAGATGGGACATTCGAAAAATGTATGTTATATAGAAAAGAGGTACTAAAGGGAACAAGACCAACAGAGGCGGTCATATAGAGATCAAAATGCCAGGTCATCATTTGATGGTCTTTGTTTCAGGTGTAAAGGAATCAGGCATATAGAAAGATATTGCACATTAACAATGAATATGAATGTGCTAAGGAAGACTGAATTTGTTCATAAGAGGCAGTCCAATGTATCTTCAAGAGAGATAAAAATTCAAAATCGATTTTCAGCTCAGCAGGTTGAAGCTGGATCGTCATATAAAGAGAAATATCAAGACTATCATTCCATGTCAGAGACTTGGGTAAAAAAGAAAAGGGTAGAGTAGTAAGTGGTTACCTAAATTGCATTCAAGGCATCAAATCACACAAAGATATGGATCATTGATAGTGGTTTCAATTTCCATTTGATGAGAAATAAGGATCTAGTGACCAAGATCGGGTATGATAAAGAAGGCATTGTAATATTTGGTAATGATGAGGTATTGAAAAGTATTACTTCAGGGAAAACCATATTTAGTGGAAAATAAATGATACAAGTAGATGTATTGGTTGTTGAAGGAACTAATCACAACTTTCTTAGTGTTAGTCAATTGTGTGACTCAAGACATGCCATAATATTTTCCATGAAATTATGTATCATCAAAGCAAAGGATGGTGCTGATGTGTTGCAAGGAAATCATACAAAATGGAATCTCTACCTCATGAGTGAAGAAGAAGATATGTGATTTCTATCAAAGGATGAAGAAAACAAGTTATGACATAAGAGTCTTGGACACATAAGCTAAGGTTCCTTATAAGATATGGTGAAATATGATACATCTTGAAATCTCCCTATATTATCGCATGATCGTACTCATACGTGTGATAACTTTCAATAGGGGAAGATAATTCAAAAGACATATAAGCCAAATGAGAAAAAGGCAATAATATTTCTTGAGTTGGTGCACATTGATGTATGTGGGCCAATTTTTCAAAGGGCTATTGATGGGAGGAGATATAATGTTCTCTTCATTGATGACTATAACAGAATGACATGAGTTTCAATAATCACCCACAAATCTGAAGTGTTCAGTTTCATTTTAAGATATCAATGGGAATGTGAAAAGATGCTTGGTCATAAAATAAAAATGATTCAAATAGATAATAGAACAGTGTTTATAAATAGTCCAGTGGAGGATTATCTCAAAAAAATGGGATAAAGCATGAAGTTTATGTAGTAAGAAATCCACAACAGAATGGAGTAGTTGAGATAAGAAATCATATTGTCAACAATATGGCCAGAACAATTCTCATTGAAAAATACCTTCCGAAGAAATTTTGTAAAGAAGCAATAATGATAAAAGTATACACTTCAAATAGAGCATTTCTTTGTCTAAAAGAAGAGAAAACTCCATACAAGTTATGGTATGGAAAGAATCCATCATTGAAGTACTTTAGAATCTTTGGAAGTAAATGTTTCATTATCAATTAGGAGAAACATAGGAAACTAGAATCCTGTGGGGATGGAGGGATATTTCTTGGCTAATCAATGAAAAGAGAAGCATAAAAATTCTTCAATAAGTGGCTAAGAAATATAGTTTAATGTAATGATGTGACTATAGTATAAAATGAACAGAATCTTCAAGAAATACATGATCAGAATTAGGTGGATAGTGATAAAGAGATGAGAAGATTAGGAGATGATCCATCTATAGAGGATGATTCAGAGGAAGACTCAGATGATGAGAATAAATCAATGTCTACACAGAGACCAATGAGAAGAGATGAAATTGACAGGCATAACATAATTGGTGATCATACAGCACCAGTGCAAACAAGGAGGATGAAGTCTCTATATAAATCATCATACTTATCACAGGTGGAGCCTAAATGATTTGATAAAGCTACTGGAGATGATAATTGGGTTTAAGCAATGAATGAAGAACTCAACCAATTTTAGAAGAATCCGATATGGGAGATTGTTTTGAGATCAGAAAACAAAAATGTCATTGGGACAAAATGGGTCTTTCATAACAAAATGAATGAAGATGGTGTTGTTATTAAAAACAAATCATGACTGGTGTGTAAAGGGTACTCCTAGATAGAATGTATTGATGTTTATGAGACATTTTAACCTGTTACAAGGCTGGAGACAATCAGATTATTCTTGGCCAATGCAGTACAAAGAAAGTTTAAGGTTTTTCCGATGGGTGTCAAGTCAACATTTATGAATGGATTTATAGAAGAAGAAGTTTAAATTGAGAAAATAGATGTTTTTCTCATCCATGAAGATAAGAACATGGTCTTTCAGCTGAGGAAGGCATTATATGGTTTGAAGCAAGCACCAATAGAATGGTATTCAAGGCTTTATCAATTTCTAAAGAAGCTCAGTTTTCAATGTGGTGGTGTTGATTAAAATATGTATTTCAAAAATGGAAATATTCAAAAGATGATGGTTCTAATTTACATCAATAACACAATCTCTGGTAGATCAGATGAAGCACAATGCACACAGTTTTCTGAATTCATGAAAAACGAGTTTGAAATGTAGATGATTGGTGATTTGATATTTATCCTCGGCTTAAAAGTGATGAAAGGAAGGAATGAAACTTTTATTTGTCAATATAATTTTGGAAAAGAGATTTTTTAGATGGTTTGGAATGGATAATTACAAATAGATGAAGACTCTGGTTGCTACCCGGTTGAAATTTTAATGAGATGATGAAGGCAAGCCAGTTAATATCACAAAATATAGAAAAATCATTGGAAGTCTGTTGTATTTGATAGTGAAAAGTCTAGATATTCTATTTTCTACATACCATACAGTGAGGTATCAAAGCAATCCCAAAGAGAGCCACATGATTGCAGTAAAAATAATTCTTCAGTATATCAAGCGCATAGTGGGTTTTGGCCTAATGTATAATGACAAATCTAAGCGAGAGTTATTGGGATATACAGATGCAGATTAGGCCGATTCAGCAGATGATTGGAAATCAACATCAGGAGGTTCCTTTTATCTTAGAGTATTTTGTATTTCTTAGTTAAACAAGAAACAAGATTCCATTTCATTAAGCACAATAGAAGCTGAATATATTGCGGCTACTCAAGATTTCATGCAACTATTATGGATGAAGAAACAACTTGAAGATATGGGGATTGAAGTGAAATATTCTATTTGAATATATTGTGATAATTCATGTGCTATAAATCTTAGAAAAAATCCATTCCATCACTCAAGGACAAAGAAAATTGAAATCAAATATCATTTTATCAAGGATAAGGTGAAGAAAGGGCCTTTGAAGTTGGAGTATGTGCCTACAAAACAACATATTACAGACATTCTGACAAAGGCCTTATCCAAAGAAGCATTTTAAAGGCATTGACTGGCTCTTGGAGTCTAGTCGAATCCCCATACTTGAAAAAGTGTGGATGTGGGACACCATCTCCCCGAGGTATGGTGTGTTTTTACCTAATATTTTGTTATGTGTTCTTTACCCTGTTGCAGACATCCTTAAAGGGATCTTCGGGTTCTTTGAAAAAGGGGGAGAAAGTGTGACTATTTAGGGGGAGACAATACATGGGGAGAAGCTATTAAGTGGAGCAGAGAAATTGGGGAAGTTAAAGTTGAGCTAAATCTAGTTATAGGTTCTATAACATAGGGGGAGCATTAAATCTAAAGATGCTATAAGTGATCGATCAAAGATTATATATCATGACAACTGAGATTAATGATACAATCAGTTTATTGGTATAAATTTGATATCAACAATTGGTGTCATAAATGAAGTTATTCATTGATGAAATTTTCATTATACTCTTGTTTCTCATGCTGAGCATGGATCATGTGGGATTAGAGTATGTGTTGAGTAAATCCTTGATCACTATTTTAATCTCATGAAGCGAATGGTGGTTGAGGATGTAAGGAGTTTTAATGAGGTATCAAAATGTGTAGCATTGTTATGAGAAGAGTTTTCAACAAACCCAAAGGGGGAGATTTTTGGGAAAAATCCCTCAAGGATTCCTCTCGGTATGTTTTGGGTGTGGTTTTGCTTTTTGACAAAACCAGATGACCTCAAATGAGTATGGTTGGTGTTTTCCATAGATTGGTTTTAAAGGTGGCATAGTTTCCTAGTGTTTTCCAATTTTTTGGGCATCAAAATTGGGAATTTGTGTTTAGAAATGTAAGGATTTCTTCTTGGGACTAAATGGAGTGAAGAACGATGAATGAATTTGGAAAAGGAAGATAAATTTAAAGCCTGGGACATGGATCATATACCATGACCAGAAATGGTACGCGACCGTGTACCAGGCTGCAGGAAAGGTACACGGGAGCGGTTTGAAAAATGAAAATAGTTTTTAGTGGAAGGCGGTGTGATACATGGATGGATTGACATCGGTGGAGGAAGTCGACTGCATAGGAGTAAAGATAGTACATAGATTGTGTATGAAAATTGGTTCACAGGTGTCTTGCGATTAGTGGTGGTAGAAGGATCGAAACACAGTGAAGGCTGGATTGAAGATTTGGTAAATCTTAGATTATTAAATATTGTGGGTAGATTTTCCTATATAATAATCACCAATCCCATAGATTACTGTTGAGACCGAATATCATTAGAGAACATATTTTTGGTCCAAGATTTCGGTAAATACTGAAAGAAGTTCGCAAAGGATGAAGTGATTCACACCAAAGAGATTCTGTTAAAAGTATTTACGGAGAACTGTAACCCGCAAAGGACATGGTAAGAAGAAGAATAAGGCGTGGTACACGATAGTAGTTAGCAAAGGTAGTCTGTGAACTGAGAACAGTTCGCTAACAGAGGGTGTTTCGCAATAGAGGTTTTCAGAATCAGTACGTGGTAGCGGTACGTGATTACAAAGGCAGAGGTGATAAAAGTTTGCAGAAGTGGTAACAATACGCAGAAGGGGGATCCACATACCAAACCTGATACTCAGTATGCGGGAGAAGAGGTGGTTCACAATTTTCACAAGGAAGCTTGTTAAAGCTTCAAATTAGTTTGTGAAAGTATTTTACGGTACCTAGCAATACTTGGGAAGGTGGAATTCATCTATGGGTGAAAAATTGACTTCAACAGAGCATCTACCAATATTTGAGGATGCATTAATTCATGAAAATAAAGGGATTTATATGTCCATTAACTGTTTTTGACCTAAAAGTCAATAAATTGTGTGTGGATTACTTTCCAAGAGAAGTGAGCAAAATCAGATGAAGACAGTGACCTGAAATGCACGGTCGATTATAACCTATCAACCGGTCAAAGTTCTGATGCTCTGCTAATGTGTATAGCATCACTCGGGTCGAATCCTCAGCGATGATACTTTGTAATAGTCGTTTGTTTTTAGTTGATTGTATTTTTATTAGGGGGGTTTGTTTGCGGAGCTTAATTGAAATGATTGATTGGATATAATTGATTTAACAAATTGATAAATATTGGGGTGAGTTCATTATTAGGGAGTTAAGCTTGTTATATCCTTGAGCTTTTCTTTATATTGCATTTAAATTAACACCCACTTCACAAGTTGAGGTTGATTAGAATTCCTAAGTGTTAAAGCTTTAATACAAGACTTAACTTAACTAGGAATCTAATCTCAATCATTACTTGTTTATGGTAGTGTATTTATGGTTCCAATAATCCATGGAATCCATATGTTAAACAAAACAAGTCATTAATCCATGACATGTTATGCCCAACATAAACAATGTTAATTTAAAGAACATTCATCGAGAAAAAGATCTCAATCACTTAACCTACCTAAATTATAACTCAAACCAATTAAAGATTTAATCAGCCATTAAAATTATTACTAATCTGGTTATAATTATTATGATGGTAAATTAATAATATAAGATAAAGAAAGGGATAAGAAAAGATTTGTGCGCCGAACACACACACACAAATGATGATGAGAATTAAAAATGGACTTTAGACTGAATTAGAAAGCGAAAGAAGGGAAGGGGCTTAAACTGTATTTAAACTATTTTAAGAAAATTAATATTAAACTACAGAAGGTGGATGAGAATAAGAGATATTGAAGAAGAAATTTGCATCAAAACAGAATTACAAAAGAAAGGACTTACAAAATTACAACAATGAAGAACGTAAAAGTAAATGAAAACAAAGAGAGGATTAAATGTATCTCAAGTGAAAACTTGAGTATGTTAGGTCCTACCAATACTTTGGAAAGGCTTTGGTCCTGCCAATATGATCTCCTCTCTTCTGAAATTCCAACCCCTCTCAAGGAGATAAGGGGAGAGTATTTATATCCCAAGGAGTGGACTGTTTGCATTCCCAATCTGTCTCTCCACTTGCATTGCCAATTTGGCTATTCAGATAGAAGAATATCGAAATATCTACTTCTACAAAGTTGTATATAATGAAGTTGGACAACTACTCTCAAAATATGGTGGCATATGGACCAATGTAGCCAAAGTTATGGCCGGATGATTAAACAATTTTAATCTGTCCATTTCAATCCAGTCTTTTTGAAGTCCAAAATATGAAAGGGTTTTGTAATAGGAAGATTCCTTAAAATCCGAATAATTTATTAAAAAAAGTATTACACCTATATCTCATCTTTCACAATGCAAAATTTCATCTCTATTTGATGCATACATCATGAGATATGTCATGAACACTATACTGATTTTATTTCTAGGCCAGAATGGTGGGCTGGACTTCAAAGCTTCATTCAGGCCCCTTGTTCTTAGAGTTGGGCCCTGAAATTTTTACCCATGATTATTTTGGATAATCAAGAACAAATGGTGGAGTTTTACAAAATATGGGCTTCAGGAGTGAGACGAGTAACTGAATAATCATGGATGGTCTAGTTTCTTCACAAATTCTTTGGGTTATCTTGTGTGGACCATATGAGCCTTCAAATGGAATAATTGGCCCATGATTCCTTATAATGATATGTGAGAAATTGAATAATTAATCCTAAAAAACAAGAACCACAAAATTTTAGTCAGTAGGGTGAGAGTTATAAATAAACTATTAAACTGAATCAGTTGAACTACTTCTAAAAATGTTCAAAAATTATACTTAGTATTAAAACATTAATATTTCACAGAAATTATGCACATTTCATATAAAATCAGTAAAGGGGGTATATAATAATTCATGAAAATATTAATAACATCATGAACCTTTCCACCGGTAGTGAGTTAGAGAAAAAGGCATAGGGAGTGACCATTGGGAATGAAATGAGAAGAACCTAAACTTTATAAAGACAGTGAGCGTGGGCATAGAAGATATAGCCTGAACATTGTACTCATTATTGGTAGTGAACCTTAGTGAATTTGGTACATCGACATATTGTTTTTGTATGCTCCTTGGATATAGCCCAGTGAGGGTGAACCAAGTAAAAATCATTGTGTCATGTGAATGATTTTATATATGTCCATATATTTCTATGGGAGGAAGATAGAATTGAGTTTTTTATAATAATGAAACAATATCAGAATGGGAGAAAGTTTTAACCTGTCATACCCTGATTCACCCCCCTCTCAGGGTATTCTACCTAGTGGTCCTAACAATTTTCCATCACCACCTCTAAAAAATGGATATAATGACATATTTAACATATTTATATGATATACATGAAATAACTATAATTTGGGAATTATAATATCACATATATACTCTTACATTCCATTCTATGGGTATACGATAACGTCACTTGTTTGTACGTCAGACTACCACCTCATGAAGTGATGTCATTCTCTCATCACTTAAGATTTACATGGAAGGTAATAAGTATAGGTTTAATGAAAATATGTGATATATATGAAATAAAAATGATTATTTAAATTTAATATATTATTTACCTTTCTTTATTTTTGTTCATCAAGAAAATGGAAATAATGTTCATGCGTACATGCTACCTACTGTCTCCATGAATGGTCTAATTAATTTTCTATATCTAGATTTAATAGATTACTATAAATGAATTTATAATGAACATACATGATATTTATATCATGGTTAACATTCTATATTTGAAGGATCCATGATCAATGTAAAAGGACCAAATATACCAAACCAAAATATACATGAAAAACGAAGCAGTTATTACCCAAAATGTGATTTTAATATGGAATTTTTAATTTCTAGGCAATAAAAGGAAATAAGTAAATCATATATGGTATGATAAATATAAGTATGGTTATTTAATAAATTTATAATAAATTTATAATTATTATACATGAGGTTTGAATGTGTACGAAGGAAGTTGAGACTTAAGGCAAGGGATCTTCATATCACTTTTATTATTGGGTGACACAAGCCATATTCACCACTAGTTTCATTTGTGTTGTGTATATAATACCAAAGATTTTATTTTTTGATTATTTTTATGAAATTAATGTATATTTACATGTCCATATAAGTTTCTTTCTTTCATGTGGATTATGATTCAAAGGTTACCAAAGTGCTAAGGGTTTATGTTATTATCTCATTATTTATCAGGGTTATTTATGATTATGATTCTAATAATGAGATATTATTATCTAGCTCTCAAGAAACTCAAAATTATTCTTATACATTATTTATTTCATGAAAATAAATTTTTTAATTTCATTTACCTCTATTTATTTATCCACGAGTTCAATTTTTTTTAAGGAAAACATACTTTTCTTCTCTCATCTGTCAAAAATATTTTCTCTTCCATGTCCATATTTTTTCTAAAAATGTTTTAAAGAAAGTTTTCAATATTATCGAAAATTGTTTAACATCATTTTTACCCATGTTTTACCTTTTAAAAATTATTTTAAAGGAATATTCTTGCTGCTTTTTGAATGAGGTTCTTTTTTATCAAAAATATGAAAGGAATCATTATTTTAATATATGGGATGAATGATATTTTATTCAACCATGAACACTCAATTATTTATGTTTCATTTACAAGTTATCAATTTTTTTCAAGGAAAATGTATTCTAATTTTTTGAGAAATGTTTATGTTTTAAATAAGTGATTTCAAAGGAAAAGGATAATTTCCTCAAGAAATGTTATATATAATATTTCAGAAACATTTTCCATATAAGATTGTATCCTTGGATGTTACTTAAGAATTAATGGGGATTTTATCCTATGATACCATATTTATTCATTCTCTACATTCTCTATATTTATGATGTCAAGGTGTTTTTGAAATACCTTTATTTTCTATAGGTTATGCTATAATGAAAAGATTAAATGTTTATAGAGCTTATTTCTTTTCCATGAGTTATGAAATGATGAAATGTTTATGAAACCCATTTCTTTTCATAGGTTCTGAAATGATGAATGATTTGTGATATTTTGATATATGCACGTTTTATTTTCATTATGTTATGTGTGGGACCTAATATCTCCCTCTAATACATTAGGAAATGATTGATATGTCCCGATATAAACAGGTCTGGTGTTATAATAGTGGGTTCCCTAGACCTAACTATATAGTACTTTTGATTACCATATCATGTATATAGTCAGATATATATGATTTATACGTACCATTATAATATAGATATTTCTACATCCACTATTTAATGGTAATGTACATAAATTAATTTTTATATGAAAAGGATATAGAAGATCCCAGCCTATAATGAGAACCTTGAGATACTTTGAAATTAATCTTAAACAAAGGTCATATGGTCTAGACACATTTTGCTAACTGGACACAATAGATGTTTTATTATCAAGTGATGAGGATCATAATCATTGAGGCTTCTTCTCATTATGTTTTCACTTAGTGATCTCTAGTAGTGATATCTGGAGGATAGACCAACCAATAGGACCACCACATGTTTTGGGTGTCATTGGATGTTCCTATCTATGGTAATGTGTAATAGTGTCCTGACTTGAGATTATTACCAATGTATACCATTTGACTTCGTAATTTTATGAAAGTTTAAACCTATTATAATGAAATCATGGTGAGGTATATTGTATTGGGTGTGTCATTGGTGGAATGGCATTGGTTGAATGGTTAAGAAATCATTTTTCACTTCCAGGTTTGGGAGGTAATATATCACAGTCCATGTTGATCAGGATGATAGTACCTTCATAAGACTATGTCCATGGTGGTCGATGATAAATCTATTCAGTTAGATAAAAAAAAGCAAAAAAAGGGAGATGACATGGTTGTGTGTCCTCCTTTATGAGATATTAAAGATAAAGAGAATATACTACATAGTACACGTTCATAGGTTGGTTTTCATTGCTATGAATATCCTTATCTCTTTAGGGGACTTTATGGGTTGTTAGAATCTACTCTTGGTCTGTGAATAGTATTAAATGCTATTGAGATAAGAGCCTAGAGGGTCACACACAATAGCATATTCGAAAGTGTGCCTTATTCTGAAAACTATGAGTTTTGGACATAGTGGGACCCACCACCGGGGTCTGGGTTTTTTCCAAGGATGTATGATCACCAAAGGAATAAATAAATTAATATTATTAAATTTAAGAATAATTTGCATTGAATTTTTTATTTATGAAATATATTACTTGAAGGAATATTAGATTAAAATATTCAAGGTTCGTTTAATATTTTTGGGAATGACGAGTTGAGTTAATGACGAAGGTTTTATCATGTAATGTATTTATTGTATTAAAAAATAGTGATAGAAATATAAATTATATTTATTATTTAGTTCAGTAGTCATAATATATCATTTATGTAGTGAGAAATAAATATTCAGGTATTGAGTGTATATTTCGTATATTTATTGAATCACTATAAATAAAGGAGAGAGCTTTCATGACAAATCCTATTCACTGCTCAATGGTGAGAGCTTCTCTCTACTCTTCTCTCTCCTAGTTCCTAGAGAGAGATTTTTTTCTTCTAGGATCACAATTGTAGTTCTTCTTCACAGATCGATGGAACAAAGTAGCGGTGATTGTTTGGACATTGAAGGTATCATCTAAAATCCAATCTAGTGCCCATATTCTAACGATCAATGATACCAAAAGCTTTAAAAGCACATGTGGATGATTTAGAGGAATTAAAATATGGATCCTTTGTGCAATGATATTCGATGAAGAGCTGACGTTAATTGCATATTTGGATCTAACCAGGTACTTATGGTTTTGTTTTTTTTTCTTAAAATTCCTCATGTGAAAATATTCTGACTAATACCAGGAAGAATTTCACCACCGCTGAAGATATCATGTCATTCATCAATGGAAAATTTTAAAATTCCATTTTTGGGACTTCCGCTAGGTTCCCAGTTCCTTAAATTTGTATAATAGGGTCACATGATTATTTTAAACCAAACACAACTTAAATTTTCATTAATGTTTTTAGAGGGTGTCATTACAGTCCCAATGACACAGATGAACTTTGAATTTGACACCAGATGAATAGTCTACAACAATATGAAGTTTTGAATTTGGAATGAAAATAAATCATGCGTGTTATATTTTTTTAAGAACATATATATTTTATATGTTGATTTTATATCTGAAAAAGTGTAATTAATATTCACCCTGAATAGATCACATGTGATATTCCAGTCATTGGAATAGTGAATTTGGGCTTCTGGATATGTATCACCAGTAAATATTTTATTAATAAAAAAAAATTTATTTTTTAATTACTAGGCTTGTTTAAAATTTTTATATAAAAAACAAACATGGAAATTTGGGGTCAAGCAACACATTTAGTTCGAATCAGACAAAAAGGGTGTCAGGATTGGAGTTGTTGGGGTCACGTAGGTCAAAAAAGTCCAATATAACAAAAAAAAGTTTTTCAAAAAAGGGGCGGGTCCCATGTCCCCTTTCACCACCCTCCTCGAGAGATACCAAGTCACCAGAGATGCTTCCTGTGACCTCTTGACCAACCACCTCCCTGCTGTATGATGACCTAAATGAGAGGTAACCCTCTACTCAACACCTGATCACCTCAAAATAGACCGAGACAGGTCGGACCAACCCATAATGGGCTTAGGCGGGCCAACCCAAAATAGGCCTGTGTGGGTTTAGAATGACCCGATCTATCCTTGCTCAATATTTTCAGGGTACTGCTAATTTTTATAATCAAAAAATAATTTAATTAATTAGTATAATTTTGGTTTTAAATTAAATTAATGACATATATATATATATATATTAAAATTAATATTGCGGGTTTAATTAATTTAATTTTTATTGTTAACATTAAATTAATTATTTAAATTTTTTTGGTTTTAAAATTAAATTAAATAATGGGATCGAATGACATAAACTTTGAATTAAAATAAGATTGAATTTTAATTCAATAAAAACAACCTCGAGTTTAATTTAATGAAAGTTTATTTTTATTCTACATTTATTTTTAATGTGGAAGTTTCAATCATATTACACTGATCATGAGCCATATATCATCCAATGTATGTCTAATTCAATTTTATTTTTTTAATTATTACAATGGTGGGTTGTAATAATTATTTTGTTTTTTAGCGATCTGTGAATCATCTAAGAATCATTAAATGTATAACGACCTGAATATATAATTCTAAACTGTATTTTATACTCTCAAGACCCCCTCACCTATGTGTGAGTATTATTGTATAATTATAATAGGATTATAGATGCATTTCATGCTGATATATGGTGACACACCTGATAGGAGTTTGACGTATTGGATGGACAGGTTTTGCAACATGAGTTATAAGCGATGCGACTCAAGTTATCACCCCTATGGTCTAGGTTGATCCATTACTCACTAAGTAGATCAACCATTAGTATTGGATCGTGATATCATAAACATTTTAGTTTTTCAAGGTTTATTATTTTGTGAATTTTATTTTATGCACAATCACATAGAATAATAAACAAGCATGCACAAATAAAATGAACGTGTGACGTGATGAGTATTTTTCTATTTATTGTGTATTTAGTTGTGAGTGAGATCATATAGAACATACTTATGAAATAGAAAATTATTTCTTTTTTCAAATAAAAAATAATAAAACCCTTAAATAAATATTAAGTCATAACTACCTTATATCATTCAAATTTGGACAATACTAGGTGTTTGGGGTGCTTGTTATCTAATGTTGATGGTACCTCTTACTACCAGGGAGTTCTTATGAGAGTGGTGAGTTGATTTAAATAATGTGTTATTAAGGATTATCCAAAGATAAATTGCTATAATTTTAGAGGAAATAATTTAGTAAATAATGTTATGATTTTAGAAGTTGGGACATCACTCAACAGATCAAGGTACTACTAGTTATTGTGGTTGGCCATCAAAAAATCTACCTTGAACCTTCTGAGTAGTGGTGTAGCCAAATCTTGTAGACTCCTAGAGGTGGTTTAGTGATCCTTTCCACTAGAATACTCAATTTACAGAGTATTAATATTCTAGTACACAGGTTTCCTAGAATTTGATAAAATAGTGGGAGACATTTAATTATTTATTTAATTAATCAAAATGTATAAAATGCTAATCAAGATAAAAAGTACTTATCTTATAGAATTTTGTTTTTGTAGAAAAGGACAATTAATACCAAAATGAATACATAGATAAATAATATAAAAAGTAAATGTGAAAACTGGAATGAGTTTCTAAGGATAGTACAAGAACTTGTGCATAATACTATGATATAGGAAATTCAAGGTGTTGGTTCCCCGAATACCTGGTAAGCCACCTCACGAAGCGAGAATATAAAAGCTGCTTACAAGAGACTCATATGTAGAGAATATTATGGTTATATCATTATTATATCATCCACATCCAATGTTAGTTTCATTCTATACATCATTATATGGGTGATATAACATATAGTCTCATATATGAAAAGTCTGTGAGGAGAAAGTGAAGCAAGATATGAATAAGGTGATGATTACACTGGTCATGTGTAAATTAAAATATGTGATCTTTTAATGCATCCATTTCTCATATTATTTTCACCAATTTACTCAAGTCTCATTTTAGGTTATAAAATGAACTTTTATTGAGTAAACACTTCATTACCTATTTAGGTATTGTTCTCCAAGTAAATAAGAATATAGAAGAAATATTAATCTTTGTTTCTTATGGTGAAAAAATTGAAAGACAAGGTGAAAATTCAAATGGAAAGTGTCACACCAAGGGTACATTCACAATTTTCTTAAATTAAAGAGGTATTTACAAGAGGTGATTTGTATTTCATAATATGAAATAAATTCTATGGAAGTTAAATGCAATAAACTAAATTGAATAAGAAAGTACTGACTTCATCTTCTGTGAATATTCATCATCTAAATTAATGTTTCAATTTTACTTCTTGGGTATAAAATACAATATTAATTTCTCATATATATATTAACATAAAGTTACCAAGTAGGTATAGAAAAGTTACTAGAAGTTATGTGTATTATCCAAGTGGCTGAGAAAGGGTGATTCCTAAGTCAGTGGTGAGACACAAAACTTCTAATTTCCAAGTTAGTGATTCAAGTTAAACTATTTTTGATTATAACCAAAAAAATTATCTATTGAGTCCTTTGTACTGAAGGAGAAATTATTCTAGGTTCAATAATTAATTTTTTTTGTGGTATCAAAGACTCAACTAATAGTTTAATGGTACATGAATCATAGGAAATATCTGATGAATATAAATGTAAGACTTATTTACCCAATTGTGGAAAGCTAATATTTGTCAATAAAAACTAAAAGTAGACATATAGGATATACCCAATATGGTATTTATTCTCATACAAGCTAAAAAATGTAGGTATTTTCAACATATATACTTAGTTTTGGACAAAGGAACCTTTAGAAATAAAGGTAAGCCACAAGGATTTTGGAATTAGTTCAAAAAGTGAGCAAGAACTATTCTAAGGGAAAGATAGTGGTAAAAATAATTTTTTAGATTACTTTAAGTCATTAAGGAATGGTAAAGTTAAGTATGATATATTCACTATTATAATATATGAGTTTATTTGGGCTGGCATGTCAAAGAATATCTTGACCAAGAAATCATCGATCAATATAATGCAGTGTAGAGTAATTACTAAACACACATTACCTTATCTACATCATGAAATTGATGTTAATGTGGAGTATAGATGAAGAAATATTACATGTTAATATTGATCATCAAAATGTACCATTGATCGATTCCTAAATTCACATTTTATACATCAGAGTTATGATGCAAGGAGTATCAATTTTTCAACTTGTAGAAAATTCCATTATATTTCAATAAATGATTTTCAAATAAAATAAATATCCCATAAACATATACCAACTGTTGTGAAAAATGGATATTATATGAGTCAAATTATGATGGAAATAAATTATGTCATAAGGATAAGTGTTTGGATGAAAATATTTTTTTAGTACATAAACAAACTTGCATCAATAAAAATCACAATGTTTATCTAAAGTAACAATACTATAAGTTTATTAGGATATTAAAGAAATACCTATGATAGAATAGATGTATTTAAGTGATAGACTACATTTTTATATAAGGGTGAACATCTCTACTTGAGATAATGGGAGAAAAATTGACATGAGGTTAGTCAATTCTTGAGATGAACATATAGTTGGCATAGGAACTAGTTCCATAAGTACATGTGGAAAAAGTATTTTCCATAGAAACATACAACTTTGGAAAGATAAAACCATTATAATGGTTTTTGTATTCACCGCAATTAGTGGTACATAATTCTTTGAGAATAATTATCCCTACAAATATGCAATAGATGGAAATAATTTAAGATTGACAAGGTTAATTAAAATTCAATAATGGATTCCTTATATCAAAATGAAAAGGTGTTTATTATTATGAATACTATAGTGGGTATTAAAATGAGATTATACATGGATGATACAATAACTATACCAACAAGGATTGATTGGTTATAATAAGTCTTTATTCCAACATTCATTAGAATTTTACTTATCATAGATAATATCTGTGATCATTTTATTGAGTATTGGATGTCATGACCACCAATCATTGAAGATATTTATATGATGCAACCAGAAAGGGATGTTCATGCCACAGAACACTAATAAAGGATGCAAGTTACTAAAATCTAGTTTTGGATTGAAGTAACCAACAAGAACAAAGAATATTAATTTTTGAATAAATGTTTACCATGTGTTTACTAGAGGTTAGTGGGAGCACCACTGTTTTAAAAGTTAAATATGTTTGGAATCATATGGAAAATAATTATAGGTCTTCAAGTAAGATAATATCATAATGACAGAAACTATTCTCCAATTATTCACTTAAAGTTTCAACCTAAGTTCTAGGAAAAAATATCTATTGAGGTAGATCTAACAGTTGCTTAGACCTTTTCAATCGTACATATAATGACATCATATTAATAAATAAAAGTTGGAGAAATTCAAAAGAATAATAGTTTCTAGTGTCATATGACATATATCTCTTCTAGTTTAATTCCATACACTTTAGAGATGGATCAATCACGTATTTCAAGAAATGTACAAAAATTTATAATTCCAATATAGACTTTATAGTAGGAAAATATCATTTATATCCAGGAGAATTGTAAGTGAAGTAGTCAAAACTATCTGATTGTACTTTGACAGGTACAAAAGATATGTACCTGGTAAGTGGAGAAGAAATTATACTAGTTTTTGAGGGGACATAAACTAGTATTCCTTATATCAATGTGATCTAATTTTTTAGTTAGGACAAGGTGATAATTGAGTCAAGATCATATAATTAAGTGGTAGCCATACCTATAAGTATTGAGTATGTTGCAGCTTCTGAGGCCGATAAGAAGAAGTTAAACACAACAATTTTTTCGAGTTCTTGGAATCACACATACTAATTAAAGTATTATAATAATGTAAATTATGATAATATTACTATCCAAGATGTCAAGTTATGATAGTGTAAAAAATTAATATACTCGAGGATACCATATGTTGAGAAGTTTTACTCAAGGAGATGTGGTCACATATAGTAAAGTTTATATTCAAAGGAATCATGGAAAGCCCAACAAAAAATAAAACCATGGATTCATATAAAAATGTTTTTGATAATATGGGAGCTAACAACATTGGTTATCAAGTTTACTCTAGTGAAAGTGGGAGTGTTTTAATAATGGGTGACCTAGACCCAACTATACAGAAATAGTTTTTACCATATTGTGTATATAGTCAAATATACATGATATAAACTTACTATTAGAGTGTATATATTTTTTCCATTATTTAATGGTAATGTCCAAAGATTAATTTTTGTATCAAAAGGTTATAGAATATCCCAAGATATAATGAGAACCTCAAGATACTATAAAATTAATCATAAACAAAGGTCCTATGGTCTAGATAAATATTACTGACTGGACATAGTAGATGTTTGACTATTAGGTAATGGTGGTACATAAACATTGAGACTTCTTCTCATGAAGTTTTCACTTGGTGAAATTTAGTAGTAAGATCCTTAGGAAAGAACCACCAATAGAAACACCACATGTTTTTGGTGTTATTGGAAGTTCCTATATATGGATTAGTGTAATGGTCTCTTGAATTGAGAGCATTAAAAATGTGTTCCATTTGATTTCGTACTTTGATGGAAGGAAAAAACCATGATAATGAAATCGTGGTGAGGTAAATTATGTTGAGTTCATCATTGGTGGTATGTAATTGGTTGAATGGTCAAGAAATTATTTTTTCATTATAGGATAAGGAAGTAATATATCTTGGGAAATGTTGATTTGGATGGTAGTACCTTTATAAGACCATGGAAATGGTAGTCAAGGGAAAATATGTTCAGTTATATATAACAAAGAAAGAAAAGGGTGATTACATGGTTGTGCATTCTTCTTTATGAGATATTAAAGACAACAAGATTATATTACATAGTACCTGTTTGTAGGTTGGCTGTCATTTCTATGTCTATCCTTAGCTCTTTAGGGGAATTGATGGGTTTCTAGACTCCACTCTTGGTCTGTGAATATTATTCACTTCTATGGAGAATAGAACCTAGAGGGTCATTGTCACAACCCCTCCCCCCAAAGATACCCGTCCTGGGCTAGCAATGAAAAAAAGGAGACAATGACCCCCTGATTCCCTCCTCTAGTAGGCCCTGAGTTGGTGACTAGAACCATGGGTACCATGATCACACAATATGGGAGGCATTAACCTTTATAAGAAAACAAGATTAGGAGATATGATGAATCAATTGAAAATAACTCGATGACATATATAAAATAAATCCAAACCATCCCACAATGCATGTATAAATAAAAACTGATACATATAAAATTCTCCAAATGAAAGACCAAAATAAAGAAAATCTAAGGTAGAAAAAAAAGCATCAAATCCAAAAGTCCGAACTAGAATTGTCCAGCGTGGTCCACAAAGTCTTCCTGGAAACCTAAAAATAGTTTTCATATACATAGGGTGAGTATACATGTATACTCAGTAGGAAAACCATATTATCTCATGAACATGTGAAAAGATCATACTAATGCACCTATTTGAAATAAGTAAAACCAAACAACACCTGATCATGCATAATAACCATCCCAACCTCACTAAGACACACTCACTAAATAACACAAGTCAAGTAAAGAATTATAGTAAGAACATCAATATTTTGGGTACCCCACACCACTTCCCACTGGTTAACTACTCATACCCTAACAGAAAAATTCCTAGAACTTCCACACTCTTCAAAAATCCCCACGTCACAACCCACCCACACACACCTGGGCCTCAGAGCTACTTCTTCAACCTAGGAAAATAAATACCACCACATCCCACCCATATACACCTGGACCACAAAAATACCACATCATGCCTGCAAAAACTTGGGACACAACCATAACCACATCACATCCCACCCGTAGACACCTGGGCCTCAAAAACCACACCTCATCCCAAAGAAACCTAGGAAAGCACAACACATCACATCCCAAAGAATCCTAGGAAAGCATAGCTCCCCCGCAGACACCTGGGCCTCACAAATCACACTAAAACCTTCCTAAAGTCTTGGGATTCCAATGCCTAGAAGCGGGATAAGGGAAGAGAAATTAATGATCCATCCATCCTCCCACCAAGATGTTGGGAAAAGATGTCCTCCCTTGTGATGATGGGGGTGTTCAAAACATAGTTCTCAAATAGGGTAGGGTGCGTATAGAAATATAAAAGGGAAGTACACATGTATATACATATATATATACCAAACACTTATCCCAACCTATGGGTTTCAAAAAAACAACAAACTCACAAGGCCACCACCTTTGCTACCACCTCTAGATGCAAAACACCACACAACAAGCCAGAAAACTCATCTCATATTTCAAATTAATTTTTTTTATACATAAACATTAACATGTAAATCAATAAAAACCATCATCAATTTCCTCATTAAACATACTCATTTGAATTCATTAATATACAATATTAATTCCATTAATACTTAAGTATATATAACATAATCAACCACATAGCATAAGCACAACACCTTACAAGCATAACACTAGCCATAAGTCAAATTAAAATTTTAATCCATATTTATCTACTTAACAGATTTCACAAATATTTAGTAATCCCACATTAACATCACATTAGTTCAATAAATTACAACATGTTATCATTCATTATTTAGTTTTTCACATTCCATATTCTATTTCAGATAAATCGTATTTTTTTATTCCTACCAAGAACAAATATTCCACTTTAGTTCCATGCTCCCCAAGAAACTAGAATTAATTCACACATTACAATAACAAACACAAAAAAGGTAGAACCACATAAATACACATTACATTCATTCCAATAATACCAAATCATCAACAATTTAAAGCCATATCCGCCTTTTCATCCTTGTTGGACGTCCACACCAAAACCATTATTACAGCCTCACTTCAAAACCATTCCACACCCATCCCTGCCCCACTGTACAACCACATGTCATCATCTTTCCCCACACACATAAAAATTTATATTTCACATTGCATTAGTCCCACACACACAAGACACAACAATTCCATGCATCACAACATATATCACAATACATAACGTTTCCAGGTTTAGAAAGGAAGGGGAACTTCTTCTTATTTATTTAAGTGTGTTATCAAAAAACCATTGAGTCCAAGGGAATCCATTGATTTTTACTAAATTTACATGGTTAACCAATCATATGATAAGTGACATCAGCAGCCACATAACATGAAAGCATCTCACAACCCATAGGCTAGTGAACAAACAAGGACCCCAATGGCTATGATTTTTAGGGGGCATTTTGTCCATAAAATTCAAAATATCTATCAAAATATCAAAAAATAGTATGATCATATGACACATTACCCTAAACCTTTAAATTCAAAATAAACTGATTAATTATCTTTCTTAATCTAGTTATGATCATGTTCGCAAGAGTTGAAAATAATAAACCCATCCTGCATGATACTCGTAAAGAGAAATGAAGGAAAAACCTACTTAGAAGTAAGGTGATTGAGACAAACTTATTGCACCAAAACTAGGGAGCACATGCAGCAGGATGAACTTTTGGGAAAAACATGAACCAAAAGCTACAAAATATTAGTAAAATATTATAGGAAGAATGGTTTTTTGTTTCCTATACCAAGAGAAAGTAGTAAGGAAGAACAAGAGGATATGGTATGGATGAATTGAAGATCTCCTGCCTAGATGGATCAGATCTGAAACTCATGGGATTTGAAATGATATATAATTTTAATTAAAGAAGATCACTTTAAACCACATGTTTTAACCAATTAAAAGTCTTCAGATTTTTTGAAAATCAAATATATGATTTATAGTCATTCAAACGGATTTTAGATGTCTTAAATATGTCATTAAACTCGTTTTACATCAAAAGGGATCTCAAAAAGAAAAAACTGAAAAACCTGAATAAAAACTGGAAATTAGAAAAACTATGGAAATGACTCACTAGTGGATGACCTACCATCAGATGACTCACAATTAGGTGAACTCACATTGGTTGACTCACCATTAGATGACTCAACATTGGAAGAGTCACTGTTGGAAGACACACCATTGGAATAGTCACCATTGTTAGTCACCACTGGATGAGTCACCATCATGAGTCACCAATGGATGAGTCACCATCGTGAGTCACCGTTAGACGAGTCACTGTCGCAAATCATCATTGGATGTGTAACCATCACGAGTCACTATTGGAAATGTACCATCAGTAACTTACCATTATGAGCTATTGGAGAATGATTCACTATTGGGAGTCACCATCATGAGTCACCATTGGAGAATTACCAGTGCGAGTCACCATTGTGACTTATTGTTGCGACATACCACTGGCGATTCACCAATCTCAAATCACCATTATGAAACTATAACTTTGAAAAACTTTTGAATTGAGTCACCGTGACCACCCTGAACACTTCAAACACCTAATTTTCACAGATTAATGGACCAGAGTGGTCCGAGCCGTTACATCATATACCGATAAAACAATTCTCCCGCTCAATAATTGAAAACCAAACCCAGAAGGGAAAAGGTGTCTGAACAACCTCCCTGTGAGATACATCCCATGAATCTTGTTACACATAAAACACTGTCAATAACTAGACTTGTTTCCCTAGACACTCACAATATCGTAAAAGATATCCTTGAACATAGGAAGAAGGGAATACCTCCCTCAAAGACACCATGCCCCCCAGCACCCAAAACCAGGTAATGGTTCATCCTCGAGAACCAAAAAAAACAAGAAAGAAATATAATGGTGGTCCGACTAACCCCTAAGATACCTCTCATGATTATCGATATATTTAGAACATGAAAACTGCAAGGGAAAAGAAGATCAAGTCTAGACAATACCTTGAACAAAA
Source organism: Viscum album (assembly GCA_963277665.1). Taxonomy (NCBI): domain Eukaryota; kingdom Viridiplantae; phylum Streptophyta; class Magnoliopsida; order Santalales; family Viscaceae; genus Viscum; species Viscum album. The sequence continues at coordinate 988,789,770 of OY728123.1, forward strand.
TCTCTTAGGGGAGAAACATCTCAAATAAGAAGACACCCACATAGATAGATATAACATGGCTAGTAGGGAAAATTCATAATAGTGAAACAACAATGATACCACCGTGGGAGGTAACACATTCAAAAAAAAATTCTTCATGTTATTTTAAGTAGGAGGAATATATTTTAGATTTGAGAAAACATTGTTATACCTTTTACTTTAATTACTTCACTTATACATGCCATTTTATGAATATCTATATATTCATTATTCTCATATAATAATCCATAAAATTTAAATTCAAACATTTGAAACATTTCATGCTTAAAAAATAATTATGGAATAGATTACCATGCTCGAGTAAACATTTATTAACAATATAGATAGGATATTTATGAAATTTCATAAATTCATATTGGTGAAGGAGCTTATATGCTAATAATTATTTTTCAAATAACCTATTACTTTCCAGACATATATATCCAAAATTTGTTTTGGAACATTCTATGTTTAGAAAACATGCTTATTAAGACATCCCCATGAAAGATATTATTTTAAAATAATTTTAGTCATCCAACAAAACTGATTTGAGTCAAAAAACTATTTTTGAACCCTTCTTATAGTAGGGTATTTATCAAAATACTTTTTGTGAAAGTAATTTCAATTTTTTTAAAACCACTTTTCATCAATATATTTCCCAATCCAACATAAGAAAATTAGAAGGTTTCATGATTTCTAAAAATATATTCTTTTCTACTAATAGAAATATATCATTCTATTCACCAAGTTAATATTAATATAGATAATCATGAAATCTAGAAAACTAAAATTAACATATGACATGCATCACAAACATGACATGATTTTTAAACATACCAGCTTATCCAAGTTTAAATCATTCCCAGATTGTCATCAAAACATTAATTAACAGGAACATACTTATATAGAAACATGAAGGGTTTCAATATTTTAAAAATCTATTTTTCAAAGGTGAATTCCATGAATTATAGGAGTTTAAAATATCATTACTCTACTAATAAGGAAACTTATATTAAAATAGATAGATATAAAATAAGTATACATATCAAAGGAACCCATCCACCACACCATGATATTGTCTGCTTTGGGTGGCACTGACTTGCCCGCATAGTTTTAAAACATGTCATAATATAACGCGTCTTGATGTGGGGAAAGAGTTTCCATATCTTCATATGTTTGTGGTTATAACACATGCTATTAACATAAAATCAATCAAAACAATCCCAACTAACATGATATTATCCAAAAATTCCCAACTATTCCTTTATAAAAATATTTAGGCATTGGAGGCAAGCCCATCCTTATTAATTTCTTGATCACCCAAAAGAACATGTTTATTTTATTACTGACTTTAAGTGATTAATACTTTTTATGAGAGGTGAGGGATTCCATAAATATAATAAAATCACATTATAAATAAACAAAATTAATCTCACCACATCAACCACACTTCTCTTCCACTACACATCATCATCACAACACAACACAACCATTGTATGAGCTTCTCAATCGAAACAAATTTCCACAAGACATTTTACATAGACACATCCTCACACGACTTTACTATCCATAGTCAAAAAACCCTATTTCAAATAACCACCTACTTCATATAATTATTCAAAAATCCCCAACCAATAGTCCCAATCTTCATCACAAAGAAATCCCCAATCACAAAAATGAAGGGATTCCCTCTCCCATGTCAAGATATTATCTACTTTGGACAACACTATATCATCCTCATAGTTTCAATTGCATAAATATATAACACATATCAATTAGGTAAAAGGTCTTCCTATCATCATGTGATTGAATAATTTTGATCATACATCACACAAGGGACCACAAAAAGAACAACCACACATAGAAACAACACATAATAACTTCCAGAATTGTTCTGGGGTTTACATAATTTCCTTTTATTATTTCACATGGGTACTTTCACATAAAATTAAATTTTCCAATGTAAAATCAGTTAATTAGACATATATAAGTGATTAAACTTTTAAGACATGGCGAGTTTAACCAAGTGGTCATATCAAGGGTCTCATAATCTATAACAATCACATCATAGAAAAGTTATCCAACAAATTATATTTTCATCAAGGTATAGAAACACATCAATGCAATGGTAATAATGCAACAAAAAACGACACTAGTGAAAAATCATGTATTACATTTAAATAGATCCAACATGCACCCAAGTTAATGATAAAACTGTACACATGTTATATCACACACCTTGTTTAATATGGTTAAACAATAATTTTTGGGTTCATATTATTATTATAGAAATACTATTTAAACTTCCTTTTAAAATTCTACATGATATGTTATTTTGTTCAATTAAAAAACTAAATTTCATAAACAACATTATCTCATAATCATTAAAGTAAAACATTCTTTCTGACATTAACATTAAAACTACACATGTTGTATTTCTATCTTTCAGGCATTATCATGCCCATGATAAACATCATTTAATCATAATTTAGTTCAAGAAAACATGATTATATAAGGATAACATGATTATAATTACATATTTAAATGTAACGTATCAAACATTCTATATGCATTAGTTTTTTATACTATAATTTCCTTAGTTTCCACACCAATTATTTCAACATTAGGCATGATTCCCATAACTAAATACTCTTGACTTAATATGTGAGGTAATATTATTTCAATACTTAAAATTTCTTATCAGTTATAAAATAATAAGTCTCATTATTTGAATAGTTTTTTAAGTCTCAACAAGTTACCACTATGCATGATTATAATTTTCCTATGTTTATATATAAATGTCACAATAATTTCTATCCTAACACATGCTCAAAATATATTTTTATATCAATACTGCAGAACTAAAATCATTCCAAATAAAGAGAATGTTATTCATGTAAAAGGTTTCTGAAAATAAAAAGAAATTATCAATAAATTAAGATTGTCATTTCAAATGTTTCAGAATTTAAATGTCCAAAGCTACATTTTACAATAAGTAAACATCACATGCCTAAGATATATTAAAATTTAAATACATACATAGACTATTACCTCATGAGGAAGCTAGAATACATCCATGCATGGATTATAAAATAATTTATTTTAACATGAAAGTGTGAAGTCTACTTCTAGGTTACATGCTTCATAAGGTTTTTTAAAATTAAACATATGATCTTAACAAAATACACTAATCATGTTTATCTAAAAATATCAAACATCAACACAACTAGAAGGTGTGTTATACATTTCTAACAAAGGAAGAAATATCCAATTTATCAAGAATCATGCTATAATAGGAGAGGAAAAAACAAATTCAATAATCAACAAGGTTTCAAAAAAAATTCATGCCAGTTACCCATAATATCACTCTTTCCTCTTGGTTATAAGAATGATTACCCAAAATTTTATTAGAAATAAAATCATGGTAAAAGTCATAGAATCACACATAAAATTTCATGATTTGTTTAATCCATTTTATATTCACAAAGTCATCTAATTAAAATAAGAACAAAAGTCTTTATGATGCATGTTCCTTTGATAGGGTGTCCACCCTACAAATGGTGTAACCTCACTTGGTAATTCGGTAGGCTTAGAGTCCTCGCATCATATCATGGGGCCCCCTAAAATCCCATGTCCTAGTCAGTCTTCCCTGGACTATGTCATGCACCAAGGTCACCTAACACTGTTTCCCTACCAAACCATGAAATCCTCATTATGCCTAACTGAAAACTCCATCCTATCTGTCAACTATCACCTATGATACCTTAATGTCATGAACCCCTCCCACAAAGATACCCCTCATAGGATATAAATGAATAAAGGGAGATACTAACCCCCTGAGTCCTGCCTCCAGTAGGCCCCGAGTTGGTGACTAGCACCGATGGTAAAAATATCACACTATATGGGAGGCATTAATCTTTATAAGAAAACAAGATCAGGAGATAGGATGAATCAACTGCAAACAACTCCATGAAATATATAAAATAAATCCAAACCATCCCATAATGCATGTATAAATCAAAATTAATACATATAAAATTCTCCAAATAAAAGACCAAAATAAATAAAAGCTAAGGTAGCGACACAATAATAACTCAAAATTCCAAACTAGAAATGTAGAGCATGGTCTACAAAGTCCTCCTAGAAACCTGAAAACAATTTTCATATATATAGGGTGATCATAAAAATATACTCAATAGGAAAACCAAATTATCTCATGAATATATGAAAAGATCATACTAATGCACCTGTGTGAAATAAGTATAACCAAATAGTACCTGAAGAGGTATACTAACTATCCCAACCTCAACAAGGCACACTCACCAAATAATGAAATTCAAGTAAATTAGTATAGTAATCACATCGATATTTTGTATACCTCACACCACTTCCCACTGGTTAACTACTCATACCATAATGTAAAATTTCCTGGCACATCCACAATCTTCCATACGCCCTACATCAAAACCCAACCGCACACACCTTGGAATTAGAGCTAGTATTAAAACCTGGTAAAATGAAACTCATGACATCCCGCCTACACACACCTGGGAAAAAAACATACCAAATACCACCAACAAAAATGTGGACCACAAACATAATGACATCACATCCTGCCCATAGACACATGATCCTCACAAACCATAACTCATCCTGAAGACACATGGGAATGCACAACACATCTCATCCCGAAGACACTTAGGAAAGTGCAGCTCTCCCGTAGACACCTAGGACTCACAAAACACACCACAACCTGACCTAAGAGTATTGGGATACCAATGCCTAGAAGGGGGAGTAGGGAAGATAAAGTAACCATACATCCATCCACCCACCAGGATGTTGGGAAAAGACACCCTCTTGTATGATGATGTGGGTGTTCGACACATAATTCTCGACTAGGGCGGGGTGTGTGTAGAAATCACAAAGGAAATTATAGATTTATATATATATAGATAGATAAAAAACACTTATCCCAAACTATTGGTTTCTAAACAATAAATCAACTAACAAGGCTACCACCTTCACTTCCACCTCTAGCTGCACAACACCACACAAAAAGCCACAAAACCCATCTCACGTTCCAAACTGGGTTGTTTATACATAAACATTAACATGTAAATCAATAAAACCCCTCATCAATTTCCTCATTAAACATATTCATTTTACGTTATTAACATACAATATTAATTACATTAATTCTTGGGTAGATATAATAGAATTAACCACATAGCATAAGCATAACATGGTATATGCAGAACCCAAGCCATAAGTCACATTGCACTTTTAATCCACATTTAGTTGATTAACAGATTTCAAAAATATTGAATAATCCCATATTTCATACACATTAGTTCATTAAATTCTAGCCTGTTATCATTCATTATTTAGTTTTTCACATTCTACATTCCATTTGAAATAAACTGCATTTCCAAATTCCTCCCAAGAATATATATCCCACTTTAGTTCCATGCTCACCAAGAAACAATAATTAATTCACACAATAAAATAACCAACACATAGAAGGTAGAACCATACAAAAATCCATTACTTTCTTTCCAATAATCCCACATCATCACCAATTTATATCCATATCCCCCATTTCAACCTTTCTACACATCCACACCATAACCATTATTATAACCACACTGTATAACTATACCACACCCATCACTTCCCCAATGTACAACCACATGTCATCAAATTCCCCCACACACATAACAACATAGCTAATGCACATTGCATTAGTCCCACACACCCAATCCATAACAATTTCATGCAACACAATAGATATTACAATACAACACATTACCAGATTTAGAAAGGAAATGGGAACTTATTCATTCTCACTTATTTATTTAAGGGTGTTATCACAAAACCATTGAGTCCTGGGGAATCCATTTAGTTTAACAGAATGTATATGGTTAACAAATTATATGATAAGTTACATCAACAACCATATAACATACATGCATCTCACAACCCATAGACTAGTGCACAAATAAGGACCCCTCAAAAACCATGATTTTTAGTGGGTTTTTACCCCATACAATTCCAAATATCCCTCAAAATATCAATAAAAGAGTAGTACAATACGTCACATTCCCCCTACCCCTTTAAATTCAATATATAATGATTCATTTATTTCTTAATCTAGTAGAGATCATGTTCACAAGAGTTGATAATAAAAAACCCATCCTGCATGACACACATAAAGATAAAAGAAGGAAAAACTATTTGGAAGGAAGATGACCGAGATAGCCTTGTTGCACCCAAAATGGGGCACACATGTAGTAGAAAGAACTTCCGAAAAAAATAAGAACCAAAAGCTATATTGGGTTACTCGAATCCTACAGGAAGAATGGTTTAGATAATCCCATACCAATAGAAAGTAGGAATGAAGAACAAGGGGATCAGGTATGGATGAAAGGAAGATCTCCTTCATAGAAGGATCATGTTTGAAACTCATGGGATTTGAAATGACATAGAATTTCTATTAAATCAGATTATATCCAACCACATGATTTTACCAATTAAAAGTCTACATATTTTTATAAAATAATAGATATGATTTATAGTCATTCAAACATCTTTCAATCATCTTAAATATGGAATTAAAGTCATTTTAAGTCAAAAGGGAAATCAAAATGGAAAAACTAAAAAAATGGAGAAAAACTATAAATTTGAAAAACTATGGAAATGAATCACCAGTGGATGACCTATAGTTATATTACTCATCATTAGTTGAACTACCATTAGATGAATCAATATTGGACTAGTCACCATTAGACGGCATATCATTAGATGAGTCACCCTCGCGATACACCACTGGACGAGTAACTGTCGCGAGTCACTACTGGATGAGCCACCATCACAAGTCATCATTGTATGAGACACTGTTGTGAGTCGCCATTGGAAAAGTCACTGTCACGAGTCACCATTGGAAACATACCATCAGAGACTCACCATTCTGAGCTACCGGTGGATGGCTCACCATTGGGAGTCACCTTCGTGAGTCACCACTGGAAACCTACCAGTGCGAGTCATCGGTGCGTGGCAACATCGTGAGTTACTATCACGGCTTACCGTTGCTGAGTCATCGGTCCTGACTCACCATTACAAAAATTGGAATTTTGGAAAACTCTTGAAATGAGTCACCATGACCTCTCAGAACACTTTAAACACCTAATTTTCACAAAGTAATGGACCAGAGAGGTCTGGGCCATTGCAGTCACACGAAATAGCATATTCGAAAGACTTCCCTGTTTTAGTGAATATGAATTTTGGATATGGTGGGCCTGAACATTAGGGTTTGGGTTTTGTCCAAGGATGGATGATCAGCAAAGGAATAAATAAATTCATATTATTCAAGTTAAGAATAATTATCATTTAATTTATTTATTATGGAATATATTACATGAACGACTATTAGTTTAAAATATCAGGTTTTATTTAATATTTTCAGTAATTATGAGTTGAGTTAATGGATCAGGTTTTATCATGTAATATATTTATTATATTATAAAAAAGTGATAAAAATAAAAATGATATTTATGATTGAACTCAGTAGTCATAATATAGCTTTTATTTGGTGATAAATAAATATTTGGGTATCAGGTGTATATTTCTAATATTTATTGAATCACTATAAATAAATGAGTGAGATATCATGAAAAATATTATTCACTACTCAATGGTGAGAGATTATCTATCCTCTTATCTCTCCTGATTCTTAGAGAGTGATGCTCTAGTTCCAGGTGCTTGATCACAGTTCTTCTTCATGGATCGACCAAACAGAGTAGCGATGATAATCGAGACAATGAAGGTGTCATCAAAACTCTATGATATCACCCAAATTCTAACTATTTAAGTTCCCAAAGGCTTTCTAAGTGCGTGTGGACGATCTAGAGGGATTCAACTGTGGATTCTTTGAGAAATTATCACTTGTGATAAGCTGACGTTGAGCGCAAATTTGGATCTAACCATGTATTTATGGTTTTATTTTTGTTCTTAAAATTCCTCATGAAAATATCCTCAGGATCATTCTGGGAAGTGTTTCACCGATGATGATGATCTCATGTTGTTCGTTAGAAGAAAATTTTAAAATAACAGTTTTGGGGATTCCATTGTGCACCAGGATCCTTCAATTGGTATAGGAAGTGAACCTAGTCTAGTAAGGGACTTTGTACACTATGATAGTCTTGGGAGTGAACCTTGAATGATATGATGGTTTGAGGAGTGAAACCATTCCACTCTGATAGTTTTGGAAAAGATCCTTGACTACTAAAGAAATGATTTTCTATTCTTACATGTATGCCAGAAATATATGTCTTATGAAAATGTTATGCTCTCATTAACTAAGTTTATGATATATGATATACAGGGTAAGGTTTTTCAAATGTTATTATCATGTTCTCATAACTTATGATCATGTTATGTTGATACCTCCCCTTTTTACCCTTACTCAGCATCTGAGCTCACCCTTTCTTATGTTTCAATTCCCTAGGCTATGAAAATGGTATTATGTATGATATGTATAATAATGGTGGTAGTTATGAAGAACATAGAGAGAGATGATTTAGTTCACTTATGAACTAGTTATCTAAGTTTCTAAAGGCACTAGATATAAGGAACCGACCATAAACATTACATAATCTTGAGTTAAGTCAATAATTTTACTTTATTTTACATTAAGGATCTTTTCAAGTTTACCAATTTAGAGAATTAGACCATAAGTCATACATAAAAAAACCATAGAAATGTAAGGTGGACACTACCAAAAATATCCATTACTTTCATAATACAATTTTTTTTTAAAATAAACATGTTTTGTTTTCGTGTTTAATCATTATAAACTTCCCTTGATCCTATCCTTGACTATATTCTCCATTAAATGTTATGAAAAACATTTCAAAACATGGGATGAGTATAAAAAGTTCAGTAAGGGATACACAAAGAAATAAAATTGTTTGTCTTTCATAAGCATGTAAACCATGAATAATTTATAATAAAGTTATACTTTTCACCTTTAATAAATATTAAATATTCTTCCCTAAATATAAGCTCATTGCTTACCCTTTTTATTGTCAAAATATTACCATAAATCCCGTATAAAGAACATATAAAATATAAAAGTAACTTGGGACATAATCATACATAAATGGAAATACCATACGGTCTACTTCCATACATATCACTCTCACAAATGGAATATCCATACGACCGACTTCCATACCCAATGCATTTGAGGTTATAATGTAAGAACCCATCCTTGATTTATCAAGGAACCACCAATCTTTTGTTTTTCATGGAGCCACCCGTATTTGTTTTATCATGTAACCACCTATCAAATGTCGAAGTATCATTGTATAATTATAACACATAAAATATTACAATTATCAATATTTTACTCATAAAATTTCATTTGCAATAACATGAAATAATTTAAAGATATTGAAATAGTAAATCAATTTTCAAAACAATTTTCAATACCAAAATAACCAAAAAAGGGAATAAGGGATATCTTTTACCTTTTAAAAACATTAAGTCTTATAGAGGAAGCCAAATATCAAATAATGGTTACAGCGGTGGAGAAGTCATTATCACGGTTAAAAAAGACATTCCATTTTTAGTTTTTTAAATAAATTAAAACAATTCATATAAAATGATTCCTTTTGAAAACCTTTTAATGAAAATAATTTCAAAGGGGTTGATTATACACCTTATAAAAGAAGGTGGTGTATAACATCAAAATATGCCTCAATGAAAGGAGATTGATAAAAAATACCTTATAAGGATCCCTTTATGAAAATAGTTGATAGAAATTAAAAGTTTACCATTTTAAAACATTCATGTACATTTAAATAAATTCATAAAAACCATTTTAAAAAAATGGACATAAAATATAAATATTTATAAGAATAAATCATCAAAAAATTAAAATGAAGTTTTGAGTTAAAAAGTCCCTTGCCACTTGAGAAACACTTGAATAAAAATAATTAAATAATAACATTAAAAAACATATAATATAATGAGAATATGTATATTCATGATATAATTATGTAAAAGGGTTATATATACACCATACACAAATGAATTCGTGTAAAACAACAAATAAGTATCAATGGAATGTAAATTGAAACGAAATACCTTACCTCAAATCCAACTCATCTCATGAGTTCTTTATCATCCGGAATAATAATATTTTTTTTTAATTTTTTTAAATATTATTATTCTATTTATATCACTTACTTCCATGTTATAATAGTTATATAATTATTTATGTTTATATTGGAAGTTTTGTCGATATTTAGTACTTGAGTCAAAATTGAAGTTGGTATGATGAAAATAGTCCATGTGGTCATAAGTCCATCATCTCTAGAATAAAATTCATGACATAATAACCAATTTTATATGTCAATAACACTTTTAAATCAAACCATTAATTTTGGTTCTGAAAAATGAAAAACGTTATAATCATGGAGACGGTAAGCCATACGTAGATTTTTTTCTTTTTTTACGGAGCATTTGAGTGGTGTATACCCTTCTCTCATAGATGCTAGGGTTTCCTCTCTTTTTACTCCCCCTTCCTCCTTCCAGCCTGGATTGGCTCAGCCTCTTCTGGTTTCGGTTCAGTGTGTGCATGATCTGGATTTGGAGCGACGAGTCTATATTTTAGGGTTTGTTTCTTCGGCTCCCACTCTCAGTGTTGATGGTGTAGCGGTGCTACGACAAGCAGCTCAATGTCACTCCTCAACGACGTCTATAATGTTATCTCGACATGTTCCAACATTTGGCCCAACGTCGCTTCTGTCGGTGACGTCTTGGCGTGGTTTTGAAGGCTCGGTCAGTTCAGCGCTGGGGGTGGTTTTGACTCTGGGTTTCTGGTGCATTTTGGCTACACTGCGACTAGTTCCGGCATTTCTAGGGAGTCTCTGAATCGATATATGTTCTTTGGAGAGGGAGGCATTGTGTCTCTGCCACTTTCTTTTTGAATGGTTTTGTCTTTGATGATTTAGATTTGTTTGATTGTCTGTGATTCTTGTTTTTTATTTGGGTTCCCGCTTTGACTTCATAGGTTCCTCTCTGATTCTTCATGATGATTTCTTGCCTCCATATCTATCTGCTTTGGAACCCAATGAGGGTTCTTTTGTGGTCTGAATGAAGCTGATCAATGGCCAGAGCAACGCTTCTAGTTCAGGATGACCCGGATCATCTCAATGATGGTGTTCCCTCAGCATAATGCTGGTTCATCCAATCCTGAGAGATGATGAATTGAATTCGTGTCTTTTGGAATACCTTATGGGCCTCTATGATAGTGGTGGTGAGGTGTCTTATGGAGTTCAACAAGATTCGACCAGGATAATTATTGTTGGTGGTGACATGGTCTCGTGATTGGTGGTGATGTAGCTGGATTGACTGCATGGATCAGTCCCAGAGGATATTTCAGAGCTGGTATTTTATCTTTGTAGGGATTTTCAGATTTGGTTGTTTGAGAGGGTATGGTATCAACCATCGAATCAGTCCTGTGCTTTGACACATGACACTTTCTTGTTGATCTGTCATGCAAAGGTGGAGGGATTGATCATGATCATTTGTTGGGGTGGGGCTGATCCATGTTGTTTTCTGGTTTTTTTCTTCTCTCTTTGACCTTATGGTCATGTGATGTCCTACATCCATGAATTTAGGGTTGCCCCTACTTATTCCCTTAAAAGGGGCCTTATCTTATAATAAAAAAAATTCAAGGCCTTCGGGTCATTGGATGGATGGTAAGCCGTACGTACGCATGAGTAAAATTTCCATTTTTCATTGATCATTATGGAAATAAGGTAATTATTATTTTAACTTTACATAATGATCATAATATTATTAACATCATATTAATCATTTAAATATAATTATATAAATCATACAAGTGATGTGGTGAATAAAAACGACTCACATTGCTTTATGGAGGTGATAGTTCACATGCATGCACGAACGAGGTTATCATTTTTTTGTGTATTGAAAGTAATAATTTAATTGATATATTATTTTATTATAATTATTTATATGTCAATAAAATCACATATAAACATTAATTCCATAATTATGACCATTATTTAGATTCACTAATGAAAAATTAACTATATTAGTTCGCGAGGTGGTAGTCCTCCGTACACACAAATGAAAAGTACATTTCTCATTTGAAGAAATTGTAGATTGATTTAGGTTATTATATTAACATAATAACATATCAGTATATTGAGGATACTGGAGTTAATATTTGATCATGGTTTAATATTATTTTAAGGAAGGGGAATAAGAAAATAAAATAGAAACACTTGATCAAAACATTACTTTTCCTTCAGATAATCACCTTTCTTAATATCTTAACACCTCTAAGGAGGGTGTTTTTCATAAAACAAGGACTATAGAATGTGGGAAGATATTGACTGAACCAAAAAGTTTTTAATTTTTATTAAAAGAGATAAATGAGTTCCTTTTTATATGAGAGGGGAGGGGTACCCTTGGAAACCATTAAAATATTAAATTAATATATATTAATTTTTAACTCTAAATGGCTCAAAATTATATTATTTAGAATATAAGATGAGTATGGTTCTAAATCTTCTCTACCAATAATTTTTTACATGTATTGATTTTATTTTAAACCTCATATGTTTTTAACCCTTATTTAACCTTTTTAATTCTTACTATTTTATAATGTAATTTACACTTTGATGGTTAAAATAATTACCATAACATGCAAAATGACCCATAAATGAGCCACTGATGATATTATTTGCCTTATAAAAACTATTTGGTTGACTCTTATATTTTTAAAAATTTTATTTCATTTAATAAAATATAACTTATTTTAAAATCTCATAAGTGTCAATTTTGACACTATTCAATAATTGAATTTTTAGAAATATCATAACAACTTGATTCCTTTGAATAAACAACATAAAATAATCTATAACATGTAAAATTAATCCATAAAATTCATGTATGACATCAAATATTTTAAATTATATTTATTTTAATATTATTAATATCATTTATTTGATTCTTTCTTTAAAAAATCAATTACTTCATCACCATTGTGTCACAATTTAATTTAATTATTTATCTCCTAAAAATTGTAAATAAACTAACATGATGTAGGTAATAATTTTATATTTCTAAATACTATTTATAGTTTAAGATATCACTTATATAACCCTATATTAAAATTTTTATAGTTATGAAAGACATGATTATGACATATTGGTCTTTACTTTAAAATGTTTATAAATGTCATAATCTAACAAAATTGGCTTCCAAAGGCCAACATTTGGGCCTAAGGAATGTATTGGTCGAAAATAACTCATCAAATAATATTGTGACAAGTCTTAGGGTAGTTTCATAATACTTATAATATTATTTTAACCTTTAATTACCCGATTTCCCCTTAACTGCGGTAATAAAAATAATTACCAAAGTTACTATTCAACAAAAATTAATTTAGTCTTATTAGATCAAATTTATCATACTGATTACAACCATGTACATCAATTTTTAAAAATTATAAAAAAAGTGGCTAAAATTAATTTAAAATTAATTCATTTGAGAAAACGAGAAAACAAGTTTTGAAAGTAACACCATTCAAAAGTTCCCAAAGTTTTTATATCCAATTTCAATTTGAAATTGATTTCAATGACCTAAATTGTATTAAATGATAAAATATTAATATAATTATAATTTAAAACCAATTAAAATTATTATCTAACTATATAAATAAATTATATGAAAACGTAGTTTTGAACTAAAACACAATATTTTTCACTACTCATTAAAATATGAATTTTATCAAAAAAATACCTAAATTTAACCAAATTAATTTTGATCTCCCACTTCCAAATAATAAGTTTATTTTTTTTCAAATATAAATTATTAAAGTTTCCAAAACTATATTTAAAATGGGTTTTCCATCAAATGGTGGTAAAAATGCCTTTTTAAAAAAATATTCATTTTATGGATAAAATTGAATTGGTTTTTATATAATGTATAAAAAACATATAAAATGAATTATAAATATTATCTTGAATTTATGTTTCATTAATATAATACAAAAATAGTTATTTGATTATTTTATAAATAAAAATATTCACATTTAAATTGATTTTCATAAAAACACATCCTTTATATTCAATTTGTTTTTGTTTAATATCATAATTAATTTAGTAACCAATGAATCATTATATAAACATATTTAAACCATTTTTTTATAATCCAGTTAATACTATTCATTCCCTCCATTATAACAACTAGGTGATAACTACCATATTAAATAATAATATTTAGCTGTTCATTTAAGCTCGATGTGGCATATCATGTATGTTATTGAACATTGTGTTTCCTTTAAAACACACACGATGTTACAGTCTCCCCACAATTTGAAAATTTCATCCTCAAAATTTTAAATTTGGGCTGGGTAACTAAGGATTTAATTTACGAAATTACTTCATTAAAATACCACATTGGAAAAAGAGTCAATAAAACCTCCACTTTAAAGGAAAGAAATTTAAGTATGAAGGTTACCCAATATAACACATATTGGGATTACATGTAGGAAAATTAAATATAAAACATTTTTGTTTTATGATCCTTTTCACGGAGTTGTGGAATTCATTTACTTCCTTTAAAAAGAACATAAAGAATTATAATTACTTGAGAATTAGAGTTTAATCCTTTAGTCATTTTCCACCATAAACTCATCTTTTTCTCCAAATGATGAGTATTACAGATATATTATTCACGTATGGAGCACTAGAATCATATTATAGAGAATCACATAATCCACAAAAGATTAACTATATATTTCTCCTATTGCGAAATATTAACCAAACCCAAAATGGTTAAAATAAGATAAATTAATTTTATAAAAAGAATAAACCATTATATGATGAAAAACTAATTTTAATCTCCAAAATTTAACAGTGACACCAAATTTCAATATAGACCATCCAATAAATAATCAAACTTAAATTTACTCAAAATTATCCAAACTAGGATTGAAGAAAAAAATTCATAAGGATTTGATCACATAGTCTTCCATGATAAATTTTATCATTTATCTCCAAATAACATCAATCAATCTTAAAGTCTTATACCAAAAAGTAATTAACCTAATCACATGTTCCCCATGATAGGTTAATCATTTCCTTAAATAACATAATTCCACATAAGTCTACAATTAAAATAATAGATTATTCCAAAATATATTTCAACATTTTCAAATAAATTCTCACATTATTTTGGTTACCTTTATCATATATGATTCCCAAAATAGCAGTCGTCTTCCGAATGAACATTAATCACTTAATACCCAAAATAATTTTCCAATAACAAGGATATCTATTTCGTAAAACATAAGTTCCCAAAATTAATTAATTCATATTATATAAACTATTTTAACTAAAAGTAATATTTCATACCAAACATGGGCTTCATGTAGTCTAGTGGTAGATAATTCATCCTTGTCGTCCTTCAGTTGTGGGTTCGATTCCCACAACCTTATCCAAAGCGACGAGTTTTCACTATTCCTATGTGTTTTCCTTTCTGTAAAAATATATAATTCTTATAACATTTCCAAAATATGATAAAGTCATAAAAAACAACTATAACATGTTTTAACCTCAAAGGTTTTCTCATACCTTTCAATTTTCATCCCAAAAATTAATAACCCGTAATTACCTCAAGGGTGAATGTTTCCAAAAATACTTTTAGTCACCTTAAAATTTCATAACAAAAATCCTCAAAAGGGACTGTAAGATTATAAACTTATAATAAACCTTAAAATTATAAACTCATGATGATATCCCTAACTCTTTAGAAAACATCCTAAAATCCAACGTTTTCTGAACTATCCTTTGATACCAACTATAATGACCAAACATTAAGCATTACATAATCTTGAGTGAAGTTAATAATTTTACTTTATTTCACATTGAGGATATTTTCAGGTTTATATATTTAGAGAATTAAGCTATAACTCATACATTACAAAACCATATAAATATAAAGTGGACACTTCCAACAGTATCCATTTCTTTCATAAAAAAATATTTAAAATGAAACATGGCTTCTTTTCATGTTTAATCACCAGAACTTTACCTTGATCCCATCCTTGACTCTATTCGCCCTTAAATGTTGTGAAAATAATTTCAAAACTTGGGATGAGAATAAAAAGCTCATCAAGGGATACATAAATAAGGAAAACTATAATTATTGAAAAACCATGTAAACCATGAATACTTTATCAAAAAGTAATAATTTTCACCTTTAAGAAGTAGTAAATACTCTTCACTGAATATAATCTCATTTCATACCCTTTTCATACATATAACATATAAAGGGAACATGGGACATAATCATACTTAAATAAAATAACCATAAAGTCAACTTCTATACATATAACTCTTAAAAATGGAATATCTATAGGTTTGACTTCCTTACCCAATTCATTAGAGGTTACAACATAACCACCCATCCATGGTTTATCATGGAACCAACCATATTTGGTTTATCATGGAACCACCAGTATTTCATTTATCATGTAACCACCTATCAAATGTTCAAGTGCCATTGTATAATCATAACATATAAAAGATTTAAATTATCAACATTTCACTCTTAAAATTTCATTTATAATAATATGGAATCATTTCAATATATTGAAATAATCAATCCTTTTTGAAAACCATTATCAATACCAGAATACCCAAAGAAGGGAATAATGGATTTATTTTCCCTTTTAAAAACATTAAGGCTTATAGAGGTATCCAAATATCAAATAACGGTTACAGTGGTGGGGAGGTCATTTTCATCGTTAAAAAAGACATCCCTTTTGTCATTTTGTAATGAAAGTAAAAATAATAGTATAAAAACATTCCTTTTGAAAACCTTTGAATGAAATAAATTTCAAAGAGGTTGATTATACACCTTATAAAAGAAGGTGGTGTATAACATTAAAATCTTCCTCAATGAAAGGATATTGATACAAAGCCCCTTACAAGGATCCGTTTATGATTTTTTTTTGGAGAAATTAAACATTTACCATTTTTAAACCTTCATTTCCGTATGAATACCTTCATAAAAACCATTTTTAAATAGTGTACATAAAATAGAAATATTTATAATAATAAATATTCAAAACATTAAAATGAGTTTTTTGAGTTAAATAGTCCCTTAACACTTGTAAAACACTTGAGTAAAAATAATTAAATAATAACATTAAAAAAATTATCAAGAGAAAAATGATATTCATGATATAATATATCGAAGGGTGTTATATACACCATATAAAAGTAAATTTTTGAATAAAAAAAATAAGTCTCAATGGAATGTAAATTGAGAGGAAATACCTTACCTCGAGTCTGACTCGTCTCTTATGTTATTTATCTACCTGAATAAAAGAGTTAGGTTAATTTAAAATTGTTTGATAAATTTTTTTAAGTTTATTATTCCTTTTATATAACTTATTTTCATACTATAAAAATTTCAAAATTATTTATGTTTATGTCAGACTTCTTTCGATATTCGCTACTTGAGTCAAAAATGAACTTGGTATGATGTCAATAGTCCATGTGATAATAATCCCATTATATTCGGAATAATATTAATGAAATAATAACCAATTTTATATATCAATTATACTTTTAAACCAAACAATTAATTATGGTTTTGAAAAATGAACAACATTATAATCATAGTGATGATAATTCGTACGTACACATGAGTAAAGTTTCCATTTTTTATTGATCATTATAGAAACATGGTTATTATTATTTTATTTTTAAAAAATAATCATAATATTATTGACATCATATTAATAATTTAAGTATATTTATATAAATTTCACAAGTGATGTGGTCAATAAAAATGTTTCACATCGCCTTGTGAAGGTGATAGTTCACACGTACTGACGAATGGCATTATCATTTTTATGTGCATGGAAAATAAGATTATAATTGATATATTATTCTCTTATAATGATAAATATGTCATGAAAATAACATATAAATATTAATTCCATCATTATGACTAGTCTTGAGATATGGTAATGAAAAATGAACTATATTAGTTTGTGAGGTGGTAGTCCACCTTACACACAAACAAAAAGTTCATTTCCAATTTGATGAAATTGGAGATGGATTTAGGTAATTATGTTAGCATAATAACATATCAGTATACTTAGGATACTAGAGTTATTATTTCATCATGGTTGAAGAATATTTTAAGGAAGTGTTTGAAGAAAAAAATAGAAACACTTAAATAAAAAAATTACATTTCATTCAGATGATCACCTTTCTTAACACCTTAACACCTCTTAGGAGGATGTTATTCATAAAATAAGGCATCTATATCGATAGGAGGTATTCTAGGAAGGTTTTTGAGAAGAACTTGGATGAACCAATAGTTTTTTAAGGGTTATTAAAAGAGATGAATGTGTGCCTTTTTATAGGAGAGGGGAGGGGCACCCTTGGAAACCCTTAAAATATTAAAATAATATAAATTAATGTTTAACTCCAAATGACTAAAAATTATGTTAGTTCATAGATAATATGGTTATTATCCGAAATAATCTAAAAAAATATTTTTTTACATGGATTGATTTTATTTTAAACCTTATATATATATATTTTATTTTAACCCTTATTCAACCTTTCTAAATTGAAGGTTAAAATAATTACCATAACATACCAAACGACACATAAATGTGTAATTGATGATATTATATACCTTATAAAATATATTTGGTCAAAGATTGTATTTTTACAAATTTTATATCATTTAATAAATATAACTTATTTTAAAATCTCATAAGAGTCAATTTTGACACTATTCAATAATTAAATTTTTAGAAATATCATAAAAACTTGATTACATTGAAAAAAAGAATTATATAATCTCTAAAATTTAAAATTAATACATGAAATTCTTTTATGGAATAAAATATTTCAAATTATATCTATTTTAATAATATTAATATCATTTATTTGATTCTTTCTTTAATCAATCAATTATTGCATCACCATTATGTCACAATATTATTTAATTATTTATTTCATACAAATCATAAATAAATTAACATTATGTTGGTAATAATTTTAGTTTTATAAATTCTATTTATAGTATAATATATCACTTATATTACCCCATATTAAAATTGTTATAGTTATGAAAGACATGATTATGACATCTTGGTCTTTACTTTGAATAAAATGTTTATAAATGTAATAATTACACTCAAGTGGATTCCAAAGGAGAAAATTAGACCCAACGGTTGTATTGGTCCAAAATAACTCATAAAATAATATTTTTACAAGTGTTAGGGTAGTTTCATAATATTTATAATATTATTTTAACCTTTAATTACCCAATTTACCCTTAACTATGGTAATAAAAATAATTACCAAAGCTACTATT
The DNA here is from genome assembly GCA_963277665.1 of Viscum album. Lineage (NCBI taxonomy): Eukaryota > Viridiplantae > Streptophyta > Magnoliopsida > Santalales > Viscaceae > Viscum > Viscum album. Next base: position 988,809,240 of record OY728123.1, read on the forward strand.
CACCAAAAACTTACTTGGTCCTATTAGATAAATTTTTTTGTACTTATTATAACCATGTCTGTAAATTTTTTAAAATTCCAAACACAAAAGTGGAAAAAATTAATTTAAAAATAATTCAATTGACAAAATGAGAAAGCAAATTTTAAAAGTAACACCGTTCAAAATTTCACAAAGTATTTTATATCTAATTTCAATATAAAATTAATTTCAATGACCTAAATTGTATTAAATAAGAAAATAATAATATAATTTAACTTTAAAACCAATTTAAATTATTATTTAACTGTATAAATAAATTATATGAAAATGTAGTTTTGAACTAAAATGCAGTATTTTTCACTATTCATTAAAATATGATTTTTTTAAAAAAAATACCAAAAAATTTAAGCGAAGTATATTTTAATGTCCTGATTCCAAATATTTAGTTAATATTTACAAATATAACATATTAGTTTGTAAAAAAATAGATTTAAAATTGGTTCTCCATCTAAAGTCGTTAAAAATGTTTTTTTGAAAAATACTCCTTTTATGCATAAAAATGAATTTGTTCGTATATGATGTCTAGAAAACATATAAAATGAATTATAAACATAATATTGAATTTATATTTCATTAATATAATCTGAAAAGTGTGATTGAATTATTTTATAAATACATTTATTCACATATTAATAGTTTTTTTATAAAAACACATCCTTTATATTTAAATGGTTTTTATTTAGTTTTCTAATTAATTTGGTAACCAATGAATAATTATATAAACATGTGTAAATATTTCCATAATGAAGTTAATAATTCTCATTCTCTCTATTCTAATATCTAGGTGATAACTACCATATTAAATAATAATATTTAGTTGTTCTTTTAAGCTCGACGTGGCATATCATGTATGCTATTGAAAATTGTGTTTCCTTTTAAAAAAACATGGGATTTTACACTAGATATAAATGATTCAGGAATTGATAATTATGATATGTAATGATTATTTTTCTATTAATATGTAATATTTATGTATGAAAATTAGAGTTCACTATAATACAAACCTCTTGTTAATAATTTATGATTGTTTTAATGTGAAAAATGTAATTTTTCAAAAAAATCACCTTATAAATGATTTCTTTTGAAGTGGATTTACATAAGGTAAAATCCTTGTTAACAATTTGGAATATTATATAGAATATTTTTGGAGTTAAGATATGAGTTTTTGTGAGATTATAAGGCTTTTGGAGGTTTGATAATAATATAATTAAAATATTAAATATATGTTCTCTCACAAGAGCAATTTTTAAGATATATTATAATATCTCATGAACAGTGTCTCAGATGGGAAATTTGAGACTACCATTAAATCCAGAATTTGGGATTTAACTTAGTCATGATATAACCTTTGTGTACGTTGGATTTCTAGTTAAATTTAATGTGAGGTTAATTTATTTAATCTTTTTATTATATTTTTTACCAAATAAGGAAATGCCTTCCAAACGGTGTTTTATATGGAAAATCCAATACCACTATTATACTTGGAAATGAGGGTTTTACCGTAGGCCCTATATATACTTTATATGTTTTCAGTGTTTGGTAATATCACACGTGAAGGTAATTTATATTACCACCTTTTAAATATATTATTATTATTTTAATTATTAAATTCATTTTTTATTCCACCTTATTCTTCTTTGTCAAGTACCTTAATTACATCACCTGATTAATTTTAAAAACCATTGAATCAACACCATTTTGACCCCTTTAATTTTGAAACTCCTTAATGTAGAGTAATTAATGTATTTTCCTTCAATATTGAGTTGAAATGGTGGATTAAATTGAGGTTTTGATTTTTCGGTATAATAAACAAAGAATGTGTATATGGTGGGTTTTCTAAAATCACCAAACCTTACAGAATTCATTTTTTTCTATCCAACACTCTCATACACATGATAGGTGAAGCCCTTTTGATTTTATTTGGATTTTTCATCCAGTTCATGGGGTAAAGCATCCTTCTTCTTCCTCTCCTTATTTGGTAACAACGCATAGTTTGTGGTTTTGTATTATTTGTTTAATTTATTACTTTTTCTACCTCTCTTAATTATATAAAAAACATTGAATAATAAATCAATAAATCATAGTATTTATAAAAGTATAATTCTATAATATTTTAAAATGATAGTTTAAAAAATTATCTATTTATAGTTTCAATATTATTAAAGGATATATTATTAAAAAATTATGAAAGGATAATTATGTGAAATTATCAAATGATAATTATGAAGAATTATGAATCACTAATTTTTCCAAATTATTTAAAGATAATTTCAATAGTTATAAAATGATACATACATTGAATAATCAAGGATAATTTATAAAAAACATCAAAAGATAATTTATTAGTGAAATTACCAAAGGATAATTATAAAAGGATAATCAACAATAAATTATTAAAAGATAATTATAAAAGGATAATTTATAATAAATTATCAAAAAATAAATATAAAAAGATAATTTATAATAAATTGTGAAGAGATAATTATAGAAGGATAATTTATAATAAATTATCAAAAGATAATTATAAATGAATAATTTATAATAAATTACCAAGAGATATTTATAGAATGATAATTCATAAAAAATTATCAAAATATAATTATAAATGGATAATTTAACAGGGATGGAAGAGCAAGGGGAAATTTTATGAGACTCTAATCCTCATGTGAAAGATTAAGTTTTAATCAAACTAGATATTGGTGGTGCAGATCGAGATCCTCTAATCTCAAATCATCTTGTGTATAAAGATATTGTTTAGCTTTGTGCACCAAAAAATAAAAAATGAGAAGTCTCACCCAATGATAAGAGGAAATAGATTGAGAAATTTTTTTACGAAGGCTATAAAATATTCTATGAATATCTCTTTTGTTGACTTTTATGTCTCCTTCCCAGGAAGAGTAATCAAAAAAAGGAGGAAAACACATGTCTCAGTAAACCAATGAATCGTTGAGGAAGGAGTGATTCTTTGTAAGTACTCTATAATTGTAAGAGTAATTACCATAAAATTGGAATGAATGTTGAAATACAATGAACTTTTCAAGAGGATTGTGAGAATCTAGGGATTCAAAGAAGGGAAGATGATGGCTATGGGGAGGGTTTATAATCACATTGTTTTCCCATCAGATGAACATAAAAGATGAGTGTGAAGCTTTGGATCTATTGGACAGAAGGTGTGCTTCCCCAGAATACAATAATGGGATAAGAATTTTTACCCTTCTAATGTGAGGAACACCCTAACACAGGTATGGATTTGAATCTATAAGAACAACTAGTTATATTGGCATCCATAAATACTATGGGACATTTCTTCCATAGTAGGAAAACTAGTTAGATTGGATCAACAAGCTGAAAACCCATGGTTTGAGAAGTATTCTAGGGTCTTGGTGGAAATTGACATGGCTAGGACCCTAGTTGAAGAAGCTATTATAACAAAAAATAACGATAGCATCAACATGGAAATTTAGTAGTAAAGAAAGCCTAGATTATGTTCCAACTATAATCACTTTGGATATATGGAATTTGTGTGCAACCGATACAAAATATGTAACTTTTTCAAAGGAAAATGGCATGATGAAAAGATCTATTAGAATGCTAAAGGAAAAGTCAAAGTCATGTAGACTTACCCCCTGGGGGTGGTAGTGTTAGACCCACCCCCTCAGGCACTTCATGCAGGAACCTTGATCCCCTACTTCACACTAGATTTCAATTTGCTGATTAAGATGATGATATAAAAGTGAATATTGAAAATTGCATTGAAGCACTGATTGGTGTTGTTGAGATTTAAGAGGCAGCCACATCACTTTAAATTATACATAGAACAACCCATTCTGTCATCTCACTAGTTAAGGTTAATTCCCAGCAGATATATGAGAAAGGTCATCCCAATAGAAAGAATGGAATTACTGATCAGAATGCAACAAATCCAGATGTGGAAAATACACCTAGGAATGATAACATCTTGAATATGGATGTAAATCCTATGGAGGTACAAAGAACATAGTATGATACTTCAAAGAATGAATAAGATCCAAATATAAAGTAAATTAATGGTTTTTACTCAGGAACATTATCACATGAAGTGGAAAATGTGTGTGACACACAGAAATCTGGACAGCTTGAGGCACCTACTCATATATAGGTTTATATCCCAAATGATTGTATGCATGAAAAAGGGATTCCCTAGGATGAATTAGGAAGCCCATTACTATAGGTCCACCTTTCCAAGGTGTCCAAGAGAAGGGAAAATGAGTAACTCCCTCTAAAATAGGAAAATACAACAACAAATCCATCCATTTAAATGGTCAATTCTGGGTGGACGACACTAAAGACCCCTGACCTGTTGAAGTAGATAAGAAAAAACACATATGGAATGGGAAAAGGTAATGGGGAATGATACCTAAAAGTTACAAATAAAAAGAACAAAGGAAAAGGGAATATAGAATAGGTAATGGTAATATAGAAGCTAGGTCCTCTAATAAGAGGAACCCCCTTAAAAATAAAGCTCCTCTATTGTAATTTTCAAGGGCTTGGGAAATCACCCATAGTAAAAGTACTTAGAAACTACCTCGTGACCCATAATATTCTTTTTATTGGAATTTATAAAACCAAAATGATGTTTTATAAATGGAAATCTTTCAAATAGGCCTCTCTTAGATATAATTTTGTTACCCATAATACACACAGAAGTGAGATGGATCATTTAGGGGTCCTCGAGCATGAAAATATCCAGATTATTGATTTCAGGAAAAGTCATCAGTATATATTTGTTTCTTGTTCCTCACACTATCACAATATATGAATCTCTTTCATATATTCCTCTAACTCTTACACTAGTATGGGGACTTATGGAGGTATTTTGAGACAACCTCTAAAGAAATTGGACACAAATGGATTGTTGTGGGGGATTTTAATAATGTGTTGAGACCATAGAAAAAACAGGATATAAATTCAATAGGAATTAATAACATGAATTTAATACCTGTATTGACCATTTCAATTTAAATTATGTCTCAATTATTGGGCATTTATTCACCTATAATAGATACACCATAAATTGTTGTCAAGCTAGTTAACTGGAAATTTGCTTTACTCAAATGGATTATATGGGTTTTGTGATTGGGATATCTGGGTTCACCATTCCCAAATTTCACTTTTATCAAAACCTGATCCTTATTTATATCTCCACATACTTCAATAGGATTGACCCCTCCTATTCAAGTTTAATAATGAATAGCTTCTCAAACCTAGATGTAGGGAAGTTTTTCTTGAAGCGTGGAAGTTAGATCCCTTAGGAAGCACACTCCAAATGCTTGTTGAAAAATTAATAAACACTAAATTAACATTAAAGTATTAGAGAAAAAAAATTATCCAAGTTGGATCATGAGATAAAGGATGTTGAAGAGAATATTTCCTGTTTCCAATATAGAAATCAGAGTTAGGATACTTCATCAAGAGAGTAAATACAATACCTAAACAAACTTGATGATATCCTAACCCTCAAGGAGAGGATAGATCATAACCACCTCAATATAAAATGTATTAGAGATGGTGATAAGAAATCCAAAATCTTTCATCATTTTCATAAAGAAAAAAGAGTGAGAAAGGGAGATAATGTCATCTGTATCAATGGATGAACCCTCACATCAAAATATGAGATCTCTAATGGTGTGGTTGATCATTTTAGAAATTTTATACTCTGATTATGGAATTGAAAATACATACATGATGGTTGAAATGATCCCCAACTGTATTAAAGATCATCAAAATAGAGATATTATCATTACTATAACCAAGGAAGAAGTCAAGGCAACTCTTTTTTTCTCTCAACATCGATAGTTCTCATGGATTATATGGGTTCACTAATAAAATTTTTATGTTATATTTGGATATGATACATATTGATGTGACCTACACTATTAATGAATTCTTTACTCATGAATCCATGCCACATGAAATAAACTCAAACTTTATTTCACTTTTAGCCAAAAAGGAAAATTCTATGTACATCAAGGACATAAGAATAATTACAATTGGTAATAGTGCCCATAAAAGAAAGTACAGGATGAGAAATTTTCTCTCAAAATTGAAATTTCAAAACATTTTTGGTATATTGAAGTGGAGATTCATTATTGAAATTATCAAGAGATATGGATTCTCAAATTCCTTTATTAGATTGATCAATACCATTATCAATTCTATAAGGATTTCCATTCTTGTTATTGGATCGCCCATAGTCTTTTTCCAATGTTCAAGGGGTGATAGACAAGGAGACCCAATCTTAGGGATTCACTTTTCTATGGATTAATAATATGTTAATAGATTCTTAAATGAACTTTCAAAAATTATAATGTACAAATAGATCAAGGATGGTTGGGTTTATTCACTCCTTTACATCTTTTATATGGTGATAACATTCTACTTCTTGGACAAGAATCTAAAGGCATTTTTTCTGCCATCAAATCCATCTTTAAACACAATGAAGATGTTTTTGGTTAGTCTATCAGTTGGAATAAATATTCTATTTTTTTAGTGATGGAATGCATGCTGATAGGAAAACACAATCACCATAACTTATGGAGTGAAAAGGGGTGTACTCCCCTTCATTTACATTAGGGTACCCCTCTTTTAGTGAAAAGTAAGAAGCTGCTATCTAGAAAATATTTTTCCAATATTTTCACCCAACTAGAAAGTTATATTGGGAAATATATGTCTCTGTATCAATGTGTTTTCATAGTTAATTTAGTGGTTAATTTATGATTTGTGTATTCATTCTTGATATACAAATGGTCTGGAATTCACCTTAATAAAATGAAAAAAAAGATCAGGAAATTCATCTAGATGAGATCCATACATGAATGGTTTCTCATTTCTATTTCAAGGATAGAATTCATTAATCCCATTGAGATGGGTGGGATGGGAATCAAGGATATTAATATCTTTAATGATGCACTACTTTGAAAATTCACTTGGAAACTAATGACATCTCCTGATTCCTCTTTTTTATTTTCTATCAAATAAGCTTCTTAACAAGATGTTGGATGGATACCGAAATTACATTGCATCTTCTATGTGGCCAGCCATAAAAAATTCTTTGAAATACATCATGTGAAATTCCAAATGGATTGTATGTAGGCATTACAACATGAATTAATTGGACACTAATTGGATTAGCACAATAGTTATTGAAAGCATGATTATTCTCTCAAACCTTCAAGATATGACTATTGAGGAATTCATCCAATACAGAAGCAATATGAATGATGTATACCCCACCAAATATCCCTTGAAATATATAGGTACATTTTCTGATATAGAGACATGCTCATATGGGAACTAGATACAAATAGTGTCTTCAACAACAAGTAATACTAATTTCTTTAGTGTGAAGGTAAAAAAATACCTCCAATGTGGCTGATGAAGTTCAAACCCACATTCATTCATATCTCAAGATGGATACTTTTGTAGAATTTATGGAGATATTTGTTTCCCACTTATGATCAGATGAAGAGTTGAGGAATCCATATTTCATTGGTCTATCACTTTTGTTTGGGGAGTGCTGAAAATGTACAACACATAATCATTGGTTGTAACTTTGTAGGAACTCTTTAGAATATCCTTCAGGAGATTTTTGGCATCATCATTTGCATTGAAAACCAACTATAAGGGATGGTGAGTTTAATTATTAATTCTAAACAGATTTATCACCTATATAGTTTTATACTCATAACACTGAAATCCATTATATCATACATTTAAAAGGAAGGGAATGCACTGATTTTCAATAGTAAAAATCTATCTGTTTATGTTGGAATGATGTACATGCTTGCTGATGTGTTCAATACCTCCAGAATAAAAATTATTACAATGAACAACTCTTTATCTGATTTAAATACACTAAGGCTGCTGGGTGTGAATGTTAGGATGAAGAAGCTACTAGTCCTAAAATCCATCTGATGTATCCCCCATTTCCATTAATGGATAAAAGTAAATTTGGATGGTGTGACCTTTAAAATTACAGGGCCCACTAGATGTGGAGGTGATTTCCGCACCCAACATGGATTCTTTAGTGGATTATTTTAACACTATATTGGAATTTGAACTATATATGAGTCAAAACTAAGGGAAATAATTTTGGACATAAAACATGCCACCCACATGGATGGGAATCCCTCTAGACCGAATCTGATTCACTATTGGCTGTTGGATCACTCAAATCCAGAACTACGAAAGTCCATTAAAAATTAATTTTGCAATGTGTTAAATATCTTGAGGCCACTATTCCTCTAAATTTGGATATTTTTTCATTCATATAGGGAGGCCAATCAGGTTGAATATTCCCTATCAAAGAGAGAGGTCATGGACACAAGCTTGATGTGATCCTTCTGGACCCCGTATTATTAAAAAACATTGGTATACGCGGACATGGAGGGTGGGATCCACTCCCACCTTTGTAAAAAATATTTTGTAATGACTGAAGTGTTTAATTCTTTTTATTAATAAATTTGAGGTTTAGGCTCATCCTGATCCTAAAAATTTTGTAGACAATTTATAATAAATCATTTAGTGATTATTATATAAGGATAATTTAAAATAAATTATCAAAAGATGAATTATAGAAGTATTATTTATAAAAAATTATCAAGAGATAATTATAAAAGAATAATTTATAATAAATTATCAAGATATAATTATAGAAGGATAATTTATAATAAATTATCAAAAGATAATAATAAAAAGATAATTTATAATAAAATATCAAGAGATAATTTTAAAAGGATAATTTATAATAAATTATCAAAAGATAGTTATTATTTAGGAGAATTTTGCGTGCACATGAATTTTCCAAAAATGATAATTTTAAAAATTATTTAGGAGGGATAATGTATCATCACATGTGATATTTTATTTCTTTTTGAAATAAAATACATAGTTTTGGTTCTAGGAGCTTTCGATGATCCTTGAGCATTGATGTGTCAAAAACTACAATTATAAGGCATGCAAGGAGGTGTTCTTGACTGTTATAGTTTCCCCTCCAACTTTCAAAACACAAATATAGTTTATTCTCTCCATTTAATTTGTTGAAATTGAGGTAGGATATTCCTTACCTTCTCAAGATCTTGTTATACATTTATCGGGTTTGACTATTTTCTATCATATTGGATATACATGCTTGACTTGTGATCGCATGTGGGTGTGGGTGTAGCCAATGATACTGTGACTTTATTCCATTATATTATTGAGATATCTAGATTATAGGATAATGTTTGATTCACATGTTGGATATATTATGATGTTATATTTATCATGATGTGTGGTAAGATTATTATCATGTGATGCCTTGACATGATTTCCTTTGGAGGGTTGGTATGTTTTATACTAGATAGGTGATCATCGTGGTATTATCACTCCTTGAGGGGTGAACACATGGTGTATGGTGGTGAAAATGGTAGAGCATGATAATATTATTACATGGTATCTACTTGATGCCTTATGAATTTCTGATTATATTTTCTATGCTCGATGTCTTGTGGATTTCTGAGAATTACCCGATAACTTGTGGATTCCATATAGGTTGAAAATACTCAATGACTTATGGATCTCAAAGTATTACTTTATTCCTTGTGGATTATAGTTAAGTTAATCACTTTATGCATTATGGATTTTGAGTGACTCACTGATAACCTTGAGGCTATATCAGGACTCTCATCATTATATAGTATATTTTCTGGCATGGAGATGAAGTAGGTATGACTGGGGGTCTATGGTGGCTTGGTTAGTGCATGACTGCTCAATTTTTGGATTTTATTTTTATGTTTGTTATAAATTTGTTATTATTATTACATAAACTACTATATTAGAGAACAATAGGTTAAATAATCATTTTTGATGTCCTACTAAGCTTTTTCTCATATCATACTCAAGCATTTCAGTGTGCTTGTAGATTTCATGAGGGGTCTGGTAAAGGGAAAGGGCCTTTTGGTGGACTGTTGAGCTATGGAGAACAGAGTTGGTGGTTGATTGAGATAAACACTGTTAGGACCCAAGATTTTTATTTATTTTCTACTATTTACTATAATGATTGGTATACCACTTTGGAATCCCGTTATTTATCTTTCATGTATTCCAATATCGTTTCCACTTGGTTAATTTGATTATTTTCTATTTTTATTATTTTTTATCATTTATTATGCTATGACTTGATATGGAAGGTATAGTCTCCTCATTATTGGAATTATACCCTCATTTCTAGTTGGAAGTCTCTTGGGTATGGGGAGGTGCACATGAGGTCATGTAGCACTCTAGCTCAAACAAGGTTGTTTGGGTTGGGATATTAATATATCTGAGTATAATAATTTTTCATTTGTAATTGTCTCCAAATTTTATATGACATACTTGATTTTTTCAGAAAGCTTATAGATTTTATAAATCTGAATACATATATATTAGGAAAATACTATCACGTGGAAAATAGAAAGCATTTTCCACTCTCAAAGGGAGAATAATGGAGCATCTTCTTATTGGTTTCATTTAAATATCTACATGAACAACCTTCTTAATATTCTTTTTGGTTTTTTCCACCTCACTATACACATTTAAGAACTAGATTCTTGTGAACCTATCTATAACATCAACTCTTACCCACCAAAAAGTATACCCATGAACACAAGCTATGATTCACCATCTCGTTGATCTAAAAATGATATAAAATAAAATAAATATATATCTCTCTCCTAATAAGAATGATTTTTCTATCATCTACTTTTATAATTCCATCCATAAAAAAACTAGATTTTATTTGGAGACAATTAATTGAAAACAACCAAATGGTATCAACGGCCATAAACTTTAGGCTTCAATACTTATTAACTTCTATACTTCTATAACTTTTATCAATACATTTTATATAAATTCCTATCAATAATACACCAATTTTAAATTAATATTATACACTAATAACTAAGTCATCAAGAGGACTTATAGAATTTTAAAATAATTTTTTTGATAATCTTAACTACTTCACCCTCCAACTATCTTCTATTAACTTGATCATTTTAAATGTTTGTTTTTTTCTTTTACTAATAATAACATGAATTAACTTATATATGTTCAATTATTTTTTGAATAAAAATTCACACTATACATTTGGTAAACATATGAAATTTTTTTATCCACATTGATGATGAGGTTAACATCATAAATCCTTATCATAGATGATAAGTGTTATGCATTTTCTTCCATTGTACAAGATTATATAAATTAAGATCAAGTAAAATCCCAAATTAAACAAGAATATAATATTAGAACTCCTGTAAGAGTTTTAATAATAATAAAAAGATAACACCGTCTTAGAAATTTTATATAAGAAGATCAATATGAACAACAAAACAAAGACTATAAAAAAATTAAATCAATAAATAAGAATAATTATTTTATTTGGTTTGCAAAAATAGTTGTAATAAACAATAATATAAATTAGTGAATTCATTTTTTGAATCCTTGGGAAAAAAATCAACTCATCAATGTTCATATTAATCTTCCCTTTCACACAAATATAATAATTGTAGTAAGGAAAATAAAAGACAAAATGAAATTGATACCTTACCATTTGAGGTAAAAAATATAGAAATTTTAAACTCTTCACTCATCTGGATAACCTTATATTGTTCTTCTCAGGATAGATAATTCAATTTTTTTATAACTTAAACACCTTAAAATTCACATGCATGGCCTATAAGTACCTAAAAAAATGAATAGATAAAAAATTTTCCACCAAAATAATAGAATAAATTACCAGGATAAGCCTCTATTGAATTTTTATAATAGAAACATACCACATATTCCACAATATCCAATTTAGTGATTTTGATATGATAATGAATGCATAGGTACATAAAGAATATGCTAAAACCCCATATTAGACTAAAAAAATAAGAACATATTGAGAGTGTAATTATATAAAAATAGTGAAACATTAAAAACATACCTTATAAAATTAGAATTTATGATAATTTTACATGGTAATATTTTTGAAGTAAAGGATTTGAAATTTTTACCCTTTGAAAGATGGATTTTCTAACCCAAATTATTTTTTATCTGTAGGTCTAGAAGGGATTCCTAAAACATTACATCCTATAGAGAGCTATGAGATGTATCACATTTTTTCCATATTTAATACAAAACTTAAAATAATTAATTAATTAATTTGGTAATGAAAAGTAAATAATATAGGATTTATTTTAAATTACTATAAATAGAGAACTATGCATTAACAAAGAAACTAACATTCAAAAAACATAGAGTGATTAATTTTAAATACTAAAATAACTATGATTCATTAACATTAAATTTAACTAATAGTTTATAATATCATAAATATATCATTGTAATGTTCAAAATATAAATGAAATTAAATATACATATTAACTTTCATACACAGTTCAACTAATTAATCATTGAACACAATGCATGCATTGTAAAAGGTATTACAAGTATAGGATATCAATGTCAGCTTCAATAGTACACTATATAATTAATGTCAAAAAATTAATACAATGATGTTTTTGATCACATGATATTGTAATAATATACTATTCAATAAAACAAGAATGATTGTGGCATTCCACACACCAAATCAAAAAATTGATAGTAACTAGGTAATAAATGGATTTTTCTTCTTCAAAAAAGTAAGTAAATTTACAAAGGATCAAATAAAAACTAAGAGGTGGGGGGGATCAGTTGCTGACTTTTTACTTATTTCAACTTTAAATTTTTTAACCCCTATAGCTTGTTCAAATTATATCATTATCAAATTTTAGTAAACTCAAGTGCATAAAAAAATAGGAAAGTAAACATGGCACACATGATTTAAAAGGTTCTTCTACAGTGTGAGAATGTACATGCTGAATGTGGGCTACCTGGACCCAAATTTTAGTTAAAATTGATTACCACTACATGTATACAATTATATATATATATATATATACATGCGTTCATCTTTCCAGAATAGTATTGATACTTATGTATCCACTATATTTATGGAGATGTTCATGGATTACGCATTGTATTAAAGGGTTATAGTAGTTCCCATGCTATAATGTGATCCCAAAGATACTATGAAAGTAATATTAAAGTGTTGTAATATAGTCTAGATACATCATTCTGATAGGGCATAGGTGATGTGCGACTATCCAGTGTTGGGGGCTCATAAGAATTGAGACTTCTTCTCAAAAAGTTCTCATGTGGTGATCTCAAGTCGTTGAGATCTTGGGGATAAAACCTATAATTGGAACACCACATGTTTTTGGTGTTATTTATTGTTCCTATATAAAAACATGTGTATTGGTCTACTAACTTGATAACATTATCTATGTGTGGCATTTGATTGCATACTTCGATGCAAGGTAAAAACCATGACAATGATTTCGTGGATAAGTAGTTTGTGTTGGGTGTTTCATTAGCGGTATGGAATTGGTTGAATGTTCAAGATAGGATTTTTCACTTCCAAGTTGAGGAAGTGATATCTCTGGATAAGTTGATTAAGATGTTATTACATTCATTAATCCATGACCATGGTAATTGATAGTAAGTCTATCTTGTTAAACCAAAAAATAATAAATAAAGAAAGTATGATGACATCAGTGTACATCCTTCTTTATGATATATCATATGAAAAAGATATTATATTACATAGAGAATTATAGTAGGTTAGATTTTTATTCTATGAATATTCCTCATTTCTTTAGTGGTATTTATGGGTTACTAGGCTCCACTCATGGTGTAACACCCTGAGATTTTGAGATTTTTTTGAATTAATTTAATCTTTTTCATTTATGCAACATAATATATAGTCTTTATATATATATATATAATAAATAAGTTTTTATTGAAATATATGAAACACCAAGTTTATCTTGCATTACATTAAACACTTAGATTGGCTTGCGGTACACACAACACTGAGTTAGCATGTGTTATATGCAAGATTGAGTTTACCACCTTTTAATAGCGCGCCTATGTTAAAACTAATTTTTGAGACCTTTGTAAATTTTTTTACTTTAAAAGTAAAAAAAAGTTTTGTATTCATAATGTCTAAATTATATTAGGGTGAATTTTTGATATTTTTTTAAGAAGTTTCATTTTTTGATGAATAGTGAAAACTACTGTATTTTAGTTAAAAACTGTCTTTTATTTTAAATAATAATTAATATTAAATTATATTTTAATTTGGTTTTTTAATTCATAATAGATCTATTATACATATAATAATCCAATTTAGGTAATTTAATTATTTTTTATATTGATATTGGTTAAAAAAATTGTGGAACTTTTGAACATTTTTACTTTAAATACCAGCTTTCTCCCCACGTTGGTGGTATTAACGTTAGACATTATCTAGCCACTTATGTTATTTGAATTTTAAAAAATTGTCATAAATGGTTGTAAAAAGTATGATATTTTTAGTCTAATAAGATCAATTTAATTTTTTTACTAAAAATATTAGTGAAAATGTTTAAAATTAATCATAGTGACTATGTTAAAATTAAGCTTAATTAGGGACTAAACCATAAATTTAAGGGAAACAATGACCAATACACTTGTCTAAAATACACTTTATGCCCGTATTTCGACTATATCCCTTAATTATTTAAATTTTATGAGTTACCAATATACTATTCAATAAAGTTTCCCTATTTCATAAGTTATGTAAGGAAAAATACAAAAGGTAACTTTCCTCACCTTTAACATTTATAAAACATTGACATATAAAAAAAAACATATTTTCAGTTATACATATCCTTTTGAAAAGTAAATGAGTTATTTTTGTCATTATGACTTATTAATAATTTTTAGATATGATTTAGTTACCTAGAATTCTTATTAAATGCCAACGTAGTGATTATTTAGTGATAATTAACTAAAATAAATGACACAATAAATATTTAAAGTGAAGTAAATTGGTTGAATTATTGTCAAGAATTATTTTTTATGTGAATATATAATTTTAAAAATCTATTAACTAAATTTATTTTGATTCCAATATTTTTTTGATATTTATTAAATTAAAATTAAATAAATAATTTCAACA
Organism: Viscum album; assembly: GCA_963277665.1. NCBI lineage: Eukaryota > Viridiplantae > Streptophyta > Magnoliopsida > Santalales > Viscaceae > Viscum > Viscum album. The sequence continues at coordinate 988,824,364 of OY728123.1, forward strand.
ATGACAATAATGTTATTTTATAATAAATTGTATTTTATTAAATTCTTTAAAATTAATAAAAATCATACATTCTTCCAAGTTATTTTAAAGTGTTAATAATTATAAAATATTTTCCATTCAAGGACCAATCTATATTTTAGAATTAATATATTTACCCATGGATATGAAAAGTATTTTTAGCACTCTCCAGGTAAAAACAATGTTTTTGCATGTTATATGGGATTATTTTAAAATTAATATTAAACACACACTGTATTTTTATTTTTTAAATTATAAATAATAATTATAATTCAATGGGTATATTTTTTCTAGTAAATATCACTTTAATTTAGTATTAATGGTTAAATTAATTATGTTAGAATACTAGATATTTTAATAAAAACCAAAATGATAAAATTAGGAAAAAATAGAATTTAAGGAACACAATTATAAAAATTAAATTATTTTTGTCTGATGTATATTTTGGTATAAATTTTTTCTCCAATAATCTATTAGTTTTCCCTTTTTGAGGCACATTAGGTAAGGGAGGCCTCCCATTATTATATAACTTTTGGTATTTACAAGAGTGCCACTCTGCCCACTATAAAAAGGAATCTTATCCTACCACTTATTCACACCTCTAAACCCATTTAGGTGTTGGACTCATGAAACTCCCAAAAATGGTCTAAGATAATCCCTATCCCCTACACTTATGTTACTGGGCTCTAAACTAGGCCACTCAACTAGGCTGAGTATCATGGATATCTCCACTGGTTAGTTGAGGATTTATTTCACCTCCCTAAATAATCGAACCTGGGGATGACTAGAATTTAACCAATCGAGGAGCTTCTCTAGTGCCACTAAAACATATGGTGTAGTGGTACCATAGAAGCTCGCTGGTTGGTTAAATTCTAATGATCCCCAGGTTTGATTCTCTGGGGAGGCGAAATAAATCCCCGGCTGGAAAGGGGAGATATCTACAACACTCGACCTAGTTGACTGGCCTAGTTAAGAGCTCATTAACCCAAGTGTAGAAGATGAGGAGTATCTTGGTCCATTGATGGGAGTGTCACAGGTCCAAAAAAAGTTTCCTTTTTAACAAACTGATGTCACTAACTGGGAATTAGACTGGCCACGCCCCGTTCCAACCATTAATGCAGACCGGGTCACTGGGGTGTTACGCCTCCACGTGGAAGGTATCGTCCCTAGTCCATACTGGGATTTAATACGCCTCCCATAAAATTTGAAACAAGGAATTCATGATTTAAAACCACTGGTGAGTGTCACGAGTATCACTACTCTATATAGTCTAGTGGTCCCAAAGAAGCTCCACGGTTGGTTAAATGTCAGTCAGCCCAGGTTTTATTCTCTAAGGAGGTGAAATAAATCCACAAATGGATAGGGGAGATATCCATGATACTCAAACAAGTTGAGTGTCCAAGTTAAGAGCATAATAACTTGAGTGTATAAGTAGGGTAGTATCTTGGTCCATTTTTGTGAGCATCATAGGTCCAAAAAAGGTGCCTTTTTAACAGGATTACGCCACTAATTGGGCCGTAGACTGGCTATTCCCCGTGCCCGCCATTACTATAGACCGAGTCAATGGGGAGTTATAACTCCACATGGAATGTATCATCCCTAGGCTTGACTAGGATTTAATACAGCTCCCGCATAATTCAAAACTAGGACCTTTGGATTAACAGCTACATGGAGCGTCATGAGTACCACTACGCCATATGGTCTAGTGGTACCAAAGAATCTCCTCGGTTGGTTAAATCCCAGTCTTCCCCAGGTTTGATTATTTGGGGAGGAGAAATAGATCCCTATATGGATCGGGTAGATATCCATGAAACTCATCCTAGTTCAGTGGCCGAGTTAATAGCCAAGTGACCTGAGTGTAGGGGATGGGGAGTATCTTGGTCCATTTCAGGAGCATCATAGATCTAATGAAAAGGTACCTTTTTAGCAGACCTACGCCACTAATTAGGTCATAGTCTGGCCATGCCATATGACCTATATTACTACGGACTGAGACACTAGAGATTTATTCCTCCACCTAGTAGGTATTGTGTAACACCCCAGGTAAATAAAGAATATGAAATTTTTATATTTATCCCTATTTTTTAATAAAATGTTAATATTAATTTATAGGGAACGCTATGCTCTATGGCTTACCCAATACGCAACAACGGGTTTCTTTGAAATCTTACGTTGCACTCTAATAATAAAATAATTTTATTTTAAATGGTAGTCAACACCTAGCCGTTGTAATGATGGTAATGAATATAACTAACTACAAAATGATTATATATGTTTGTCAAATATTTTTACTTTTTACAATAAATGTTAGAGGATTAAAAATGCGAATGAATCCAATTTTAAGCATAAACACCCTAATATTCTTTAAAAGGTCGATTAACTGCCTTTTGATGACAAACCTCTTTTAAATCCACTTTTTGAAAAATTTAATGTGTTATATTTGACAAAATAAAATTCTTCTTTAGAACCGGGACATCAAAATTTACTTTGTGTAATTTTTTGGTATTTTTCCGATAAAGTTCATTTTTTAATGAATAGTGAAATATGTTGTATTTTAATTCAAAACCTCTTTTTAATCTAATTTATTTATATGATTAGATTATCATTTGAATTAGTTTTAAAGTGAAATTAGAATATATTTTTACCATTTAATCCAATGGTGGCCATTGAAATTAATTTCACTGAAATTGGACTTAAACTAGTGTCAATCTTTTAATAGATATTGTTTCTTAAAAACACGCTATTTGTTTTGACAACGAGAATTAATTATTAAATTAATTAATGCAACTTATATGTTTTGAATTTTTTAAAATATACATCATTTTTGAATTCGGAATATCAAAAATATCCTAGGGTGAATTTTTGGTATTTTTCTGAAAAACTTCAATTTTTGATGAATAGTGAAACCACTAAGTGGTAGTTTAAAAACTGTTTTTTCGTTTAAATGAAACTTTACCACTTTTGTGATTTGAATTTCAAAAATCTAACATAAATTGTTGTCATTAGGATGTAAAATTTGGTTCAATGGAATTAAAATAATTTTTTTTGGTGAATAGTAACTTTTAAGTTTTTAATCGCGATTAGAGGTAATTAGTGTAATATAAGGTAAAAATAATGTTTTAATAATATAAAATGACCTAGAAACATGTCCTACCCTCATTGGATGTGTAATGTCCGACCAAGAAAATCCATGGGTCAACTTGGGGACCCCATGGACCCACTTTGGTAGGAAAATGACATAAATAACTTTTTATTTAAAGCTAAAATAAAAATGTCACAAACATGAGTTGTTTTACTAAACCAATTTTTAAATGTGGTTATACAAGTCATATTTTTGACTATAAATATTCATTATAAAGATAAAATGATTTCCTACATCACTATATTTTTTTATAATTTTTAGACATTAAATAAATTAAATTATGTTTGACACCATGATGATGCAGCGATTACCTCATTATTTAACGATTTAAATAAAATGAAAAGATAATGTAAACTATAAGACCTAAACATGTCAAAAACCTATAGGATGGGTGGATTTAGAAACCTTATCACCTTATCCTTGAAATATATCCTTTTAGGACCTTTAAAATCCGAAAATAATTTTATAATAAAGTAATATTTTATAACCTTCCAAGAGTGCCCCTCCTCTCCTCTTATAAAAGGCCCCCACCTCTACCACCTTACCCACACCTCTCAGGCATTTGTCTCGGCCAACCCCTACCCATTTTGTCTCTCCAAATCTCTATATTACTCCTAGAAGCCTCACTTTGGGCAGAATTCTTTCCATGAAAGCCTTTGATCTCAAATCAAAAAGAGTTATCCGATTTAAAGGTAAAGTCTTCCCTAGTGTTCTTTTGTTTTATTTTGCTTCTCCAACCCCCTATACTCTTTTTATTTATTTCTTTTGTAAAAAAACCAGTATCTTAAATATACTATGATTTTTTTATGAGGAGGATTCGAGCTACACTAACACACACCTCCATCTAATGGTTAAAGAAAATACTGTTTCCGTGGATGGCGAATTACTGCCTCACGAAAAAATGATTGTTCTATCTTCTCATACCACCTCTCATGGTGGCCATTATGATGGAACTATATTTATTTATGATATATATTATATTTATTTCCTCTCTATGCTTCTGTATTTTATAATTAATTCATACCATTATGCTTTGCATGTTGTGCAAAAGCGATAATTTCATTTGAGGAAGTGTGGACTACCGCCCCCTCAAGTGATGTGACTCATTCATGCAATACATGGAATGTATAAAGAATGAAATTGATGAACTTATGTGATATATATAACATATATATTATACTGGAATTATAATATATACATATCTCTCATCTATTTTTAATTCCGTTAATGTTCCAAAGAAATGAAAGTAGCGTTCATGTGTACGTACGGCTTACCGTCTCCATGAACGGTACATTTCATTTCTTATCTCCAAATGTTATGTACTATTATAAGTACATATATATAATGGATATATATTTCATATATTACATCTAAATAATGGATATAATTCTGGAATTATAATATATATATCTCTCTTTTAACTTTAATTCCATTAATATGACAAAAAATGAAAGTAGCGTTCATGCGTACGTACGACCTACCGTCTCCATGAACGGTGATTTTAATTTTTTATCTACAAATGTTATGGAATAGTAAAAAATGAATATATACTGGATATATATGATATTTAAAACATTAATACTATTCTGGATATGATGTACCTTTACCTACATGGAAAATTATTTTCAAACAAGTTCAATTTTTACTCATATACCGAACATCGACAAAAACGTCTGATATGAACTCAATTTATTAACCGATTATTATAACATTATAATATGTGATATGAACTGAATAATAATATTTAAAGTAGGTCTTTAAGAAATTATAAATTGACCAAATTTTATTATTCAGGAGATTAAAGAACGATCGAGTCATGTCGGACACGAGGTAAGGGATCCAACCTCTCTCTTTCTTTTTAAGTACTTTCTTTTATGTCATTTCTTTTAAGCTAATATTTATTATGTTTGGGGATGTTCTTTTATATTACTCATACTGTAATTTTTTACTTTAATATTATTAGAGACCCTATTTGATCTCATAAATCCGTTTTTTGAAGTTTTAACTGGCATCGTTAGGCTGCCAAGTTTTCGTAAGGGATTTTTCATCTCACTTTTATTCTCGTGACATTTATGCTACATTTGACACTATTTCCTTTGAGTGGTGTATGTACTTCCCATTATTATACACTTTGTGTAGTATAATCTCATTTATGGGTATTTAAATATTCATTGTATGACCCTTCTTCCATGGGGTGTACGTTTCGAAAGTTATCCAACTCGGTAAGGGGACCTTCCACCCTCCTCTTTTTAAAAGACTTCTTTTGTTATGTCTTTTAATTAACATAATATTATGTTGGGATACGTTCTCCTATATCCTTATTTATTTAAATTTTATTTCCAAGTGATGAGATACCATTTTCTCTCTCATCAACTCATTTTCTGAATTTTAAAGTGACGATGTTAGGCTGTCAGATTTCTGTAAGGGAACTTCTTAACCCACTTTCAATTCTTTGGGTTAAACCTCTACTTATTGATTTTATTATGCCAAGAGTATGTGTGGAATCTATATGTTGTAATTTCCACAAACCTTTGTGTGGATATACTATTTCTACACATAATAATCTCATTGATATATTCTTACGAACTTGTATGGGAAATCATAACTCAATCTCATTTCATTGAGTTAAATATCTATGTCATTGGTTTTGTTTTTCCAAGATTATGTGTGAATGACCTCTTATTGTTTCACACTTAATATCCACTTATATTGGGTGTATTTATATTTCTCACATATAATTATGTGATAGATTTATCTTTAATTTAAAGATACCATCTTTATAATGGATTTCATCTCAATTTACATTTCCATTGAGACTTCATTGTTGTTATGCACCAATTCACTCTTATATGGTGTGTATACTGTCCTTTGACATATTATATCATGAATACCTTTATTCTCATGATATTATAAAGTTCAGATTAAATGTTATTCCGCAATTATTTGTATTCCAGAGTCTCTCATTTTGTTAAAAACTCTTTAACAAAAATATCGTTTTAAATATTTTAAAGATTCATTATTCTAAATATTTATCTTTAATGTCCATGTTTTCAAAATGGTTTTCGGTATTTATTTATATGGACATTAATGTTTTAAAATTATAATTCCATTAAAAGATTCAAAGTGGTATGGGACACTTTGATTCAAAAATATCTTTTAAATGATTTTTGAAAATGGATTGATTAATTCAATATCTTGGAATTACATATTGTGATTGCAAATGAAATTTTGTTATTTAAATGTTTATATTTTCAATATTTTATGTGTAAATATGGTACTTGGACATTTTACGGGTGGTTACGTGATAAACCATATGACGGGTGGTGCCGTGAATACCAGGATGGGTGGTTACGTTATAACCTCCAATGCATTGGGTATGGAAGTTAGCCGTATGGATATTCCATTAAGTGATATGTGTGGAAGTCGACTGTATGGTTATTCCATTTAAGTATGTTTATGTCCCAAGTTACCTTTATATGTTATGTATTCTTTATATGGGTTTTTACGGTAATATTTTGGTTACAAAAGGGGTAAGTAATGATCTTTTATTCAGCGAAAAGTTTTTTTACTACCTCATAAAGGTGAAAAGTATTACTTTGATAAATTATTCTTGGTTTACTTTTTTTTTGAAAAAACTAACAGTTTTCCTTCTTTGTGTATCCGTTACTGGGATTTTTATGCTCATCCCATGTTTTTGAAATGTTTTCCATAGGACTTAAAGATGAATAGGGTCAAGGATGAGATCATGGAAAGACATGCTATCTGAAACATGGAACTAGACATGTTTCTTTTTAAGAGTTTTTATTTTATAGAAACTTAGTAGAAGTGTATACTTTGTAATCTTTGAGATGTAATAGTTATATCATAATTCTCTAAAACTCTAAACCTGAAAAGATCCGCAATGTGAATTATTCATATAATTCAATAATAATTAATGTTTAAGGTCAGGGCCTTATATATTGTCCCCAGGAACTACTAGGATTTAATATGCCTCCCTCATGATTTGAACCTAGGACCTCAGGCTTAATAGCCACTAGGGAGCGTTATGAGTACCACAACACCATATAGAGTAGTGGTTTCAGAGATGCTCCCCAGTGGCTATAATTTTTGTAATACTTGGGTTCAAATCTCTAGGAAGGAGAAATAAATCCCTAGTTGGCAAGGGGATATATCAATGATACTCAGCCTAGTTGAGTGGCCTAGTTAAGAGCCCAATGACCTGAGTGCAGGGGATGGGTAATATCTTGGTCCATTTCAGGAGCATCACAGGTCCAACATTAAGTTCATCCAAGATCTAACAAATCCAATTTCCAACATCTCTCCCTTCCTCCTTTAATTTTACCATTTTTAAGAAATCAATCCAAGGAATCCATTTGGTGAAAACCAAAAGGTGTTACCCAAAGAAGATGTAACACCCTTCCTCAAGATCCTTCATCTTATTTTCATTCTCCACCCCCTCCACTATCCTTATTACATGATTATACAATAAAAAATTGTCCTAAATATACTGAGATATTGTTATTCAAAGTTTTAGACCTACAATTACACAAACTTCCATCTAATGGGTAATGAACATACTATTTATGTGTATAGCGAACTACCACCTCATGAAACGATGATTGTCCGTTTTTTCCTTTAACACCTTTAATGGTTGGGAATTATTATGGAAAATATGTTTATATATGATATATATGATAAATTTTATATCTTTAAGATTATTTAATACTTTTAAAACACATATCTTTATACTTTCCATTTTTTGTAAATACAATAATTTCATTTGAGAAAGTGTGGACTACCGCCCCCTCAAAGCAATGTGATTCATTTAGACACTACATGAAATGTATCAAGGATGTTTTTAGTGAACTTATACAATATATATGACATAATAATGATAATATGATAATATTATATACATATATACATATATGTCATTTCTTTCTTTATTTCAATACGACAATAAAACGGAAACAACATTCATGCGTACATACGACCTACTGTCTCCATGAATGGTGTATTCCATTTCATAATACTATATTCCATAGAATATTATCATAAAAATATAATGAATATAAATTATATTTATATCATGGTTTAAATTTTGGAAATCATGGTATATATATATATAAAGACCAGTGATATAACAAATTAATACAAATGCGAAAAACAAAGTGAATATTACTCAAAGCATAACCTTAACATGAAACTATTAACAAAACAGGTAATATAAATTCATAATAAAACCATATATGGTATAATATATAAGAATATTGTTCGATAAAAGATTTCTAATAAACTTATATTTATTAAATAGGAGGTTCGTATTAGTATGGTGAGAATCAGGACACATGGTAATGGAATTTCATCTCACTTTTTAAATTCATGAGATACATGTCATGTTCACTACTATATTATTTTATGTGGTGTATATAATGACCATCGATGGATTAAAATATTATTATTATTAAATTTATTGGTATTTACATATCCATCCTATGATATTTCTTTCATGGAGTTATTGTTTCAAAGTTTTTAAAATTGGTAAGATATTTTTGTCTCAATTTTCCTTCTTTGAGACACTTGTTTTGTTATGCACCTAAATTCTTTTTAAAGGTGTATATAAATCCATTTGAATTTTTATATTGTGAATATACTTATTTTTATTATATTTTATGCTTCATGTAATTTCATTTACTTACATAGAGAGTATTATCCCAAGTTACCATGTGGTAAGAGTTTGGGGAAACAATCTCATCGTTTATCGATATTGTTTACGATTATACCTATATTGATGAAATATTATGATACATATCTCAAGAAAATTCATGATTTTCCTTCTAATGTGTTTATTCAAGATACCTCCATGTATTATTACAAATTTCCACTATTCAAGAAATAAGATAATTATAAAAATGTTTTTAATAAATATCTGAATGTATTTCTCACTTCGGTTGGAAATATGTTTTATTTAAAAAACTAAGTATTTTAAAATGTTTTCAAAAATGTTTTCAAAAGATAATTGAAGATAATTTTCAAAAGAAAAGTATTTTAATTTTTTTTAAGTTTTAATGTTTTATTTATATGTTTTCACATTTATTTTCAAAAAATGGTTTTCAAAACATTTTAAATATTTATTTTTATGTTTTCAAAGTTTTTTCAATGAAATGGTTTTCAAAGTGATTTGAAGATTCCATTATAATTTATCAAAGTTATTTTAATGAAATGGGTTTCAAAACATTTTTATCCATCCCTTATAATTATTCAAATATATTTCAAAGAATTTTTTTAAAACATTTTCATGCTTTATTTATAAGTTTTCAATTTTTTTTCAAATAAAAACGTATTAAGAATATTTTGAATCCTATTTTATATGTTTCCAAGGAAAATGGTTTTGAATTTTTTTTCAATATTATTTTATATGTTTTTAAGTAAAAATGTTTTCAATATGATTTCATGTTTTCTTTCAATGTTTTCAAAGTATTTTCAAAGAAAATGGTATTCAAAAGGTTTTATGTTTTAAAAATCCTTTTTCAAATAAGAAATGATATTTTAATCAATTTTTTTGAAAGATATTTCAAAATTATTTTCCATATAGGATGACATTTTTTGATAATATTTATACCTTTTTGGGGAATGATCCAAAGGTTCCATTCAAATTTTTTCTTTTAATGGTTTATGTTTTTATGGAATGATATTTATGAAACTTGTTTCTCTTTCATGAGATATATGCTTTTGAAACGTGCATCTTTTCATGGGTTATGATTTTGATGAAATGATTATGAAACCTGTATCTTTTTCTATAGGTTATTATGTGATTATATGTTTATGATACCCATTTAATTACATGGTTCATGATATGATTATTTACGATTTTGTGGCACATGGGTGTATGATTTAATTATGAGATTGGTGGGATCTATATCTCCCTCCAATGCATTGGGTAAAAGATTTATATCTCATGAGATATACTAATATGGTCATGGGAGTGAACCTTGACTAATAATATAGACATGGGAGTAAACCATATAACAATATGGTATGAGTAGTGAACTCATACTATTAAGATGGACATGGGTGTGAACCATGGGTTCCCACATGGTATGGGGAGTAAACCCATACTACTAAAATGGTCTTGGCAGTAATTCCTTGACTAATATGGAAATCATTTTATATGATTAAGTGTCTGCATAATTCCATGTATTATTCATATGTTATGCTTTCATGATTTTTGTTATTTATTTCCTTATGATTCATGTCTTATGAAATTCAAAAATTTATTCCATGATTTATGTTTATGATATTTCATATACAGGGTATGATCTTCTAATGTCATGATCACGTTTTCATACCACTATGATCATGTTTATGCTTACATGTCTCCCTTATTTAACCTTACTAATCATCTGAGCTCACCCCTTTTTATGTTTCCTTCCCCAAACTGTGAAGAAATGTTTTATGTATGATGTGTCTAAGATGGGTGATAGTCATGAAGAAACTAGTTGGAGATAATGTAGCTCTCTTATATACCCGTTTTTATGTTTCCTTGTTTCCAATGGCATTAATCAAATCTAGTATTTGGGTGTATGTTTGTATAATGTTTTAAGTATTCCAAAAAAGTGATGTAATGTCTATATATGAAAAGGGAGGATCACTATACTTGGTCTATTAATATTATTCACCACAATCGAGATAAGGCCCTAGAGGGTCGCACACGATAGTACATTCGAGAATCGACCCTATTATAGAGAATATGAATATAAGATATGGTGGGCCCCACCACATGGTCTGAGTTTTTTCCATGTTTTATTGATCACTCAAAAATAAATAAATTCATATTTATTCAATTAAAGAATAATTTGGTTGATGTTTTTATTAAATTTATTTATAAGTATTTTTGTAAATACAAAGATTAATATTATAAAAATGAATATTATTTTATTACTTTCAGTTCATTTAATATAATCAAGAGTTACGAGTCAAGTTAATGAATTAAGTTTACTTCATAATATATTTAATATATATTAAATGTATGTGATAAAATATAAATAATATTTATGGCGTAGTTAGTTTGTCATAATTAATTATTTAGATCACTTATTTAGTTGATGTTTAAAACATGGGGGTCGAGGAACCCGAATCGGTTATTTTGAATATCCCTTATATAAGTGGAGATAATCTCATCACAACACAATATTCACTCATTCATAATTGATATCTTATCTCTCCTACCAAATCCTATATATACAATCACTAAATCTTAGAAAATGATCCATGTTCACTTCGCAAATCAAAGGTAGAGGATTGTGGTGATCAACATGACATCAGAGAGATCATCAGAGATCTTCTCTAGCACACTTAATCTAAATAATGGTGTAAAAAAATATTTGAGAAGTATTTGTGGATGATATAGATGGGTTCTATGTCAGATGATTCAAGAAATAATCACCAGTGAATTGCAACTGATGTGCATGATTCAAATCAGAACAAAGTAGTTGTTCTTTTAATTTATTTATTCTCTAATTAGACTATGTTAGATCCTCAGACCATATTGGGGGTCATATCACTAGATAAGATGAATTTACATCACTCTGATGATGGAAATTTTAAAATACCCAAACCATCAGCTTATGCTACCCCCCTTACCAAAAATTGGTATAAGAGGGATCACACTATTTTTCAGAGGGAATAAAATTAATTTTCTTTAAATTTAAGTAGAAGGTTTGAAATTGGACCCAACATATCTGGACATGCTTTTATCACATTACATATGACCAAGATACAACCATCCAAAAAATTCTATGTATCAAAACAGTGTGTATCTTAATTTAATTTTTTAGATATTAATTTTTGAAGAATGAAAATATGTTTGTGTTCTTAATTTTTTGACGATATCTGGTCACGTGCCAGAAGAAATCCAGGAAATAGATTATTACTAGGTGGTGGTGTTTTGATAACATATGGAATCATATTATTTATAAATAATAATAATCTTTTATTTTCACAAAATTATATTTTAATTTTTATTTAAAAAAAAGAATTTTTTGCAAAATGATGGTTCACAGGTAGAACTTTTTAAAAAGGGGTGGTGACTTTCTCTAATACAAACAATTAAAGAGTAAATTTTTCCCCTAGGGGTGAAAATAATGGGCGAGTGTGTGAAAAAAAGTGATGAATGAGACCTGCTGGGGTGTCCTCCTCCCTTCTCTAGCGAAACCGCCTCTCCCCCCTCATCCAGGTGTGACCCTAAGCAGCTGACCGCCTCACCTCCAATGAGAACCAGCCAAGGCTACCACCTGCCTCATGTGATTAAGAGCTATAATTCGATAACACCACCCTCCACCATAATCTTGAGCTATGGCCAAGTCGTCCAGGTGGATGCCATATAATCCAGATGTTGAGGCACACTGCCAAGTCCCAACCACCGTGATGCCTAGTCAATGCATCGTCCTCTACCGTTGGGAGATCCTACTGGCACCCCTGACCTCTATCCACATGCGTCACCATCATATTACAACCCCTACACAGATCGGGACCTCAACCACCATCTATGGTGAGATCCACGACCATCTCTCTTGGATCAGGAGCCCATGCCATGCCAGAGCCCTTTCCGTCTGCCTTCCATCGATGTCGTTGCCAAGATACAGGCCGAACGAGGCTCCTGGGTGACCGTTTACATCATGGATGGACTTGTATAACCCTGTATCATCTCACCACAAGCTCGATAAACCAATGAGATGCTCCCATTTCACCTTGCAATGATCCATGGTGCATCCTCGGTTTTTTTATATGCGTTTTTTAAAAAAAATTATGAAAATGGCTTAGGTTAATTTTTTTTTAAAAATAAGCTACAAAGGTGGAATCGCTGATGCTGCCTTTGTGTTATTGTTCAAAGACAGCCTTGACGATGCCACCTTTTCTCCCTCATGCTGCCTTGGCATGAACTCCCTATAAAAGGCCCCCCTCTCCTCACTTGATCCTTGCCTTCATCTCTCCAAAATTCTCTCTGTCTCTCTCTAAAAAATTCATTTTTGTGTGGGTTTTTATGAAGCTTCATTTAGATGTATGTTTCTTTATTTAATTTAATGTTTTTATTTATTTAATTTAATTCTTTTTAGTTTTAAATATTTCATTTTTAACTAGTTTAGGTAGTTCTTAATATTTGGTTATTTAGTTTCTGTAATTAGTTATATATAGTTTGAAATAATTATTGTTAGTAGTATATATTAAGTATAGATTAACTTAGGATTAAGTATTTTGAAATTTTGGTAGCTTAAAGATTATGTGGTTATCTAATAAATTAAATTCCTATCTGGATACAAACAAGTGGATGTGGCTCTGGAACAAATGTACATAGGGTTAAAACCCGCAAACACCACTTTGTGCTAGACTTGAATGAGAACTGGTGCACGATAACGGGCCTTGCTGCATCCTGGTCTGACAATCCAGGGGGATATGCTTAAGATGATTCATATTTGCATTATAAACTATGAACATATCTAAGAAAAGAAAAATAAAATCAGTATATTTATAAATGATAAAATGATAAATATGATGTTTTAGAATTAAATAAGGACAAAAACATTAACGAATTAAAGTTATTAATAATTAATTATAATTAACTAATGAATATAATATGATTAACTATTAAAGAATAAATAATTAAAGAATAACTTAATAATGATTTAATAGTGATTAAAGAATGATTGATTAGTAAAAAACTGTATTAAGAAAATCAGTTTAAAATGACAATTATAATTATTTAAAATGAAATGGATAAGAAAATATTTTAAAATGTAAAGATTATATTGTTTATAAATAATAGTTATTATTAGACATAATTAGTTATATAATAATTAATAAATAACTTAGGATTAAAACATGGATCTATATAATGATTATCTAATGATACTGATGAACATATAAAGTGAAATGAAGAAGAACAAACTCATTAAATAAAAATCCGCCCTAAAATTACATTATAATAAATATCATATGGTCCAACATCGGTAGAATATTTTAGGGTATAAAAAGGTGCCCTAAAATTACATTCTAATAAATATCATATGGTTAAACATCATTGCTAATATTTGTTACACTATCATAATTTTGATGAAAGAAACATTTTTGACATAGAGAGTCAAGTTTTCCTGTATGTACTTCTATGGGGAGGTTATTCAAACTAAGCAAGAATCTTCTTATAGTACACAACCAATTATATTGGTTAGTACATCTGATTGTGTAACCATAAGTGAACTTCAAGAGATAATTCATGGTTTCTTAAATCTGGGACCTGATCAAGAGATCATGTCTATGAGCTATAGACAATTGTAATTTCCGACAACACTGTGGCGTCTAGCTTGTCCATTGGTTGCTGATGCGCAGTGGGTCCAAGAAATTAATTTATTTTCTCAATGGTCATATGGTACCATGATGAAGTTATACATTGATGTTGCTACTATACAACAACAACATCTAGTTGTATGAAGATGTTGAATTACAAGAGTGGTTTAAGACAGTCCACCCCATGAAATTGAGCCTATTCCAACTGATGCAGTAGAAGAGGAAAACCTGGATGATCTCCCGGATATACATGTCAATCCAAATTCTGATGAGTAGTTTCGTAATGATGGATTAGATGGTGAAAACAGTGATGATGAGGAGGGACTGACCGAAGATAGGGAGGAGGTTTTGAGAAATTCATTAGTTGTACATAAACCTCAACCTACAAAAAATCATCCACCGCTCTTTTCATTTTGGTCAGAAGCAATGACATGCATGCCTGAATTCGACAATACTATTATCACACCAGCAACTTAGTTCCCTGGATTTGTACCAGATAGGTTTAGTGAGGTGGAAAAAACCTTATATATTGGAATGAATTTTCCTAGTAAAGATTCCTTAAAAAGCACGCTAAAGAGATTTCATATTGAGAGACACTTCAACTATGTAGTTCACGAATCATGCTGTTGTAAATATGTTATTTGGTGTGAGAATTATGTGAATGATTGTAGATTTATCTTGATGGAGATTCTAAACATTACATTTGGAGGTTGGAGAATCTTGAGGACTGAGGTGGCTCATACTTTCATTTAGCTAAGCCTCACACAAGATCATACCTCATTGGATTCAAAATTTATGTCATTTATAGTTGTTGAGATGAATAGGAAATGTCAAGATGTTCCAATAGCACTTGTGCAAGAGAGGATTCAATAGAAATTCAGTTATAAGATTTCCTATAATAAGGCATGGATGACGAATTAGAAGGAAATCGTGAAGGTTTATGGTGATTGGGATGACTCATATTAGGTGTTTCTACAATTGAAATCCATACTGAGGAATCATAACCAAGTTGTATTCCATATGGACACAAACTAAAATGTGTCTCATGATAACTGACTTGATCCATATCATGTACAATTTCATTGGTTGTTCTGAGAATTCCTTCCCTGTATCTCCACATTTCATTTCTGTAAACATCTTATTCATATTGATGGAACATTTCTATATGGAAAATACAAGGGAATATTATTGATTAAGGAAACCCAAGATGGAACCCGTTCACCTATTTCTCTTGCCTTTTCCATTGTAGAGAAAGAAAACTATGAATCATGGAGTTGGTTTCTGGCATGTATCAGAAACCATTTCACCAACATTTAGGGTGTTTGTTTGATATCTGATCGCCATCAAGAAATTAATGAGTCAATCAATGCAGATCCTGATACATGGAGATACCAAAATGCACATCATCAGTTCTGAATTAGGCACATTGCTAGCAATGTGCATAAAAAATTACACATTGAACTGATGAAGAAGGAAATCACGAGGCTTGGTATGCATTCTATTCGTTCTATTTTACTATTTAAACATAAATATAAAATCAATTTTTGTGAAATATCTTCTATGATTTGTATCATATGAGTCGGACCAACGGTAGTTTGAAGAACGTTTTGAACAAATCTGTCAGGCTAATCAAAAAGTTTTTGATTATATGATGCGGATTTCAAAAGAGAAATGAACATTGGAATATGATGGGGGGAAGAGGTACGAAAACATGACAACAAACATTATGGAGTGCATCAATGGTATCTTCAAAGGGCTTCACAATCTTCCTTTAATCGCCCTAGTTCAGGACACATTATATCGATGTGTGAATTACTTTGTGGATAGAAAAAAACTTGCATCAGACAGAATACAGTAGGGGCTAACATACAGAAGACACTTTCAATGAGAGATTGAAAAGAATATTGAAGAATCTTCTGGTTATCATGTCTGTCTCTTTTGAAGAGAAGACTCCCGATTTGAAGTTGAAGAGAATTCAGACCCCATCACAAATCGCATCGGTGAAAAAATGGTGGAATCACTGGAAACAACTCAATGTCAATGTGGAAACTTTCAGGCCTTACGGTTTCCATGTACACACGCCATCGTAGCATGTGACTCTCTGAACATCTCATGGGAAGCATATGTTGATCCAGTGTACTGGATGGATACCATTGCTAACTGTTATGCTACACCATGGAAACCTATTGGGGAGTATCATTATTTCCCAATTCCCAAAGGCCAATTGATAGTGATACCTAACATGAATCAGTTATGTCATTGTGAGAGACCAAAGGCGAGTAGGATGCATAATGAGATGGACTGGCCTCAAGAACAAGGACTGAGTTTGTAATTCACAATATTTCATAAAGAAGGTCATAACAAAAAATGATTCGCTAACGTTGTCGGGTCGAGTTCACAGTCTCATCCATAATTATGTATTGTCTTTATTAGGACATTCCCATATTGTAAACTAAATGTTGTTATCTTTTCTTTTTTCCTCGGTTTTCTAAACCCCAAAAACATATTCCATTTTCCTTGTTTTTTGGTTAAATTATGTGTGATATTTTAGTAAACTATTCTATAATGAAATTTTAGTGTCATAATGATTATAATAAGTTATATATAATTAGATAAATTCCAAAAACATCATTACTAATTGACATGGTTTATCTTAATCTAATATATAAGTAGTTAATCGTAAAGCTCCTCCAAAATATGTCTAATCAAATTCAAGACCCAATATTTTAGATAATAGAACTTATTTCATAATAGTATTCTTTATTTCAAGAAATAATTTTCAGCTTATTCCTTTAATAAAATCTGAGATAATAGAATTTATTTCGTAAATCCAAAATCAGAACACTTAACCCATATTGTAAAGTAAATTTCATTAACCCAAAAACATGTTTCCTAAACCTTAATATTAAAACTTGAAACCCAAAACCCTCAAACCTAAACCCCAACCCAAAAAAATATTCCCCTTTCCATTTATTTTGGTTAAATTATGTGTGATATTTTAGCAAACTGTTTTATAATGAAATTATAGTATCATAATGATTAGCATAAGTTATATATAATTAGATAAATTCCAAATACATCATTACTAATTTACATGGTTTATCTTAATCCAATCCATAAGTAGTTAATCGTAAAGCTCCTCCAAAATATGTCTAACCAAATTGAAGACAAAAAATTTTAGATAATTGAACTTATTTCATAATAGTATTCTTTCTTTCAAGAAATAACTTTCTTCTTATTCCTTAACTAAAATATGAGATAATAAAATTTATTTCATAAATCCAAAAGAATAACACTTAGCCCATATTGTAAAGTAAATGTCATTAACCCATAAAAATGTTTCCTAAACCTTAATATTAAAATTTTAAACCCAAAACCCTCAAACCTAAACAACAACCCAAAAAAATCTTCCGTTTACGATGGATTTTGGTTAAATTATGTGTGATATTTTAGTAAACTTTTCTATAATGAAATTATAGTATCATAATGATTATAATAAGTTATTAAATACATATAATTATATAAATTCCAAAAAAATCATTTCTAATTGACATGGTTTATGTTAATCTAATCCACAAGTAGTTAATCATAAATCTCCTCCAAAATATGTCAAACCAAATTCATTTGTTTATATGCAGATGGATGATACCATACTACTCACTCAAAAACTTACCCATATTTCGTAGGCCGTGTTAGAGGTTGTTTAGATCGATTGGTCAAGGTGAATCAAGCACACAATTTTCATTACAGGGAGCCTCCACATGCTACTTGACCTTAATTGTGCCATGCTGGCTTCTATGGCCTTTCCATATCTCATTTCACATTTGTCTATCCTTACCTACTTGCTGCCCTCGTTGAGAGATGGAGACCAGAGACACACAAATTCCACCTGATTGAGGGAGAGATGACCGTCACCCTCGAGGACGTGGTAGTGCTTCTCGGTCTGCCTATCCACAGGAGACCTGTTATTGGACTCACTCGTGTAGCTTGGCCAAACCATGCTCAACACTTGTTAGGCGTTGATATTTTGTTTGAATGTAGGGCTATAGATAGATCGTCCATATCTATGCCTTTGTTGGAGTTGCAGGTTCCACATTTACAGGATGATGATGATGAGAAGACCATCATGCGTTACTCCTGTGCATATATCTTATGTATCATTGGTGGGACAATGTGTACTGATCACTTGGGGATGTACATGCATATGATGTATCTACCCCTACTAGAGGACTTTGATCAGGCTGGGATATAAAACTGAGGATTATATTTCTTGGAATACATGTAGAGATCATTATAAAGGCCATCCCACAGGGACCGTACATGTCTCAGAGGATGCATAATCCTTATTCAGATGTGGGCATGGGAGCACATCCCTGTATTCCGCCATGACCTTGCTGGTCCATCGGTCAAGATGGAGGTGCTGCATGATGCTCTGCGTGGACGCTGGTATGATAAGTCATTTCTATTGGTTTTTTATTCTACTATGAGTTATTGAATATAATTAATCATTATTTTTCACTATCGTTGATGTATTTTACAGGTGGTGTCAGTGACATAATTTTGACGTGGTTCCCAGACAACATATGGGAGTATATGGGCTACAGTTGGACTGTCTCTTACCTGATCAGGTATGTATATAAAATCTATCACTGTCTAACATATTTAATAATAGCATCAATTTTGGTTTTCAGTTAGGTGTTTTTTTAACAAAATCACTTGTCATTTCAGATTTCATGGCTTCCATACTGAAGTATTACAGACTAGTTTCCAGCATACTGCACTATTGGTCTTGAGGATTCTATGGATGTAGTGCCCATTATTCACTTTCATATTATTGAGTGGCAGTAGCCTGACAGAGTCATGTGCTAGTTTTACCGTACTCAGCCGATTCCATTACCATCGAGACAGAAAGACCGACTTCATGGGATGAAGCTGACAGGGTGGTAGGATGGTGACTGGTCCCTAGTATATTGCAGTTTTATTGAATGCTGGCACAATCATGTAGAGTTTTTTATTTAGGGTGTTCCTACGAATTAATTCTCTCTTTTGGAGCAGGTTGACTATGATCCATGGTATAGACTGAAGTCTATACTGTATCTTACCCAACCCAGCATAGAGATGCATAGGATGGTAAGTCAATAAATTTACATTAGTTTGTTTACTGAATTATTTTATAATTCAATTTGAATCTATTTATAGGGAAGTCACACAGAGCAGCTTGTTCGTATGAGTGATGAAGAGGAAGAGGGAGTCTTTAGTTGGGCATCCATCCATGCTACAATGCTGGAGGTGAGGGCATCTTTTCGTGCGCTTTTCGGGAGCATCTTCACGTGTTCGTCTCAAAGAGAGGAGGTTCCTACCCCATATGAACATCTTGCAGATGTTTCTAGTGCTAAGGAGCCATGACCATGACATCGTAGACAGTGTCATGCTGCATATGAGGCCTCACCCTTTCCACAGGCAGAGGTCGACCCTCTATTAGTCCAGGGTCAACCGATTCAGGATGTACCTCAGGTGGTATGGGATCCGTCTTTCCTGACATGATATCTAGAGTTCTCTCCATCTTGGGTTCCATATCCTTCACAACCTTTGATTCCAGATCCATCTACGTCTTGGGTTATAGCTCCATCACAGGCTTGGTTCCCCACTACGATGGAGGTAGGTCCTTCTACCACCCCAGTGGGATAAGGATCTGTATGGAAGTATGAGATGTAGTTAACAACTCCTCCCACTAACACAAAAATGGAGGATGTGCTAGTTGACCTTCCAATGCCTGAGGACCAGCCTTCTCTTGGTCATTAGACTCCACTGCGCACTCGACACAGACGTTCTATTCGCAGACCACCATGGGGGACTAAATGTCCTCTCTGCAGACATAGGCATTTATTGTAAATTATTGTTTATATGTTTTATGTCTCCTGAAATCAAAATACTATTATTACTTGTTGTTTGGAGTTTAATTTTAAGAGGGGGGAGGGTGAATTGAGTTCCAATTTAAGAAATGTTTAAAATGTTATTCATATCGGTCTTATAGTTTATATTTTATAGGCTATCAAAGTCACGTACTTGAAACATTTTTAAGTTTCAAGTTGGTGGATTTGAAAGGTTATAAATAAATTTTCACTAAGATTTTTTAAGAATTTATTTTTAATTTGGACTACTAGTTATATGTTTAAGAAATTTTTAAAATTTCATTCATATCGGTCTTATAGTTTATATTATATAGGCTAACAAAGTCACGTACTTAAAACATTTTTAAGTTTCAAGTAGGTGGATTTGAAAGGATATAAATATTTTTTCACCAAGATTTTTTAAGAAGTAATTTTTATTTTGGAATGATAGTAATATGTTTAAAAAATGTTTAAAATTTCATTCATATTTATCTTATAGTTTATATTATATAGGCCAGCAAATTCACGTACTTGAAACATTTTTAAGTTTCAAGTAGGTGGATTTGAATGGTTATAAATAATTTTTCACCAAGATTTTTTAAGAAAATATTTTTATTTTGGACTACTAGTTATACGTTTAAGAAATTCTTAAAATGTCATTCATATCAGTCTTATAGTTTGTATTATATAGGCCAAAAAAGTCACGTACTTAAAACATTTTTAAGTTTCAAGTAGGTGGATTTGAAAGGATTTAAATTATTTTTCACCAAGATTTTTTATGAAATGATTTTTATTTTGGACTCCTTGTTATATGTTTAAGAAATTTTTAAAATTTCATTCATATCAGTCTTATAGTTTATATTATATAGGCCATCAAAGTCATGTACTTGAATCATTTTTAAGTTTCAAGTAGGTGGATTTGATAGGTTATAAATAATTTTTCACCAAGATTTTTTAAGAATTTTTTTTTATTTTGGACTACTTGTTATATTTTTAAGAAATCTTTAAAATTTAATTCATATCAGTTTTATAGTTTATATTATATAGGCCAGGAAATTCATGTGCTTGAAACATTTTTAAATTTCAAGTAGGTGGATATGATAGTTTATAATAAAATTTTCACCAAGATTGTTTAAGAAATTATTTTTATTTTGGACTACTTGTTATATATTTAAGAAATGTTTAAAATTTAATTCATACTTGTCTTATAATTTATATTATATAGGCCATCAAATTCATGTACTTGAAACATTTTTAAGTTTCAAGTGGGTAGATTTGATAGGTTATAAATAAATTTTCACCAATATTTTTTAAGAAATTATTTTTATTTTGGACTATATGTTATATGTTTAAGCAATGTTTAAAATTTCATTCATATTTGTCTTATAATTTATATTATATAGGCTAGAAAATTCATGTACTTGAATAAAAGATAAATTATGTTGAAACATTAAGTTATATATATATATATATATATATATATAATCATATGAACATAATAATAAAACATTAAAATTTTAAATATATAAAAAATATAAATAAAAAAATACAGTTTTAGAGAAAATGAGACATCAACAATGCCACCTTTGTAGCATTTTTTTACAAAAAAAATTAACCTAAGCCGTTTTTCAGATTTTTTATAAAAACGCATATAAAAATAATCATGCATCCTCCCACCCTGAAACCGGTTTGGGCGGGCCAACAATAATCTTTCACAAGGTTTTTATGGCACAATAAGGGCCTATAGGGATATGGCCCAGCCCGCAATGGGCCAACGAGTGGTTTTTGGTGCCTGGGATAAATTAATATAGTGAAATTTAATTAATTTTAGTTTTAAATTAAATTAATTGAATTTTTTTTTAAAATAATGATATTTTAATAATTAAAAACATTAATTTAATTTTAGTCTTACATTAAATTAAATTAAATTAATTTTTAGAATAAAAATTAAATAATTAAGGGACCAAATATAATATTTTTTTTGAATTTATTTAAATTCATTTAATTTATTTAAATACCCTAATACATAATGCATTGAAATTTATTTTTCATCGTGTGTTTATTTTTATACCAAATGATCCTCAGAAAATTGACCAAGCATATACATGTATGGATGTTTTATTTACTAATTTATTACATGCCTGTGATTTATCTAACAAGTAGTTAATTATATAACAATCGACATATAATCTTTTTTTAAATATGTATAAGGGCCTGTGTATACAACTTATTTGTTGTATTTTACACCCCTAGAGCCCCTCACCTATATGTGAGTATATCTATACATTAGGCAATGATGATTTAAAATGTGGACCCCACCAATATTAGATGATAATATAGATAGGAAGCGGATACACTAGACAGAAGGAGAGTTGCGAAATGAGTCAGGACACGACATAGGTATGAAACCTCCTAGGCCAAGATTGATCTATTAATTTAAAGTGGATCTATCAAAATTATTTACTCAAGACCAGTCTTGCAGATTTATTTTCTTTAAAAATTGTTTCTTATTTTATGAATGTTCTTGTTTACTACAAGATCATATAAAATAATAAGAAAAAAATGCAAAGGGATGCGACATATGTTTTTTTATATTATTGAATTTCTAGTTGGGAGAAAAAAACATATTTTTAATCTATTTAATATGAATAGATTACATTCATCATGAAATAATAAAATACATCAAAGATATATCAATTTAAATAGCCTTTAGTTTCTCAAAACTGAACAAAACTGGGTGTTTAGGGTGATCATTAGCTAAAGCTGAGGGTGCCTCCTACTATTAGCGAGTTCTTATGAGATTAATGGGTTGAATTAATTAAATTTGGTAACAAATAAGTATCCATATATATATTTATTTCACTTTATAGGAAAATTTTTGAGGGAATAAAGGTTACAATTCTGATAAACTAGGACTTTACTCAATAGTTTAAGGAACCGTGAGTTAATAATTTTGGTCAGCCAAGTGCCTACTAAGAAACTCTCCAAGTAGTGGCGTAGAAAAAGCTTATAGAATATGAGGAGAAGTTTAATGGATCATTTCCACTAGACTAATCAAGAGATAGAGTATTATGAATCTAAAAATGAGGGATATTTAGGTTTGATAAAATAGTAGGAGATATTTAAATGATTTCATGATTAATTAATCAAAATGTCTAAAAGGTAATCTTGATAAATTATTGAATTCTAAAATTTATTTATTTTAAAAATGTGGACATCACCAACCCCACCGGTACATTATCACTGCAATCCATACTAGATAAAAAAATACCACGTCTGGCCATAAATTTTAAGAGTCGAAAAAACACTTACATATAGGACTACACCAAGAAAGGATACTTTATGTGATAAATTTTTCACTTCCTTCTGAGCCTCCTTAGGGAGAAATCAAGGAGGAAAAAGATTGGTATAAAAATAATATATTTGATGCTCTAGATGTACAGTGCATCATGTTTTCATCCATTGTATCCAATTGTAGAAAATGCATGAGGATGAAGATTCCTATAAGATTCTTACCCATCTTCAACCGTTATATCAAGAGGGTGCAAGGAAAGAAAGGTATGAGATTTTTAGTGCGCTTTAAAGGTGAAGAATAATAGAAGGGAATCAAGAAGGACCTCAATTACTCAATATGTGCAGGTACATTGAGAGACTTAAAGCCCCTGTGTTCATATTAGACCAATAACTAGAAACTAATCTCATTCTTGCCTCTTCAATATCATGATTTTCAACTTTAATTTTTAATTACAACATGAAAAACATGATAAAATAACTCATGGATCATTTGGATTTATTTCTATATAATGATAAGGATATTAAGAATACTAATTCTATAGTCTGATGGTGAACAATGGGAGTAAGGTCAAGGATAAGGGGTCTATGGACAAATCTAATACAGAGAAATTGATGCACCATCCTTCCAAAAATAAAAGGATATAGAGGAAGGGAAATGAGCAGGAGGTTTTCTATATTATATGTGGAAAGAAAGTCCACTGGAAGAAGATTTTTATAGTTGGGAAGAAGAAAAAAGATGTACCTTCTACTTCATGCATTTATTTCATTGAATTCTATATTTCATTATCTACATGTTGGGTATTGGATATGGTTGTGGATCCTATATTTGTACTCATATACAGGAACCAGGAAGATTTAAGAAGATTGAGAAAGGTGAAGTGGATCTCTGAGCTACAAATAGTGTGAGTATATCAACCTTGGAAGTGAGATATTATCACCTTAATTTTCCTATTGGTTTAGTTGTGGTATTAAATAATTGTTATTTTATACCCTCTATGACCAGAAATATAATCTTAGTGTTCGGTTTAGACACTGTGGGATTTTATTTCATGTTTTGAAATAATTTGTTTCTCTTTTTTTAGGATAACATTTTTTATAGTGTGGAACATCATAATAATGGGTTCTATATACTTGTACTTGAAATCTCAGTAATGATAATCAATGAAAAATCTTGAAAACATGACTCATATAATACCCATATATGGAACATAATTCTTGGTCATGTAAATGAGAAGCTATTAAAAAAATTACATCATGAAACGTATTTAGACCCAGTTTAGTTAAAACCCTTGGATTTATGCCACACTCATTTACAAGGTAAAATGAACAAAGAACCCTTCCCTGGGAATGGAGAAAGGGGAACTGAATTGCTAGAATTAATTCATTCTAATGTATATGGTCCATTTATAGTAGAATAAAGGGATGTATTTTCATACTTCATTTCTCTCTATGATGAATATAGTAGGTATGAGTATATCTACATAATATGGTATAAGTTATATTCCTTTTGGATGTTTAAGGAATATCAAAATGAAGTAGAAAACCAGCTTGGTAATAAGATTAATGCACTCTGATTAGACTGAGGTGGAGAGTATCTTAACTAAGAGTTAATTAATTACTTAATGGAGTGGGGGATAGTATCCCAAATCACTCCTTAATATACACCATAGTGTAATAGTGCTAGTGAAAGGAGGAATATTACCTTTTTTGACATGGTCAGATCAATGATGAGCCAGACAACTCTTCCATTATCCCTTTGGGTATACACCTTGTATACAATGTCATATAAACATAATCGATTATCAACTAAATCTATATATGGGATTCCATTTGAGTTTTGGTGTGTAAAGAAACCCAATCTGTCATACAAACTTGTATGGGGATGCAAGGATTTTATTAAGACCATACCTAGTGAAAAATTAGCATCATGAAGTACGAAGTGAATCATTATAGGTTATACTAAGGAAACTAAAAGATATTACCTATATAAATATTTATATATAAAAGTGATTATGAAAAAAACTACATTTATAGAAAGGGAATACATTTTTAATGGAAGTAGTTGTATAAAGGTTGAATTTTATGAATTAAATTCTTCAAATGCATAGGAGTTGGTATGAGAACAATCTCCACAAGTGATAGTGGTTTATGAATATGTTCTAGAGAAAAAAGTACTCATAGGTCAACACAAGAGGTTAGAGAACTAGAGAATTATGGTTTTCTTATCACTGAGTCAGGATAAACATTACTCCTTGAGGATGAAAAACCTCTAACATACAATGAACTAGTAAAAGGCAAGGATGCTGAGAAATGGAAAGATTCCATGCATTCTGAGATGGAGTCCTTATACCAAAACCACATTTGGATTTTGGTAGACCCTACAACTAATGTAAAAATGATTAGGTAAAAATGGGTATTCAAGAAAAATATGTAAATTGATGTTAAAATCAATACTTATAAAGGAATTATGGTAGTGAAGGGTTTCAGATAATTTCAAGGATCGACTTTGACAAAACCTTCTCACCAGTAGTAATGCTGAAATGCATCAGAATATCGATTTCCATAATATCCATCCATGATTATGAGATTTGTAAAATGGATGTCAAAACTGTTCTTTTAAATGGAATTTTGGTTAAAGAAATATATATTAGACAAACCGAAGGGTTTGTAAGGTCAAATAATTCCAATAAAGTGTAAAAGCTATAGGGATCCATTTATGGGTTAAAGAAGGAATCACAATCATGGAATGTTCATTTTAATGAAGACATAAGTGAATTTGGGTTTTTCAAAATTGAAAGTGATCCTTATGTATATAATAAGGTTAATGTGAATTCTATAATTTTACTAGTATTATATGTTGATGTCATATTAATAATGGGAAATGAAGTGTAAGTCTTAATGAAAGTTAAGACCTGGTTAAATAAATGCTTCTCCATAAAATACTTAGGTGAAGAAGCCTATATTCTGGGAATCAAGATCTATCAAAATAGATCTCAGATGCTGCTTGGGATAAGCTAGAGTAAATATTTTGACAAGGTAATCAAAATATAAAATATAGAATAATCCAAGAGAGGGTTGTTTCCCATGTCACATGGTTTCAATCTCTTCAAGAAAATGTGTCCAAAAACACAGGAGGATATTGAAATAATGAGTAGAATACCTTATGACATGATAGTGGGATCTATCATACATTCCATGATATGTACTAGGCTTTATGTTTCCTTTGATTTAATAAGAGTGGGAAAACATTAAGCTGGTCAAGGGGAGATGCATTGGGTAGCTGTCAAAACATTCCTAAATCACTCAAGGAATATAAAAAGATATATTTATAGTGTATGGAGGAGATAAAGAACTATTAATGAGAGGATAAACTGATTCTAGTTTCTATACTGATCATGATGATCTAAAATTGTACCCCGGATATAAATTTTTCCTGAATAGCAGTGTAATGATCTGGGGAAGATCTGAGAAACCTATGGTCTCTAATTCTATAGTATGATCTGAGTATATAACAGTTTCTGATCTAGCTAAGTAAATAGTATAGATAGAAATATTTGTCTTATACATTTTTGTTTTTCCTAAAAGTGAATAATTTATTCCATTTTAATGTGATAACACTATAAAATGGTGATTTCTAAGGTACTCAATTCACACTAGAGGAAAAATAATATACTTCAGAAGTTTCATCTCTTAATGGATTTTACACAAAGTGGTGAAATCACAGTTTGCAGAGTATCTATAGAGGATAATGTGGAAGACTTACTAAAAAATGAATATCTCAGATAAATCATGACTATCATGTGAGAGCTAGAGGATTGAGACTTGTTTGTAGTTGGATCTAGTGCTAGTAGGAGTGTTGAAAGTTGGTTCCCTAAACCAAAATTGTGATATACTTTAATTTTACCAATACATTTATACAGTTATATATATATATACATGTGTTCATTTTACTATAATAGTGTCAATACTTTTGTATCAACCATATTTATGTTAATTTCCATGGGTTATGTGTCATATCAAAGGGTTATAGAAGTTACCAAGCTATAATGAGAATCTAAAGATACAATGATAGTAATATTAAAGTAATTTCCTATGGTCCAAATACACCACACCGACAAGACATCGATGACATGAGAATATCAGGTGATGGGGGATCATAAGAATTGATATTTCTTCTCATGAATTTCAAAATTGGGGATCTCCAGTAGTTAAGATCATGGGGATAGATCCTCCAAGAATAACACCACATGTTTTGGGTGTCATTGGATGTTCTTATCTATGGACATGTTTATTGGTATCATCACTTGAGATGATTATATATATGTGATATTTGATCTTGTAATTTTATGCAAGGAAAAAACCATGATAATGAAGTCATGTAGAGGTTGTTTTTGTTGGGTGCGTCATTGGTGGTATGAAATTGGTTGAATGATCAAGATAGGATTTGTAACTTCTAAGTTGAGGAAGTGATATCTCTATCTAGGTTGATCAAGATGTTATTACCTTCATAAATCCATAAACATTGTAATCTAAGGTAATTTCATCTGTTTAGATCAAAAAATAATAAATCAAGAAAGGATGATGACATAAGTGTGCCTCCTTCTTTATGAGATATCGTATAAAAAAGATATTATATTACACAATGCATGTTCATAGGTTGGTTGTATTTTCTATGACTATTCCTTATCTATTTAGTGGAATTGATGGTTTTATAGACTCATCTATTGGTATATAAATATTATTCACTACTATCGAGATATGGTTCTAGAGGATAACACATAAATAACGCATTTAAGAATCTTCCCTATTCTAGAGAATAAGAATATAGGACAAGGTGAGCCCCACCATGGGGTCCGAGTGTTGTTCGCATTTTATCGATCCCCGATAAATAAATAAATTCATCATTATTCAATTAATGAATAATTGGGTTGAATTTATTTACTAAATTTATTTATAAGTATTTAAGTAAATACAAGGATTGATATTATACAAAAAAATATTATTTTAATATTCTAGGCTCTTTTAATATTATTTGGAGTTACAATTTAAGTTAATTAATAAAGTTTATCCCATAATATTATATATATATATATATATATATTAAAATTATGTTATAAAATACAAATAATATATTTGGAAAATTTATTTCATCAAAATTAATTATATATATCGCTTATTTAGGGGATGTTTAAAACATGGGGGCTAGGGAACCCTAATTGGGTATTTTGAATATCCACTATATAAGTGGAGAGAGTCTCATTAAAATGTATTATTCACTAAATTTTAATTGATAGATTCTCTCTCCTCCTAATTCTTAGAGAGGGAATCGCTCAATCCAAGCGAATGATCTAAGTTCTCATTTGCGAATTGAAGGCAGAGGATCATGGTGATCGATGAGTCATCAAAGATATTGTTTCAGCTTTGTGATAGCACCTAGAATCTTATGAATGACATATGTCTAGATTTGGGAAGCAACTGTGGATTATCTATAGGGGTTCAATGTTGGATCCTTCGAGCGATGGTCACCAACAACTTTCAATAGATGTGCACACTTCAAATCAGTATAGGGTATTTTTATTTTAATCTTTATATGGTATTATTAAAACATGCATGATACTTGGACCATATCACAACTCGGATCACTGGAGACAATGATGTTACATCACTCCGATGATGAGAATTTTAAAATCCCAATACCACCATCTTTAGTTATGCCCCCTGGTACCAACACTACATCGTTTCCATAGCCACTCCCAGTGGTCTATTTAAAATTCACTATTATGAAGAAGTGAATATAACTTGTGTCAACTCCCATTAGAAACCTTATTTATCTTAATGAATGATTATACTAAATCCTACCTGTTTAGAAAAGTTTTCTTAAAACAAATTGATCCACTACAAAATATGTAACTTGCTCAAACTACTCCACCAGAGATCTGTCCGGAATATCTGTTTGATCTTCCTCTGTCTGTTTCACTAGGTTCTGATGGATTTAGTTCAATAGTATTAGTCTGAGGACGCAATTATCAAGCAGATAAATTGATAAATTATTTGATATAAATGTATGAAAAATAAACACTTATCAAACAACTTCTCAAAACTCAAACTGATACCCTTAGTTTGATTCCCTCTATTCGGTAAATTTAAATTGAATCAGTATGATATTATGATTATAACTAATCTGTCTAGAAACTCTTGTTCAAATTGAAATAACTTTAGCTAGAAAACTCAGTTCTAATGCCAACTATTCATAGTAACACACTTTTATGCATGGTTGAATGGTGAAAAGTACTGACGTACTTTCAAAATCTATTTATAGGTGGTCCAGAAATAGTAAAGGATGGGAACTAAAATTATTTTCCCACTCACCCAAATTCACAGATCTCCAAATTTTACTCACATTTGAATTTCATCTTTGATCAATTAAAAATTTATCATCTCTTATAGTTCCTTCTCTAAAATTATTAAATTCTATAGAATATCTCAATTCACAATAGTACTTGAATGAGAACTTTGAAAATTCGATGAACAAAAAATGATTATCTGGAATATCTCAGTTCAAAACTCAATTCATCATTCTGATTCTCCTGAATGAAATGAGATAACTGACATCTTTAACTCTTGATTCATTTTAACAAAAAAACATAAACTATTGAAAACAAATATATGATTGATTTATTAAATTATTGGAGCCAACTAAAAATGGTTGACTAAATTGTTCAAACTTATAATGATTTTAGATAACTTCAATGACTTTCAAGTAGACACTTTAATCCAACTTCATATTCATTCATTATCATTCCCCATATGATAATTATCTCTTTAGTGCAATCATAATGTATCCAATGGAATGGTTCCAACAAATATTATGATGAATTGGTGTAAAAGAATCTTCTAATGAATCAATGTCTGATGCCTTGGATCAATACATCCCTTTTTAAACTCCGAAACTACCTCTATTAATTTTAGATCAGTCTGATAGAAAATTCAAACTCTTCAAAAAACTTCTGCATCTGATAAACTTATGTAATGAAAGAAATTATTTTTCTTATAATATTCAAACATGACATATCGATCCTTTTCATATTTCCTTTATATTTACAACACTACAAGAAATTAGAAAATAGAAATCACTTTCATGTCTAATGGTGAATCTGATGGTGCATCTGATCAGAAACTCTTCTAGTCTGAAATATCTTGCATCCAGTGCTTCTTGATCTGATTATTTGCAGCTAGAAAACATGATACTGGAGAACTACAACTTATATCTTTATTGAACAACTTATATCATGTGATTTTTCATAATGTTGTTAACTTAAGATCAGAAAAGAAGAATATGACTACATAGAAAAGTTATATAACTTCCCATAAATAACTTTCAACTTTACTTATTTTTAATAACTTTTGAATTTATTCATTTGAACAAATTTTGACTCAAAAAATCATTTGTCTGATACATTTCATCTTCATATAAGTATAATCAATTTTCAAAGAACCCGGTCTAATGGATCGTCTAATTGAGTGTCCATCACCTACTTTTTAAAAAAACTTTCTTCATTAGTAATTTTAGAAATTTCTCATCAAACAAGTTATACACTCTTAACAACACATAATTCACCTGGTTTATAAAATCATTCTTTACCGAAAGTTAGTTGTTAACAAAAAAACTCTTAAAACATCATAAGGGTTCATCAATATCCCCATTTATATTTTTTGATTCCTCTCGTTAACAACCTTTTTCAACTCATCATTTTTCAAAAATCAAAATTTCTAGATCTCATTTTTGGAAACAACTCATTTTTTAACATATTATCAAAACACAACATTTCTCAAAAGAGAGTGTCCTCAAACCAAAATACTTGATAAAGTTATGTTTTTGGAGTAATTCCATCCCCAATGATAAGAAGATTTAACGCCATGTGAAGATAACCCCCTTAGTTTTATATTTTCCTCTTATTTTTCTCTTTCTCCCCCATTTTATGATAGCCACATATTTAGATTAATGAACAAAATGTAGTTATATCCCCATTATAGGATAATGTGGTAAAAATTAAACCACTTTTTCAATATAATCCAAATCATGGTGGGTATCATTCTGTAAGTTGTTTAAGAAGTATTTGTTAGAGGTTGAATATGAAGTTATAGCCTCAATTCTACATATATTTCTTTAGGCATTTCTTTTGTGAAAATATCAACAATTTGATATTTCATTGAAATATATTCCAACCCAACATCTCCACTGGTAATATTATCTTTTATAAAGTGAAACTTGATATCAATATGTTTTGATATTTCATGTTGGACATGATATTTATACATCTCAATTACACTATTATTATCACAAATTATCTTCAATGTTTTGAAAAATTCAAAAATCAAATATTCTAACAGAACTATTATCCACAACATTTGAGTACAATTATCTGTAGTAGAAATATATTTTGATTTTACTATACTCAATGTTATAGAACTCTATTTATTTATATTCTAACTCACATAATATTCTCTAACACAAAATGTTATTTTCAGAGTTGATTTTTCTTCATTGCAACATCCAGTCCAATTTACATCATTATAACCATGAAAATTCATTAACAACTTATTTTATATAATATCCCATATGAAGTTGATCCATTAACATATCTTATTACCCTCTTCACTAAAAACATATCAGTTTATTTTAGATAACCTTGATATCTAGCACACAATGTCACAACATAAGAAATGATAGTTCTTGAAGTTGTGAGATAACTAAAACTTCTTACCATCTTCTGAAAATATGTATGATTCAAAATTTTTCTAGTTTCATCTTTAATAAAAAAATTTATAATATAAATAAGAGTTGAAAATTATCTGGAATCTATCATACCAAATATCTTTAACAATTCTCTGGCATACTTTTCTTGATATAAAAGAAAGTATTTAATTTTTTTTGAACTTGTAAAACTAGGAAGGAAGTTAATTATCCTAACATTTATATCTCCAAATTATTATTCATTTCCTCAGAAAACTATTTAAAAATATTTTTTTTCATCTCTCGACAAAATAATATCATCAACATAAAAAATTATAATCAAGGTGCCAAAGTTAACTTCTTTTACAAACTTTTTTTTCTATAAATATTTTATTTTAGAAGAATTTAAATTCTTCAAGAAGCTTTCATTTTTTGAATACCGGACATAAAGAGCTTGTTTTATCCTTTATATATCCTTCTTCAGTTTACAAACTTTTCTTCCATCATTATCAAGTAAAAACCCACATGGTTGTTCAATGTAAACTTTTTCTTTAGTCTCACCATTAATTAAATATGACTTTACATCCATCTGATAAAATTTTTAATTTCAATCTGCAAATACTACTAAAAGAATTATAATAGTTTATAATTTTATAATGGGGAAATGGTTTCTTTAAAATAGACACCTTTCACTTGTGAATTTCCATAAAAAATAAGTCCATCTTTGTTTCATGAAACTTTTCCATGTTTTTTCAATTTATTTTTATACACCTATTTTGTTCCAATAAATTTTTTATTTTCTAGGTGTGGAAAAAGTTCCCAAGTGTTTTTTTCTCAATTTCATCCAACTCTCCATTCATTTCATCAACCAATTCCTTATGTTCAACCATTTCTAAAACCAAGTTGCGTTCAATTTGTGAAATGAGTGATGTCTGATTTTATAATCTCAATATTTTTTTTCCAAACTAGAGCATTTCGATTTCCAAGAACATTTTCTATTTCAACAAGTTTCTATAAAGTCATAAATTTCACGATTTCTCTTCTAATATCACTTTCCTCATCACAAAAATATTCTAAATATTGACATATATGTTTTAACTCACTTCCACTTTTGTTTGAAAACTTTAGTTTGTCTTCATAAATGTTTTCAATATTCTTGGTTAAAGAGTTTATATTTTTAAAAACTATCACATCAAATGAATCCAAATTTTTTTAAATGATTTTTCAATATTTATAAATTTTTAAAATGGGTGAATAACACATGGAAATTAATTATTTAACTTTCTAATAAAATTTTACATGATCCAGATTTTTAATTTTTAGTAAACATGGAATTCCATATAATATGAAGCACTTTAATGAATGTTTTTTATACCAAATTTCATAAGAATTCATGTTGTATTACAGAGTCAAAAAATATTTTTTTTTCACATAAACAATAGTTCTCATAAAATCTCTCTAAAAGAACTTTTAAATTTTATATTATGCTCACATGATTCTTCCCATTTTCACCCAATATATATTTTTCTTTTATTTTAATCCATTTTTTTGGAGTGTAGGGATCACTATAATGATGTTTGATTCCATGCTTTCTTATATTCAATTAAAATGAATTTTATATGAATTACACACCATTATCTAATCTCAACATATTTATATAAACTGCAATTTCTTTATCAACATATAATCTGAAAAGTATGAATATTTCAAACTCCCATGAATTGTCTTTCATAAAAATTATGTTGTTCATCCAAGTGCAATCGTCAATAAAAGTGATAAAGTACAAATCTAGTTTTATTTTTTGATATCTCATGGACCCACATAAATTGGAATGCATAAGTTCAAGAGGTTTGGTAGATTGAATCTCACATTTCTTATGAATTTTATTATCCATTTTCTATTTCTAAAAATCTATAAAAAAATTTATTCTCTTATTTTAAATCATAGAAAATTTCTAAAAACATAAAATATGGAAGGGTTTATCATGTTTTTTTAGTCCAAGATGCCCAAGTTTTTAGTGCCACAACTTGTTTTCATCTTCATAACCTAAGTAACAGGAGTTATAAAATTCTCCTATTTGGAAGATATTTCCATTAGTTCTTTATCCTCTCAAAACAAATTTTTTATATTCAATACTTATCATGATACATAAATATTTTTTGAGAAAAACTTATTTTACATCATCAAAAAGTTGACTCACACTTTGTAAGTTATGTTTGAGACCTTCAATAAATATAACTTAGACTTTATTTTTTAATGGTGTATCTCAGATGTCCTTATTCCTTTGATTTTTATGAAACTATAACTTCCAAAGTTAAAAGATCCTCCATCAGAATTTTCAAAACATTTTAAGATTTTTATCTCTCTTATAACCTATGAGGAACAACCACTATAAATTATCCACAGTTTGTTATTTTTTCTAGCTTTCAAAGTTATCTCAACAATAGAAGATCTTTCCTCATCTTTCTTCTTCCCAGCTTCCTTTTGTTCTCTATTGTAAGAAAATTTTTATGGAAGAATTTTCATAAAATCATCAGAAATGTGGCCCAGTTGGTCAAATCTTCCACATATTTCCTCCTGGAAGTAAAACTTATTTTTTATAGGATTTTTTCAAGCATCATGAGATTTTTATTCCTATGGCTAAGGAATGTTACTCATTATTCTTCCACTATTTCATCCACTCTGTTCAAACCTATTTCTTGGAAGAGACATATAATTCAAAAAAATTTAAGCTATGTGCACATAAGTTCAAAAAAACTAACATAATACACAACATCTTTGTAATCTATATAAATAATATCTTTCTCTATAGAAATTTTGTGGAGGTTCATAACTTATTTCTGATCTAACATATTTTGGTTGTGTGGAAACCTTCCCCAAGGAGTAGTTTTAAAATTTTGTAGATATGATAGTTTTTTCATATACCCCATCAAAGAAATATTTCCCAACACTTTTATTCACACATAAAAGGTTAGAAAAATAAGATGAACCATTTGGTTTAGTGGGTGTAGATTTAACCTGATTTTTTGTGAGGTTTTTATATAGCTTTATATGATTCCTGTCAGAAATTTTCATTCAACTTTATTAATGTACTTTCAGCCAAAAGAAGTTTTGATTTAGACTTTTTTAATTCCTATTAATTATCTTCCAAATTTTTACTAAGATATTTAACCACATTTCCTTGTTCAATAATTCTGTGTTTTTAACTTAAGATCTCCTAGATGTATTCTTCTTCTTTCATGAAAACATGTTTTCAACATTCAAAAACTTTTGCACTATATTTTTTCATCATTATTATTTCTTTATGAAGAGTTATATTTTTCTCAAGACATGTAGCATGTTTTTATCTAAGATGATACTCTCTATAAGATTATTCACATCCTCCTCATTCTTTACATTTTGAGGAATTTTTTGTTTTCTCAACTTTTGAGATATAGGTTTTAAAATTTTATAAACATTAATCTTTTAAAGAGTTGTTTTAAGTTGTGTTCGATTCAACTTTCATATTGAGTAAACTTATTTTATTTCTATTGAAATTCGTCTTATATTTTTTGGATGAATTTTCTTATTTATAATAGTTTTCCCACTGCTTTCATCAAGGTTACTCATCAGAATCATCTCAATATTATATAACTTTCTTCTTGGGAAGTTCATAGAAAAGTGCCTGATTCCACCACACTTGAAACATTTTAGAGGAAGTTTTCATTTATACTTTCCTCTTCATATTCAAAAATTGATTGATTTAGGAGACATTATTTTTTCATTCAAATCGTCATCCTATTTATATTTGGAACCATAAGGATCAACATCTTCAATATATTGAATTTTCTTATTTTTCATAGCTTGAAAATCCATTTCATCTTTCATATTATTTTTGAAAACTTTATATTTTATCATTTAATAAGTAATAATAAAGTTATGCAGTTCATTATGACATAGATCATATTTATCTTGTAAAGTTGAAATTTTAGAATCAAAATGTCTAGAAAAATTCTCACGTGTTTCCTCACAATTATAGAATATTACATGGAATATCTAAAACCTATGATGTTTCAAAATACATTATTTACTATGTTGAAGTAGTAATAAATAGTTTATTCACATCTCATTCTTATTTATTCAAACTTTCTACACTATATTTGAATCTTTTATTCCTTTACTTTGGTTTTCCCTTTAAAAATACCTTTGATGTTATCCCATATACTCTTTAATGTTTTTATACCCATCAAATTTATATAAATATTTTATGATAGAGACATAAGAATTAAATTTATATCTTTTCCATTGAATTCAGTTTTTATTTTTTTAGCAAAGTTCATCGGTGCATCCTTCTCAATGGGTTGAAACCCAATTTTATTAGTATAAAAAACATCCATGCTATGATACAGGATACATGGAATTATCCTATTTTTACAACTATAATAATTTTACCCTTAAAATATAGTATTTACTTTTCCTTTGATGGAATTGAGATTATCCACGATAGGAATTCAATACAGAAATCTTCCTTATGATACTAATTTATGTTCTAAAGGATTGAAGAAAAATAGATTTAGTGTGGGGCTAATCAATTTTTTCCTTTTAAAAAATTTAAAAATAAGAAAATTTGACCCCTGTAACTTGTTAAAGTTATATCCTTTTAAACGTTTAGTAAAATCAAGTGAATGTAAAAGTAGAAAAGTAAACAAGGCACACACGATTTATGAGGTTCTAACTCAGTGTGAGAACTTACA
The DNA here is from genome assembly GCA_963277665.1 of Viscum album. Taxonomy (NCBI): domain Eukaryota; kingdom Viridiplantae; phylum Streptophyta; class Magnoliopsida; order Santalales; family Viscaceae; genus Viscum; species Viscum album. Next base: position 988,861,516 of record OY728123.1, read on the forward strand.
TCCTTTCTATAGCCACTCCTATGGGTCTATGGTAATTCACTATTTTGAAGAAGTGAATACAACTTATTTAGACTCCCATTAGAAACCTTATATATAATAATAGGAATGATTATAATAACTCTCATCAGTTTAAAATATTTTAATTACAATAATTTGAGAAAATAGAAATTATGTATCTTGTTAAAACTGTCCCATTAGTTATCTTTCCCGAATTAGAGTCTGATCTACCTCTGTCGGAATCACTGACAACTAATGGATTAATTTTGATTACCTTAGTATGAAGATTTGATTCTCAATAAACAAAATTCTAAAACATTCTGATCTACATGTATAAAAAATCGATTATTCTAAAACAACTTCTAAAAACTCATACCAATACCCATAGTCCAATTACATACATCCTTTAAATTGAACTTCAACCAGTTTGATCTTTTGATCAGAACTACTATTTCAGGAATCTTTTATTTAACTCGAAAAAACTTTAGTTGAAAGAAATAAATCTGGACACCAATTCTACTGAGTAAAAAAATTTATTCATAGGTGATCAGTGATAAGTACTGTTTTACCTTTTGCCTCTATTTATAGGTGGTACATAAATAGTAAAGGAGGGAAACTAAAATTATTTTCCCACTCACCCAAATTCATAGATCTCTGATTTTTACTTACTTTTTAACTTCATATTTGAACACATCAAATGTTTTCATCTTTGATGGTGTCTTCTTTAAAATTATTGATTTATCTAGAATATCTTAATTCTTGATATTACTTGAATGAGAAAATTGTGAATGATTTTTTCAGAAATAAATAATTTGGAACATCTCAGTCCAAATCTCTATTCATCATTCTAATTCTCTTGACCCAAATGAAATAACTCACATATTTAACTCTTACCTCATTTTAATAATACAACTTTAAATACTAAAAATTGATATATGATTTCATTCTTTCATTCTCTAATAAAAAATGAAAATAATTGATTCCATTTTTGTAAATTTTAAGGACTTCAAATACCTTAATAACTTTCTAGTATAAAATTCTATATGTCTTCACATTTTTTCATTCTCTTTATCCATCTATTCATTAGATCATCATTATGATCATACAATATCTAAAGTAAGGGTTTAAACAACTTTTCTAGTGAATTGGTGTCTGATTCCATGGATCTAATCTTCTCTTTATAAACTAAGTAACTCCCTCTAGTTAGATAAGATTAGTTTGATAGCAAAATCAAAATCTTCAAAAAAATCCTGTATCTGATCAACTTCTATGATGACAAAAATTCATTTTTCCTCTAATATTAAAATATTATCTTTCAATACATTTCATATTTCATTTAAATTTTCAACACCACAACAACTCATAAATCAAAAATTGAATTTGTGTGTGATGGTACATCTGATGGTGAATCTGATGGTACATCTAATTGGAAACTCTTCTAGCCTGTCGACATCTGTGTTTAGAGATTTTTGATTTGATAGTCTACATCCAGAAATCCTATGAACAAAGAACTAAAAATTATTCCTTTCTTTAACAGCTAATATCATGATATTTTTCAGGATATTTTGAACTTAAGATTAGAAAAGCATCATTTGACTGCTTTGGAACGTTCTATAAATTCCTATCAAAAAATTTCAAACTTACTTATTTTTAAAAAATTAAGAATTTATTTATTTCAAAAACTTCTAAATGATAAAATTATTTTTCCTATACATTTCATCTTAAAAAAACATAGACTTTTAAGAAGTAATAATTTATGAAAAACCAATTCTGATGGATTATTTAACCGAGGGTCTGATCAAAAAATTTTGAAAAAACTTTATTAATTCAGAATTTCAGAAACTCCATAAAAATGAGTTATAAACTTTCAATAACACATATTTCACCTGATTTAAAAAAAATTCTTTAAAAAAATTTATTAATCAATAAAAGAAATCTTTGAAAATTTCATAAAGGATATTCAGTAAGAATTAATCCCCTTATAATTAATGATTTAGGGTGTATTAATTTGATAAACATTCAATATCCACTAAATAAAGTCATAAAATTTACTTTAAATTATATGTTTTACCATAATGTATCAAATAAATACATTTTAGTTCATTTAAAACAGAGTTCACAAATAGAATAGGACTTAAAAATAAGTTCGATCAATTTATATTTCAATAAATCACCCCTTAATCATCATGGGACCCATATTACTATTAAAAATCAAAGACATTGTACAATAAGTAAATTTCATTTTAAATAGTTAATCCTTTTCATTTTAACCAGTATATTAGCATTTAAGATACTATATTTAATGAGTTCATAACATTTATGATGAATAGAATTTTTTATCTATGAGTTCTAAAATTTAAAGTAGAGGTATTCAATCAACCTGAAAATCCCAAAACTAGATACCATGACATAAATTTCCCTTTTTTCTTCAAAATTGTATCTCAAATTCAATTTCATTTATTTCTCACCCATATTTTACATCTCACTTGATTAATCCGTTAAAGTGAACAATCTAATTGAACATGATGTTCCATTTTAATAAACTCATGGGAGAAATATTCCCATCCAATCATAGAAAATATCAATTGAGAGAACAACCTAGAAATTCACCAAAAGGTGTACCTTTACTACCTCTTTAAGAGATCTAGGTATATCATAGTCACTGTAAAGATGGTACACTTTATCCTTGTCTAAATGAAATTTATTTCATTAATAATTAGGCAACAAAAAAGTTTCCCCTCCATTTAAAATTATAGATATAGTCTTTCCTTCTTATCCATGATTCCTGTGACTAAATGTAATAATTCCTATAGGATTAATATTGGGAGTTTTTTCATGGATCTTAATTCTTATTGATGTGTTGGAAGGTGGAAGAATTGTATCAATGGGAACATGATCCAAAGCTATAATTAAAAAAGTTTCCATGAGAAGTGAGAAATGGTGAAATATTGTTTCATCTAGAGTGGATCCAAAAAATTATGCCATTTTAATCCTAAAATCACTAAAAAACAAGGCCAATAACTTGAAATCTCTTTTTATTTGAAGTTCAATTCAATTAAAACACTATATAACCATGATTTCAGGTGATTAAAACATTAATAGAAGATGTACATACCTGATAAGATGCCCAAATATTAGTTGATTTAATGATAAATGGGTTTATATCCATGCTTCTCCCTATATCTCATCGAAGAAAAAAGTAATCATATAGGGTGTGAGAAATGAAAGATTATCGATGGTGTGGGTGTGGGTGTGGGTGAGGTTGAAAGTGAAGAACTTGGAGTGTGAGCACAAGAAGAGGTCGCTCTGTTGTTGATGTCGAGCAACGAAGACCATGATGTGATTTTTCAATAGGGGAACTCTTTGAGAAAGAGAGGATGGGGTAGGGAGTATATATTTTTTATTTTCATCCTTTTCATTTAATTTTTTAATATTGTTTATTAAATATTATTGAATAGTTTTATTTTTAGTTTTTAACCTTTATATGAATATTATTCATAATCTCACTTGGATGTAATATTTCTTCTCAAATTACGTATATTTAAAAATATACTTGTTTATTTTTTTCTAAATAGAATATTTCTTGGATGAACTTTTGAATATATTCAAAATATTTGTCAATATTTTTTTTAAATATCAGAATTATTTTTTATTTAACTAACAACTGTTAATAATAAATAATATTATTAAATGATTTTTTTCTAGGGAATAAATAATATTAACAAATTTACGCGTTGAAAACAATTACTGGAAATAATAATTAATAACAATAGATTTATTTTTTGGTAAAAAATATCTTTATTAATATAATAAAACAACATATATAATTTTTCTTAAAATATATGTTTAAATTAAACAACTAATAAAAAAATGCATCTGTTGGTAAAAATAAATGTTGGTACTTGAATTTAATAGAAATAAAACATAATATATATTGGAATTTCTCATTTATATTAAAATATAGATTGTCCATCACTAAATTTATATTGGTATATGTCTATTTTTTTATGGTGTAGTTAAATATCATATAATATTCAATTATTTTTCTGATTCTAGTATTATAGGTACCAAATTAGAATCATTATTTTCTATATTAGTTAATATTTCATTCATGAAAATTGATACTTTCTCTATGAAATATTTTTAAAAATTTAAAGATTAATTCAGTATTATTAAACATAATTATATCACACTGTTAGTACCTTTATAAGAAATAATAATTATTTCCCATATATAATAAGCAATTGAAAATTGAGAAACTCAGTTGACCTTATTTAGAAAAAATACAAAAATTGTAGAGTTCATTTCGTTTAAATATAGATCATAATAATTGTCTTGATTACCACTCCATAAATTATGTTCAATAGTAAGAATTTTTTAGGGTTAATCAAAATTCATGTACACATTCAATCCAAGACTCCTCAATTAGGTAACCATTCTAGTTTTCAAAAATCCATAATTTTCAAAATTATAATGTGATGCTCTTAAAAATAACAGAAATTCTATTAGATCAGCCATTGTAGTAACAAAAATAAATCAATATAATTTAATTGAAAACTATAGAGAATTGTAAATCTCTACTTCAACACCATGTTTTGTACCAAATTATTTGATACATTGACCCAAGTGGTGGTTTAATTGAGTTCTTTAAATTCACCTTAAAATATTTAGGGGGAGTCATCTTAACAATGTCCTTAGATACCAAAAAATTTGTATTGGGGATGATACCTTGTACTTTAATATCTTTTTGTAAAGATTTTGATCCCACTGTTAAATATCATATGATGAGGATGAAAAGGGGAATATAAATACTTCTAAAGAGGAACCCATTTTAGAACTCCTGTGCTCATATAGTTCATTCTAGGTGTGATAAAAAATTTGTAATGGAATGTCAAACATTTCACATGAGAAATCCCAAGGGATATATAGCTTTGGGTATAAAGTATACACCAATCACTAAAAGAAAAAAATGTGTGTGGGGGTGCAGGTAGGTAGGATTCCACAGGGGTATTTCACTGTACCAATGTACCACAATGTATTATGGGGGAAATTGATTGTTTTGTAACTCTACCCTTGAATGGGATAGTGAAAGTGGGTAAATAAGGAGTTTCAGAATTTGAATTACAAGATAGAAGATAGATTGACTGAGGTTGATTGCTGGCCATATTAAAAATATAGATTCTATTTCCATTTAATCAATTATGGAGTAAATAAAATTGGATTTGACCCCAAACCATGACATCCATACACTAAGACCATCATATTTTTTTATTAATACTTTATAATGTATACCATTTATAGGAGATGAGCCATTGGAGTGTTATGTCATAAATGTAGGGGAGTTTGTTTATATATTAAATGCTGATAGTTTAAATAAAATAAAAATGGCATCAAGTGTGGATATGAAGATAAATGATCACAGGGGGGTCCTAGAATGATAAGGTATATTATAAAAATTCATATATATCAATATGGTTCACCATTACTAATGTGGTACTAAACCCATAAATAATAGGTTAACCAGGGGTAACTGCACTTGTCCTATATAAACTATTGATGTGTGTTGATGCATGAGGGGGAATATTGAAGCTGTTAAAACACCATTAGATCAATGGGGGGTGGGGTGTTTGAAATGAAAATAATATCATTGGGGATCTCAAGAAAAGTGTTTATGAAAAAATGGGTTATGTATGAATTTTTACCATGAAATTGACACATAGATTCCACAACAACATCATCAAGGATGGTGTTAAGGAAATTAGTGTCGACCAGTAACTATGTTTTCAAAACATCATGCCTATCTTATTGTTTCAAAAACTAATCTAGGATTTATACCCTATAAGGGTTAGAATCCATTGAATCCTTGTATAATTACCATGGTAGTGTCTTTTTAGGCATTAAATATTCATGTGGATCAAAATACAAGAACACCATACAACTGAAGGAATATGGAAAAGGATGAATTTATAGAGTTTAAAACTCTTTATTTTTGAAATCTATTCATTAAGAAAATTTCACGGGTGTATTAATATAAGGGAGGGTAAAAAAAATTTCATTAAAGGGGTGTCATATTTTTATTATCCAATAAGGGGAATGAGACCTTGTTAGAAGCTCAAATATCATCATAACATGATAAGGGTGGTGAGATGGAAATAATGGATGCACATAGGTTTAATCAACTACACATCGGTATGTATCCCATAATATAGTAATCACGAAACATGTTGTTCTATGTAATAGTTAGGTAGGAGAGTTTTACCAACAGAGAGTTTATCATATAATGTGAGGAAAATGAGTTAATTCTTTAGTTTAGGCATCACATTAGAGGATTATTTATACATAGTTTATGGTTCATATAATTATAGTAAAATTAATATACTATTACATCATATGGAAATGATATAGATTGCATAATGTAATATTTTATAGTGAATAAGATGTAACATGTGGTTTACGGTCTTATAATAATGAACATATGGTATATAGTTTAGGTTCACTAAATGAGGGACAATTACTTGATGGATAAAGTCATGTGTATTGGAATTATTCTATGAAGTTTAAGGTATTACAGCTCAAAAATGTTCTTAGATGTTTTATGACTTGTGGAATAAACTACAACTATTGAGTTTAATGTTTTTAATGTTATAAATAGACATTGTGTAGTTTATGGACATGCACTATAGACTATGACTGAGTAATTTAATTTATTCAAGTGATGAAATTTTATCTCAATGTGAAGATACTAAATGATCTTTTGGAAGACCATGGATTTTTTATTGTGTTATTTTATAATCATCCCTAAAAACCAATAATTATTCCATATTGAAATATACTTTTTGAATATAGGTTGATCTCTTACATTTGGGATCTTTCATAAGATGGTTCCATCAAGGTATCATTGATTCCCTCAATTCCATCACATTGTCAACATGGAGGCAAGAGTGATAGAATATCTTCTTATTTAATACTTAGGCCACTCAAACTTGGTGGAACTCAAGGTTGTGGGCTATTTAGAGGAATTCTCATAAGGATATCCTAACATATTTAAACAATTATGGGACCTTTTTTTACAAAATAAACTAATAATATATTAATATCTTGATGGATGGAAGCTGAAAATCAATATATACCACTACTTCAATTTCATGTATTAGGAAGTAAGTTATATCTTTACTAGAATTCTGATTCATCATTTTTTATATCTAAAGGGAATTGGAGAGATGTTTAGGATATGTATTCTTATTCATTTCCCTTATTTTCTACTATTAGATGGGAAATAATTTTTTGAATTCCTCTATATTTCCAATTATAAATGCATGATATTAGGAATTTTATAGAGGACCAAATGTTTTATTTATCATATAACATTGTTATATTTGTTTGATAAAACATGGTTTTGTTTCCCATGATAATTAGTTGAGGTTTCCCGATATTATTAAACATGTGATATTTTACAACTTCCAAGAACATATCTAGCATATAATTACTTTAGTGGAAGGACATCATTCCACTTCAAAAATAAAATTTTGGAAATTTGAATAATGTATTACTTTTGGGAGATTACTGGTAGGTATATTATTATTACATAAATTCACCAAAATACTGGTGGGAAAAAATATTTTATAGAATGGAGAAGATTTGGTGGATTATTCACATATTAGAAATGAATTTAGTGGGAATCATTTTATTGATTTCAATGTAGTCATGGAAAATGATCTAAATGAAGCAACCCCTCCTTCATATCTGATAGAAGAGAAACAATCCTTATTGATGTGACCTATATGTTCTAATAAATATTTTATATAGTAATTTAGGGATTTACATTAATTGAATCCATTAAAGATGGATCTTTAAAAATTTGTGTCTGTAGAGATTTGATATAAGCTAGGGTCATCATAGAGAATTAATTACACTATAGGACGATATATTTCATCTCATTTAGTTTTAATGGAATAATTATTTCTAATTTGGCGGTAATCAATCAAAAAATTCATATAATAGTATTCATCTTTTGTCATGGTGGTATCTAAGGGACCTTTCTAGGAAGATATGATTATGGGTTGAATTATATTTCTATCTTCCCTATATGGACTGATAGGGGAAAACAATTTATGATGTTCCACATAGATGAAAAGTTTGTCCTTATCTAACTATGAAAGGCATTAGATGATTAAAGCTATATCATAAACCTGATTCTTTTAAGACCATACAACATGATTCACCATTTTCTTAAAAGGAAATTGATCCATCCACTCACTAATTCACTCAAAAAATCATATAATTTCACATTTCCTAACAATATAGTATCCATTAATTGTTTTGGTGATCACATCAAAGTCACCATTGACATATAATTATGAAAGTGAAATCTTAAGGGATTTCTTGAGATTAGTGATGAGTATTTGATATTTATCCTCATTTTGGTGTATCACTATAAAAATAGAAATTATTATATGGACGTAATTTATGTAAGTTAACAATAAACACCATTGATAACCCTATTTAGTATTGAGTTATTGATACTTTTTCTAGATGGACTTTGAGAGGCACCGTCGAAGTGAATATGCCAATATATTATTTCATGATCGATAGAAAAAACAGAATCATATAGGAAGTCAATGTCCAGATGTATCTCCATAGAGGTTTGTTGTGATACATAGAAATATACATGTGATTGTCCCTTGATAGCTTTCAAAGGGATGGACACAATGGTGTACAGTTTTAGGACCACTACACATCACTCCAATCATCTATTGATTAGTGGTTGATAGCGGATTTACTTCAACTGGTCATAATGGGAGATAATTCACACCAAATTATAATTTTTGTGGTGACACATCTTCAATATCATGAAAAAATGAGGTAATGATGTTCATGTCATTGGGATAATATTGGGTCTCAGTTTCAAGAATCCTGTGTTAAAAATAGTATATAGTTTTCTCTTTCCCCTCATTATTCATCTAGTCTAAAAGAGTGTTGAGGGTCTATTATTGGATAGTACTATAGAAAAACAAAAGGTTATCCTTGTATACAAGGAATGATAAATGAAGGAAAAAACACATTCATCTTGATATTTTATAACATATCTTGTAATTCCTCATCCACTTGATAGGTGATTCATTTAAATAAAATCTTAAAAATTGGATTAAATTTTCATACTAGGACAGAGAAAAAAAGTTGATATAATAAATAAGGACTTAAATGCATTGTAATTCTCACAAATTATGTTTAATTAGATTTAAAATGACAGATTTCATCTTATATAGTTCAATAAATATGCTTATATATCAAAAAATGAATTCAATGAATATCCCATATTTAAACCCAATGTAGAATTCATAGTGTTCATTTTTTATTGGTGGTTGTGAAGCACGATGAACAATTTCTGAAGATCATTAATATTTTCCTATTATTTAAGGGATTCAACCACCAAGTAATCTACAAAACAATCCACTATCCTTCAGACCAGTGGTATAAATACATGATTCGTGGACTACAGGTATGTTTCTTTAGAATTATTTAAACAAATGGGGATCACTTAGATGGTAAATATTTCTTATGGCGACTTGAATTTAATGGATTCAACAGATTTTCTAGCCTTCATTATTTTATTGTATACATAGTACCCAACCATGAATGAAAGGGTTTGATAACTTGTTTTTTTATTAATTAGTTACTATGTGTAACACACATATGTTTTTATGAAATATTTTCTTTAGGTAAGTTTAATTATTCAATAGCTTGCATTGCATGCAATCATGAGTGTAAATGAACTACGAGACATGCTTTCTATTAAATTACTATTATAACATAGTCATTAAGTTGATGAGAATAAATATAACTAAATTATGGAAATGTATGGTTAATTCTTTGGCTAACAATTATTTATGAAAATTATAAACCAATTAAATGTAAAGGAAATATTTATATTTTTTTTATTAATAAATGATGTGAATTGAAATTATTAAATAAAATTAATGAAATATATATGTTATATATTTAATAAGATATTTTTTATATTCATCCAATAAATATTTTATTCATAGTGTATGAATAAACACTATTTAATGTATCAAAGCATATTTTTTTTTCAAAAAGGTAATTTTATAAACTTTTAATCAAGAACCCTTTTAAAATTAAAATTTTGACACATTAATAATTTTTGTATGAAAATATAAGAATCTTATTAGGAATATGGGTATAAAAATTTACTTTGGATGAATTTTTGATAACTTCCATGTTTTAATGAATAGTAAAAATATACCAAATTTTATGTGAGAACTACTTTTTTCATCGAAATAATTTATCTGGTTAAATTATATTATTGAATAGTTTTAAAGTATAAATATAATATATTTTATTTATTTAATATAATTTAGGTGATTGGGATTAATTTTATATTGAGTTAAATATAAAAACATTTAAATCTTTTGAAATGTTTTAACTTTTAATACCCATTTTCTCATTCCAATATCTAGATTAACCATAAATTAACTACTGAAACTCATGTGTTTTGAATTTTAGAAAATTTATTCCATATTTGGAATAATTAGGTCAAATTATCTAAATAAATTTCTTTTATCCTTGGGTCTTATGAATAGTAACTTCGAAATTTTTTATTAATACAATAATAAGGTAAGTCAGTTAATTAAGGGTCAAAATTATTATAAATTTACCCTAATACTTGTCCAAAAAATCATTGGATGATTGATTTTTGATCTAAATCATCCTTGTTTCAAAATGGTATCCTTTGGAAGCCCCTTGAACGAGATTATGATATTTTGTTTATTTTATTTAAATAAAAGTTAAATATGTCTTACTGAAATTTTAATAACTATATCATTTTTAATATAATTTTATATAGAAGATAAAATCAATTTTAAATAATTTTTTGAAATATAAATTTTTTTTATTTATCATGGAGTTTTATTTTTAATTTTTAAGAAAAAAATAATTACCTTAAAACCTTATAAATTGATGATACAAAAATTATATAATTGAAGAGAAATCAATAAAATAATTTTTTGAAAATTATAATAACCATTAAAAGACCCAAACTATAGACTAAATATTATTTTTCAAGTATATATCAACCATAATCATCCATTGATCAAGTTATTGACCATTTGGATTAATATGGAAAAGATTATGACACTTATAATATTTTTTTAAAGGGATGTTAGAGTTGTCATATTCTTGTTTTAATAAATATAACATTTTTAATATTGGATTTTCCAGAATTTATATTTCACTAAAAGTGTTATTTTGAAATATATCGGAATTATATTCATATAAGTATTTTATTTTTATTTTTTATTCAAAAAATAAATATATTAAATAATTACACAAAATCAATGTAGTAATTATTTTATTAATATAAATAATAAAAAAATGTGATTAAAATATTAAAATAAATATAATTTTGGATAATTAATATATAAAATGATTTTTATAGATGTTATTGAACTCTTATAAATATAATAAAATATTTGGTTTGATGTTAAATTGCTATCTTAATATTTTTAAAAATCAATGAATTGAATAGTGTAAAAATTGACATTATTGTTTGTTTATAAAAATAATGTTTTATTAAATTATTTAAAAATCAAAAAACTTTTTTAAAAAATATAATAATTTTTATGTGAGCTAAAATATTCTAAATTAGTTATTTATGGTCTAATATACATCAAATAAGTAAATATTTCACCCTTTCAATATTGAAATATTTGTCACTATAGTTATAAATTAAAAGAATAACGAAGTTTTAATTAAAATTATAAGGTTTAAATTGATAGAAAAACTTGTCTAAAATTTATTGGTTGATTCCATTTCAACCTTATATCATCTAATATTATAAATTAGTATATTTTTGAGGTTTTTTATGTGGTTTTATTTTATTATAAATTAATATTTTTGGAGATTCCATAAGTGCCCCTCACCTCAATTATAAAAGGGAACCTCCTACCTCACTTATTCACTTCATTTTTAACCTTAAATATAGTTCCTAATATTCCAATTTACATTATAAAATTATATATTCATATTCTATAGGTTATGGTCTTCTCCAAATACCAACCCAAATGCTTTAATTAGTGATCTAGAGCGAGCTCATCGAAGAATAAGTAATCTCCTCTACCAATTCTTTCAAACTTATTTCTTATCCTTTTTACTCTTTATGAGTTGTTTCCATTATAAATTAATAAATCTAGTATCAATTATATACTAATATTTTATCTTTATTATTGAACAGAAATATTCCACCTTCTATCCATTCTATGAAAAATAAAATCACCATGCGTGCGTATGTATGACTTACCATCTCCATGTCGTGGTGTAATATGTTTTTCACCACCACCTTACTCGGATGGATATAATAATTAAAATAATAACTGCATCTTATTATTATAACATTATATGGATTATGGAACAAAATATACACCATCCAATGCCATACCATTTCACAATTATGTGAATGATATTGTCGCTTGTGCGTACGTACGACCTACCATCTCCATGATGTGATGCGATTCATTCTACATGATATCCATTAAATCATGATTATATAAATGTATATAAGGAATAAATATGGTATATATTATGTTAATATCGTTTTTTAATGATATAAATTTGACCTAATAAGGGTAACCAGAACTTATTCGACAAAACATCCATAAAAAAATAAAGTAGTTAATACCTGAATAATGAGTAATAGTGAAATATTATTAAAAAACAGATGATAATATGATCATATATGATATCATAATAATGAATATGATTATGGAATAATTCAATGAAATTATTTAAATCATTATATAGGAGGTTTTGATACATGAAAAGGATATCTGACCTAAGGTATGGGATAATTTTTCAATCTCATTATTTTCCAACATTGTTTATAAGAAAGTATATAATGGGATATATTTATCATTCATGTCCAAGTTTTTAAAACATTTATTCCAAAATATTATTTCTTTCCTTATAAAATTTTTTAAATTCAATTTTAACCATTGGATAATTTTTATTAAACAGAATGTAAGTAATTTCTTGTCGTTTTTGATACAAGGTACTTTTTAACTTTCTGATAAAAGTACAAGATTAATGTTTTCTTTTAACACATAAAAAATGAATGAATTTTTAAATTTTCAAAACAACTTTTTTACATGAAGATTATTTTTCAATATTTCAAATGTATTTTAAAATATCATTCTTTTTCTTATAAAATTGTGTGAAATTTTTAGAAAAGAATACGTTTTTGAAGAAGAAATGATATTTTCCTCAAGAATTAATTTATAGTGTTCTATGAAAATTATTTTCCTTTTAAGATGGAATTATTTAATATAGTTATGTTTCACGTATACTATACATGTTTTTATAATGGTTTTATTGTGTTTATTATGGAATTATATTTATTAAATCCATTTGTTTTACATGGATTATGTTATGGTGGAATGATGTTTAAAAAAACCTATTCTATTCCTTGGGTTATGATGAATGATTTTTATTTTTGGGGAACATGTAAGAATGATTTCATTATGAGATGTGTGGGAGCTATATCTCCCTCCAATTAATTAGGTAAAGATTTATATATCATGGTATAGAGAGAGATAGAATGAGAAATGATATCGGTTCAGTAATATAGGATTGGAACAAGGGGTGAAATCAGTTCAACAATGGACTTTGTCCACTATGATGGTCTTGGGAATGAGCCTTGACTAATATGAAATTATTTTCTATGCATAAGTTTATAAAATAAAATTTTATGTCTTATTTTTTGAATTTTGAGATTACATTCATTGATTCTTATGAACTTTTAAGATTTATCCCATGACATGATATCATAATCATTCATATACAGGATACGATTTTCAAATTTTATATTATTATGTATTTTGATTATGATATGATTGATATATCAATTATTTAACTTTAATGAGCATCCAAGCTCACCATTTTATATGTTTCTTTTCACCAGGTCATGAATAATGGTATTAAGTAATATATGTCAAAAAAGGGGTTTAGTTATGAAGAAATAAGCAGGAGACAGTGTCGATGTCTTATGAACTAGTTGTTTATGTTTCCTAATTTCTAAAGATACTAAACCTATATATTACTAGTATGGTTTAGTTATTTTTTGTAATGAATATTCTTCAAATATTCAAGTAATATCTATGTATGTAAAGTATGGGCCGTTATAGTAGGAGTTAGATAGAAGGTATAGTTAACCTTTTGAAACTAGGATTAGAAAACCATAGTAAGAACCCTAAGGATATGTCGAAGTATAGGTTGCAATGCTAGTGTTTTAGAAATGATCATTAATAACCTAGGATAAAACCTAAAGTTTCCTAAATTGAAATTGTATTCATGATTACGTAGTTTTACTGTTAATATTAGTGTTTCTCACACTATACTTATTGGTTTTAGTCAATGGCTAGAACTCGAAGGAACCACGTTAATATTGAATGCGAAAGGAAATGCAATGATTGTACTTCTGAGAAACCAAATTTTACAAGAAATAATAATTAAAAATATTGTAGCTAAGACTACAATAATTTATCTATATATGAACCATGTATTAGTTTCAAATGATCCAAGGAGAGAACAACATTCTGCCGAGTCCTTCATGAGGTAGCATCCACCTTCTTTCAGCGGGTCTTTTGATACAATAGTGGATGAACAATGGATCAACACCACTAAAAAGATATTTTCCTTTCTCCAATTTTCAGAACATGATAAATTCATCTTAGTAGTCTATCATTGGTTGGTGAAGCTGATCAATGGTGGAACCCTATACATAATATGAGGCAAAGAGATTAAATTGAATCCATGGAATGGGATGAGGTCAAGAACTAGTTTTTTAATAAGTACTTTCCTATTATTCTTCAAACAAGGATAGAGAAGAAGCTACTTGAGCTTAAGAAAAAGTAAAATAAATCTATTCATACCCACGAAATAAATTTTATAAGACTTGTAAGATGTTCTTCTAGAATTATTATCCAACATGTGAGTAAATTTGATCAATTCTTTGGTGTCTAAAAACTAAGTTTCCAAAGGGAATTGGCCATAAGGGACTTCAATAACTATAAGGAAATTTTTCATTGTGCTCTTATAGTTGAGATGTATATTGGAGTAACCCATCAATCCCATGGGTTTGTTAAGAAGAGAAAAATGGAATTCAATGGAAAATCTAATGACCACACTGAAAAGAAGATGAGTTTTACCTTATGCTCAATGTGTGGAAAGAAACATGGAGGAAATTGTTTTAAAGGAACTAGAAAATGTTTTAAGTATGGGAGAGATGGTTATCAGGTAGTAAAATTTATATGTTATGGGAAAAGATATATAATGATGCGAATATAGAAAAGGCTACATATAATACACATCCTACACTTCAATGCTACACGTGAAAGGAAATGGAGAATTATGTCAACTAATGCACTAATCCAAGTGTTTTCAATGATGATCGATGTTAGAAAAATATCAAGGCCAAAGATAATGGAAAGTCACATGATATCACTATCGATTATGTAGAGTACGATAATGAATTGATGAAAGGTACACTTACTATCCACTCTAAAGTAGAAAATGTTTTATTTGATTATGTAACCACCCACTCTTTTCTTTCTGAATAATATTCTAAGTGTATATTTGTATTACCTCAATAATTAGATATTGAGTTAGCTATGAAAACTCTTAATGGGACAATGTTTGCATCAAAATTTTATAATCCTTCTTCAGTTGATGTTTGTTGGAAAGTGCTTCATGAAAATATTTTGATCCTTAATTTAGTGGAATTTGATGTGATTCTTGAAATGGATTGGATTTCTATATATATATATATATATCATATAAATTTCCAAGGAAGGGAATTCATATTTTATATTTTAGATCAATCAATGATCATATAATAATGCAAGGATGAGTATGACCTTGCAGTGGAAAATTCTTCCGTCTTATGGGTCTTGATTCCTATAAATGAAGGTTATATACCTAAAATGGTTGGGGAGAAACTCATAATTAAGAATACAAATGTTGTATGAGAGTTTTTTCATATCTTTCTAGAATAATTACCAGGCCTTCCACTGAATTGTGAAGTTGAGTTTTCAATAGAACTCATATTGAGTTTATTCCTATTTCAAAGACACCTTATATAATGGTCCCAATTGAGTTGCAGTAATTGAAGAAGAAACTATAATAGAATATTGAAAAGGGAATCATGTTCTTTATTATGTCACCTTGGGGTGAACCTATTCTATTTTTTAGGAATAAAGATAGATCAATGAGTCTCTACATTGATTATCAAGAACTTAACAAGATCACTATCAGGAAAAAATATCCTCTTCCCCGCATTGATTACTTATTCGGCCTTCTACGTGGAGCTCAATAATTTTATATGATTGATCTTCATTCATTATATCATCAATTTAGGGTTAATAATGGGGAAATAAAAAATAAAAGATTCTGTATAAGGTATGGAAACTATGAAATTATAGTGATGCATTTTTTGTCTTACTAATTACCCTGATATCTTCATGGATCTAATGAATAGAGTCTTTAGAGACTATGTTGATCGATTTTTTTGTAGCATTTACAGATGATATTCTATTTTTTTGAAGATAAGGGAAGAGGATGGAGATCACTTGATAATTTTACTAAAGACCTTGGGAAATTAGAATCATTATGAACAATTTAACGAGTGTGAATTTTGGATTCAGAGAGAATAATTTTAGGGTCACATAATCTCAATACAAGGGATATAGGTGGATCCAGCCAAAAACAAAAGTTATTGAGAGTTAACCTAGACTAACAGTAGTAACTGAGATATGAAGTTTTCATAGTTTGGATGGATATTATTGAACTTTTTTGAAATATTTTCCATAACTATCTAATCCACTCTCCAAGTTGACTTGGAGAGGAGTTAAGTATGTGTGGACATAGGAATGTGAAGAGAATTTCAAAGAACTGAATAGAAGGTCATTCAGTGATCCTATGCTCATACTTACTTATAGTGGATAAATGTTTGTGATCTATAATGATAAATCCAAGAAGGGACTGGGATGTGTTGACATGAAAAATGAATAGTGATAGCTTATGCCACATGAAAATTGAAAATCCAAGGGCAAAATTTCCCAACTCATGATTTGGAGTTAGTTTTGGAAATATTTTTATTAAAGATATGGAGGAATTATATTTACAGTTAATTTTATGATATTTATACTGATCATAAAAGTTTATAGTATATTTACATATAAAAGGATATTACTATGTTTCAAATAAGATGGTTGGAGTTTATTAAATATTATGACTTGTCAATATATTACCACCCTAGGAAAGAAAATGGGGTTGAAGATATTTTGAGAAAAAAAGACCATGCTAGCCTATCCATGACGAGAATGAGAAAAGATCAAATATTTAAATATTTGAGAAGGATGGATCTTGAAATTTTAATTAGAGGGGAGAAATATTAGCTTTCTCAAATGGATGTTCAACCATATATACAACTAAATATTAAGGAGGAATATAAGGAATATGCAGATCTACAAAAGAAGGTGACAAATGTTCTTGAATTCAACCTTGATTGTGATAGAATAACAAGGTTTATGAATCATGTTTGTATTACTCCCATACCAAAATTAAAGAAGTATCTACTGGATGGGGCTCATAGTTCTTCATTATCTATTCATACTAGAAGAACAAATATGTACAAGGACCTAAAAGAGTATTTATGGTTGTATGGCATGAAAAGAGATGTTTCTGAATATATCCCTTAGTGATTAGTTTTTTAGCAAGTTACGGTAGTGATATATAAGTCTAAGGGGATGCTACAACCATTACCAATACAAGAATGGAAATAGGAAAACATCACTATGGACTTTGTCATTAAACTTCCCCAAAACATATAAAGTACATAATGCTATATGGGTTATAATTGATATTCTTATGAAGTTGACACCCATCATTACTACTATAGAGTATTTCTATATTGATTAGCTTTCTAGGATATATGTAAATAAGGTGGTAAGATTGCATGAAGTACCACTTTCCATTACATTTGATTAGGATCTGAGTTTTACCTCGATGTTCCGGTTAAGTCTTCAGTAGGCTCTAGATACAAAGTTAAGTTTCATAATTACTTATTCATTAGACATACGATCAGTATGGGAGGAAAATTCAAAATCTAGAAGTCATGTTAATAGATTTCTCTATGGATTTCAAAGGTGGTTGGGATCAATATTTCCCTTTGGTAGAATTTTCGTACAACAATAACTTTTTCTCCAGTATTCAGATGGATCTTTATGAAGGACTATATGGAATAAATTACAGAACTCCAACATTCTAGGATGAATTTGGGGAAATAAATCTATTAGGACAAGATATTGTTGATGAAATGGAAGATAATGTCAGATCAATTCAACAACACATAAGAGAAAATCATAGTTAGAAAAAAATTTATACTGAAAACTGATGAAAAGTCCTAGAGTTTGAAGTGGGTGATAAGGTGTGTATATGAATATCTCACTGGAATATAGTAATGAGATTTTGAAAGAAGGGAAAGCTAATACCTAGGTACATCAGTCCTTTTAAAATTATATATCGTGTTGGGATTACACCTTATTGATTTGTGATTCCAACAAATCTCTCTCAAGTTCATGATGTGTTCCATGTATCTCTCCTAATAAAGTACATACCTGATCCTTTAAATGAAATAAAATCATAATTTTTACCAATGGAACGTGATCTTACTTATGAAGAATGACTGATACCGATTCTGGATCATCATGAAAAAGTTCTACAAAGTAAGATCACTTTCTTTGTTGATATTTTATGGTGGAACCACCAATTTGAGGGAGCTACATGGGAAATTTTGGATGCGATGAGGTAATGGTATCCTCATATTTTTCTATAAAAGTGACTAATTTTGAGGGAGCAGTTTAGGTTAAGGGGGCAGAATGTAACACCCATATGTTTTTATGAAATATTTTATTAAAATAATTTTAATACTTCAATAGCTTGCATTGCACAAAATTTTAAGTTTAAATGAACCACAAGATGCCCTTGGTATAAAATGACCATTATAAAATTATCATTATGTTAGCATGAATAAATATAACTAACATACGAAAAGGTATGGTGAATTCTTTGGCTACAAATCATTTATTAAAAATATAAACCAATTAAATGTAATGGAAATATTTTTATTTTTGTATAAATAAATTAAGTGAATTATAAATAGTAAATGAAATAAATGAAATATATATGTTATATATTCAATAAAATAATTTTGATATTCAACCATTATATATTTTAGTCAAAGGGTACAAATGAAAACTATTTTATGTTTAAAAACCTATTTTTTTCAAAAGAGTAATTTTACAGCCTTTTAATAAAGAACCCTTTTTAAATTAAATTTTTTGCACATTAATAATTTTTATATGACAACTATAACCTTGTATTTGGAAATGGGATATAAAAATTTATTTTGGATAAATTTTTGATATTTTTTTGATAGCTTTCATATTTTGATGAATAATAAAAATATACTGAATATTTATTGAAAACAACTTTTTTCATTGGAATAATTTATATCATTAAATTTTATTATTGTATGGTTTTAAATTATAAATAGAGTATATTTTTATCAGTTAATATAATTCAGTTCATTGGCATTAATTTTACATTGAATTTAGATATAAAAACATTTGAATCTTTTGTAAAGTTTAACTTTTAGTACCCGTTTTCTCATTTTGATAATGAGATTAATTTTAAATTAATTACTAAAACTTATGTGTTTTGAATTTTGAAAAATAGACTCCAAATTTGGAATTAGTAGGTATAAATTATATAAATATATTTATTTTATTTTTATCCATTATTAATAGTGACTTCGGTAATTTTTTATTAATAAGTTTAAAGGGTGAATCGGGTAATTAGGGGTAAAAAATATTAAAAATTTACCCCAAAACTTTTCCTAAAATAATTGGATCAGTTTTTTTCGACCTAATTCATCAATGGGTATAAATGGTATCCTTTGGAAGCCACATGGATGATATTTGGACATTTAATTTATTCTATTTAAAGAAAAGTGAAATAAGTCTTACTCAAATTTTAATAACTATATCATTTTAAATATCTTGTCATATAGAATATAAATTAGATTATAGATAATATTTTGAAATATAAATTGGTATTATTTATCATGATAATTTATTTGTTATTTTTGGAAAATCAATAATTACTTTAAACACTTATACATTGATCATGCAAAAATTATATAATTTATGAGAAATCAATAAAATAATTTTCATTAAAATGATAATAACCATTAAAAGGCCCAAAATATCAAAAATAAAATATTGGTAAAGTATATATCGACTGTAATCATTCAAGGGATGAGTTATTGAACATTTGGATCCATATAGAAAATATTAACACACTTATAATATTGTATTTAAAGCGATTTTAATGTTGTCACATTCATGTTTTAATAAATATAATTTTTTTAATGTTGTTCTTTACAGAATAAATATTTGACTACAATTATTCTTCTAAAGTCTTGAGGAATTTTCTTTATCTTAGTATTTATTTTTAATTTTTATTAAAAATATAAAAATATTTAATAATTATGAAAAATTGTTGTAATAATTATTTTATTAATGGAGATAATAAATAAATGTGATTGAAAATATTAATAGATATATGATTTTGGATAACTAAAATATTTCTAACTAATTGTATATATGACCTTAAACTCTTAGGAATATAATAAAATATTCTGTTTAAATTTGAATTGTTATCTTAACATTCTAAAAAGTCACTGAATCGAATAGAATAAAAAATGACATTATTTTTTTTATCAAAATAATGTTTATTAAATTATTTAAAAATAATAAACATTTTTTAAAATATATAATAATTATGAGATGGTATAAAATGATCAAAATTATTTATTTATGGTATAATTTACATCAAATAAATAAAAATTTCACCCATTGAATATTGAAATATTTGTTACCATAGTTAAAAATTAAATAGAATAACTAAGTGTTAATTAAAATGAAAAGGATTAAATTGATTGAAAAAAGTGTCCAAAATTTATAGTTTTATGATATTAAAAACTTATATCATCTCATATTCTAAATTAGGACATTTTGGAGGTGCTTTTATATAGTGTGATTTTATTATAAATTAATATTTTAAATATTCCATAAGCACCCCTCACCTTAATTATAAAAGGAAATATCCTCCCTCACTTATTCACTTCATTTTGAACCTTAATGATTGGAAATACCCTACCCATTTACCTTCTAAACATACCTAGTCACATTCTAGAGGTTTTTTTCATCTCTAAAGACCAACCCTAGTGCTTCAAGCGGTGATCTGGAGGGAGCTCGTTGAAGAAGAGTTAATCTCCTCTAGTGATTCTTTCAAATTTCATTCTTCTTCTTCTTCTTCCTATTCATTAGTTTTTTCCATTATAAATTAATAAATCCAGTACCAATTATATAATTAGATGTTATTATGATTATGGAATAACCATATTCTACCTTCTATCTATCATATGAAAAATGAAATCACCACACGTGCGTACGTAAAAATTACCATCTCCACATCGTGGTGTAATCTGTATTTCACCACCACCTTACTTGGATAGGTATAATTATGAAAATAATAACTACATGTTATTATTATAACATGATATATATTTTTCAATAAAGTATATACCATCCACTTCCATACCATTTCAAAATTGTGGAAATGATATCACCGTTCTTGCATAGATACGACCTACTGTCTCCATGATGAAATGTGATTCATTATACATGGTATGCATTAAAGAATGATTATATTAATATATAGAATGAATAAATATGGTTTATATTATTTTAATATCATTTTTTTAATGTTATAACTATTACTTAATAAGGAGAACCAGAACTTATTCAATAAAACATGCATAAGAAAATGAAGTAGTTAGTACCTGATTAACAAATAATAATGATATGTTATTAACAAATGGATGATAATATGATCAAATATGATATCATAAAAATGAATATTATTCTATAATAAGTAAATGACATTATTTAAATAATTATACAGATGTTTTTGGTACATAAAGAGGATATCAAATCTAAGGTAAGGGATAATTTTGTGGTCACATTATTATCTGAGATTATTTATACGTAAGTATTTACTCAAGTATATTTTTCATAAATTTGTATTCAAAAATATTTTTTATAACCATATAATTTTTTTTAAATTAAATTTTAACCATTGGTGAATTTTTATTAAATTGTATCGATGGAATCTTTGGTCAATTTTGATACAAGATACTTTTTAGCTTTCCGACAAAAGTACAAGAAACATATTTTGTTTTAACTTATACGACATGATTTTTTTTACATTTTCTTAAAACCTTATTTATATGAATATTCATTTAAAATATTTCATCTTTATTTTCAAATGAAATATTTTCTTTTAAAATTTCATGAAATTTGGAGAAAATAAAATGTTTTTTAAGAAGAAAGGATATTTTAATCAAGAATTAATTTGAAGTGTTCTATTAAAATTATTTTTTATCTAAGATGGAATTATTTGATAGGGTTATGATTCAAGTATACTATCCCAATTTTCCTATAATTTTATTGTGTTTATGATGAAATTATATTTATAAAATTCATTTTTAATATGGATTATCGTATGGTGGAATGATGTTTAAAGAAATCCATTTTATTGCTTATGTTATGATGAATGATTTATGATTTTTAAGCACACATAAGAATGATTTCATTATGAGATGAGTGAGACCTATATCTCCCTACAATTCATTGGGTAAAGATTTATATCTCATGATATATATAGGTATTGAATGAGAAATTATATCGGTTAAGTAATACAAGGCTAGAACGAGGAGTGAATTCTGTTCAGTAATAGACTTTGTACACTATAATGGTCTTGAAAATGATCCTGGACTAATATGAAATTATTTTATAAGATTATGTGTATGATACAATTTTTTTTCCTTATGTTATGACTTTTGGGATTACGTACATTTATTGTTATGAACTTTTATGATTTATCCCATGACATGATATCCAGATCTTTCATATACATGGTAAGATTTTCAATTTTTATGTTCTTATGTATTATGATTATGATATGATTGATATATAACTTGTTTATCCTTACTAAGAATCCGAGTTCACCCTTTCATATGTTTCTTTTCCCCAGGTCATGAATAAGTTTATTAAGTATAATATGTCAAAAGGGGTTTAGTTATGAATAAATAAGTATGAGACAATGTAAATGTATCATGAATGAGTTGTTTATGTTTCCCAATTTCTAAAGACACTAAAGATATATGGTCCTATCATGGTTTTATTATTTTTTGTAATGAATATTCTTCAAATTTTTAATTAATATCTATGAATATAATGTATGTGATGTTATACTATGTGTCTTGGATGGGGATATTGTCTTTCAAAAAGTGGTAGTTGGGGTTCCGAATATTGATACAAACTTTGATATATCCATTCATATTCATAAAATTGTTGATGTTGTTAAATCAATTTGTGTAATAAACTTACCTGAACTTATTGATGCTGATTAGATTATACAAATCATTCTCATCCATGTATCCATGGGTTGGATTCAACATCCTACATGACTAAATAAATCCACGGTGGCTAATGGGAAGGCCAAGATGGTGCATTACTACCTAAGAATATATCCAGGAATCTCTTATTCGTTCCATGAAAATACATGGTGTTCTATTTTATGAATGAAACATACTACTTTAGTTTCTTGGGTAGTATTATGACACATGAAAATATCAACCATAGACATTCCATGGTGTCAAGTTTCAAATATTCCAGCTCATTAATAGTGGTGGAGAACCCTTTATAAATTACATGAGGGAATTTATACATCTCCTCTTCATTATAATCATGAGGACTAGAGGTAAGATATTGGTCCTAGGTAATAGGTTGGTAGGAGGAAAATCCTCATCCTTTATAAGGATAAAATCATTATAAGTGGATTCATGGTCATATGATTAATCAGAGGCAATGATGATAGAAGATATGGATCCCATGACATGCATTTTTCACCCGTGTACTTCATTAAATATGTTGATTCGGTGAATAATATGTGAAAATTAATGGGCCAATCCTACCATGAGATTGGTACAGTGGATATGTCAATTGTAGACCAGAGGATGAATCATTTAGTATGTTATAGGAGGGGTATTTCTATGCATCAGATGCACCAATCCATTATAGGACTAAGATATGATCTAACAATACTCATTTTTCGTAAGATTAATGAAATGGTTCCAGAGGTATATAGTTGTTTCTTCTAGATGATGGATAGGTAGAGTGAAAGTCATCCCAAAGTTTTGTTAAGACATGTTTCAAGTCATTAGAATAATTAAAATGTATATGTTTCTTGACTGGGGGTTCTTTCACTCCCCCTTTTAATACCCATCATCCAAGATGCAATATAGAAATTAGTCTAAAGGAGTTTCATCATAATATGATACCCCTGCTAAACCATTCAAATAGTTTTTATGGAACTGCTGATATAAAAAGGAAATTACTACATGAATCATGAGTCAAGACCTTCCCAATATTTCAATATTTATAGTGACTAGTGTTACAGCCATGAATTTAGTATAAGAAACAAAATCACTAAAGTAGTTATTTAATTAGATTTTTCAATGCTGCTTCTACTCACTCTTATCATATAATGATATTTTATGGGTTGATGAGGCTAAATATATATCTATCTAACATTGATTGTAGAGAATCACGGTTAGGATGTGAATGAACATGGGTTAGTGTTCACCAAACTCCTACCAGATTTTATGTAATTTATGTTTCCAAATATGTATAAGGGGAGATTGTACATTGGGATAATGGAACCATCATTATCCCTGAAGAATGTGATGATCACATGTAATTCCTTGCTCTTGGATTCCTCTATATGGTAAAATTATTATAGTGGACTCCCTAATACCAAACTCAAGGGGTCGCTTCAAAACCTTAATATATGACTCACACTGAATATTTTTTAGAAAGGCACATAAAAACTCTCGAGATACTATGGGATTCTAGGGTGGTTCTCAATCATAAAATTTTTATGGGCTAGGGGTATTCTTTTAATTCTAAGAGGTTTCTCCTTAACAAGAAACACAGAGGGTGTATCTAATTGATGTGATGGTTCATAGATATAATCTACCAATTTATTATATTCGATGGATAGTTATGGATAATATTTTGATGGTTCTGGATGGGCTAAACATTTATGAAATAAAATGATATGTAGAGAAAAAAATGGTAGACTCTATCAATTGTTTTCTCATTATGATCCTAGTGAGACATTTTTATTATAAAATAATGATAGATATTTCTGAGATAACATCTCAAGAATCGTTATTTATCTAGGGTAATTATCCCTTACCTCATGAGATCCAGTGAGTGGTAAGAATAGATTACCAAAATTCTTCATATCATATATATGTAAGGACCCAATATGATCAATGTGATAACTGAGAGTGGGAGGGGGTCAGTCTATGGTCCATTTCATTTTATAATCTATTTATTATAAAACATCCTTCACCTCATGTTAAAGAGTTATATCATTGCTAAAAACAAGAAGACAAGCTTATCCCATAAGAACAAAAGAATTTATAAAGTTCACCATTCTGTATGAGTAGGTAACCTTTGGCATGGTTGGGAAATAATCGAAAACCATACAATCTAATATGAAATAATTATGTTGATGTTGTTAAAAAAAATTCTAGAGTATCCTTATACTTGCATTGTTCTTTTTTCAGTAAAATAGTGCATTTTCTCTCAACACATATAAATATTTTAAAAATATTTTTAACAACTTTTAGAAACCTTCACTAATATGTTCAGTTTTCTGAAACCATTATAATTATACATCATTATTTTTTATCATCCTACAAAATATTATTCTTCAATTTATTTCCATGTAATAATAAAGATATTCCACCTTGCACACCTAAATCATTTTTTTCATTAACGGTTAGTTTGATTTATTTGTCTAATTTTTCCATCATGAAAAGACTATTTGTTACCTTTTGATAATTGAAAAAACATCCTTACTATAATTCTATCTAATTAAACATGTTATCAAAATTTTATAGTGTAATATATCTATTTCCCCTGATAAAAAATTCTATATACACCACAAAATTCATTTTCTAAAATGAAGATATTCTATGTTTATAATCATCATTATCAAATTTTGGCTTTCAGAACTCGTCTAGTATCTCATTCTACTTTTATTTTTGTAGAACATAATAATTTTCACATAATAATAGTTCAAAACATAGAACTGTGGTTGAAAATTATTTATAAATGAATGATAAGAAGAAAAGGTGGTATTTCATTTTTAATTTCCCACTCAATGAAAGTTTTTAATTAAAATATGCTTCTTAGTAAAATTTACTCAAATTCTTCTCAAAGATTATAGATAAATATAAGATATTTAAAAAAATATAGAATACACATATTCAAAAGAAAAATCCTTAAAACTCAACAATAATCATGGAAATTAATCCAATGATATTTATAACATTGAATAAATATAACATGATAATAACATTTAATATAATTATAATTTTTTTAATGAAAATTGAACTAGTAAAACATTTTAACAATCAATGTTTTTCTGGTAAAATATTGTAAAAATCATCCACCTAGAGAATATATAACCATTTTTTCAATTAAAAGCATCATATTAACTTCTTGAAAGTTATTTCCAAACTCTTCCCTCATTATATGAATTGCATAAGAACTCCATTTTTTGTTTCCTTCATTTTATAACATCTATTTGATGATGTTTATACCAAAATTATTATTTGATCACCTTGATACAACATCATCTTCAAAACATCATATATGTATATATAACATAAATTTTACAAATTTTTTGTTTAATTAATTCATCCTAAGACATTGATAGATTAAAATTTTGATTTGGATTTCATCCAATATGAAATTTATGGGATTTTACATTCTCTGATTTGGACTTATTTAGTACATACCCATTTTATTTTGAAAAAATTCCTCTATCTACCAAAATTTAAAAATATTAATAAAAAACATCATATCATGAGAAAATATTATTTTGCTTGGGAATTATGATATCAACTCTTTCATCATGCTTTAACAATTGAGAAACCAAAGATCACCTCAACCAAAACTCTATAATGTAAACTTTCATTTATCATTACAGGATGAACATTATGAACCAAAAAAAATTTCTCCCTCTTTCTATTAAATTATTTGATTATGAGATATTACTAACTAATGATATTGGAAACATTCAAAAATAGTAGAATATTTCTAGATTTACTTTCACTTAAATGTTGGTCAAATGACATTTTAAAATAATGATATACATTCGTCACATTTCCCAATCAAATAAATTATTCATCCTAAATAATCCATTTGAAAAAAACTTTTCATGCCAAATTTTCTATTAAAAAATTATTACAAATCATAAAAAACATTAATGAATTTTTTTTATAAACAAAATAAAAAACAACCTTAACATCTTCCATAAAAATATTAAGAACCATAAAAAAAACATCCAGACTTCCTTGTCCCAACAATTCCCCACATAAAATTTTGTTTTCACCCATAGAATAAAAAAATTTGATACTTTTTAACTAAAGAAATGTATTCTATAAAAAAATTATATACCTGTATAAGGACACTCAGTGTGGGAAACAAAAACATTGGACCAATAATACCATGTTGACCATAAATGATGTCCTGAAAATATTTTTCCATATACCTCTTATTCCATATGAAAATTTCATCACAAAAAACCTTATCCTTCAAGAGAAACATTCCTACATCCTTTTTAAGAAACTATTAAAATAATTTACACATGTTGAAATAAAATTTGACAACTTTTATATATTCCCATAAATACATGGTCTTCCTTAAATGGTTAATCATATCCAAATGCATAGATCTATGAGAAAAATATATTTCACTACCTTGATAACAATATACAAATATAATATGGATATGGGGTGGATATTACATACATTATCCCTGAATATAGTGAGGTTTAATGCCTATAATTAACTACATATTATAAAATGTTTCCTTTGGTAATGATTTTGTTAAAAATTTAGCAACTTAAATAGCTATGGGTAAAAAAATATATCATCAAGTCAATCTTCTCTACATTCTCTTTAATGAAGTGATATTTTATATCAATATTCTAGGAGAATGAATTATGAACTCGATATAATTTATATTTATATAAATCTAATTATCACAACCCAAAATAATGGGATACTTCATATTTGAAGACAATTTTTCCAACTATTTCTTCATCCACATAAGTTGTGTTGCATATTGATTAGAAGGAAGAAGATAAAATTTCACTATACTGAGAGCTACATAATACTATTTATTTTTATTCCAACTAAAACATAATTCTACTAAGTAAAATACTCCACCATATGTTTATTTTCTATCATTTACAATTATTTCTCAATATATAATGGATTAACCAAACAAATAAATCTTTCATATGTTTTCATATTTCAACCCAAAATGAGGTGTTTCTAAGATATATTTTGTAATTTTTTTCTATCCATTAGATGAGATTATTTTAGTGAACATTGATATCTAGTAAAATGTTTACCAACATAAATATATATTCTTGAGAATGGTAGTTATAATAAACTTATAGTCAGCATTCAAAACTCTTTAGGATCTACTTCCTTTCTTCACTATATTTTGAGAATTTTACTCCCACTAAAATTAGTGTTGATACTTGGTTTGAATCTTCCATGAAAAACTTCCACATTTTTTATTTAAAATAATTCTCTTTATGTAGGAAAATATATTTCCACTTTTTCTACATTTTTAGGAAAAGAAAATGTTTCATTTCTCCCAACATGGACATGTAATAAATATTGTTCATTACTTTATAAAACTTTATCAAGTTTCTTAATAATTCCCTATTAATATGATGTAATCAACATAAATAATCAAAAAGAGACAAACTGATTGATTTTATTTTATATAGAGGTTAACATAAACTATTAAATTCTTAATGTTCAACTTCATTATGAATATATCTAATATATAATATGAAGACCTCGTGGATTTATTCATCCCATACAATGAATTTTTCATCTATTAAACAAAAAAATAATTTTTTCGAGTCACAAAGACACATGTTTGTAAAAAATAAACTTCTTAATCAAGATATTCATTAAAAAATGATGAATTGATACCCATATAGAAAATTTTATATCTTCATTGCGAAAAAATTTCAAGAAATATTCTGATAGTGTCTAATATTTCCACTATAGAAAATTCTTTAAAAAAATAAATGCCTTCTATTTTAGAGTAACCTTTACAAACTAATCATCCTTATTTATTATAAATTCACCATTTTAAAATAACTTGTTTTGAATCACCCACTTTTTATAAATAATATTTTCATTATTTTGTTACAATATAATTTACCATGTATCATTATTTTTAATCTTACCCATCTCTTTATTAATAGCATCTATCCAAGATTTTAGTTCCATTGATTCATCAATATATTTTGTATCATCTTTTGAATAAAAGGGGGATTGTGATACTATCGATGATTCCCTTCTTTTTTTGACTTATTTTTGTTGATATCTAATGGTGTTATGAACTTCCACCTGATTCCTCAGACTTTGATGAGTTAAATGTGATTGTTCCTCATAAAATGAGATTTATGAGTCAAAATCCTCATCATGAGTAGTTTCAATATTATGATTATTGTTATTAACATTATCACATTATCCAACTGCAACCAACATAAATTTCCTTTATTCGATGTCTACAACCAGCTATGAAACATTCTTATTAACATTATCAAGAACATTAATATATGCATAGTTACCGATCATTATGGTTTATTTTTTGTAACATATATATCTTATATTATTAGGAGGGTATATATGAATGATTCTATCAAAAAACATTCTAATAAAACTTACCAATATTTCCAACCTTCACTTTTTTTAATTAAAGGACTACAAAAAAAACCATAGGGGCATAAAACATGGGAATTTTTTTAATACATTTTGTAAGGAGTCATGAAGATTTTCATCATGTAGAAATATTAATTATAAATATAAATTAATACTATGACAACTTTCATAAAAAATAATGAGATATGTCATGTTTGGCCAACACTATTCATTCCATCTCCACCAATTTATTTTCTTATTTAACAAACAAAATTTTGTTTAGATGTGTATAGAGAACTAAAATCATGATGAAATCAATGATTTTCAAGATAATCTATGAACTAATAACTTGTATAATTTCTACTATTATCTATTTGAATATTCATCATAGAATTTTTTTTATTCTATTTTTATAATTCTCCTTAAATTTTAAAACATTTTAAAGTCTCTGAATTATGTTTCACAAACATAATACAAGTAATGCGAGGAAATTCATCAATAAAAGAAATAATTTACTTATCTCCATGTGTTTATTTTTTACACATGGGACAAAAATGTCAGAATGTTTCAAATATAATGGATTAGTTTATTTCATCTTAACTCTAGTATTTACTATGTTTGTAATAATCCCATTTTTTGAATATAGAAAAACACCAATAACTTATTATTTTAATATTCAGAATATCTAAAATATGTTATCCCTTTTTAAGATTACTAATTGTAAAAAATAGACCTAGATAAACTCTCAAAATATCACATGACCTAACCCTCCACAAACTTGAAGGGAGTTTCCTATCCCCACAAGATGAGGACTGGCACTCGGGTATCAAATAAATAAGAGGGAACAATTTTGACCAATCTGAAGCAACAAAATGACATATATACAAATGTACATAATGAAAAATTGGAAGATCACATGAATATATATATATATATCATAATAGAAAGAAAGAAATGAATGTGATACAACTGAAAATGGAGCAAAACAATCTCCAACGGACAAGACCAACAATAAAGGACAACAAAACCAAAATAGTTACTCTACCAGTCTCAAAGTGAAATAATGGAAGAACCCACACCATCTCACCATCCATCTACCCATACCCAGCTAATAGAAAACATTGTCACTTCATTTTGTTGCCTTACCTTTCCATTTATTGAAAGGAATAACCAGGTCTATGCACCACCGATGGGGTATATAGGGTGTAATCTGTAATGTATCAGATTTTTTGTGTATTATTTTTAAATATTATATGGAATTATTTTGAGACCAGAACTTTTGATGTTGCATGATTATGAGGCCCGAAGTTCCCGGAATAAATGTTTTAAATAAATTAAAAATTTAAACAGCGCGCGCGGGCAGTTTTCCTGAAAAAGTGGAATATATTTTAAACGGGCGCCAAGATCAGAAGTCTGAGGGCACCGTTGCATTTAGAGAAGTGACTTTACCTTAGGCGGGGCCTAACATCGACCGGCGTGGGTCAGCTGCAAAAGTTATTTTTTGTGCGTTTTAAAAGGAAGCACTTTCAAATAAATAAAATAAATTAACAATTTATTTTTTAAATGTTTCATTTTTGCATAGTAACCTAATAATCCCCTATAAGTTCATTCTTATAGAAATGTCGTACGGTTATCCTCATTACCCTGCATATTGAGAGAGAGCCTCATGGAGCTTTGGAGAAGGAGGACCCGTTGGCGGACGATGAGGACGCAAGAAAACGCCTCTCGGATTCGACGAATCCCACCAACGTACACAACATGACAATCGATCCTCTACCAAAAGGTGTATTCCCTAAAACAGGATGCCATTGCCTTTAAAACTATACAAACACATGGTCCAAGAACACAAAAAGATGGAACTGTGAAGTAAACTGCTGTAGTAAAAAGGAGCGCTGAAAGAAATAGGCGCTGGAATACAAGCCCAACTGAATGTACGAGTATAACTGAAAAGTACTAATAAAACTGAAAGGAACAATACAACTAAAAAAGGGAAAAACAGCTCTTGGATTGTCCACCAGGGATCCTACCTGAAGGGTAGGTACAACTCACAATCAGTATTCCCTGCGTCGCGTCACACCAAATGGTCCACCCCAGATCCTACCTGAAGAGCAAGTACAACTCACGGTTAATAGTCCCAACGTCGCGTCACACCAAATAGTCCACCTCCAAGCACCATCCAGTCATGGATCCCTCAGCCTCGATCAATTTCATACATCGTTGGCACAAGACACAAGAAGGTTCGGGCGAAGCCCGTGTAGGGGTGAGTATAATGATACTCATTAGGGACCGCGAGACCCTGTAGGTCTCCAAAAATTCCACAAAGGAAAATCCAAAAAGCAAGACATCAACTCTACTTAGGTATATGCCTATACATATACCTAAGTTATCAAGATATACTCATCTCATACATGAGGGTGGGATACCACAAAGGTAACACCACGAAGGTAGTAGTACCACACAAGTAACACCACGAAGATAGTACCACAAAGGTAAAAGACTTAGTTCAAATAGAGCCTTAGCTCAAACTAGGTATACAACTCAGAGAAATAGGATTATGATGCTGACCCACACAGGATCGCTATGAATGCTGATAGCCAGCCATGGATTCTCTAGGCCAAAGAATAGGTAAGATTCCCAGTCACAACGTCAAACACCTCGACTGCTGGAGAACTCTTCCTCTATCGAGTACAGTGGGCCTGCCACTTCACACAGAGGCACTTTCCACTAACCTAGAACTACTGTGGTACTCCTCCCCATCATGTATTGTGGGTCTTCCCGGTCACACAGAGCCGCTCCCCCACCGTGGCCTGCTGAGGTACTCCTCACCACCGCATACCATGGCCGCTCCCAACTATGGACTGTGAGGTAATCCTCCCCATAGAGTATCATGGTATTCAAGTCACTTCGAGTCGAAAAGTCCATAGTTGTTAAATCTCAGATAGTCACAGGGTTCCGTACATATTGCACTTGGGAGAACCGTTCCCCACGCCATCGATCGTATTTCAAGCAGCATGAAGTCTCAGAAATAAGTAACCTGGTGATTCATCATGTCACAAGGGTTCCAACGCAACAGATGACGTGTCAACCTAACGGTCAGTCTATGTATTATTAGAATTTCAGTATCGAGGGCCCAGTTGGATTCGGGTGCGATCAAACCCATCCATACTCCAAGTTTCTCAAAAACTATCATGGATTAATTCAAAAGGACTATCTCACTTCCAGTATTCCAATTCCACTCATGGTTCATCAAACGGACGTCCGATTCTTGAGATAAGGCCCTTTAAGTGTTTCTGGACCTGGGTCCGATCCGACCCGGTCTGGGCTGGGTCACGGCGGACTCGCCCCACTAGGCCGAGGTCTGACCCGACCCTTAAAAAGGGGGGGCCTGCAAGGGTTGCCCGACCCGTATAGGGTGGCCCGGGTGGGCGGTGGCCCGCAGAGCTTTCGCCAGGCAGCTCAGGAGAGCCGCTCCCCTGAGATCCCGAACAGCCAGAGGCCGTTCGGCCTTTGAAGCGGCAGTGATACATGGGAATCATTCGGTCACCATGGAACCCTCTAGAGGTGCGGGTTCCAACTCCTCCGTCGTGGCTTCGGTCGTAGTCTCCTATTCACCTGTGGCATGCGACATCGCACCACACTTCCCTTCTACGGTCGGTCGACGATTCGACTGCTTTCTCCGACTCCTGCGACTGACAAGCTGCAACCCCTTTGCACACCGACGATTCACGACGGCGTGCCACACCTCCTCCGCAGACCGCCCGTGCTGGCTATTCTGCTGACCACTACAACTTTTTGTTGCGGCCTCCTCTTGCGGCGTGCGTCGGTGCACGCATTTCTCTTAGTCGGTCGATGTCTCCGTGCTGGCGGTCTTCCATGGAGATTCAAGAATAGTAAGATAATGGAGGGTTTTGGATGAGTTCCTTAGGCCTGCTCCCTCCATGTTAGCTCGTAAACATGTGGGGGGATTAAGGGTTTAATAATCAATTGAATTAAACAAAAAACAAAACCTTACATAGATACCCCGCAACAACCTCCCGCAAAAAAAATGAATCGCGGATAAACTCGTTAGTTGGATGGTCCGTGTTCTTCATATTACTCAAGAATGAGGAAGAAAAAAATCATTTAAAATGCGTAAATGAATAAACACCCTACCTCATAACCCTATGGACAACGTCCGTGCTTG
Source organism: Viscum album (assembly GCA_963277665.1). Classification (NCBI taxonomy): domain Eukaryota; kingdom Viridiplantae; phylum Streptophyta; class Magnoliopsida; order Santalales; family Viscaceae; genus Viscum; species Viscum album. Next base: position 988,895,706 of record OY728123.1, read on the forward strand.
AAGGTGGATTGTGTTCTTCATTCCCGCAACCGGTTCCCAACGACACCACTTGCACGTCGTCCTTCGGTTCGTGGTTTGGTGTCACCCATCACCTCCCGCTAGTATTAACTCTATCCTCTAAGGGTTCAGCATCGCGGAACTCCTTGATCACTTCTTTTATTGGCGAATCTATGTTGATACGCCTTCCGAAGCTCCATATATATAGGAGGGGGGGGGGTAAGTAACGACTTTGGAGTTTAATGAGGCTAATCAATTAGGAAGCTTCATAATTCTCCAATGACATCATTTATTAGGTTTGGCAGGTTAATCCATTTATTGGCTTGACACATCGCTGGCCCCACCCCCTTTACTTGCTCGTTGGAGGATATGAAATAAATTAATAAAATTATTTTATTTCATTTCCTTTAAAAAGTCACAAAACATAACTTTTTCTTTGGACCTACTGTGGTCAAAGTAAAGCCACCCTTAAGCTATTCCTAACGCTATGGATTCAACGGTGCCCTTGGATTTTTAATCTAAGCACTGGTTCAAAAGTTAGAAAATGATGCTTATGCGTTTACTGAATGTACCTGAGAAAATTTCAATAAATTATTAACATTCACCCTTTACCCGCATCGATCGAGGTTAGGCTTTTCCTAAAGAGAACACATCCCAAATAACCCAATGGTACTCTTGGATGTTAAATCCAAGTTACCGTTTAGAAGTTATGGATTTTAAAAATAAAATAATTACCACTTAATTATTTTATTTACAGCCAAAAACTAACTTTCACTGGTAGCCCATGCTAGTCAATGTTAGTGTCAGCCTAAGGAAAGCATACCCACATGAGTTAATCAGTAGTCTTAGATTTTCAATCTGATATATCATTCGTGAGTTATAAGCATTTTAAAAATAAAATAATTTTATTTAATTATTTTATTTAAGGTTATGTCATTTTCGGGTTTTCTCACAGGAGACCTGCGCCAACTAAAATTAAGTCGTGCATAGGGTAAGTCTATCATCTTGAACGCAGTGGTGCCCACAGATTTTTGATCCAAGTAACCATTTAAAATTTATTCCACTTTTTCAGGAAAACTACTTAAGCGCACTAATTAAAGCTTAACAAAACCTCGATAGATCATTCTGGTCACTCTGGGCCTCGGAATCACGCGCTGTCAGATTTTTCGGTCTCAAAATAATTCAATATAATTAAAAAAATTATACAGAAATTACGGGACATTACATTTTCCCCATGTTAGGGATTTACGTCCCCGAAATCCAAAATAAAGGCATAAAAAAAATGAGGGTACTCAACACGATTTTGAACCTCCCACTCAAATGTGCTCTCCTGGAGGTTCCTGTGCTACCAGAAAATGCGCACCTGAGGTATCGACTGTCCACGAAGGACCCGCTACTGTCGATCCTCAAACTCCACCAGGAACTCCTTAAAAGTCACTCCATCATCAAAGTTCAACTCACCCTAGTTGATACCATGTGATGGATCATGTACGCATCTCCTCTTCTACGATACATGGAAACAATTATGCACCCGATGCATCTGTGGAGAAAGAGATAGTCGGTATACCTCCTCGCCCACTCTACTGAGAATCTAGAAAGGTCGGATGAACTTCAGAGATAACTTTCTTCCCCTACCAAATCTCTGCAAACCTCATTGAGGTGAGACCCGTAGGAAGACACGGTCTCCCTCCTATTTTCGGCATAAGACTTCTGCCGGCTCTATGAAGTGTTCACTTGCTAACAAGTGAGACATCGTGAGACAAACTCTACTACTGATTTCTTCATTCCCAGCCACCAGTGCTGTTGTCAGAGATCCTGGTACATCTTCTCCACTCCTAGATGTATCGCTAGAGGGGATTTGTGGAACTCCCTCAACACTTCCTCCGAAAGTGACACTGGTACCATGGTACATCCTCTGAAAAGGATGATGTGCTCCCCACCATTAGAAAATTCATCAGTTTCCTACCCTGTGGATATCTGAACACATCGAGCCTCATATTCAGCGTCCCCATGTTGCGCCTCCCTGACTCGCTGAAGAAGTGGGGGAGTGACTGTAAGAGACTGAAGAAATGCTGCTCCATCTCGATCTACAAAGAATATCTATAAAGCAGCCAGCTGCTCCATCACCTCACCTAGCAGCTGTATACCAGATCTTATGTTGGGTGCATATTCTGGGAGAAGATGTACCTAAGACTCTTGTGATCAGAGTAGACTATAAAACGTTTTACCATCAAGTAATGTCGCCACATCTTCAAGGAGAAGACCACTGCTGCTAACTCCAGGTCATAGGCAGCGTAGTTCTTCTCATGTTGTCTCAGCTGTCGAGAACCATATATAATAACTGCTCGCTCCTGCATCAGGACACATCCGATCCCAGTCCCTGATGCGTCTTAGTAGACTACGTACCCAGCGCCCTCTTCCAGAAGCCTCAAGATGGGGGTACTATTCAGCCTCTACCTCATCTCCTGAAAACTACGCTGGCATCTCTCCAACATCATGAAGGGTTGACCCTTCTTCTTCAATGCTGATAAAGGTGCTGCAACTTTGGAGAAATCTGGCACAAACCTCTGGTAGTATCCAGTCAAACCCCGGAAACTCCGTACCTCTGTCACACTCCTCGGTGCCTCCCAAGAAAGTATCTCCTCAATATTTGCTGGATCCACCACAACTCCTACCTCCGAGATGACATGTCTCAGGAAGTGAACCTCTCAGATCCTGAACTTGCACTTTGAGAGCTTATCATAAAGCTGGTGCTCTCGGAATGTGTCTAGAACTATCTGTAAGTGATAGACATGCTCCTCCTCGGTAGACGAGTAGATCAAAATGTCATCGATGAAGACCACTACAAAGCAATTAAGGTATGGCAGAAAGATCCTGTTAATGAGTCCCATGAACACTACTAGATCATTGGTCACGCTGAATGACAGAACCAAGAACTCGTAGTGTCCCTACCGACTTCTGTAATCCATTTTCTACACATCCTCATCTCGTACTCTAAGCTGGTGATAGCCTGACCTGAGGTATATCCTTGAGAACCACCGTGCTCTGTTCAGCTAATCAAAGAGGTCTTAAATCCTCGGAAGTGGGTAATTTTTCTTCACAGCCACCTAACTCAGGTGATGATAGCCAACACAAAGTCTCAAGCTCCCATCAACCTTTTTGGAAAAAAAATTAGGGTTGCCCAAGGAGAAACACTGGGCCGGATGAATCCCTTCCCCTGCGAGTCCTCTAGCTGTACCCACAGTCACGAAGCTCCACAAGAGCCATCTGATATGCTGGTGTAGATATTGGTACCGTCCCGGGGTACAATTCAATGTAAAATTCCACCTCTTTGTGAGGAGGTAGACTCGAAACATCATCAGGGAAGACATCTGCATACTGGTCTACCACTACAAGATATATTAGACTCTCCACATCAACCACTCTGAGGGTAAGGGTATCCAACTGATGAGTGATCGACTTCCCTATCCTCCAAGTAAGGCCATCCTATGCTACAAAGGATCCCTTATCGCCGGTGACTATCGCAAGCCCACCTTCCATAGGCCAAGGACTGGCGACGAGCACTAAAAGGCATATTCCCTAAAATGGGAAGGCATTGCCTTTAACCCTGTACAAACACATGGTCTGAAAACACAACAAGAAGTAACTGTGATGTAACTACTATAGTAAAAGAGTGTTGAGAGTAAAGGGGTCGGAATACAAGCCCAACTGGAAAAGTACAAGTACAAATAAAAAGTAAAAAACAACTGAAAGGTGAAAAGAATCCCCTGGATCGTCCACCATAAATCCTACCTGAAGGGTAGGTACAACTCACGATCAGTAGTCCCTGCGTCCCGTCACACCAAATGGTCCACCCTGGATCCTACCTGAAAGGTATGTGCAGATCGCCTCCTCAGCACTCCACATCCGTCTGTCTCCTCCGTGTACCACTAGGTTCTAACTCCCTCAAACCTCAGCCCAGCTGCTTGTCATCTACACAAGACACAACAAGGAGTAGGCGAAGCTCGTGCATGGGTGAGTATAACGATACTCATTAGAGACCCTGTGACGCCGAAGGTCTTCTAGAATTCCACAAAGAAAAACCACAGGGTAACACCACGAAGGTAAAGTACCACATAACATAAACTCAATCACAATTACAAAGTAAATAAATCTCTGAAACACATGGCTTATTGTCACCTATCGGCTGGTCAAAGTTCTGGTGCTCTGCTAATGTGTATAGCAGTACTCGGGTCGAATCCTCGGCGATGATACTTTGTAATAGTCATTTGTTTTTAGTTGATTGTATTTTGATTAGGGGGTTTGTTTGCAGAGCTTAATTGAAATGATTGATTGACTATAATTGATTTAAAAAATTGATAATGATTGGGGTGAGTTCATCATTAGGCTAGTTAATCTTGTGACATCCTTGAGCTTTGCTTTATATTGCATTTAAATTAACACCCATGTCAGAAGTTGACGTTGATTTGAATTCCCAAGTGTTAAGGCTTTAATCCAAGACTTAAGTTAACTTAAGGTTATAATATTGATCATATATTGTTTATGTTAGTGTATTTATGGTTCCAATATTCCATGTAAACCATACATTAAACAAAACAAGTCATTAATCCATGACATGATAAGTCCAACATACACAATGTTAATTCAATGAATGCTCATCGAGCAAAATCTCTCAATCGCTTAACATACCAAAATTAAAACTCACCCCAATGAGAGATTTACTCAGCCATTAATATGGTTATTAATCTGGTAATATAAGTTTATGGTGATGAATTATAAAGAGAAGAAAAAGAAAGGGATTAGAAAAGAGTGGTACGTTGAACACACACACGCGAACAATGATGATAATTAAAAACGGATTTTCGATTGAATGAGGAAGAAAAACAAGGGAAGGAGATTCAACTTAATTTAAACTATTTTAAAAACATTAAAATGAAACTACAGAATGTGGATTAGAATAAGAGATATTGAAGAAGAAACTTTCATTAAAACAGAATTACAAAAGAAAAGACTAACAAAATTACAAAAACGAAGAACACGAAAGTAAGTGAAAACAAAGAGAGGAGGAAAGGTCTCTAAAGTGAAAAATTGAGTATGGAAGTTCCTCACAAGCCTTTTTAAAGGCTTTAGTCGTTCCAATATGATCTCCTCTATTCTGAAATGTCAACCCCTCTCAATGAGAGAATGAGAGAGTATTTATAGCCCAAGGAGTGGACTGTTTGCATTCCCAATATATTCATCCACTTGAATCGCCAATTTGGTTATCCAGAAAGCCGAATCTCAAGAGATTTCATTCTTCAAAGTTGTATATAATATAGTTGGCCGACTAATATCAAAATTTGGAGAAATTTGGACCTATGTATCAAAAGTTATGGCTGTATTATTAATACATTTTAATCTGTCCATTTCAATCCCGTCTTTTTGAAGTCCAAAATGTGAAAGCGTTTTTGAATAGGAAGATGCCTTAAAATCCAAATTACTTATTCAACAAATTCGGCTTCCTATATCTCTTATTTCACACTGCAAAATCTCATCTCTATTTGACGCTTAAATCATGAGATATGTCATGAATAATATACTGATTTTATTTCTACGCCAGAATGATGGTCTGGACTTCAAAGCATATGTTGGGCCCCTTGTGTTTGGAGTTGGGCCTTGAAATTTTTATCCAAGACTCCATACATTGTCCCCCGAACTATGGTGTAGAATAATGATATTTTGACTTCTGTATTTATCCCAGTAAATCAATCTTCATGAATATTCTAGTTTCTTCACAGATTCTTTGGTCTTGTTTGTGAGGACTATATGACCCTTCAAATGGCAGAATTGGCTCATGGTACCTTCTAATGAAATATTTTATATTTAAAGGAGAATACTAAAAAAAGAACCACACAATTGGGATCAGTATAGGGATAGTTATAAATAAAATTGTAAACTGACTCAATTGGACTACTTCTAAAAATGCTCAAAAATTATACTTAGTATTAAAACATTAATATTTCACCTAAATTATGCACATTTTATATAAAATCAGTGAAGTGAGTATTTAATAATTAATGAAAATATTAATAACATAAACTCCCCCACACTTAGTCTTGTGCATGTCCTCATGTTCAAAAAGTATAAAAACTTAACAAAATCATTTTCACTCACCAACAAATATTAAAATTTTGTTTTCTCCAATCCGGGGAGGTTTAGACTATTTCACTCATCCATTTTGAATTCCACCACAAGTTGTTACATAAACAATGTTCCAAAACTAATTCATTTTCTTCATGCTCAAATTTAGAAATGGAAAATGTGGACACTCAAAACTTACACCTCTCAAGATGATAAAATTCATTTGTTGAGGTTCACTCTTTCACCAACCAAAAGTAAAAATCTTAGAGTTTGAAAGAGCTCTTAGCTTATAATCCCAATCCAAAGTGCACAAGAATCAAGAGGTATTTTTAAGGGGTTTTTCTGTTGCTATGGGATGGTAGGAATATAATTTCCAAGAGAGAGAAGAAGAGGGGTAAAACACCAACATAGAAAAACAATGCACATTTTTTTTGAAATAAAACATGGAAGGGAATGAAAACACGTATTTACAAGGGAATGATTGTGTGAAGAAAGACGCGATAAAGGATTAAAATTTTAAGGGGATGAGATGATGAAATATTTACAAACCACAAAACTTATCCCAATAAGAATATAATGCAAGTGTTCTTTTTTTTTATTTTTTTCTCTTTGTTTTTTCGAAATTTGACCTTGGAACAGATCTCACACTCATATCCCAACCCATGTTTGATCTCCTCACAACACTAATTATAATAGTTTTAACAAGTTCAAAGATTGAGGAAGAGTTATTTTTGACCTACTCAAGACACAACCCATTTTTTCAATTTTTTTTTGATTTTTTAATCATTTTTTTGACCACTTGTCAATAACATTTACAAAATTACATAAATGGAAGTACATTAAATTCCCCAAAACACACTGAATGACAACCTCTCCCCCACACTAAAATGGATGCCTTCCCTCAAGCAGATGATAACTCGTTAAAAATCAATAATAGGGTACCCAAACAATGAAATCCATTCCCCCCATACCTAAATTTCAAAAAATTATGCAATGAAAATCCATGTTGATATTGGGTGGAAAAAGGTATTGGGATTGTAATGTGGCTATAAAATAAAATGTTTTCATAGGCTCGAAGGGGCTTTCAAAAGGAGGATTAATGTAAGGGAAATGGGAGGCTATATGGATATTGTGATTCTCATGTGGTTCAAAAAATGCCTCTATCATATTAATGCACACTAAGGTAGGAAATTCAGCTCAAAGGTCCACAAAATCAAGACTCACAAATGGGGGTGAAAACACACATTTTGAAAAGATGGCCATAGGTGGACTAGGCATGAAAGATAATGTTGGTTCTCACGGTTGGGGAAAATCATTTTCCAAATCAAAAATTGAGTATTAAAAATGTGTTGGTTTTGACACAAAATTATTTATCCAAATATATGATGAAAACACAAAAATTTTGAGATGAAAACATTCTTATTGACTCCCCAAAATGGTTGGACAAAATTTCAAAACTTTATGGTGAGTAAGCATGACTCATATTTTTTTTGTATTTTTTAAGTGATTGTTTTTTTTTGTTTTTTATATTTTTAGGTTTTTTTAGATTGTTTTTTATAAATTCACACCCACACAAAAGACAAAGAGCAAATAAAATGGTTTTATGAAGAAAGAGGTAAAGAAATAAAATAAAAGAGAGGTAAAGAAGAAGAAAGATATAGAGAGAGAGAAAAGAGAGAGAGTTAAAGGGAAAGAGGTGCCCCCTGGTTTGGATTTGGCGGGTTGCCATCTCCATCTAGTGGTGGGTCGAGTACAGAAGTTGGGGATCCAATGGAAGTCGATGTTGATCTAGGATTGTGGGATGTTACCTGAAAAAGAAAAATCATTATTCATATAATGAAAAAATAAAAATAAATTGAAATTTCACAAAAGTAAAAGAAAACATGGGTTGCCTCCCAAGAAGTGCTGCATTTATTTGTCTACAGCTAGACATTTATAGTGGACTACCCATAGTCCGACGGTGGCCATCGTATTTTTTCAACTCAAGTGTGCTTCCAGAAAAACATTTCCTTTGGTAGGATCAATTATTCATTGGATAATTTCATCCCTTTATTATTTCGCTTGAAATTCAACAGGGTTGGAAAGAGAATATGACTATCCTCCCTTTGGTCTTCAACCTGAGGAATGATGTTATCCAAAAAGTGCTGGTTTTCTATGCTTGGAAATTCAGGAAGATGGCTCAATTCTGATGGTTCATTTATATAAGGATCAGATAACACAAAACCACAATATGTGATCCCAATTGTTTTTGACTCATTTATTTCATCACTTACCGATGTAGAGTAATGGGGATCAGTGGATTCATAAGACTGAATACAATTTTCAATATCCTTTATTTCAATATTGTTCTCCAAAGAATGGTAAATTTCAACCTCACCAGTGATCACTTTATTAATTAGGGTACAAATATCACAAACATCACTACCATCAGGACAATATAAACACATTGGTTTAGGGTTCACTTCACATATAACAGAATTTTCAGAATCATGGATAGGAAAGGATGAATGTGGGATAATCAGATTTGAATCAACAAATGATCATTCAAGTTCATTTTATTTATTACCATTCATGTTGGAGCATTGGAGGTCAGGGGTGATATGGGATTCCAAAGTGTTTTCAAGATCCTTTAGGTTAATGGAGTCTACATTTGTAATGTCAACATCAACTTCTCCATTTGTTATTAGAACATTAAGAACATGGTGGATTGGGGTTCGATTGACTCTTAGAAGTTTCCTCAGAAGCATGTATTGAGAATGTAGAGTGATCCTCAGATGGGCATCGCATGGCTTGGAAAATGTTGAACTTGACCAGTTGGTCACCGAATTCCAGGGATAAGATTCCTGAATGGACATATGATGTTATTAATTTATTCATTACATTTTAATAACTCCCTTTACTGATTTTATATGAAAATTGCATAATTTTTGTGTAATATTCAAATTTTAATATTAAATATAATTTTGAGCATTATTTGAATAAATCCAGATTTGAGTCAGTTTAATGTATTATCTATAACTATTACTATACTGATGCAAATTTCATGGTTTTTGTTTTGTAGGATTCTAATTTCAATATAAAACATTTCATTAGAAGGTACCATGAGCCAATGCTGCCATTTGAGGGGTCATATGGTCCTCACAAACAAGACCAAAGAATCTGTGAACAAACTGGACTAGCCTTGAAGATTGATTTACTGGGCTCAATCCAGAAGTCCAAAAACATTAACTATCCACCATAATTTGGAGGAAACTAAATTTAATCTTGGATAAAAATTTCAAGGCCCAACTCCAAACACAAGGGGCCCAACATATGCTTTGAATTCCAGCCCACCATTCTGGCCTAGAATTAAAATCAGTATAGTATTCATGACATATATCATGATGTAAGAATCAAATAGAGCTGCGGTTTTTCAGTGTGAAAGAGAAGATATATCTGGACTACTTTTTTGAATAAACCATTCGGATTTTAAGGCATATTAATATTAAAAAACCCTTTCACATTATGGACTTCAAAAAGACTGGATTGAAATGGAAAGTTTAACTGTGTTTAATCAACCGGCCATAACCTTTGATCCGTAAGTCCAAATGACTCTAAATTTTGAGAGTAGTTGGAAAAAATTATTTTATACAACATTTAAGAAGGAGATATTTAAATATTCGGCTGTCTGAATAGCCAAATTGGCTATGAAAGTGGAGGGACAGATTGTGAATGCAAACAGTCCACTCCTTGGGCTGTAAACACTCTCCCCTTCTCTCCTTGAGAGGGGTTGGCATTTAAGAAGAGAGGAGAACATATTAGCACGACCAAGGCCTTTACAAAGGCTTGGGAGGATCTTTTATACTCAAGTTTTCACTTGAGAGACCTTTCCTCCTCTCTTTGTTTTCACTTAATTTCGTGTTCTTCATTTTTGTAATTTTTTAAGTCTCTTTCTTTGTAATTCTGTTTTAATGCAAGTTACTTCTTCAATATCTCTTATTCTCATCCAAATTCTATAGTTTAATATTTATGTTATTAAAATATTTTAAATTCAGTTGAATCCCCTTCCCTTCTTTTGCTTCCTCATTCAATCGAAAATCTGTTTTTAATTATCATCATCGTTCGTGTGTGTGTGTCGACCTACCACTCTTTTCTAATCCCTTTCTTTTTCTTATATTCTTAATTTATCATCATAATTATTATAACCAGAATATTAAACACCCAAATTGCTGAGTAAATATCTCATTGGGATGAGTTATAATTTAGGGATGTTAAGTGATTGAGAGTATTTGCTCGATGAGTATTCGTTAATTTAACATTGTGTATGTGGGACTTAATTTGTCATAGATTAATGACATATTTTGTTTAGCATGTGGTTTACATGGATTATTGGAACTAAAAATACACTACCATAAACATGTAATGATTGAGATTAAAATCCTAATTAAATTAAGGCTTGGATTAAAGCTTTAACACTTAGGAATTCTAATCGATGTTAGCTTGTGAAGTGGGTGTTAATTTAAATGCAATATAAAGAAAAGCTCAAGGATATCACAAGATTAACTCCCTAATAATGAACTCACCCCAATCTTTATCAATTTGTTGAATCAAACATCATCCATAAATTTTTTCATAAGCTCTGCAAACAAACCCCCCAATCAGAATACAATTAACTAAAAACAAACGACTATTTCAAAGTATCATCGTCGAGGATTCGACCCGAGTGCTGCTATACACATTTACAGAGCACCGGAACTTTGACCGGTCAATAGGTGACAATAGTCTGTGCATTTCAAACGGCGCCGTTTCCGGGGATGGTGCTTTAAGTAGTCATTAGTTTCTGGTTATTGTCAAAAAAACCAAAAAAAACAAAATTTTTAAAAAAAATTGAAAAAAAACACAAAGAAAAACCCGTCTTCTCATAAAAATCATAAACTGAAAAAAAATACAAAGAAAAACCCATGTTACCCTTTCTTCCAAAATCTCTCTGAATGCCTCGTATCCTTCCAAATAATCCCTCGGATTTGTTTGACCCTGAAATTGAGCGAACACTTCGCCAACTTAGGAGGAACATAAGAGATAATCAACTCATTCAAGAACCAGTCCTCATCCAACCAGTTGAATTTGAAATGGCCAATCATAGGGAACGAACCCTTAAAGAACTCGTTGCCCCTGATATGAATTACCAACCTCTTGGTATTCAATATCCAAACATTTAAGCTGACTTCGAACTCAAATCGGGTTTGATTCATCTTCTCCCTCATTTTCACGGGCTAGCCGGTGAGGATCCACATCTTCACCTTAAAGAGTTCCAAGTAGTATGCTCTACCATGAAGCCTCAAGGGGTTTATAAAGAACAAATCAAACTTCAAGCATTCCCTTTCTCCCTATATGACACTGCTAAGTCATGGCTATACTACCTACCTCCTGGTTCCATAACTACATGGAATGACATGAAGCGTCTCTTCTTAGAGAAATTCTTTCCTGCTTCTCGTACTGCTTCTATCCGAAAGGAAATAAGTGGTATACGTCAATTCCCAAGTTAATCACTCCATGAGTACTGGGAGAGGTTCAAAAAGCTTGTGGAAACCTACCAACACCACCAAATCCCTGACCAACTCTTTATCCAATACTTCTATGAGGGGTTATTGGCTATGGAGCGAACCCTCATTGATGCTGCAAGTGGCGGTGCTCTTGTTGATAAAACTCCTGCAACTGCAAGAGATCTCATAAGTAACATGGCTGAAAACACACAACAATTCCATACTCGAGCACATGCTCAAGTTAAACAAGACCAAGATAATCAATCAATTGAGCCGAACAAGATGACCGTGTGGATGAGTGAACTTACAGGTCTTGTGTGACAGCTAGTTGTGGCCACCAAATCCCCAGCCTCGTCTTCTCTGCAATCAATGTTTCCTGGACCAATCAAAAACTGTGGAATCTGCAACTCTCCATCTCATCCAACTGACACATGTCCACAACTTCAAGAGGATCAACCCGATTCATCTGGACCAATGGAGCTCAATGCAGCATATGCTCAGCGGAACCCCAACCCTCAACAATCAGGTCAGTTTGTTAGAAACCTCAACCAACCTCACTCTGAGCCCTTATCTTCTTCCTATAACCAAGGTCTTAGGTATGGTAATAGCATCTCTCATCCCCCTCAATTCCCTCCTCAAAATCCAAACCAATTCCAATATTTTCAAGGTGGTGGTAACTTCCATCAACCTTATCCTTTTGTTCCTCAACATCAAAGGAACAATCCTCCTCCTGGATTCCACTATCTGAATGAGCCTTCCCAATTCCCAACCCAATACAACCACTTTCCCAAGAACCAAAATAAAGGTAATCCCAATCTGGGACAAGCCTCTTCTTCCAAGAAACCACGGGAAAGTGCAGTGGAAGATCTTACCTCTTTCACCTATTCTAGCCTTAAAAACATTGAAACTCAAATAGGTCAACTTGAATCCCACCTGAGCCAGCAACAACAATCAAATTATTCCCAACTCCCAGCTCAACCATTACCCAACCCCAAGGGTAATGTAAGTGCAATTGCACTTAGATCAGGAAAGCAACTTGCTATGCCTCAAGATAAATCCTCAAACTCTTCTTTGAATGTTGACCTAGAAAATGAAAAGAAAAAGAAAATTGAAAAGGAATCTAAATCCATTCCATCACCTCCTTCCATTCCACTTAGGAACCCAATTCCTTTTCCTCGAGTTGTCTCTAAACCAAGGAAGTCCTTTGAACTTGATCCTGAAATGCTCGACATGTTTAGATGTGTTGAAGTCAACATTCCCCTCTTAGATGCCATAAAACAAATTCCTAATTATGCCAAGTTTCTCAAGGAGTTGTGTACCCACAAGAGGCAACTTAGGACCTTTGAAAATGTTTCCACCCAGCAGTCTTTTCCCATAAAGTGCAAAGATCCAGGGACCTTTACAGTCCCATGACAAATTGGAAGTTCCAACTTTGATGATACACTCATAGACCTAGGAGCCTCAATTAATGTCATGCCCAAATCCATATTCTCCAACCTTGGTCTAGGTCCCTTGCACCCAATGGGTGTTGTCATTCAGTTAGCCAATCGAAGCACAACCAGTCCTGAGGGAATAATTAAGGATGTCCTTGTCCGAGTCAATGATCTTATATTCCCTGCTGATTTCTATTTCCTTGACATGGAAGGTGAGACAAACTCTTCTCGATCTCCCCTAATTCTAGGAAGACCATTCCTCATGACTGCGACAACCAAGATTGATGTCCATTCAGGCATCGTATCCATGGAATTCGGTGACCAACTGGTCCAGTTCAACATTTTCCAAGCCATGCGATACCCATATGAGGATCACTCTGCATTCTCAATCCATGCTTCTGAGGACACTTCCAAGAGTCAATCGAACCCCAATACACCATGTTCATCATGTTCTAATGATAAAGGATCTTGTGAAATCTGCACCATGATTAACAAAGTCATAAATGGTGAAGTTGATGTGGACCTCTCATTCATAGACTCCATCAATCTATAGGAACTTGAAAACTATCTTGAATCCCACATCAACTCTGATCTCTACTGCTCCACCTTGGACAACATTGAGAAAAATGAATCTGAAGAAACTGAATTCCCTTCCTCCATTTCTGAGTTGTCTGGCCCAAAAGTGAAAGATGAGATTGATCTGAAACCTCTTCCTGCACACTTGAAATATGCATTCCTCTTCCATGATCACTCATATCCTGTCATTATCTCTACCACACTTACTGAAACAGAGGAGTCCAAACTTGTTCAAGTTTTAGAGGAAAAAAAAGGCCTTAGGTTGGACCCTAGATGACATACCATGAATCAACCCTACCCTTTGCATGCATCACATCCATCTTGAGGAATCATCCAAACCAATTAGACAACCACAAAGAAGACTCAATCCACTCATCCTTGAGGTAGTTAGGGAAGAGATCACCAAGCTTCTTCAAGCAGGTATTATCTACCCAATTTCTGATAGTGAATGGGTTAGTCCAATTCAAGTTGTACCTAAGAAGGGTGGGATAACTGTTGTCACAAATGAACATGGAGAGGTAGTCACAACTCGAGTGAAGAACAAATGGCGTGTGTGCATCGACTATAGGAAATTGAATGTTGAAACCCGAAAAGATCACTACCCTCTTCCATTCCTTGATCAAATGCTAGAAAGATTGGCCGGAAAGTCACACTATTGCTTTCTTGATGGATACACCGGCTACTTCCAAATCCCAATCGCACCTCAGGACCAAGAAAAGACTACTTTCACATGCCCCTTTGGAAAATATTCATATAGAAGAATGCCTTTTGGCCTTTGTAATTCTCCTGCAACATTCCAGAGGTGTATGATGAGTATCTTCTCAGAATTCATAGAACACTGCATGGAAGTCTTCATGGATGACTTTACCATATATGGCGAGTCATTTGAGTCATGCTTGCATTCAATCTCTCTAGTCCTTCAAAAGTGTTTCAAGTGTAACCTTGTGTTAAATTTTGAAAAATGTCACTTCATGGTTGCTAATGGGATTGTTCTAGGGAACATAGTTTCAAAAGATGGTATTGAAGTTGATCCTGCCAAAATTGAAGTGATTCAATCACTTCCTCAACCCACTTCTGTTCGAGACATCCGATCATTCCTCGGTCATGCTGGTTTCTATTGGCGATTCATCCATAACTTCAGTAAAATTTCCCTCCCACTCACTCGTTTGCTCCAAAATGATGTCACTTTCCATTTTGATGAGGTTTGCAAGAGAGCCTTCATTGAACTCAAAACTGCTCTCACATCTGCCCCTATAATCCAACCCCCAGATTGGTCCTTACCCTTTGAGTTAATGTGTGATGCTTCTGATAGAGCTGTTGGGGTTGTTCTTGGTCAAAGAAGAGAAAATATTCCTCATGTCATCTATTATGCCTCAAAAACATTGGATGAAAGTCAATCTCACTACACTGTGACAGAAAAGGAACTTCTAGCAGTGGTTTTTGCCTTAGATAAATTCTGGTCCTATCTCTTAGGTGCCAAAATCATCATCTTCACAGACCATTCTGCTATTAAGTTCTTACTCAAGAAAAGTGATTCCAAACCGAGGCTAATAAGATGGATCCTAATGCTCCAAGAGTTTGAACTTGAAATCAAAGATAGACCTGGAAAAGAAAACCCCATGGTTGATCACTTGAGTAGAATTTCTAATTCTTCTCATTCAGAAATCATCGATCCTAAATTCCCTACTAATCACCTTTCATCTATCACTCCAAAAATACCATGGTATGCCCCAATTGTAAATTACTTGGTTTCTGGTGTTTTTCCTGAAACTTTTTCAAAAGAACACAAATTGAAGTTGAAAAGTGATTCAAAATACTATTTTTGGGAAGAAAATAAACTTTGGAAAACTGGGGCAGACATGGTAATTAGGAGATGTGTTGATGAAGATGAATATTCTTCCATCTTATAATTCTGTCACTCAATGCCTGGTGGTGGCCACTTTGGACCACAAAGGACCTCCCGAAAGGTCCTAGACTCTGGATTCTTCTGGCCTTCCCTCTTCAAGGACTCACATGATTTCTATCAATCATGTCCCACATGCCAAAAGTTTGGCACAATTTCATATAGAAATGAAATGCCCCAAAATCCTTTAATATTTTGTGAAATCTTCGATGTTTGGGGAATCAATTTCATGGGACCATTTCCCCCTTCTAATAAATTCTCATACATTCTTCTTGCGGTCGATTATGTTTCAAGGTGGGTTGAGGCCAAACCCACTAGGAAGTATGATGCTCATACTCTTAGTGAGTTTCTAAAGACCCACATCTTCCAAAGATTTGGCACACCACGTGCCTTGATCAGTGACTTAGGAACCCATTTTTGTAATAGAACCATGGAAGCTCTTCTGAAAAAGAATGGGGTTGTACATAAAACTTCAACTGCATATCACCCCCAAACAAATGGAATGGCTGAACTTTCTAATAGAGAAGTGAAAAGAGTTCTAGAGAGAATTGTAAAACCCACCAGAAAAGACTGGCCTAAGAGACTTGGTGAAGCCCTTTGGGATTATCGAACTACCTATAAAACACCCATTGGGATGTCTCCTTTTAGGCTAGTTTTTTGTAAAGAGTGTCACTTACCAGTTGAAATCCAACATAAGTCTTTTTGGGATATGAAAACCTATAATTTTCATTGTGAAAAATCTGGTGAAGAAAGACTGTTGCAATTGGCTGAACTGGAGGAGCTTCGACTTGAATCCTATGAGAATTCCAATCTGTACAAAGAGAAGGAAAATGTACTCCATGACATACACATCCTAAGAAAGGTATTTCATGAAGGTGAAAAGGTAATGCTCTTCAATTCTCGATTTCGGCTTCACCCAGGTAAGCTTAATTCTCATTGGGAAGGTCCTTTTGTTATTACTAACGTTTACCCATTTGGTGCAGTGCAAGTCCAAGACCCCTCCTCCAAAAGGAAATTTACGGTAAATGGACATTGGTTGAAGCATCACTATGAGAGGACACAAAATCATGGATCATCATCTACTTCCATTGGATCCAAAGTAGACCCACCACTGGATGGAGATGGAAACCCACAAAATCCAAACCAGGGGGCACCTCTTTCCCTTTAACTCTCTCTATCTCTTCCTCTCTCTACCTCTTTCTTCTTCTTACTCTCTCTTTCATTTTTTTACCACTTTATTCATCAAACCCTTTCTTTTTCTCTTTCTTGTGTGGGTGTGTATTTTAAAAAAAAAACCTTAAAAACTAAAAAAAACCAAAAAAAACACAATTACTTAAAAAAATACAAAAAAAGACTCATGCTTACTCACCATCGAGTTTTGAAATTTTGTCCAACCATTTTGGGGAGTTAACAGACATGTTTTCATCTCAAAAATTTTGTATTTTCATCATGACTTTGGATAAAGAATTTTGTGTCAAAATTTACAAATTTTGAATGCACAATTTTTGATTTGGAAAATTCTTTTCCCAAACCGTGAGAACAAAAAATTGCTTTCATGCCAAGGCCACCTATGGCCATATTTTCAAAATGTGTGTTTTCACCCCCATTTGTGAGTCTTGAGTTTGTGGACCTTCGAGATGAATTTCCTGCCTTAGTGTACATTAATATGATAGAGGCATTTTCTGAACCACATGAGAATCACAATAGCCAAATAGCCTCTCATTACCCTTACATTAATCCTCCTTTTGAAAGCCCCTTTAAGCCTATGAAAACCTTTTCTTTGATAGCCACATTATAATCCCAATACCTTATCCCAACTAATATCAACATGGATTTTCATTGCATAAGTTTTTGAAATTTAAGTTTGGGGGGGGATGGATTTCATTTTTGGGTATCATTTCCTTACTTTCTGGTGTTTTATCATATTCTTGAGGTCAAGCATCCATTTTAGTGGGGGGGAGGTTTTCATTCAGTGAATGTATTGTACAAATGATATTGAAAAGTGTTCAAAAAAAATTCAAAAAAAATCAAAAATAATGAACCAAATGGGTTGTGTCTTACATAGGTCAAAAATCACTCTTCGTCAACCTTTGATATTGTTATAACTATTACAATTAGTGTCGTGAGCAGATCAAACATGGGTTGGTATATGAGTGTGAGATCTGTCTCAAGGTCAACTTTTGAAAAAAAAGAAAAACAAAAGAACACTTGAATTATATTCTTATATCATTGGGAGAAGTTTGGTGGTTTGTAAATATTTCATCTTCTCATCCCCTTCATATTTTCTTCCTCTATTGTGTCTTTCTTCACAAAATCATTCCCTTGTAAATATGTGTTTTCATTTCCTTCTATGTTTTATTTCAAAAAAAATGTGCATTGTTTTTCTATGTTGGTATTTTAACCCTCTTATTCTCTCTCTTGGACATTATATTCCTACCATCCCATAGCCACAGGAAAACCCCATTAAAAAGACCTCTTGATTCTTGTTCACTTTGGATAGGGATTGTAAGCTGAGATCTCTTTTCAAACTCTAAGATTTTCACTTTTGGTTGGTGAAAGAGTGAACCTCCACAAATGAATTTTATCATCTTTAGAGGTGTGAGTTTTGAGTGTCCACATTTTCCATTTCTAAATTTGAGCATGAAAAAATGAATTAGTTTTGGAAAATTGTTTCTGTAACAACTTGTGGTGGAATTCAAAATGGATGAGTGAAATAGTCTAAACCTCCCCTGATTGGAGAAAACAAAATTTTAATATCTGTTGGTGAGTAAAAATGATTGTCATGTTTTTTATATTTGTTGAACATGAGGACATGCACAATCCTAAGTGTGGGGGAGTTGATGTTATTCATTTATTAATTACATTTTACTAACTCCCTTTACTGATTTTATATGAAAAGTGCATAATTTGTGTGTAATATTCATATTTTAATATTAAATATAATTTTGAGCACTATTTGAATAAAACCAGATTTGAGTCAGTTTAATGTATTATCTATAACTATTAATATACTAATCCAAATTTAATGGTTCCTATTTTTTATGATTCTAATTTCAATATAAAACATTTCATTAGAAGGTACCATGAGCCAATTCTTTCATTTGAAGGGTCATATGGTCCTCACAAACAAGACCAAAGAATCTGTGAACAAACTAGACCAGCCATGAATATTGATTTACTGGGATCAATAAAAAAGTCCAAAAACATTAAATCTCCAACATAATTTTGGGGACACTACATGTCATCTTGGATAAAAATTTCAAGGCCCAACTCCGAAAAAAAGGGGCCCAACATATGCTTTGAAGTCCAGCCCACCATTCTGGCCGAGAATTAAAATCAGTATAGTATGCATGAAATATCTCATGATGTAAGCATCAAATAGAGCTGATATTTTGTAGTGTGAAATAGAAGATATAGGCGGCCGACTTTGTTGAAGAAACCATTCGGATTTGAAGTAATAGTCATATTCAAAAACCCTTTCACATTATGGACTTCAAAAAGACTGGATTAAAATGGACAGTTTAACTTTGTTTAATCAACCGGCCATAACTTTTGATCCATAAGTCCAAATGACTCCAAATTTTGAGAGTAGTCGGACAACATTAGTTTATACAACTTTGAAGAAGTATATAGTTGAATATTAGGCTATCTTAATAGCCAAATTGGCGATGCAAGTGGAGGGACAGATTGGGAATGCAAACAGTCCACTCCTTGGGCTATAAATACTCTCCCCTTATCTCCTTGAGAGGGGTTGGCATTTCAGAAGAGAGTAGAACATATTGGAAAAACCAAGGACTTGCCAAAGGCTTTATAGGATCTTCCATACTCAAGTTTTCACTTGAGATACCATTCCTCCTCTCTTTGTTTTCACTTAATTTCATGTTCTTCATTTTGGTAATTTTGTAAGTCTCTTTCTTTGTAATTATGTTTTAATGCAAGTTAATTCTTCAATATCTCTTATTATCATCCACCTTCTGTAGTTTAATATTTATGTTCTTAAAATATTTTAAATTCAGTTGAATCCCCTTCCCTTCTTTTGCTTCCTCATTCAATCGAAAATCCATTTTTAATTATCATCATTGTTCGTGTGTGTGTGTCGACGTACCACTCTTTTCTAATCTCTTTCTTTTTCTTCTATTATTAATTTATCATCATAATTATTATAACCATAATATTAAACACCCAAATGGATGAGTAAATATCTCATTGGTGTGAGTTATAATTTAGGGATGTTAAGTGATTGAGAGTATTTTCTCGATGAGTATTCGTTAATTTAACATTGTGTATGTTGGACTTAATTTGTCATGGATTAGTGACATATTTTGTTTAGCATGTGGTTTCCATGGATTATTGGAACTACAAATACACTACCATAAACATGTACTGATTGAGATTAAAATACTAATTAAGTTAAGTCTTGGATTAAGGCTTTAACACTTAGGAATTCTAATCGATGTCAACTTGTGAATTGGGTGTTAATTTAAATACAATATAAAGCAAAGTTCAAGGATATCACAAGCTTAACTCCCTAATAATGAACTCACCCCAATATTTATCAATTTGTTGAATCAAACATCATCCATAAATTATTTCATAAGCTCTGCAAACAAACCCCCCAATCAGAATACAATTAACTAAAAACAAACAACTATTTCAAAGTATCATTGCCGAGGATTCGACCCGAGTGCTGCTATACACATTAGCAGAGCACCAGAACATTGACCGGTCAATAGGCGACAATCGGCCGTGCGTTTCAACATAAATCTTGGTTCTTGTAGTCATGAGGAATGGTCTTCCTAGAATTAGGGGAGATCGATAAGAGTTCATCTCACCTTCCATGTCAAGGACATAGAAATCAGTAGGAAAGGTAAGATCATTGACTCGAACAAGGACATCCTCAATTATTCCCTCAGGACTAGCTGTGCTTAGATTGTCCAATTTAATGACAACACTCGTTGGATGTAAGGGACCTAGACAAAGGTTGGAGAATATGGATTTGGGCATGACATTAATTGAGGCTCCTAGGTCTATGAGTGCATCATCAAAGTTCGAACATCCAATTTGGAATGGAACTGTAAGGGTCCCTGTATCTTTGAACTTAATGGATATGGAATCTTAGGTTGAAACATTTTCAAAGGTCCTAAGTTTCCTATTGTGGGTACACAACTGCTTGAAAAACTTTTCGTACTTAGGAATTTGTTTTATGGACTCCAAGAGGGGAATGTTGACTTCAACACGTCTAAACATGTCGAGAATTTCAGGATCAGGTTCAAAGGAATTCCTTGGTTTAGAAATAGCTTGAGGAAAAGGAATTGGATTCCTAAGTGTAATTGAAAGAGGTGAGGGAATGGATTCAGGTTCTTTTTCACGTTTCTTTTTCTTTTCATTTTCTAGGTCAACATTCAAAAGAGGGTTGGATGACTTATCTTGAGGCATATATATTTTCTTTCCCGGTCTAAGTGTAATTGCACTTACATTACCCTTGGGGTTGGGTAATGGTTGAGCTGGGAGTTGGGAAGAATTGGATGGTTGTTGCTGACTAAGGTGGGACGCAAGTTGACCAATTTGGGTTTCAATGTTCTTGAGACTAGAACAGGTGAAGGAGGAAAGATCTTCAACAACACTTTCCCATGGTTTCATGGAAGAAGTTGCTTGTCCCGGATTGGGACTACCTTGATATTGGTTCTTGGGAAAGAGATTGTATTAGTTTGGGAATTGGGAAGGCTCACTAGGATAGCGGAATCCAGGAGGAGGATTGTTCCTTTGAGGTTGAGGAATAAAAGGATAAGGTTGTTGGAAGTTACCAACACCTTGACCGTAATGAAACTGGTTTGGGTTTTGAGGAGAGAATTAAGGAGGATGAGATATGGGATTACCATACCTATGGCCTTGGTTATAGGAAGAAGAGAAGGGATCAGAGTGAGGTTGGTTGAATTTTCTAACAAACTAACCTGATAGTTGAGGATTGGTGTTCCACTGAGCATATGCTGCATTGAGCTCCATGGGTCCAGATGAATCATATTGATCCTCTTGAATTTGTGGACATGTGTCAGTTGGATGAGATGAAGAGTTGCAGATTCCACAGTTTTTGACAGGTCCAGGAAACAGTGATTGTGGAGAATATGAGGTTGGAGCTTTGGATGCCACAACTAGTTGTCGCAAAAGACCTGTATGTTCACTCATCCACTCGGTCATCTTGTTCATCTCAATTGATTGATTATCATGGGCTTGTTTGACTTGAGAATGTGCTTGAGTATGGAATTTTTGTGTGTTTTCATCCATGTTACTTATGATATATCTTGCTGCTGTAGGAGTTTTATCAACAAGAGCACCACCACTTGCGGCATCAATGAGAGTTATCTCCATATCCAACAACCCCTCATAGAAGTATTGGATCAAGAGTTGGTCAGGGATTTGGTGATGTGGACAGGTTTCCATAAGGTTTTTGAACCTCTCCCAGTACTCATGGAGTGATTCACTTGGGAATTGACGTATAACACTTATTTCCTTTAGGATATAAGCAGTATAAGAAGCAGGAAAGAATTTCTCTAAGAAGAGTCGCTTCATGTCATTCCATGTAGTTATGGAACCAGGAGGACGGTAGTAGAGCCATGACTTGGCGGAGTCAGCTAGGGAGAAAGGGAATGCTTGGAGTTTGATTTATTCCTCAGAAACCCCTTGAGGATTCATGGTAGAGCACACTACTTGAAACTCTTTAAGGTGAAGATGTGGATCCTCACCGGCTAGCCCGTGGAAATGAGGGAGAAGATGAATCAAACCCGATTTGAGTTCAAAGTCAGCCTCTATGTTTTGATATTGAATACCAAGAGTTTGGTAATTAATATTAGGGGCAGAAAGTTCTTTTAGTGTTTGTTCCCTAGGATTGGCCATATCTAATTCAATTGGTTGGACAAGGACTGGTTCTTGAATTATTTGATTATATCTTATGCTCCTCCTAAGTTGGTGAAGTGTTTGCTCAATTTTAGGGTCAATAAAATCCGAGGGATTATTTTGGAGGCTACGGGGCTTTCAGAGAGATGTTGGAAGAAATATGAAGATGGGTTTTTCTTTGTATTTTTTCAGTTTATTATTTTTATGAGAAGACAAGTTTTTCTTTGTGTTTTTTTTTCAATTTTTTTTTCAATTTTGTTTTTTTACAATAACCAGAAATTAATGACTACTTATAGCACCATCCCCGGAAATGATGCCATTTGAAACACATGGCTTATTATCATGTATCGACTGGTCAAAGTTTAGGTGCTCTTCTAATGTGTATAGCAGCACTCGGGTCGAATCCTCGACAATGATACTTTGTAATAGTCGTTTGTTTTTAGTTGATTGTATTTTGATTAGGGGGGTTTGTTTGTAGAGATTAATTGAAATTATTGATTGACAATAATTGGTTTAAAAAATTGATAATGATTGAGGTGAGTTCATCATTAGGTTTGTTAATCTTGTGATATCCTTGAGCTTTGCTTTATATTGCATTTAAATTAACACCCATGTCACAAGTTGACGTTGATTTGAATTCCCAAGTGTTAAGGTTTTAATCCAAGCCTTAACTTAACTTAAGGTTATAATCTTGATAAAATCTTGTTTATGGTAGTGTATTTATGGTTCCAATAATATATGTAAACCACACATTAAACAAAACAAGTCATTAATCCATGACATTCTAAGTCCAACATACACAATGTTAATTCAACGAATACTCATCGAGCAAAAGCTCTCAATCGCTTAACATACCTAAATTAAAACTCACCCCAATGAGATATTTTCTCATCCATTAATATGGTTATTAATCTGGTAATATAAGTTTATGGTGATGAATTATAAAGATAAGAAAAATAAATGGATTAGAAAAGAGTGGTACATCGAACACACACACACGAACAATGATGATAATTAAAAATGGATTTTCGATTAAATGAGGAAGAAAAAGAAGGGAAGGAGATTCAACTAAATTTAAAATATTTTAAGAAAATTAAAATGAAACTACAGAAGGTGGATGAGAATAAGAGATATTGAAGAAGAAACTTGCATTAAAACAGAATTACAAAATAAAGGACTTACAAAATTACAAAAACGAAGAACATGAAAGTAAGTGAAAACAAAGAGAGGAGGAAATGTCTCTAAAGTGAAAAATTGAGTATGGAAGATCCTCCCAAGCCTTTGGAAATGCTTTGGTCGTGCCAATATGATCTCCTCTCTTCTGAAATGCCAACCCCTCTCAAGGAGAGAAGAGATAGTATTTATAGCCCAAGGAGTAGACTGTTTGCATTCCCAATCTATCCCTTCACTTGAATCGCCGATTTGGATATTAAGAAAGATGAATCTCGAGAGATCTCCTTCTTCAAAGTTTTAGATAATAAAGGTTTCCGAATAATATCAAAATTTGGAGGAATTTTTACTTATGTATCCAATGTTATGGCCGGATGATTAAAAATTTTAATCTGTCCATTTCAATCGAGTCTTTTTGAAGTCTAAAATGTGAAAGGGTTTTTGAATAGGAATATGCCTTCAAAGCCAAATTATTTATTCAACAAAGTCGGCTTTCTATATCTCCTATTTATCACTGAAAAATCTTAGATCTATTTGATGACTACATCATGAGATATGTCATTAATACAATACTAATTTTATTTGTCATCCAGAATGATGGGCTGGACTTCAAAGCATATGTTGGGCCCCTTGTGTTTGGATTTGGGCCTTGAAATTTTTATCCAAGACTCCTTAAATTGTCACCCGAACTAGGGTTGATAATAATGATATTTGGACTTCTGTATTTATCCCAGTAAATCAATCTTTATGAATAGTCTAGTTTCTTCACAGATTCTTTGGTCCTGTTTGTGAGGACTATATGACCCTAAAAATGGAAGAATTGGATCATGGAACCTTCTAATGAAATGTTATATATTTAAAGTAGAATCCTAAAAAGCAAGAACCAAACAATTAGGATCAGCATAGTGAGAGTTATAAATAAACTAGTAAACCGACTCAATTGGAATGCTTCTAAAAATGCTCAAAAATTATACTTAGTATTAAAACATTAATATTTCACATAAATTATGCTCATTTTATATAAAATAAGTGAAGGGAGTATTTAATAAATAATAAAAATATGAATAACATCAATATCACATTATGATTTATTCTAGGGGTAGAAGGGTTATCACATCATCGAACTCCTCGACTGTTGGAGAACTCCTCCTCTATCGAGTACAATGGGCCTGCTGGGTCACACAGAGCCACTTCCCACTAACCTTGAACTGTTATGGTACCCATCCCTAATGGGTACCATGGGCATGCGAGGTCACACAGAGCCACATCCCACCGTGGGCATGCTAGGTCACACAGAGCCGCTTCCCACCTTGGCCGAACTGAGGTAATCCTCCTGTCGAGCACCGTAGGTATTCCCGGTCACACAGAGATACTCCCCATGATGGGCCTACTAGGTCACACAGAGCCACTTCCCACTGGGCCAATCATCAAGTAGTCTTCAGGTCTCAGCCAACAGTAGGGTTCCATACGTAGTCTGCTTGGGAGAACCACTCCTCAAGCCACTCGCTGCATCTTGATATCCATGGAAGTCACCACAATGTATATTCCTGGGTATTAACTATAGAATCATCAGTCACAACCCTCGAACTCCTCAGCTGATGGATAAATCCTCCTCTATCGAGTACAGTGGGCCTGACGTGTCACACAGAGCTACTTCTCACTAACCCTGAATTGTTGTGGTACTCATCCCTGATGGGTATCGTGGACATGCCAGGTAACACAGAGCCTCTTCCCACCATGGGCTTATTGGGTCACACAGAGATGCTTCCCACCTTGGCCATCATAAAGTAGTCTTCAGGTCTCAGCCAGCTGCAGGGTTCCGTATGTAGCATTCTTGGGAGAACCGCTCCTCAAGCCATCAGTCATATTAGAATTGGTATAAAGTCTCACAAGGAAGTAACCCGATGATCCACCATGTCATAAGGGTTCCAACACAATAGACAGTGCATAAATCAGACACTCGTTCTGTGCGTTATTAACATTTCAGTTTCGGGGGCCTAGTTGGATTCGAGTGCGATCTAACCCAGTCGTACTCCAAGTTTCATCAAAACTCTCATGGAGTATGTCAAAAGGACCATATCACTCCAAGGATCCCAACGCCGCAGATGGTTCTTCAAATGGATGTTTGGTTTAAATTCACCGGAGAGAAGGTAGCCTTTGTAGCACATGATAGACTTTCAAAGAGGAGAGTGCAACCGATCACTTATCACTTGACTAGCCTTACCCTTGGAGCGGTAGATGTAGAGATTCTGAAATATCCTGTAGTGGTGGACTAGTACGTGGATGTATTCCCTGATGATGTTCTGGGTCTACCTCCTCACAGATAGGTGGAATTTTACGTTGACTTGTACCCCGAGACAACACCAATATCTACACCAGCGTATCGGATGACTCCTGGAGAGCTTCGTGAGCTGCGGGTACAACTAGAGGACTTGCAAGGAAAGGGATTCATCCGGACCATTTTTTCACCTTGGGAAGCCTCGATTTAGTTTTCCAAGAAGGTAGATGGGAGATTAAGACTTTGTGTTGACAATCGATGCCTAAGCCAGGTGACTGTGAAGAACAAGTACCCACTTCTGAGGATTGACAACCTCTTTGATCAGCTGAATGGAGCACAGTGGTTCTCGAAGATAGACCTCAGGCCAGGCTATCACCAACTCAGAGTAAGAGATGAGGATGTGCAGAAGACGACTTTAAAATGTCGGTATGACCACTATGAGTTCTTTGTTATTCCATTCGGCGTGACCAACACTTCAACAGTGTTCATAGGACTCATGAACAAGATCTTTTAGCCATAGCTTGATCGCTTTGTAGTAATCTTCATCGACGAAATTCTGATCAACTCGACTACTGAGGAGAAGCATGCCTAGAATTTGTAGATAGTTCTGGAAACACTCTAAGAGCACTAGCTTTATGGTAAGCTCTCGAAGTTCCAATTATGGATCTGAGAGGTTCACTTCCGGGGACATGTCATCTCTGAGGCTGGAGGTGCGGCGGATCCAGCAAAGATTGAGGTGGTACTTTCTTGGGAACCACCCAGAAGTGTGACAGAGGTAGGGAGTTTCCTGGGTTTGGACGGATACTACCGGAGGTATGTTCCAGATTTCTCTAGAGTTACAGCACCTTTATCAATGTTGACGAAGAAAGGGAAACCCTTCTTTTGGTCGGAGAGATGCCAGCAGAGTTTTTAGGAGCTGAGGTAGTGGATGACTAGTGCCCCCATCTTGAGTCATCCGGAGGACGGCGTTGGGTACATAGTCTAATGCGACACATCAGGGACCGGGCTCAGATGTGTCCTGATGTAGGAGCAAGCAGTTATCGCATATGGTTCTCAACAACTGAGACAACATGAACAGAACTACGCTACCCATGACCTAGAGTTAGAAGTAGTGGTCTTCGCCTTAAAGATGTGGAGAAATTACTTAATGAGAGAACATTTTACAATCTACTCGAACCACAAGAGTTTCAGGTATATCTTCTCTCAGAAGGACCTAAACCTGAGGCATGGGAGACTAGGGTTTTGGGATTCATAATGGTATCACAGGGCATGTGACCCCAGTCACACGACGTGTTGGACCTTCCCCAAAGATTGGTGTGTATTCTGGGAAATACACAGTCACGAGATGGACTAAACAGCTTCGAAACATGAAATGTAGACCCTAAATGGCATGATAGAGGCAACTACATAGGACTTGGTGTGTATCCAGGGGATACACGAACATAGGATGGAGTACACGACTGTGTAATCCACCACACGGCCAGGCGAGTCCAGTAACACGGGTCACCCCATGTACCAATTACACGGGTTGGGATACCTGGGTTGAGGCCCTGTACGGGAACATGGATCGAGTACATGGAGATGACCCTAGTTACTCAGACACAATGTGTAATATTTACCACACACCATGTACTAGCTTTTTCTACATGACCATCCGTACGACATGGGCCGTTGTACACGGGAAGTACCCGGGGTCAGAAGACACAGCGTGTGACTTTTCTACACGCTCTGTACTTTTTGGAAAATGTCTTGGTCCTCTTTTCCACCATATCTTGGTCATGTTTCATTTGGGATAGTGGCCCTTCTTCTCATTCCCCTAAAGGCTAGACATAATTTCCTTCTACAAGAGTATGATCCCTTCAGTAGAACTTTCTGTGATAGAGTCAGGCATCCCTCCGAGAGGCCCAGAGAGAGATCCTCTATCCATTCTTGACCCAAGGTAGAGTTAGGCATCGACATGACCAACTCCACCAGGCATCGATCCTCTACCTAGCTGGTGAATCCAAATGAGTCGTAGTATCTTCCATGGCCCTGGCAGTGATAGTCATCTATGTACCATGATCGTTCCCACTCAAGAGTGTGTTCTCCCGTAATGAGTGTATCTATCACTCATGAATTTTCCTGATGAACAGTGCTTCTCAGAAGAATATCATCAGTGCTTTCATAATTTTGGAGTGAGTTCTCCCAAAACGAGTGCTTCATGGAATCTTCGAACTGAATCCCTAGCGGGGGTGTGTGATTGTGTGACTTGTCTTTAGACCACACGTCTGGGTTTTGAGTATATCTGGATTATGTTATCCTATTATATGTTTAGTAGACATATACTATATAGATATGACTATGCCTTTATTTTGTGTATTTCTTTGTGGTTTTTTGGGGTCCTCTAATGAGTATTGTTATACTCAACCCTTCATTGGATTTGCCCGCACGAGTCATGTTTTTTGCAGACGAGCAGCCTTTTTATGGATTCCAGCGTGGACCAGGGAAGGAACGGGATTTCTGAGTTCCTCACAGGCCGAGGTGTTCCTAAATCTATGAGCAGTAGTCCTAGTACCTCTTTGTGTTACAGGTCGGATTTTGTAGTTTTCATAATCATTTTTTTGGTGGGCTTGTATTCTGGCCTAGTTTACTTTCAGTACTTTACATTCCATCTTACTATATTGGTTGGGTTTATTTGTATGCATGCCATTTTTTCCTTTATGGTTTTTACATTTAATCATTTGTGGGCTTGGAGATGTGTGCGTGTGTACAGGTTCTTAGGCAATGCCTCCCATGTTAGTAATATGCCTACTCAGTTCTAGTCACTAACCCCTGGCCTATTGGAGGCGGGCTTGGGGAGTCATGATGAGGGCCCCACTGGGACGGATCATGAAAGAGTGGTATCAGAGGATTCGGTTCTACCTTAGGTTCAAGAGTCTGCGATATTGGTTTAGGGCAATAGTGTTAAGTGTGTCGAGTTTGGCTTTCAGGCTAGGGATTTCAGTGTTAGTGCGGGCGGCCGATGTATCCATACACCAGGACTATGATAACCTGATTTTCGACTGGGTGCATGAAAAAACTAGTTGCGGGGAAGTAAAAGAATTGTACATGCATCATATAGGAATGGGTTGTGTTTTCCATGTCCTTGTGTTAGCTATCCAGATATACTCATTGACCATGGTATATCTTGTTTCCTTACAGGATGCCTTCACGACGCATACCTTCTAGGATTCAATAGTGTGATCATGAGGATGACCCCCTTAGTGATTATGATTCGATAATGGGACCAGTTCCCTAGGCATTTCCCCCATCTGGTGTACCTGTTATACCACCACCAGTGGAGCAGCCCGTGGTACCTGCTGTACCGACCAATGAGGGGTGCATGCTGAGAATTCTCCATGAGTTCCATAGACAGATACCCCTCAAGTTTCGAGGCGATCCAGACCCACAGGTAGTTGAGGACTGGCTTGAGGTGGTGACCAGAGTTTTCCATCTAGTGAGGACACCAGCAGACCAAATGATGATCCTAGGAGTGATCATTCTTCAGGGTTTGGCGAGACGATGGTAGAGTCTGACCACACAGACTCATGACGAGGAGACTCTTTCATGGACAGAGTTTGAGTGACTCTTTAGAGAGGAGTTCTGTCCGGTTATACTGAGAGTAGTATGCATCCAGGAGCTTCTTTAGCTCCAGCAGGGCAGTTTGACGGCAGATGACTATTCATCGATGTTCACCAACTTGACCCGGTACTTGATAGATATGGACATGGATTAGTACTTCAAACCTTAGACCTTTGAGAAAGTTCTACGATGGGACATCTGAGCTAGTTTTGTGCATCTATGTGTTTCGACTTATGCTGGAGTGATCGAGTAGGCCTTGGTGATCGAGAGATTCTTGGTGGAGCAGAGGCAGCCGATGGTAGTTAGCAGTTAGCAGACGGGTGTAAAGACCTCAATAGTAGGGATTTGAAGTCGGGCATAGGGATCTGGACGTGGGAAACATCATAGGAGTACCAAGGACAAAGGATCGACAGTCTAGGTATCTTAGGCTGGATCCAGTTAGCCCAGGGAGAAGCGATGCTATGCGTGCGACGGTATGGGACATTTCGCTTGAGATTGTCCGACCCGTCGAGCTGCTGACAGGGAGGCAATAGATGGACCACCTAGGAAGAGGTAGCAAATGAAGCAGGTAGAACCACTAGGTAGAAGACATGTCAGAGGATTTGGGAGAGCTACAGGTGGTGGTAGATTCTACAATTTACTTCCACCACCACCCCTAGGAGGTACGTACCAGGCTCAAGGAGCTGGGGGACAGGGGTGGGGACAACTGCATGCGGTCGAGGTGTATGACCCAGGGACTCTAGGGATGATCTAAGGTATGGGTTGTGTCTTATCTACCTTATGTATCATACTTATAGATATAGGTGCCACTCATTCCTTTCTCACCTCATGTCTTGTGCAAAACCTTGAGATTCCGGTAGAGCCGTTGACTCGATCCTTATGATTGGAGACACCTACGGGAGGAGACTTGATGATCCCGCACCTTTGTAAATATTTTGATCTTACCCTTGTAGGTGAGAGTTTCAGTTGGAACCTTTTGGTGATAGCGTTGAGGCCTTATGAAGTTATTCTTGATATGGATTGGTTATCATCGGTCCATGCCTAGATTTACTATTTTAGGCGAAGAGT
This sequence comes from Viscum album, assembly GCA_963277665.1. NCBI lineage: Eukaryota > Viridiplantae > Streptophyta > Magnoliopsida > Santalales > Viscaceae > Viscum > Viscum album. Next base: position 988,926,264 of record OY728123.1, read on the forward strand.
GCGGTGTGTGCGTAGTGATGGGATGAGGTTTTCCTTTTTCAGAGAAAAGGAGACCCATACAACACAGAATGGGCTCATGCATAGGAGGGTGCAGGCGATCACTCATGAGTTGGATCGCCTTGCCCGCAGAGCAGTAGATGTTTTGAGCTCTCAGTTCCCTACAGTAGTGGTGGAGTACGAGGATGTTTTTCCTGAATATGTTCTAGGATTAGCTCCCCACTGGGAAATTGACTTATGCATCGAATTAAACCCTGGGAAAACATCAATTTCCTCACCAGCATATCAGAAGGCTCCCGCAGAGCTTCGTGAGCTGAGGGTGTAGTTGGAGGATTTGCAGAGCAAGGGTTTCAGAAGACCCAACGTTTCACCCTGGCCGGCCCAAATCTTGTTTTCCAAGAAGGTAGACGGGAGTTTGAGGTTTTGTGTGGATTACTGTCACCTAAACTAGGTGAAAGTGAAGAATAAGTATCCACTTTCAAGAATCAATGACCTCTTTGATCATATAAGAGGGGCATAATGGTTCTCTAATGATGAACTTCGATCTGGTTATCACCAATTATGAGTACGAGATGAGGATATACTAAAGACAACATTCAGATTCCACTACGGTCACTATGAGTACTTGGTGATGCCTTTTGGCATGACTAACTCCCCCACAAAGTTTATGGGATTGATGAACCATATCTTCTAGCCGTATATATACTGGTTCATAGTGGTTTTCATCGACGACATACTTGTGTACTCCGCGTCAGAGGAGGAGCACGCGATACACCTGCGGATGGTTCTAGACATACTCCGGGAGCACCAACATTATGGGAAGCTCTCAAAGTTCCAGTTTTGGATTCAGAAGATCCAATTTCTGGGACATGTCATCTCAGCAGATGGAGTAGATGTATACCCATCCAAGGTGGAGGTAGTGTTGGCATGGGAGCCACGTCGGAGCATGAAAGAGGTGCAAAGCTTCCTAGGGTTGGCAGGATATTACTGGAGATTAATTCTAAATTTCTCCCAGATATTAGCACCAATGAAAGCCTTGAATAGGAAGGGGCAACCCTTCTTATGGATGGAGAAGTTCCATCTGTCCTTTGAGTAGTTGAGACAGAGTTTGATGAGTGCCCCAGTTTTGAGATTGTCAGATAAGGGTTTCGGGTACGCAGTTTTCTGTGATGCATCAGGAACCGGACTTGGATGTGTCCTGATGCAAAGATAGGCAGTGATTGCTTATCATTCATGCCATCTTAGGACACATGAGAAGAACTTTGCGAACCATGATATCGAGTTGGATGCAGTAGTCTTCGCATTGAAGATGTGGCGAAACTACCTTATGGGCGAGTAGTTTATCATCTACTCTGACCACAGGAGCCTTAACTACATCTTTTTGAAGAAGGATATGAGTCTAAGGTAGAGGCGTTGTCTAGAGTTCCTCCAGGACTATGATTTCGAGATCATCTATACTACTGAGAAGGGGAACAAGGTGGAAGATTCTATTATCTTATGCAAGACTATATCTTGGAATATGGTTACAATTGGGAGGACCACCTACCACTGGTGGAGTTTGTGTAGAATAATAGCTACCACTCCACCATTAGTATGATACCCTTCAAGGCTATATATGGGAGACCCTTCCGGTCACCGCATCGCTGGACTGACCCCGGAGAGTCAACACTCTTGGGTCTAGAGTTGGTACGAGCTACCACCGAGAAGGTGAATGTCATCCGAGAGTAGATGAAGACTGTAGAGACAATATATGTCTTATGATGATAGACAATGAAGACCTCTGGATTTCGAGGAGGGAGACCACGTCTTTCTTCCGGCCTTTCCTCGGCGAGGGTTGCGAATATTTGGCCAGGGCGGCAAGCTATCTCCAAGGTTCATCGGACCTTTCCAGATACTGTGCAGAGTTGGAAAGGTGGGTTACTACCTAGCTCTATCACCACATCTGCATCGGGTACATGATGTCATCCATGCTTCATAGTTGAGGAGATACGTTCATGACCCACCACACATCATCAACATGGGAGAGATGGACATCGAAGATGGAGTGAACTTTGCTGAGTACCTAGTGGAGATCGAGGATCAGCAGGAGAGGATCCTTCATGGGAGATCGATTACCTTGGTGTGTGTCTGGTGGCAGCATGTGAATCTTCAGAAGAGCACGTGGGAGTGGGATGCTCAGATCTGTTCCCAGTACCCACATCTTTTTGAGTAGCCTTGTTTTGGATTTTTGGGGACATAAATCCCCAAGGTGGAGAGAATGTAAGTTCTCGTATTTTCCGTGTATTATTTTTAAATATTATATGGAATTAATTTGAGGCCATACCTTTTGAAGGCGTGCGATTATAAGGCCCGGAGTCCCCAAAATAAATGTTTTCAATAAATTAAAATTTTAAATAGTGCGTGTGAGCGGTTTTCCTAAAAAAGTGGAATATCTTTTAAATGGGTGTTCGGATCAGAAGTCTGAGGGCACCATTGCGTTTAGAGCAGTGAATTTAACTTAGGCAGGTCCAAACATAAAATGGTGTGGGTCGGCTCCAAAATTTAGTTTTTGGGGGTTTTAAAAGGAAGCACTTTAGAAGAAATAAAATAAATTTACAGTTTATTTTTTAAATGTTGCCTTTTTTGCATGGAGGCCTAATCCTCCCCTATAATTTCATGCTTATAGAAAGTTCGTAGGGTTATCATTATAACCCTGTGAATTGAGAGAGAGAGCCTCTTGGAGATTTGGGAAAGGAGGACCTGTTGGCGGATGACAACGACGCGAGTGAACGCCTCTCGGATTCGACGAATCCCACCAACGAACGCGACGTGACAATCGTTATTTGACCAGATCATGGTAGGGGTTGTTATTTTTATTTATTCTTTCCCTATTTTTGAATTTAAATGATGAACGTGGATCAACCATGAACATATTGAACCACAGATTCATACGTTCTTGTGGGAGGGTTTTATTGGGTTGATTTCATTGGATTAATCCATGTTGAATTGTTGTTGATTTCTTCTCCATTTAATCCTATTAACAGGAGCCGATCAATGTCAAGACGAATGATAGCAGGGGTTCATTCCTCGATTTGCTTATTGGATTTATTCCACCTCTCTTTTCCTCGTGCATTCTTCATGTTCTTCGTGGGGAAAGGAACAACAGATCATTGCACATTCATTTTGCGACGCAACGATCCCAAATTGAAGATCTGACGTCAGGATGACCTAGCGGAGGTGTGAAAATGATATAGGATGACGAATCAGATCGGATTTGGAAAGACAATTCTTCTAGCATTCTTCACACGGGTGGATCATTACATTTTTTAGGGACCGATCGGAGGCCCGAAAACAACGAAAGCAGCTTTGTGGTGTCGGGGCAACCAAAAACCGAGAGTTTAATGACAATCAGATGACCAGATCGACGAACGGGGCAGCATGAAAGGCACAATGGTGGAAGTCTGCGATTCTGGAAATTTCTAGAATACACGTCATATATCCTGAAGAACACGCCGTGTGGACAGGCTCAGTGGAAGCTAGGGTTTTGGGAGTCAAATAGTTATTACACAACATGTGACCCCAGTCACACGGTGTGTTGGACCTTCCTCGAAGCTCGGCGTGTATTCTGGGAAACACACGGTCACGTGATGGAATACACGGCTTCAGAACACAATATGTAGACCCTACGTGGCATGACAGAGGCAACTATGCAGGACTCGACATGTATCCATGGAATACACAGACACGGGATGGAGTACATGACTATGTACTCCACCACACGGTCAGGCGAGGCCAGTAATGCGGGTCACCCCGTGTACCGATTACATGGGTTGGAATACTTGAGTTGAGGCTGTGTATGAACACATGGCCAGCGTACATGGAGCCGACCCCAGTTACTCGAACACAGTGTGTAATCTGTACCAGACACCGTGTAATGGATTTTTATACATGACCATCCCTACAACACAGGCTGTTGTACATGGGCATTACCCGGGGTCAGAAGACACGACGTGTGACTTTTCTACACGTCGTGTATTTTTTTGGAAAATGGCTTGGTCCACTTTTCCACCATATATTAGACATGTTTTTTTGGGTTAGTGCCCCTTCTTCTCATTCCCCTGAAGGTAAGGAATCGTTTCCTTCTACAGGAGTATGATCCCTTCAACATGAATTTCTGTGATAGAGTCTGGAATCCCTGCAAGAGGCCCAGAGTGAGATCATCTATCCATTCTTGACCCTAGGTAGAGTCAGGCATCGACATGACCAACTCCACCAGGCGTCGATCCTCTACCTAGCTGGTGAATATGGATGAGTCACGGTATTTTCCATGGCCCTGGCAGTGATCATCATCTGTGTATCGTGATATTTCCCACTCAGGAGTGTGTTCTCCAGTAATGAGTGTATCTACCTCTTGTGGATTTTCCCGATGAATAGTGCTTCTCGAATAGAAGTCATCTGTGCTTTCAGACTCGTGGAGTGAGTTCACAAAAAATTAGTGCTTCGTGGAATGTTAGAATTGAATCCCTAGTGGGGGTGTGCGGTTGTGTGACTTGTCTATAGACCATGAGTCTGGGTTTTAAGTATATCTGGATTGTGTTCTTCTATTATATGTTCAGTAGACATATACTGTGTAGACCTGACTGTGCCTTTCTTTTGTTTATTGCTTTGTGGTTTTTCTCGGTCCTCTACTGAGTATTGTTATACTCACCCCTACACAGGCTTTTCCCACATGTGTCATGTTTTGTGCAGACGAGCAACCTTTTTATGGAGTCCAGGGAGGACCAGGACATGACCGAGCTTTATGAGTTTCTCACAGGCCGAGGTGTTCCTACAACTACGAGTAGAATTCCTAGAACCTCTTTGTGTTACAGGTTGTAATTTGTAGTTTTCAGACTCTTGTTTTTGGTGGACTTGTATTCTGGCCCAGTTTACTTTCTGTACTTTACTTTCCATCGCACTCTGTTGGTTGGGTTTAGTTATATGCATGCCTTTTTTTCCTTAGTGGTTTTTACATTTATGCATTTGTGGGCTTGAAGATGTGTGCGTGTGTACATGTTCTTAGGAAATGCCTCCCATATTGGTAATATTCCTACTCGGTTCTAGTCACTAGCCCCTGGCCTATTGGAGGCGGGCTTGGGGAGTCACAGAGCGGGCCCCACTAGGACGGGTTGTGACAGAATCTAATAGGATCAGTATGATCTCACCCATGTGTTCCATATCATTTCTCTGAATAATAATCCAATAGTTCTCTACTTTAAATAAAATAATGCATGATGTACATTTTAATAGTTTTTATCAAAAGCATGGAAAAAAGTTTAATTTCTTCCTTTTCCTCATTTCCAAATAAAGTAGGTAAATCTGTTTCAAATAATTTCAAATACATATATCCAAACTAACATATCATATCAAACCAAAGCATGGATCACATATTGTATCAAAACCATGGCCATATAATCAAACAATACAAACCAAAATAGTCCAAATTCGCTAGAAGAATAGGTAACAACATGCCAAGGATCACACTATGCTAGGATATATTGGATGATCATACCTAAACATACAAAATCACATGCACATCACGCCTCTAGGAATATACGTCGAATATAGAGAGTAGTGGAACACCCTAGAGAGTGAACCTCCGACCCGATCTAATAATTCCATAGAACAACGAGCCTAGGTTGCCGAGGAAATCCCCATGAGCAAACCCCTTGATAGTGGATGAGACCTATTACTATACCTTTCACCTATTTACCCAAGGATTCCCAAGTGTCCTATTTTCCAATCCATTTCATCAAACCGTTTCATCATTTCATTCTTTGAAAACCATTTTAGAAAAAAAAAATTATAATTATTTGAAAAACCCTTTACGTTTACCAAAATAATGGGAAACCATATTTTTATAAAAATCCCATCTCTATGCACAATAAAAAAAATCTGTTATATCATTCCATTTAATTTAATAAAACAATTTATCAAAAAAAGGATAAAATGAAGTTGTAATGTCCCCAACCTGATGGCCATTATCTAGTGCCCCAAGTTGGGTCATTACATGACCACTAGCACGCCTCCCCATAATATAGAGGCTATTGACTAGTAGCAGGAGTCTATGGAGAAATGTTAGGGAGACAATACTCACTTATTAGAGTAATTACATAACTTAAATGATATCAATAGATTTAACAACCATTTGAAACAAATATAATGAAAACATGAGACAATTCCAAAAAGTAACCAATTAGCACACGCTATAACAACATGATGAATACACTACATTTTGGGAAGTCATATAATCATAAAAAAAACAAAAACCACTGAAAGTCCCCGATCACATACCTAAGTCCCAACTTGGTCCGGATCTCCCATGATCTAACCCGTCATCCCATGCACACCCAAACATTGGTTCCCTATTTTGACCATGTATAAGAAAACAAGTGGCATCTGCTCAGGGACACAAGTTCTATGGAGGATTGATTAGGGTATGAGTAAAACTCAGTAGGACACAACCAATAGTGTCTAAAGAAATAACCACCCTGTATAATAGTGTCTAAAAGGAAACAAGTGCAATAAACAAACATGGAAATAAGCAACCTGTTTCACCATTAAAAATTAACTATTTTACCAACTATTATCATGGAAAAGGATTCAATTTTAATAATTACTAATTAACCACTTTATCATATGTCCAATAGGTTAAGAATTTATATTAGGTACACTATATCCTATGCCTATCAATTACCCTTGATAAAGGAATAAATCAATTTCCCTATCTCACCAGGGATAAACATTTCATAACAATTTCATCAAACTTACATCAGAGCCTCAGTCTAGGTAGTATCATCAAATGAAAATGTTAGGGGAATAGTTCCTTAGTCCTCTTCCATAAACCATGCATTATGGGGTGGGATTTAGAGCCTTATTCTAACCTGACCCATGGGCATATATCCTCAAGTCCAATACCTGAGAACTACCAAGCCATGTGTATATGATTCTTTAACAATTTTCCACCCATACCATTTTATACATTGTGTTCAATAATAAACAAAAAACCACCATTCGTAAATCACTCAAGACATATATATTTTTCATGCCTTAACCTATTAACATATTTAAAATTTACATTTCACAACCCTTTAACATGGTTGCCTTATACCAAAAACTCTCTTATTCCATGTTGTAAATTGTACAAAATTAACATTAAACTCACTTACCAACCATTTCATATTCACCAACACACACCATAACTATTAAAGACAAATATAATTATTACTAACACCCCCTTATGCTATGTCATCAACTATGAACATTCATCATTTATTTCATTTCAAAACCATGATAACATGACAACATAATCATCATGGGTCCTATCTTACTATCCCACAGATCAATTCAATTACTATGGTTCCAAAATACCTTTCAAACCACATCATAGTATTAAAAAAAATTAAAATACTTATTTGAAATCATATTGACCCAACATGTAAAACAAGGGTCTTCCTCTTTGAATACTAAAACAGGACCCAAGGATTCTATTTCCATTTCAACCATCCAACAAAACCATTAAACAATTTTAAAAAAATGGAGACCCTTCCCTCATTTCAAATATAATTTTATGTCTCTTAATAATATCCATTTTTGAATCACTTTTGTTCAAAACCTCCTTTCAAAACATTACTATCTTTCAAAAATTATTTTCATTCAATAAATCTATAATTGGGCCGAAGCCCCAAAACATACCATTAAAACCCTTTCAAAAACTCCTTGGAATTTATAACATCAAACTTATAATCATTTCAACTAACCCATCAACCATACCCACATAACCAATTTCACTTTTATTACCCATTTTCTCTCATAATTCCCCTACCTCAATATTTAACAATTTTATTCACCATTTACAAGGGTCCAACTTACCCCATGGGTAGCCCTAGGTTTGGTCTCACTCACCAATGGACCCAAAAGGGCCTCTGAATGGTTTCTCACCTCAATATAAGGATCAAATCACTTTCCCTAAGAAAAAACATAAAAACTCTACAAGATAATATATTATAAAAAGTACATACACATATTTATAACAATGTGACTATAGGTAGAATCTTAAAGACCACATACCCCATGTTTGTTGATGAACTCTTTCTTAACCACCACCCTTGATTCAAAATAAAACACCCATTAAATAACCAAATTAGAATCTTCTGGAAATGTGAGGTTTTTATGGATTCTAAAGAATATTTAAGATTCCACAATCCCTAATCCATAAAAAAGAGCAATAAATAGAGTTAAACTCACCCAGATCTTCAATTCACACCCAAACAGACACCAAATGCCTAATAATTGAAGGAGAATCATCTCTTTGAAGTATTGCGGGGTTTGGTTTAACACCCAACCTTTTAGAGGAGGAATACGGAAGAAAATTAAGTTAGAAAACTTAATTCTTGAGAGGGAAAAACCTGAATTTCTCACTTTTTAAGGGTCACATGGTTTGGCCGCACGGTATACGAAACCGTGCACCAACTATACGGATACATATATCCAAGAGGGGAAAGCATTCCCAGTTTCTTGGAAGCACCCACATGGTTCAGAAAACTGTGTTCTATCCTCTTTTCAAAAGGGTCCCCTAGCCTCATGGTTTGCTGGGTCAGGAATATGGTTCGTACTAAATGTGTGCCAACTATGTACTTCATACTATTTAGCCTCATTTCCCCTCCTTTAATGTCCCAAACCTCTCAAGAAACCCCCAAAATGCATCATACACCTGAGAACCACCTCATTATCCAAAACAAAGGAATTTTAAGAAAAATTTAAACAAGGGCGTTCATTTATGAAAGGTCAAGATCTTACAACCTCCCCACCTTATAACAAAACATCCTTGAGATATACTTCCAAACCATACCGAGACTCCAATACCAAAGGTTGGGACACAAGGACCACCTTTAATCTTTAATTTATTAGGCTTTCTACAGTACATGGCCACACTATCACCAGAATTGGAGTAAGGAAACAATTCTACCTTGAATAAAATTCCGTCTCCATACTCTTCCACTATGATCTGATCCTCTTCAAGGATGCAACTACCTAAAAATAATCATTACCAACAACAAACACAAGAGGAAGGCCTATGTAACACTATTGAAACACCATAAAAAGGACACCAATAAGTAACTCCATTACCCAAGGATAGACAACTAGAACACCATTGGTCTGATCATCTCCATTATTCATGTCTCAAATCAATTGGAACCATCTCACCCTATTTTTTTAATCTCTAATGGTGTTTTAAGACTGAAATCACTCAAGGGATCATCTACATTCCAACCATGTACCATGTCATAATATAGTCCCTCACTCGTAGTCTAATGGATTCAGTACATTTTGAAAAATTTGAATGACCCAACCCAAGCATAAAGTTTATCTCAAAGTGCTCAACCAGTCAAAACCCGAGCTGACGATTATTAACAAAAAAAAACACAAAAAAATGCTCATATATTCCCATCCATACTATACTACTGCTCACTTCATCAACCTATCTCTTTATCTCTATGGTTCTCCCCACCATACACTTTATCTATTCACCACCATTTGCTTTTTTAGTCTTCAATACTTTCAACATTACAAAGAGACCAACATGACCTCATGTCATGTTTCTCAACTTACTTGATGAAGTTACCTACTCACCATGCCCAAAAATACATGAGAACTCTACCCAACTATAAAATTTAACCTTTCCATCAAGATTACCCAGATTAGTCACACATCCATCCTCCATATCTCAACAAAACAAAACTTGGTTCTTCCTCAAAACTCGTTCCCATTATCGGAGCACAACTATCAACGAAACATTAACCGAAGGTGGATTTCATCCCACCACATCCATTATCATTTACAAAATTGAGTCAGTCCATCCTAGACAACTCAGTCCGTTGATGTTAAACTCCCACTTTTGGTATGTCACCCCTCTACCTAGATATGAAGCCTTCTCACTTAAGGCATAGCTCCCTCATATGCTGGAACCTACCGAAGTCCATCCCGTACCTTTGCTGAAACTTCAACACCATAACATTCATTTCCCCACAATCCATTATGAGGATCTACAATAATCACCAACGCATCTTCGATCTAAAAAATCAGATCAACTCTAAAACTATCCCAAGTATAAGGCCATCATTGGACTCGATATACCCCTTCAAACAAGTACCATAAGACCTTCCCCAAGGAATCCAAACATGACCTTATAGACTTATCAATGGAATCTCGATGCCATGAAATCCACTCCACGGTCTGCTCCATTCATCCATGACTGACATACCACTCCCCACTTTGGGAGTATTATTTTCACACATTTCCTCAAGAAATTTCAACCACCTCATATCACGCTTTGATCAAAAGATAAACCTAAAACTTGGATTTTTCTCTCCATCTTTTCCAGGGAAAAAACCGACATGAACTATTACCCATTATTAGATTCCAAGAATGGCACCCATGGTATTCATAAATATCCGACCCATCCCTTAGACCTCTCTCATAACTAGTCGATGGTGTTCTACCCACCACATGACTCCACATGTGTCGCCCCAAATTGAAACCTCTAAATTGTACCATATCCAATCGAAATACATTCAATTTGATAGAAATAAATCTGGATCCTTCTCAGCATACCCGAGATGATGTCAGGATATTGGACATGATTATCACTTGAGAAATGTATGTAAATAATACATCGTTGAAAAACACTGAAACATATCCATCAGTGATGTCACCCTACAATATGAGGTCACCTTGACCTTCCACATGTCTCGAGATTTCCTACCTTCCATCATTTCATCCATACTCAAACACCACAACTCAAATGATATTTCCAATGAAAACTCAATACCACTTCACAAACCATTATTAAGTGGTCATGACCCAATATTCTAGATGGAATCATGGACATTAGCCCATTGTAGTCATTATTTAATGAACCCGGTGATCTACACAGAAACAAATTGACTACCAGACCAATCCACAACCCAAATGTCTTGCACATAACTTTATCCTCTCATTATGATAATATAGACACATGACATGAATTTATCCTTAGACACATGTCTTCCATACCAAAAACATGATTTATTTCACAAAATGATTACACATACGGACCCCCTCATGTTCCTCATGGTCTCTCACTTCCCTATGATCACACAATGATCCCGACTATAAATCACACAAGTCATACAACACCAGAACTAGGACCATAACCCACTCACTCATCTGACCATGGCTCCAAGTCCATCATCCTTATTGGACTTCAGGGATTATAAATATAATCATACAAAGAACCAACCATTCATACAAGAAAACCCAACCGCATGACCACCACCACCCCCTAGTGTCACTTCTATAAAAAAAGTGTGTGTCCATGATTTGTTCACTCTTGTACTATTTTACCAAAATCAACATCAGTTCCCACATAAACCACTATCAAGGCCACAAGTCATGGCACCCAATTACCTTTACCCTTCCCAATAATGACCTTACAACCAACCAAAAGAACTCAAATACATTTTGAGAAAGAAACTAAGGCCTAATAGTACACTTTTACTATGTGATACAATACCAAACATGCATTGATTTTTCCTCTAAAGAAACCACTCATTCATCGAATCTTAATGAAGATTCAACATTGTGAATTCCTTCCATGAGGATACCCTTGATTTACTGAAACTATCAAATCATAACCACCAATCAAGTCACATTTCCCTATCCATTAAATTTCCATATTAGCCCTCTAGGCTAAACCCACTCTAGGAAACACTCTATGCATGCCATTGTGAAAGTACAAAATGCATTCCTATGTCATACGCACCCAAAATAACTAATAACCCAACCAAACTCTCTTATAAGTCATAATAGAAGATCAAATTCCACCAATTCCCTAAACTAGAGTCATATCAAGAATAGGTCACTAGCTCTCTATCTCCAGTCCATATACATCAAACCTCAACAAACTCACTGGTCATGAAGGCACACCTATCCCCACTCTAAAACATATTTCCTCTAATGCACCCAAGATGAAATTTACTCTAGGAATCACACCAAGAATACACACACATATATGTTGGAAAAACCATTATGATTTACCACATCCATATCATTAGGAAAAAAATCATAACCCATGGCCACAACCTTATTGAGGGAACAACAACCACATATCTTTTACCATAAAAAAAATCCAACAAACCCTCATGAACCAAAACTAAGGTCTCAAACTAGGCCACTCTCGCTACCCAAACCACCCATACACAGAGTCCGATCACCAAACTAGGGATAACCATTTCAAATATCCCTACCAATTACATCATGTTTAATCTCCCTTATTAATAAAACTTTAATAATTATAACCAAATGTTTCACATTTCTAAAAATTATATTTTGAAAAACAAAAGGATTTATAATTTAAGAAACCTTTTTATTAACCCAAAATTTCAAAATTCCATTATTTATTCAAATTTACATTCAAAAACATTTCCTTTATAAAAAATTTGAAGGGAAAATCCAATAGAATAAATTTACTAGAAGAAAAGTAAACTACCAACATATGAATCCCAAGGTTCTATCAATAACGGACAATATATGAATGAAATACCAATCATATGTGCCTCGAATGATGTATGAACTCATACAAAATCTCTTTCCATACTTGACCAAGAGATAAACCTCATAAATAAATAACATCACATTCAAGTGTGCTACTTGAGGTGGAAATAACAATCAATCATAGAAGCACAAAAAAAACATCAATTCCCACCACTAGAGACCTATATTTTCCCTCATACGTGGGATTCAGGCACCTAGGCAAGAGCTCATTACCAGGACACAACAAGATCCTCATATCTTGTATAACATTACCTAATATGTATGACAAAAAAACTCTCTGATACAACTTTGTAAAGTCCCTAACCCGATGGAAACTATCTGGTGCCTTGACCTGGGCTGTTACATGACCTTAGGTTTGTGTCCCTGTATCCCAAAGGCTTCTAACTAGCCTCACAGGTCTATGGAGAAATTTTTGGGTGACTATATCCTCTTATCAATGTAATTACCCCACAAAAATGGTATCAAAAAATATAGAAACCAACATAAACATATAAAAGGACAAAATGGGACAATGCCAACAAGTAATAAAGTAGCACATGATATAACAACATAATGAATACACTATATTTAATGCAGTCATAAAATCATAAACCAAAACCAAAACCACTAAAAGACCCCGAACATAGATTTGAGTCCCAACCTGGTCCTGATCTCCTATGCTCCAACCCATTATCCTTGGATAAAAAAAACACTAAGTCCCTATCCTGAACCTATATCAGAAAAAAGTGGCATCTTCTCGGGTACCCAAGTTCCATGGAAGACTGAAAAGGGTGTGACTACAACTCAGTAGGCTAGCACCAGTGGTTTCTAAATCAATAAACAGTATTTATAATAGTGTATTTAAGGAAACAAGTGCAAGAAACAAACATAGAAAGAAGGAACATGTTTCACCTTTAATAATTACCCATTTAACATATTATTATCAAGGAAAGAGATTCAATTTTAACAATTATTAATGAAAATTTTTATCATATGTATCATAGGTTAGGAATTTACTTCAGGTACACTATGGCCTATGTTGTTAAATTACTGTGCATACGGGAATAAGTCATGTCACCTATCTCACCAAGGATAAAAATTTCACAACAATTTAATCACACTTACCATGGAGTTTTTGTCTAGGTATTGTTATCAAATTCAACCATTAGGGTCATAGAGCCTTAGTCCCCTTCCCCAACCCATGTATTATGGGGTGGGGTTTAGAGCATCAGTCAAACCCGACCCAGGGGTGTAGATCCTCAATTACAATACCCCAAAACTACCAAGAAATGTTAGCATGCTTCTTTAATCATTTTTCACCCATACCATTTTACAAACAGTGTGCAATAATATTCAAAATAAATCACCATTCATAAATTACTCGATACATAATTCATTTTCATGCCTTAACCTATTAATAAATTTAACATTTTCAATTCATAACTCATTAACCCACTTTCCTTATACCAAACACTCCCTTATTCCATGATGTCAATTGTACAAAATTAACATTAATCTCATTTACAAACCATTTCACATTCACCAAAACAAACCATAACTATTAAACACATATATCATTATTCCTAATACCCCTTATGATATGTCATAAACTATGCACATTTATCATTTATTTCATTTATTAACTGTGTTAACATGACAACATAATCATAACTGGTCCAATATCACTATCTCATATATCAATTCAATGACTATGTTAACACAATACCTTTAAAACCACATCATATTATAAAAAATAATTCAAATTACTTCTTTTAAATCATCATTAATCCACCCTTTAAAATACAGGTACCCCTCATTGAAAACTAAAACATGCCCTAAGGTTTTCATTTCTATTTAAACCATCCAAAAAAACCATTAAACCATTTTTAAAAAATAGATCCTTTGCCTCATATAAAATATCATTTGAAATCTATTAAGAATAAACTTATTGGAATCACCTTGTGTTCAACACCTACTTTGAAAATATTACAACCTTTAAAACATCCTTTTACTTTAATAAGTCTATAATTAGGTTGAAGCCACAAAACATACCATTAAAACCATTTCCAAACCTCCTAGACATTTACAAAATCCATATTAATGTCATTTAAATTAACCCATTAACCCTACCCATGTAACCAATTAAACCTTTACTACCCATTCAATCTCATAATACCCCTATCTCAATGTTTACCAATTCTATTAACCATTTTCATGGGTCCGACTTACCCCATGGGTAGCCCTAGGTTTAGTATCAATCCCCAATTGACCCAATAGGGTACATGAAGGGTTTTACACCTCAATATAAGGTAAAAACCACTTTCCCTAATAAAAAACATAACAATTTAGTAAGGTAATATATTGAAACCAGTATATACACATATGTATAACAACATGACTATCATAAAAATTTGTACGACCACCTATATCATGTTCTTTAGAGAACACTTGCTTATCTTACACCCTTGATTTGAACTCAAACACCCTTTAAATACCAAAAATAGGATCCATTGGAGGAGTTAGGGTTTTAGAGATTTAGAAGAAAAGGAAATATTCTACAAGACCTAATAAAAAAGAAAATATGAGTGTTAGAATCACCCAAATCTTTTATTCACACCCAAACACACTCTAAACACCTAATAATTTAAGGAGAATCATATATTGGATGTCTTGGAGGGTTTATTTCATCATCCAAGATATTGGAGGAGGAATAAAAAATATAATCTGGTTATAATCCTTAAATCCCACGAGGGAAAAACTAGAATTTACTAGTTTTTAAGGTCTGAAAATTTTGGCCTCATGGTTCGCCATTCCATGCACTAACTACATGGCTCCCTCTATGAAAGAGGGGAGAAGACACATAGTTTCCTAGAGGAACCCACAAAATTTTTAAAATCGTGTGCTACCCATGAACTAGACTATATTTAAAAGGGTCCCCAAGCCACATGGCTTCCTAGGCTAGGTGCATGGTTTGTATTAATCGTGTTCCAACTGTGTGCTTCACACTATTTGGCCTCATTTCCCCTCCTTTTGGGTATTTAATCCCCTAGAAGACCCCAAAAAATCCTCATACACTTGAGAACCACTTCATTATACAAAAAAGGAAGTTTAATCAAAATTTAAACAATGAAATAAATTTACGAAAGGTCGGGATCTTACAATAGTTCATTAACACAAGCTTGAGACAGAACCAACTACCTCAGAACTCAGATATCACATAGTTGTAACGGAATCCACAATAAGAAAGGTTCCAATAATTAAAATATAGGACTTGGAATCAATCTACATATATTCGGATTGATCAATTAATTATAGGGGTCAACAGAGAAGTGGAAACAAAACATACATCATGAATGCACACCCATCACTCTACAACCAATATGAAATGTCCCCCAAAAACAAGATCATAAAACATATATAGAAGGGAACAAGAGAAAAACCACCAAAGATACACAAAACTAATAGTTCAATGTAATGATGCAACCATGATCAAATGGAACGAAGATTTAGAAAGGATTACTCTCCTAGAGAGATGAAGCCTAACCACAACGGTGATCAATTAGTAAAAAAAATCAATCTGGATCAAACAGAGGCTCCAAATATTTCTAGAGAAGAGTCCTACGTCAATAGGAAAGAAACTTCACATCGAATGAATAAACATATAACTCACACAGATCCCTAAAACCCCTCTATACAAAATTTAGAATGTTTGTATTCCGTTTACACATCATATAATCCTCGAGGATCACATATACAAAAATACCCATATTCTTTTTTATTAAAAACCGATCTTTTGACATTAAAATCCATGTAACCCATACAAGACATGTACTAATTCAAAATGTGTACTCATATCATGACATGAGAAAAGAAAATAGTACATGTTTCATACTCCCATTACATGACATGTAAATTTACTACAGATAATTAAAACTATAGTTTCTTACACGAAAACCCAAAACACCTCCGACGTTATCCAAACATAGGGAGAACCTTGGAAATACATTAACAAATTTATACTTAGAATCCATTAATTTATACAAACATAAATCCCCTAAAATTAGTTCATTTATCTCATAAATGTTCTTCTTCCTCAAGAGTCTAAATGCACACCCAATTAAAGAAGAAAACTGGCATAGTGGAGTAAAATACTTGAAAACAGGTAATGGGATGTTACAAACTCTCCACCATAATAATTTCAATCCCAAAAAGTCCTGTGGAATAATGAAGTTAGATAAAGAGGTGAGTCCAATACTCCCTCATCAAAGAATCACTCTCCCATATATCATGATAATTAGATCTGTTCCACCATAACACTATGACGAACAGAATCGACTTCCCACACAAGAATTTGACTTGAGAGTCAATGATAACAACTGGATATTCCAAAAACTAAACATATAGATATAAACTAATATATTCCCATCTCAGAAGATGAGAAGGATCGGGATGGTACTTCCTGAGCTATGGTATGTGGAAAACATCATGAATTTTGGTCAACTAAAGTGGAAATGCCAACCAAAAAGCAACCTACACAAGCTACTTAGTGACCTAAAATGGTACATAATATCTTAAAGATAACATTAAATATTTTACAATATGATGGTGACCCAACTAAGGATAAAATTTCATGAAAACCTGCTCACCTATGGATAACTCCAATGGATGACATCATTGATCCAGACAATATTTTTATTGACTCTACGCTGAAACCATACACTATTGTATATCCTGAATCCTCATAGATGTATATTAAACCAAAATTGGACCCACAAAAGTAGATTTGACCAAATTTACACAACAAATATGTGTCTTACATGGGATACCATACAAATCCTCGAAAGGAGGCATTCCATCTCTTCCCAAAAAAGAGGTTTCCTACATGAGTGACCATACAAAGCCTAAAAATATCGATTTAGATCAATGATTGATACCTTTTTTATAAGAAAAATCAACTAGTTCTAGATTTGTTCCCCAAAATCCACCAACATCTCAGACACATGTATAGAGTATATCCACCCATATCTGAATAGAATACTCTATCTGTCCGTTTATCTATGAATGATATGTTGTACTCAACCTGACTTGCGACCCCATTGCCTCCTAGAGAATCCTCTAGAACCTAGAATTAATCCTAGGATCCTTATATGAAATAATGGTATAATTAACACCATATAACCTATCAAATTACAACACATATAACTTACCGATATATTCAACTTTAGAGGTGTCCCTGATCTGAATGAAATGAGCTGACTTTCTTAACTGATCAATCACCACCCTGATAGAATTACTTTATTAGGGTGTGCATGGTAATCCAAAAATAAATTCCATGGATACCTCTTCCAATTTCAAAACCAACACTGAATGATACTAGATAAAACCATAAGGTACCAGATTCTCATCCATTATCTATTGGAAGGTGTAATAGTGGGAAACATAATGAGTAATTGCACACTCCATACCCAACCACCAGAATCATTGTCTCATGTTATAATACATATTAATAGTTCCCAGATTAACATAACATCGATAACTAAAAAAATCAAACAAAGACAATATCCTCACTGATGTTGGGAAGTTAAAATAGTACAAAAAAGAAAAGAATACCATCCAAAGAGTGAGAACAACCTAGAACAGTCTCCCCACTATATAGGGTTTCTCGAATTACTTTGAACTCATCATCCTACTGCTGACCCTAAATAATAGACTTAAGGAGAGATGATGTTAACTTAACACTGGATAGAATTATACCTAAAACATCCTCCAAATAATCCAAATGTAGCTAATAAAAAATACCCATAAGTTACCACACTTCTTTTGATTCCAAAATAATTTGCGATGGAACATTCCGACTAAGAGCATGAGTAATGGTATTACACTTCCCTAGGGTGTAAGAGATTTTAAATTCAAACATCTTACATGTAAGGACCCAACCCCAATTACCTGGATCTGATTCATTATTTGATTACATTGGTATATAAATAAGGAATAAGAATCCCGAAGGGTCGATCAGTTTAGTAATCTTGAAGAAAATAGACACATACTTGGAAGCCATTTTACATTTTGAAATGAAACAAAATATGATACATAAAAAAGATAATAAACATCATCCCTGAAAACTCAATAAATGATATATTCTTATTAACCTGGGGAAGGAAAAAAATGAAAGGGGTGAGATCAAATGCTTAGTAAGGGCAATAAATACAACATATGATATCATAACATAAACATTAGGCATGTTGAATACATAAAAACATGTACCTTTAATAAAAACATGAACACATTATGGCAGGAATAAGAGCTGAGTAAGTAATGAAATAATTAGATAGTATCATGGGTATTATATTAGTCAAATAACTGCATGGACCATAAATTATATTTTTATAATGAGGGAATAGAATATTACAGACATTCTAAAATATTTTGTTAAGGCCCCGACCATGACATCTAAAAATGATTAAGCCCTCGACCAAAACCATACATCACATTGGGAAATGCCTCACCCAATTCCACATCTATTTGTTTCATAAGACCTACTAATGCATCGAGGGGCTATATCGAGCCCCACCCATCACATAATAAGTCCAATGAATTCCTCATATGAGTGGGGATAAACATAAACAACATATACATTCATATTGAAACTATCATATGAAATGTAACTAACTTTACCCAATCATTTAACATTAAACACTAACCATTCCAGGTAACCTGGTGAATGATTTTATGATAGATCATCCACAATATAGTTAGTCATAAACCATTAAATCAAATTTGGTAGATGAATTCATAAATTATTAAACCCAATAATACATAAGAATCAACAAGAGTGTTTAATCAGATGAAAATACTCTTATAAAACCATTAAGTAATTCTTGAGATAAATGCTCTTTATTTTGAAAAGAAGAGTTCTTTTGAAAAAATCTTTGTATAAAACCAGAAGTGAAGTAACATAGTATTTTCATAATAAAATGATTTATTTTAGAAATTCAATGGTTTTCAAAAACAGATTATAGAGTGCCCTTGAAAATAGATAAGAATTTGAGACATTTCCTTGAATCAGGCTTGTATTTTGGATATAGTTTTGAATGTTTTTTTTAAAACAGGTTGTTGGAATCCTCATGTGTTAATCATTTTAAATGATCACAAATCCTATTCATTCTATAAAAACCTATTAATCTTGTGTAATTTATCTTAAATCATGTGTATAGATGATTAATATCTTTATGCTTTAAATAAACCTTGAGAACTATATTTAATTTACTTTATAGTGATTTCTTTGATGAATAATTAAGTCTAATCCATTATATGAATATCAATGCTTAAGTATGAATACATATATTTGGCTAAGTCTGATACACTGTGAGTCAGCCACTAGTTGTGTTTTTCTAGCAAAGTATCCAGATACCGTGATCATCTAGATACTATGACCATCCAGACACCCTGACTGTCCAGATACCGTGACTATCTAGTTACCGTGACCATCCAAACACCGTGACTATCCAGATATCGTGACCATCCAGAAACCATGACCATCTAGACACTGTGACCATACAGACACTATTTTGAGGAGACACTGTTTCAATGAAGACACATTTTATAGAGAAATTGTGACACCGTTTCTTAATATGTTTTGTCACTTTTCAACTTAATTTCTAATGGTTATATTTGAAGATTTTAAATTCACTAACATAATTAACATTTATTTGTAGAAATATTATCTGACAATATGAGGTATGAGGTGAAGAACACGTGCATCCTATCGTATCCAACACATACACTCCAAGAATAAAAGTGAAGTGTGGCCTATAAAAAGATAGAGTGTAATAAAAAATTATACATGAGTTTTTCTGAAAACAAGAACCGACACATGAAACTCAATATTCTTGAAGAACACATGAAGAATTATTGAATCAACAAGTTGGCACCATAGATTAGAATCACCGAGCACGTCTTCTCATAGTCAATACCATGAAGAACATGAGCCATATATAGATGACTTACGATACTCTGTTTTCTATGAGAGGACTCGATTTCTGCATGTTCTTTTTCCCAGAAGTCCATAGCTGCATAGACTAACACTCAGAGCACTTCTAAACTTATCTCATCATTTCTACTCTATTGTGTATTATTTTTATCTTTTGAGCAGTGTGTGTGTCTGTATAAAAACACACACTATCTTCTAAATCAAACTAAAGGATACAATATATCCTTTCTCTTACATATTTTTACACCTGTGTATTCCCATGGATAAGTGTGGAATAATTCCCTATGTGACTTGTTAGGGTTTAACCACAAAAAACTATGGAAGAGGTTGTGTGACCTGGATAGTCTTGTGTGCTGTTGGTAACCCTGATCCAGGATGTGGATCAAATTTTCTTATTTAAATTGATTGGTGGAACATTATCACCAAGTGGAGTGGATTGGGTCTCAGCTTGAGAATGAACCACTTGTTTTATATCCGCTATGATATTTACTTTAGTTTTCTATGTTTTACTGTTTAATCCAGAAATAACTAAATTTACTTTGATAGTTAATCTTGGAAAGAAGTTATAATTATTTTTTCTTATTAGAATAACTTCAAAAGTAATATTAATAATTGTGATTAGAATTACTGAGAATTAATCAATCTTCTAAGAAGTTATTTAAACAGTCAAACTTTCATAATAGTATAACCTTGATTAACTATGATGTATTTAATTATTGGGGAACCTTTTTAAGAATACATTTTTACAGACATTTTTATAGATACTCAATTCACCCTCTTCTTGAGTACTCTACTCTGACCAACAATTGGTATCAGAGGTGTTGTTTATTGAAACTTAGTTTTTAAACCTATTCAAATTTGATTGTAGTTGTACTTTAAATATTTTCAAATTTTTGTCAATTCCAAATTTCTAGATATTTTAAGTTATTTCATTATCATGGATAATATATTGGAAGGTGATGAAAAAAATAGACCACCATTATTTAATGGAACCAATTATGCTCAATGGAAAATTAAAATGAAAACGCATTTAGAAAGTATGAGCTTTGAAATATGGTCTTCAATTATAGATGAATATAAGATTCCTGCTACTGATAGAATAACTTGGGATGAACCTACCAAAATTGCCTAAAAAAAAATTTCAAGGATATGAATGCTTTATAATTATCTTTAGGAGATGAGGAATTTAATAGAATTTCTGCTTGTAAAACTGCCCATGAAATTTGGGACACCTTATCTGTTTCACATGAAGGAACTTCTAGTGTCAAAGAAATAAGACTTAATACCTATACTATTAAATATAATTACATTAAAATGAAACCTAATGATCCTATTTCCGACATGTATCTCAAGTTCAATTTAATTTTCAACACAATGATTTCTCTTGGAAGAGAAGTCACTGTGAAGGAACACATCATGAGAATTCTCAAATGCCTACCTGATAGATAGAGATAGACCTCTGTCTCTATTAGAGAATCATGTGATATCAGCAAGATAACTATAAAAGAACTCACTGGGAAACTGAGGATGTATGAAGAGGAGTTGAAAGTCAACAATGAAGAGGAGGATAAACCCAAAAGAAAATCTATTGTGTTCAAGACCACCACCTCTAAACACAGAGAAAAAGGGAAAGTGTAAGTTTCTATAGAAAGTTCCAATAGTAAATAATCATCACCTGACAGTGATGAGGAGATGGCTCAATTAGCTAGAAGGTTTAAGAGATTCTACAAGAAGAAGAACTTTTTTAGAAAACCTAACTTCAAGGGAAGATATGATCAAAAAGGAAGTTGGAAGAAAGATTGTAAAAGAAGTGACAAGTCTGATGAGATTGTCTTCTATGAATGTAAGTGAAAAGGAGATATCAATGTTGACTTTCCAAAGATCAAGTAAAAAAAGAGATTTGAAGACAAATACAGAGAGTATAAAAAGGAAATGAAAGTAACATGGAGTGCTTCTGAGTATAGTTAATGTGACTCATAATCTTCACATGATGAATAGGCTAACAATGCCAATATGTGTTTTATGAAAAACACATCTAAGGTAACAATAGAACCTCATATACACAATTCATTCTATTATAGAGATGAGAGTGACTCTGAAAATATTTCTAACGAAAAAATGTTTGAGTATTTTAATATTCTAGAAGAGGCATGCAATGAACTAAAAGTTAAATACAATTCTTTGAAGAAACAACATACCCTTACCTCAACTGTTAAAACTAAAATCACTATAGAAAGAGAGAAAAAATGCTCAGTTACTCAAAGACAACAATGAACTAAAACTATCTAATGATAAATTGAAGAAATACTTAGAAAATTTTACTAATGAGAAAGATACCCATACTCAAATGCTAGGTAAAAAAGTTGCTCCTAAATATGCTACTGGCATTGGTTATCAACCTGGAAAAAGAAATTTTGGAAGAACTAATTTTGTTTCTAAATCCAGGACATACAAATTTACTCCCAATTCTAGATAATATTCAACTAGTTCAAGTTATGACACACTTTATTCTGTTTCAAGATTTTGTGAAATAAATAGAGTTTGTTTTTTCAAATACTTTACATAATGATTTTAAGAAAACTATGAGGCAGATATGGGTTCCTAAAGCACTTATCAATAATATTATTGGACCCAAAAATGTGTGGGTAACAGAATCCATTTTTATTTGACTATTTTGTAGTAAAATTGCTTAAAGAATTCTTGTAAGAGAATATGGTACTTGGATAATGGGTGTTAAAGACACATGACATGAGACTACTCATGCTTCAATAATTTAATAAAAATTGATGGAGGAAATGTCACCTTTGGTGACAATTGCAAAGGAAAGATCATTGGCCTTGGACAAATCGGTAACTCTAACTTAGTTTTGATTTCCAAAGTACTGATTATTAATGGATTGAAATATAATCTGTTTAGTATCTCACAGTTATGTGATGATGGATTTTGTGTTAAATTCGAAAATGATTCCATCAATGTTTTTAATTATAAAGATGAATTAGTGTTTTTTGCATTATGAAATGAAAATGTTTATTCTATTAACTTACTTTCTTCATCTTCTCAAAATGATTCATGTTTAAGTGTGTTTCACAAAGAGTCCTAGCTTTGGCATAAGAGACTAGTACACTATAACACTCACTCCCTTAGAAGTTTTACTAGATAAGGATTAGTCAAAGATATACCCAAACTTGAGTTTCCAAATGGTAAAGTGTGTAATCCTTGTCAAAAAGGAAAGAAACATAATATTTCCTTCAAACCAAAGAAAGAAATGTCAACTTCTCAACCTCTCAAATTGGTTCACATGGATTTGTTTAGACTATCTAGAGTTTCTAGCCTAAATGGGAAGAACTATGTTTATGTTCTTGTAGATGACTTTTCTAGATGTACTTGGAATTTCTTTTTGGATCACAAAAGTGAAGCTAGCTCTCATTTTACCAAATATGAAAAAACTGTAGAAAATCTTAGTGTACATAAAATTAAATCCTTAAGAAGTGATCATGGCTGTGTTTTTGAAAATCAAGAGTTTGAATCCTTTTTCTCACAAAATGTCTATAGTCATAATTTCTCAGCCCCTAGAACACCTCAACAGAATGGAGTTGTAGAAAGAATAAATAGAACCCTGCAAGAGATTTCTAGAACCATTCTTAGTGAGTATGACCTACCTATTTATTTTTGGGCTGAATTTATAAATATAGCATGATACATAATCAATAGAGTGTTGATTAGACCTATTCTTAAAAGGACTCCTTATGAGTTATAGAATAATAGAAAACCCAGAGTTAGCTACTTTAATGTTTTTGGTTACAAATTCTATATCCTTAATACTAAGGAAAATCTTGAAAAAAATTTATCCAAGAGTGATGAAGCAATATTTTTAGGATATTCAATTTCTAATAAAGCCTATAGAGTTTTTCATAAAAAAACTAAATGTTTGGAAGAATCTTTCCATGTAAAATTTGATGAAATCGATCCATATGAGCCTAAGACCACTATAGAGAACCTGGAGGATGATGTATAAAATATGGACATTAATTCAAAATCCCCTAACCATCCTATAAAGGAATTTGTGAAAACTCCCAGTTCTGGAAATTCTTTAGATTCTAGTCATAATGAACCAGATCCTGTTGAAGAACTTGAAATCACCAGTCCTTATTTTTCTAGATCTGGTATAACTCTTATAAACCATACTTTAGATGTTTTTGTAGGAGACTTAGATAAAGGAACTAAAACTAGAGATTCTCTTAGAAATCAGGTTTAACATCAAGTATTATTGTCACAACTTGAACCTAAAAACATTAATGATGCCATCAATGATGAAATTTAGGTGATGGCCATGCAAGAAGAACATAATCAGTTTTAAAGGAACAAAGTTTGGAAACTTATTGAGAGACCCAAAGAAGCTAGTAACATAGTTAGAAACAAGGCTATATTTGTTGCACAAGGCTGTAGTTAAGAAGAGGGAATTGACTATGAGAAAACCTTTACACCTGTAGCTAGACTTGAAGCCATCAGAATTTAGTGCGCTTATACTGCACATCTGAATTTCAAACTATATCAAATGGATGTTAAGAGTGAATTCCTAAATGGGTACATAGCTAAGGATTCCTTTGTTGAGAAACCCCTTTGTTTTACAAATCATCGTTTTCCAAATCATATTTTTAAATAATCAAAAGAATTTTATGGTTTAAAATAAGCTCCAAGATCTTGGTATGATAGATTAAGTACTTTTATTATTTCCAAAAGGTTATAAAAAAGGAATAGCTAATCCTAAACTTTTTATAAAATGAATTTCCAATGATGTTTTAGTTTTTCATATCTATGTAGATGATATTATCTTTGGATCTTCAAAAAATTCTTTATGTGTTGATTTTTCTGAAATGATGCAAAATTAATTTGAAATGAGTTTAATGGGTGAAATCAAATTATTTCTTGGATTTAAAATATTTCAAAATAATGATGGTATTATTTTAAATCAAATTAAATATACTAGAGACCTTCTAAAATGTTTTGGATTGGATAATACTAAAATTAGCGACACACCAATGAGTACTACTTGTAAGTTGAATCTTGGTAAAGATGGAAAATCTGTTGATCAAACCACTTATAGAGGAATGATTGGAAGTTTACTGTACTTAACTGCTATCTGACCTGACATTATGTTTAGTGTGTGTATGTGTGCTCGTTTTTAAGAAAATACTAAGGAATCTCATTTAAATTATATTAAGAGAATTTTCAAATACCTCAAGTATACACCCAATATAGGACTATTCTATCACAGAGGAAAATCATTTGAATTAGTTAGTTATTCTGATGATGACTTCAGTGGTTGTAAGTTAGATAGAAAAATCACCTCTAGAACATGTCACTTTTCAGGCAAGTCACTAGTATCATGGTATAGTAATAAACCAAATTCCGTTGCATTATCTACTGCAGAAGATGAATACATAGCTATTGGTAGTTGTCGTGCACAAATTTTGTTTATAAAAGACACATTACTAGATTATGGATATTAATTCAGGCATGTACCTATAAATTGTGACAATACAAGTGCTATTAACATATCAAAAAATCTTGTTTCACACTCCAGGACAAAACATATTGATGTAAGACATCAATTTTTGAGAGATTATTATCAAAAAGGTGACATCACTTTGGAATTAATTGAAACTGAATATCAGCTTGCTGATATATTCACCAAACCACTAAATTCTAAAAGAATAGAATACATCATACATGAATTGGGTATGATAAATATTAATTAGTAATCTTACTGTTTCATATGTTACTATTTCACACTTTATGGTTTCACAAAGCACTATCTTGAGATTACTGTTTAAATCTAATAGTTCTATAATTTTACTTTCTCAAGACTTACCATTTCATGTTTACGGTCTCATAGTTACTATTTATTGGGTACTGTCTGACACTTACTATCTCAAACAATACAGTCACACAATTTAAAAATCACACTGTTATGGTCTCACCATGAATGCTTGTTATGGTCTCACTATGAATGAATCTTACTATCTAACCATGAATGACTGTTACGGTCTCACCATAAAGATGATTTATTATTTCATTTATAAATTAGAACCCATATCACGGTAATTACTTATTTTACCCTTTTACTTTACCATGATTTTTTTTTGCGATGATTGGTTTCCCTAAATGATAAAATAAAAGAAGCTTCACTCTTTCTTCACTCAAGATCTATTCTATTCTCTCCTCTCAAACTGTAACCCCTCTTTCAACCCTTATCTCTCTCGAACCTTCAGTGAATGGCCATTATGAAACACCCTTCATCGTTAACTCACGAGAAACGTAGTTCAAAGAAGAAGAGGAAAATCGTGCTGAAGATAGCACCCGAAGGTCCTCTAAATCTGACTCTGGTAGATAGAATTGTGGTGCCTAAAAAGAAGATTTTCCCCAAGTGGCTCATGTTAAGTAAGTCTCTAGCGTTGAAAGTATTAAAAGAGAAAGGATGGTTAGATTGGTTTAAAAATGAGGATCGACCTATTTACCTTAAATTAGTTTCATGGTTTTACCAGTATGTTCAATTTTCTTTAGATAATAAAGATGGATATGTTGTGAGAATCTAGATAAATGGCTAGAGATGCACTTTTTCTTCAAGGTTATGGGATTCATGCCTAAGGATACCTCATGAGGGTATCTGTGAGGACTATCAGAGAGTTCCTCCACCTCCAAGTGGGATATTTTTTTTGTAAGATGCTTTGGGAAGCTTAACTGGAAATACAGCTAAGAGGAGAGCTATAACTGCAGAGTTGGATGGAGAAACCTGAATTTTGTTTAAATTTGTTCAGAATATGATTAGCCGCTGAAAAGGTGATTTTTTTTGTATTCAAGTATCAGGATATATTTTTGATACATCTAAAGAAAAATGGACATAAGATCAATATATGAAATTATGTCATACTCCATATGTGTTAATTGATCAAGACCACCTCCAAGTAAACCTCCCTATTCTATTCGAGGATTATTTTAGCCATGCTTCATGCCAATGGTTTTGTTGGATAGAATGAAGGAATTATCAAGGATTATGAGTTTTGTCTCTCAAAAGTTACAGTAAAGAGGATGAAAATCAGTTGGAATCCTTGGAGAAAAGCATGGGTGGAAGAAAATTATAGGATTTTTGAAATTTTCAATCCGGTGGAACACCCTTCAAGACCTAAAGATGTTTCTAATCTTGGTTTAGAACCAGATTTATTTGTTGAGTATCCTAAATAAGAAGATGTAGAAGAATAGGTTGTCGAACCTACAATAGAGAATTTCCTAAATGAGGAGGATAATGAACCTATTCTTCAAGACTTAGCTGAGAAAGAAGTACGTGTTCTTGAAAAGGTTGTTGATTTAGAATAACAACCTTACTCAAAAGAAGATTCTGTTTCTGTTGAAAGAGAAAGGGAATTTTTAGAAGAGAATATAGAAGAATATCTATCTCTTGTGAAAGAAGCTTATGGGGAGGAACATGTAGAGGAACAAACTGCTCTTGAAGTTATTCCTTCTACTAAAGAGAGAATTAAGCTAGCCTTTCAGTTGGCTAGACAAGAAATGGATGAGGAAATTAGGGATGAAATCTTCGAAATAAATCAAGGACCTAAACCTCTTAGTCTTGAGAAATCTGCACCTATTGAGGGGGAGCATCCCCCTTGTCTGGAAAGTGTCGAAGTACCAAATCTGGTTGATCCAAGATCAGTGGATACATGGAATAAATTTCCCATTTATTTTGATGTGAATGATTCAAAAGAATTCATAGTCAATGGTCTTGATCTGTCCACTATGTTTTAGTTGAAAATGAAATTTGATCCAAAATCTATCTCTACCAAAGAACCTGATCCTATCTCAGCTTCTATATATTAGCCTTCACAAGAACCTTCAAAATTGGAAAATAAGGACAATCTGAATGAATTTGGATCTACCCTGTTGGATGGGGTTGAAAAGATAATGAATAATCAACCCACTCCTATAACCAATTTGAGTGAAAGATATTTTTTCATGTTATTGGAAAAGATTATATGGAATATTCAGCCAAAAATGCTTCTTGAGATTCAAGAAACTAGAATTGAGAATAAACAAATTAGTGATGAAGAAAAGACTCTAAGAGGTATGGTTGAAGATATATAGAAAGTTCTGAACTCAAGACCAGAACCTGCTTCTCATCCTACTAAAGATCTTGGTAGTAAAATTCTATAGGAAGTAGCCTCCCTGATTCAACCTAACCAGACTTCTTTATCCAAAAAAATAGCTGAAATAAATAAGAAGATTGTTCAAGATATGCGTGAGCTTGCTATTGGACTTAACAAGTTAACTGATGAGTATATGGGGTGCCTCGAGAAAGTTCTCAATCAATTGAAATATCTTACCTTGGATATCACTACTTCTCGTACTACTAAACAATCTTCTCAACCTTCTTTAGACAGTGATGTACTCTAAACATTTGTCAAAGAAGAACTTCATGATGTGCTCAGTGGCTTTGATAAAGAATATCTATATAAAGTTATCAAGAATAGTGAAAAAGTTCTTGATTTGGTGTGCATCCATTCCAAGATTTCTAATGATGCTCAGTAAGGAATTTCTAAGAAAGTGGACTTCTACTTCAATCGGATCTTCTCTAAGAATGACATGACAAACCACTTCAAGTATCTTGTGGAGAATCTGAGGATCCCTATGGTAACTCAAGCATTCAAAACTGAATTCCGAAAGCTGAAAAGATTTTACCCCCTTGTTGGATAAGTTTATGGAGAACAAGGATGACTTTGAGAAAGCTATGAAGTATGGTGGAAAGATTATTTCTGATTTTATCTAGATTTTGTGGCCTTATCTTCGTGTTCAGAGTACTTCCATTTTGGTTCCTGCAGTTTCACCTCTAGGATCTAGTTTTCCTACCTTCTCATCCTCTGCCCTAGCCTCCACATCTATGTCTGTCAATCGGGCCCTAAGTCAGATCAGGCTTGTAATCCTTGATCAACAGTTGCCTTAGTCATCTACTACACCTACCTTGGCACCTTCTATTTTTAAAGGACTCCCTTTACCTTCTCTGTCCACTGGTTCACTCCCTTCTTCTACTTCAACCTATGCTCCTATGGATTCTTCTTCTGATGCTGCTACCAAGGGAAAAGAGAAGACCATCCAGTGCTGAAGAATAGTGACTACTATATTTTTATAGGGATCTCGTTTCATTGGTTTTGATATTTACTCTTTGTAATGACACTCTTATTTATCTAATTCACTGTACACTTTTAATTTCTATTTCATATTCACTCTTTTTGATAATCCCAAAAGGTGGAGAACTATGCACATTAAATAAAGAATAGAGAAATATGAATTTTATATATACATTGGAGACATATACACTCTAAATATACACTAAGGAAGAGCCATATTCCATAAGAATAGATCTATCAATAACATGATTTGTGATCATCAAAAAGGGGGACATTGTTGGAATCCTCATGTGTTAATAATGTTTTACTAATCAAAAATCCAATTCATTCTATAAAAACTTGTTAATACAGTGTAATTTATCTTAAATCATGTGCACGGATGGTTAGTATCTTTAAGCTTTGAATAAACTTTGTGCACTATATTTAATTTACTTTATAATGATTTCTTTGATGAATGATTAAGTAAAATCCATTCTAGGAATATCACTACTTAAGTATGAATACAGATATTTGGATAAGTCTGATACACCGTGAGTCTTCCACATGTTGTGTTTTTCTAGAAAAGTATCTAGATATCATGACCATCTAGATACCCTGACCATCTAGACGCAGTGACTATCCAGACACCATGACTATCCAGATACCATGACTATCCAGACACCATGACTATCTAGATACCGTGACCATCCAGACACCGTGACCATCCCGACACCGTGACCTTCTAGACACCATTTCAAGGAGACACCGTTTCAATGGAGACACTGTTTAGAGAAAAACTGTGACACAGTTTCTTAACTTGTTTTTTCCATTTTTCAATTTAATTTCTAATGTTCATATTCAAAGCTTTTAATTGAACTGACATAATAAATATTTATTTATAGACATATCATCTGACAGTATAAGGTACTAGGTACAGAATACATGATTCCTATCAGCTCCAACACATGCACTCCAAGAATAAAAGAGAAGTACGACCTAGAAAAAGATAGAGTGTAATAACGAATTACACATGAGTTTTTCTAAAAACAAGAACCGAAACATGCAATTCAACATTTCTGAAGAACACAAAAATCATTATTGAATCAAAAAGATGAAGAACATAGATCAGAATCATTGATCACATCTTCTCATAGTTCATACCATGAAGAAAATGAGCCAGATATAGCTGACTTACGATACTATGTTTTCCATGAGAGGAATCAATTTTTGCATATTCTTCATCCCATAAGTCCATAGATTCATAGACTAACACCCAGAGAACTTCTAAAATTATCTCATCATTTCTGCTCTGTTGTGTATTATTTTTATCTTTCGAGCAGTGTGTGTGTCTATATAAAAACACACAATATCTCTTGCATCAAATTGAAGGATACAAGATATCATTTCTCTTACATATTTCTTTACACCTGTCTATTTTCATGGGTAAGTGTAGAAGAATTCCATGTGGGACTTGTTAGTGTTTACCCACTAAAAACTATGGAAGAGTTTGTGTGACCTGGACAGTCTTGTGTGCTATTGTTAACCCCAATCCAGTGTGTGGATAAAGTTTATTTATATAAACTGCTTGGTGGCAGGTGATCCTCAAGTGGAGTAGATTTGGTCTTAGCTTGAGATTGAACCACTTGTTTTATATCCGTTGTGATGTTTACTTTATTTTTCTATATTTTACTATTTAATCCAGAAATCAATAATTTTACTTTGACAGTTAATCTTGGAAAGAAGTTATAATTGTTTTGCCTTATTTGAATAACTTCAAAAGTAATGTTAATAACAGCGATTAGGATTATTGAGAATTGATTAATCTTCTTAGAATTTATTTAAATAGTCAAACTTTCATAACAGTATAACCTTGATTAACTGGGCTGTATTTAATTATTTGGGAACCTCTTTAAGAATACCTTTTTAAACAGAAATTTTTATATATACTCAATTCACCCCCTTCTTGAGTAATCTACTCTGAAAAATAGATGTAACTATCCATAAAGAAGGGAAGTATTTTGGTTGGTGTATATATATAGAATACGCACATAGGATTTATGATGAGTACATAATAATACATAATAATTTCATTGAGGTAGTTAGACAATGAGAGTAACCTGAATGAAAATGGAAGTTTGGGTGGAAAAACCCTTTCCACATTGTAATCAATCGATTCGTATGCCCCAAAATTAATAATATTAAAATGATAAATTTAATACCATGAAAATAAATATATTAATGATATTTTACATAAATGGGAATTATAGATACACCATATAAAAGTATTAGTAGTGAATACGGTAAACCTCACAAAAATGGAAGTGAGATAATGAAACCCCTTACCTTAAGTCCGAATGCGTTCTGCTATGGAACTTAAGGTCCTAGAATATGAAGTTAGACTTATTAATAACTTATTTAATAACCTATTATACATGTATTTAGTTTAACATAATTCTCTTTAGTTCATTTAATCCCTTATTGATATGTTATTATAATGAATTTAATCGTTCCGCAGTGTTCGTTTTCTTTATTTTCATAATCGGTTCACTTGATCTTAAGTAATGGAGTTCATGTGGAATGGATGTAAATCTCCAGAATTTAATTATAATATTATTTATGATCATATATAGGTGTTTTTGGTCATTTATATAATTTGGTTACATGGCATGTGGATGAATTATTATATAGAACTTTATTGATAAATGTTTCAGTTAATTTGTGGATTTTGATTACAATGATTTTGTTTTTCTTTATAACTTAATACCATTTGTACAAAGGGATTCAAAAAACTTTCATAGGGTATATTATATATATAATAATATAGTTCAACCCTAACAAGAATGGAATCATGACCAAAATTGATAATGATAATAGGAATTGAAATCCCATCATCCTTGAATGTGGTAAATTGACGCATCTCAGATGGTGTTCTTGCTACTAGTATACAAAAATGCAAAAGGAGGAGATGATGATAACTTATTACACTATCAAGAAAACGTTCTAGTACATGAATGGTACAGAATTCATCACCAGATTTTGATAAGGAGAGGTAATAATAGAAAAATAAAACAAATGAACTTGAAAGGAAAGACATAGAATTGAGAAGAGGAATTTACCTCTTGAACAAAACTTCCTTGAGAGACTATTTAAAGGAGAGGTTTTGGTCTTTTTATGAGACCAAGGATTTATAGATGTGGAATAGGATGTTGGGAGGATATTTGGACAGAATTTGGAGAATACACAAGGCTTGAGAGGAGTGAAGAGAAGAGGGATGTATGGGTGGTTTTTATAGTGGAGGGGAGAGGGTATTTCTCAATTTTATATTCATTAATTTATTATTTCTCCAGAAGATAAGGAATAGTGAGACTTAGATGAAAATGAATAGTAATTTTATCATGTGAATCCGAATCAATTGGGATTACATCAGCAGAACTTCATACTTGACTCTATAATTAGTGTATTTATTTTATTTTTCAAATTATGGTATTTCACTATTCATAAAAATTCAAGTATTTCAAAAAAATCCCAAAAATTTATCCTAACCATTTTTCGATGTGCAGAATCCAAAAACGAAGTCCATTTTTCAAAAATAATTTTCTAAATATGATTAATTTGATATTTAATTAAAAATATAATTTATTCTAAAAAACAGTTTTAAAACATTTATTTACTTATTCCAAAACATAGGTATATCTTATTTTAACTTGAATATTATTTATGTACTATCATAGGTAAGGTTACTATTCATTAGGGATTATCAGTATTCATAAGGGTATGTTACTATTCATAATGGTAGGTTATTGTTCACCAAAAATTAAGTTTTTCATATCAGACTCCAAATAATTTACTCATTGCAACCGTGGATGTCTGATTTTCGAAATTGACATCACAGAAGTGACAAACATATGTTTAAATGGCTATGTTATTAAAACGTGGTGTTTTTAGAGACTCATTGATCCATGTATTATATAATAAATCTATTTTTAAATTCTTGGGGTGTTACATTATCCCCTCCTTACAAAGATTTCGTCCACGAAATTTGAAATAGAACTTCGAAAGTTAATGGTTGATACTTGAAAATTCCCTTATGGAAACCCACATCAGAAATAGGGTTAATAATATATCCTCCTAAAATGGTTAATAGAGATGAGGTGGTCACCCCAAAAAGTATGCTTTCGAATGAGGTGACATTAGTTAGGAGAAAAAAAATTGGACATGGAAGATATATCTAACTATGAAGTTCTGATGGAACATGATAGAGGAAATTTTTAGATGAATGTTGATTACTACAAAAATATAAACTAAAAAAAATAAATTCATCGATATTATGAATGATTGTGATAATAGGAAATTTTTTTATGTAAGACTATTTTCCTTGAGTAGGGGAATTATTCCACTCTATAAGAGTATAAATATACATTTCTACTTATAAACTCATCCTTTTATTTTTGGTTAAATATGTATACATCATAAAATAGCATGAGTTGCGCTATTTGGTGAAGCAATAAATTAACCTCTAAAAGCTCATACAATTATCAACTTAAACCATTTCATAAATGGTTAAAAAAATTCCAAAAATATAATGATTCAACACATTATAATGAAGTCCTATAAATTTCCAAGATGAACTTATCATTAACCCTTAATCAAAAAGAAGTAGCTCAAAAAATCACATTCCAAACATGTGAATAACTTCATCATGTATCCTCTTGAAATATCGTAATAACTTGAATTACCATAAAAACCATATTGGAAACATGCATTCTTCCATATTACTTAAGTAAGACACATGTTATTGGAAATATTTCATAAATCCAAAGGTGTGGTAAACTTCATTAATGACAGTATAGACCACTTCTCAACAAGTCAATAATCAGTTCCATTGTCATCAGTACTTATTAGAAGAAATTATTTCTTCATCATTATCTCGGCATCAGATATATATTAAGGGTTGTCTATCCCTCAATCATGTTTTTTCCTAAAAAGTTTAACTTTCCACTGAATCACTTTTCCTTTGTACCATTTATCACATGGCCTCAAATCCTTAATGAAAGAGTACTACAATACAATACTTATATATCTCATAATTCATAAAACCGGTACATTACTGAAAAAATACTCAAATATCATGATTCTTGACTAGGCATAGTAGTCATTCTACTTCATCTGTGGTATCATCATAACTTGCTTATTATCCAAAATCATCATTTGGGGTATATTCCTTTGATGATTGGGAAATTGATTAATATAGTGTCCCATATCCTTGAAATTTAAGAATTGTACATTGGAAACCTTTTTTTTATCCTTGATATCATGAAATTGGTGTCCTTTTTCTCCTCACTTGTAGCAATCACCCTTTCCCTTCAAGCATTTTCTAAGGTTATTCTTTCCACAGTTATCACATGTGGGAAACCATTTCTTTACCTTATTCTCTTTATCCACATATCTCTCTGCCATCCTCTTATTATTTTGTTTCTATTCAAATCCATAGGAGTCTGAGAATTCTTTACATACCATGTTAACACATGATATTATTTCATCATTTGATGAGGATACATGGGAGACAATCTTCCTTTGAAAAGATGTCTTAAGACCATTAGAGATATGATCCTTCTTACTCTTCGAATCCCGTGTATTGTTGAAGTTATCATTCCATATTCTAGGCACCATATCTAATAAATTCCATATAATATATTAGCCCATAAAATTATGAACTCTCTATAACTCTAAACATGGTATAACACATAACATAAATTTTTCCACCATAAATTCTAGAACCATATAATTTGGTTACATTGGGGACATAAATCCCTCAAAATGGTGGGTAAATAAAATGTGAAGTATCCTAAGCATATCCCTTGGGAGTGTAAAACCAAGAGTGCAGTAAGGCCGATTGTCATATACCAGGATACCCCAGGTCAAGCTCAAAACTCCTTGTTAGAGTTTTCACTCCTAGGTAAATCTGTGCCAGAGCCACCTCTACTTGTTTGTATCTAGACATGGATGTATTTTCTAGAAATATCCACATAATATATTACTTACCAAAATTATAGGATGTTCTTGTTTGTTTATCCTAAAATTCCATCTTTGGGCATTGTTCCCTAACCTATGTTTTATAAATCTATTTCCCAAGGTTTCTACTAAACTTCCTTTGATACCAACTGTAAGGACCCGGCCCCAGTTGCCCAGAGTTGGTGCCTTATTTGATTACATTAGTATATAAATAAGGAATAATCATCATTAAGGACCAATTAGTTTTGTATTTTTGAAGAAAATAGATACATAAATGGAACCTATTTTACATTTTGAAATGAAACAAAATATGATACATAAAAAAGCTAATAAACTACATCCTTGAAAACTCAATAAATGATCCCTTCTTCTTAACATGAGGAAGGAAAAACAAATGAAAGGAGTGACCTCAAATACTTAGTAAGGGTAAGAAATACAGTAGAAGATATCATAACATAAACATTAGGCATTTTGAATACATAAAAACATGTTCCTTTAACAAAAACATGAACAAATTTTGGCAGGAATAATAGCTGAGTAAGTAATGCCATAATTAAACAAAATCATGGGTATTCTACTAGTCGAATAACCACATGAAACATAAATTATATTTTCATAATGAGGGAAGTTAATATTCCATACATTCTGAAATATGTTTTCAAGGCCTTAGAAAATACTTCTATAAATGATTAAGGCCTCAACCAAAACCATAAATCACATTGGGAAAGACCTCGACCAATTCCACATCTATTTGTCTCATGAGACCTAATGATGCATCGAGGGGATATAGCGGGCCCAAACCATCACATAATAATTCCAATTCATATCTCATATGAGAAGGGATAAGCATAAACAACATATACATTCATATTTAAACTGTCATATGAAATGTAACTAACTTCCCCCAACCATTTAACATAAAACACTAACCATTCTGAGTAACATGGTGAATGGTTTTAAGATAGATAATCAAAAATAGTTCTAGTAAAAATCCATTAAATAAAATATGGTATATGAATTCATAAATGATTAAACCCAATAATAAATAAGAACCAATAAGAGTGTTTAATCAGACGAAAATACTCTTATAAAATTATTAAACAATTCTTGAGATAAATAATCTTTATTTTAAAAAGAAGAGTTAGTTTGGAAAAATATTTATATAAAACCAGAAGTGAAGTAAGATAGTATTTTATTAATAAATTGAGTTATTTTATAAAGATAATGGTTTCCAAAAATAGATTATATAGTGCCCTAGAAAATAGATAAGAATTTGAGAAATTCCCTTGAACCGGGCTTGTATTTTGGAAATAGTTTTGAAAGTTTATTTTAAAACATGTAACTATCCATAAAATAGGTAAGTATTATGGTTGGTGTACATATATAAAATACTCACACTGAATTTATGATGAGTAAATAGTAATACATAATAATTTCATTGATGTAGTTAGACAATGAAAGTAACCCGAATGAAAATGGAAGTTCGGGTGGAAAAACCATCACCACTTTGTAATCAATCGATTCATATGCCCCAAAATTAATAATATTAAAATTATACATTGAATAACATGAAAATAAATATATTCATGTTATGTTACATCGATGAGAATTATATATACACCATACACAAGTATTAGTAGTGAATAAGGGAAACCTCACAAAAATGGAAGTGAGATAAAGAAACTCCTTACCTTAAGTCGGAATGTGTTCCACTCTTGAAATTAAGGTACTGGAATATAAAAATAGACTTATTAATAACTTATTTAATAACATATTAGACATGTATTTAGTTTATCATAATTCTGTTTAGTTCATTTATTCCCTTCCTGATAGGTTATTATATTGAATTTCGTCGTTCCGCAGTGTTCGTTTTCTTTATTTTCATAATCAGTTCACTTGTTATTAATTAATGGAGTTCATGTGGAATGGATGTAAGTCTCCAGAATTAAATTCTAATATAATTTATGATTATATATAGTTGTTAGTGGTCATTTATATAATTTGGTTATATGGCATGAGGATGAATTATAATATAGAACTTTAATGATAACTGTTTCAGTTAATTTGTGGGTTTTATTACAACGAACTCATTTTTCTTTATAACTTAATACCATTTTTACAAAAGGATTAAATAAACTTACATAGGGTATATTACATATATAATAATCTGTTTTAACCATAACAAGAATGGTTTCAAGACCAGAATTGAGAATTATAATAGAAATCGAAATCCCATCATACTTGAATGTGGTAAATTGACACATCTCGGATGGTATTCTTGCTACTAGTATAAAAGATGGTAAAAGGAAGAGATGATGTTAAATTATTCCACTATCATGAAAATATTATAGTACATCTAGGTACTGGAGTCATCAAAACATTTGGATAAGGATAGGTAATAATAGAAAAAGAAAATAAATGTGCTTGAAAGGAACGACAAAGAATTGAAAAGAGGAATTTACCTCTTGAACCAAACTTTCTTGAGCGCCTCTTTAAGGGAGAGGTTTTGGTCTTTTTATGAGACCAAGAATTTTTTAATGTGGGAGAGGAGGTTGGGAGGATATTTGGATAGAATTTTGAAATGACACTAGGCTTGAGAGGAGTGAAGAGAAGAGGGAGTGATGGTGGGTTTTTATAGTGGAGGGGAGAGGGGATTTCTCAATTTTATATTCATTAATTTATTATTTATCTAGAATACAAGGAATAGTGTGTCTTCCATGAACAATAATAGTAATTTTATCATGTGAATCCAAATAAATTGGGCTTAAATCAGCAAAAAATCATACACGACTCTATAATTAGTGTATTTAGCTTATTTTGTAAATTATGGTATTTCACTATTCATAAAAATTCAATTATTTCAAAAAAATACCAAAAATTAACACCAACCATTTTTTTTGTTTAGAATCCAAAAACAAAGTCCATTTTTAAAAATAACTTTCTAAATATGATTAATTTAATATTTAATTAAAACCACAATTTATTCTAAAAAAATAGTTTTAAAACATTTATTTACTTATTCTAAAAATAGGTATATCATACTCCAACTTTAATATTATTTATATACTATCATAGGTAATGTAACTATTCATTAGAGTATATCACTATTATAAGGGTATGTTACTATTCATAAGGGTAGGTTACTATTCACAAAAATTAAGTTTTTTCTTATCAGACTCCAAATAACTTACTCATCGAAACCGCGTATGTCAGGTTTTCGAAATTCACGTTACGAAAGTGACAAACTTATGTTTACTTGGATAGGTTATAACAAAGTTGTGTTTCTAGATACTCAATGATCCATGCATTCTATAATAAATCTATTCATAAATTCTTGGGGTTTTACACGACGATATTCAACCCACAACCTCTATATGAGATTCAAGTCTTGTTGAGAAAATATATTTATCAATCTCTTATGTTTAGAAAATACTGTGAAACTTTCCCCAAAAAGACTGTGTTGCCAATACTTAAGCTCATGCATAATTATAGAAATCTCTAAATCATGAGTGGGGTAATTATTCTTATGTGGTCAAAGCTAACGAGAGACATAAGATACCATAGAGCCATCTTAGATAAGTACACAATTCAAACCAATGATAGAAATATCACAGAAAACCACATACCCCTTACCGGGCTCAGGGAAGATCATAACAAGAGTTGATGTCAGAATCCATTTCAGCTTGTTGAAAGAAGAACGACACTTTTCATCACATCTAAAATTTCTCCCTTTCTTGGTAAGATAAATACAAAGTGATTCAAAATTTTATAAAGAATTTACAAATTGTTGATAGTATACATCAAGACTGTGTAAGCTCTAAATATCAAATACATTTTGTGGCTCTTCTTATGATAAGACAACGTTTACCATCATAAGACCAACTGATAATAAATGATCATAAATGACGTTCCATAAGAAATTAAGTTCTTAGATCTAGAAACTACATTTAAAATGATTTCTATACAAATGGAGAATCATCATCTTTTTCAAAACCAAAATCAAATGGTGCTCATGATCATCCTCAGATCTTGAGTAAACCAAAATAGCATCCAGAAACACTGACACAAAAGTGTCGAGGTACTGATGGAATATCCGATTAAGAAAATCCAAAAAAACTATAGGAGCATTAATCAGACCAAAAAATTCAACAAGATATTCATAATGGACATACCTTCTACAGAAATACTTCTTCATTATATCACACTCCTGAAATATTAGATGATGATAAAAAAACCAAATATCAATCTTCAAAAATTAATTTCCACCTATTAACTGATTAAAATAATCATCCACATGAAGAATATGATACTTGTTCCCAACCTTCACTCGGTTATACTTCCGATAATCTATGAAAAATAGATTGAACCATCTGACTTCTTGTAAAAGAGCAATGAGGATACCCAAAGTGAAAAACTAAGGTGAAAAAAACTCTTTTCTATCAGACTGGACAACTAAATATTGAGATATTTCAGCTATGCTGGTTCCATTTGATAGTAAGGTATTGAAACTAGCTATATAAATAGCACCTGGTCAATCATGAACTCCACCTCTACCTCTACAGGATGCCTGGAGAAATCATCTGAAAAAATGTTAGGAAAATCTTGAACAATATCGAAAGATCAAAAATAGAAGAAATTTCATTAGGCTCAACTAAAATAGTAGAGAACAAATTCTTGAGCTTTAGGAAGGAAGGTCCTACATGAATAAACCTTGGGTTCCACTCTCCTTGAAACATCCATGAGATACCTTCGACCATAAGAATCAAGATAGAATAATGATAAAAATCAACCTGAGTATGATGAGAAATAAGATAGTCCACCCCAATGATCACATAAAAAAAATCAAAATTAGTAACTAGAATATTGTAGACTAACTTCACATCAACTATCAATAACACAAAAGAAGGACACAAAACCCATTCTCTTTCCACTTCCCAAGAGGTTTCCCTAACTCCATAACAAAATATAGGACATCCGTTGGAAGGTTAGGACTATCAAAAAAATTCCAGATATAAATGATTGAGAAGCACCAACATCAAATAAATAAATCCCTACAAAATATGCAATAAAGATGGTACCTCTCACTATCACCGGACCCGCAACTACCTCCGCTTGACACTCATATACTACATGAAGAATCTTTACTATCGAGGCCTCTAGATGGAGTCATGTAGTCTATGATTCATCTAACTATGCCACTATAGGATTGGGAGCTATCGATCCCTGACCATATTGAGGCATAAACATAACATGGAATAAATTCTATATATAACCAAAATGTACACAACTATTGCACATATTTTCAGGTTAAGGGAAAGAATACCATGTGTGTCCTATCTTTCCACACAAATAGTAAGAAATAGGTTGACCAATAGATGAAACTGGAGGTTTTGAATAGGAATGATTAGGATAAATACATCCACCACTCCATTGAAGAACCTCCCACCTGCTATTTTCCCATGAAATTCCACTAAAGCTATCACTAGGTGTAAAATAGGGGGTATAATATCTAACCTGCCCTACTATATTCATCTCTTCAATCATATCCATGATGACATTCTCATCATATGAAAAAATATTCATCATAAATACCTATGATCTTATATCTAATCGAAAACCCTCTAGGTACTACCGTACTTTATGATGGGAATTCTTTACAACCATTGGTGAAAAATAATGTAGCTCCGCCAACCGATTGGTGTATGCTGACACCAAAATCTCCCTCTATTTGAAAGAGAGAAACTCTATAGAATTTTCCATCCTTAGCGACTCTAGATGAAACTACTAGAATAAGAGAGTCTTGAAACCATTATAGTCCAATCACATGTGCCTATCTACATGTTCCATGGAATACCACCATCACTTTCTAGGACCCTCAATCATGAATGTTGCACAGTTCACCTTGATACCCTGAGTCATATCTTGGAAATAAAAGACCTGATCAATATTTTCAAGCCATTCATCTATCTCTTGAGGTGAATTCATAAATTTAATGGAAGGTATCTTATCACACTAGAAATCCCATTATCGATCTATATCTTCTACAACTCCCATATGTACCTGAAAAACTATGCTATGAGATTAAGATATATTCTAATGCACAAAATGAACTACCCACATGATAACCATGAAATTTTTTTGATCCATTGGAGGATTCCATTAACGAGAATTAGCTACACTATCCTGAGGAACATGTATAACATGTCTCATTGGTATACTACTGGACACAAAAATATAATAAATGATTAGACAACCAAATAATATTAGTTCAAACCAGAAAAAATTAAAAAAAAGGGATTAAAATTCAGAACTCAAAAAATGAGGCAAAAATCCTAATATCCCATAAAAACTTGAGTCTCATCATGATAAGAGATGGCATGAAAACCACTACAATATACTTCTCAAGTCCTGGAAATGATATCTCCAGTCTACCAAACCTCCCAAGATAAGGAATCTTGGGAAAAAACTTACCTATAAGACCAATTTCCATTGAACCAACCGAGATACCCTATCAAAATGGAACCTAACCCAACCCATCACATACCCAAAGGGTTTTCCAGATCCCCACGGGTGGGTGACTAGCATCCAAGAATCAAATAATAACTAGAGGGAACAATTTTGGCTGAACTGAAATAAAAAAAAATATACACATGTAAAAAATGAAAAAATGGAAGAAAAAATGAATATATATTTTTCATACCATATAGATAACAAAGAAACTAATACAACTAAAAAGTTAGAAAAACAATCTTCATGAGACAAGTCCAATAACAATGAACAACTATAATGTCCTGGGTTTCTAAAATAGGTTGAAAATCACTCCCCTTTAGAATTTTTCAATTACTGAGAGTTTCATTTTCTATATTATTGGTATTAATAAAATTTTGAGAGTTCCATCAGTTTTATATCATGTTTTTACATGAGATTAAATATTCATCTGAAGTTTTGGGTGTTTGGAAGAGGTTTCAGGAGCATCAGAGATCGAATGTCATGTTTTGGAGTTATAGGTTAGGGAAAACTATTTAGGGTAAAATGTGAGGCCCTTTCCAGGTAACCATGTGGGTCATTTAGAACTGCCTCATTGTTTGGGTAAACTAAGTGAGTGAGGTGCACGCCCATTCGAGGTTCTTTGTAATTGTTGCAGAGGTACTTTTCATGATTTGTGAATGATTGGGGTCAACCGTGCACAGGCCATGTGAGGGAGCCCTTTTAGGAAGTAGTGCAACACTATAGCTCATACAGTTTGGAACCATGCAATTAAACTATGAAACCTGTACAAAGTGTTTTTTTAGTTTTTTTTATATTTTTCTCCTATTCCCCTTTCATCTCCCTTGGTCAGACACTGTATTGGAGGAAATATCCTTCTACTCTCCTCCTTTAGATTTCTCTCCTTCCACTATCTGTGCTATGATTTCAGATATGTTGGATGGTATAGAACCACATTAGCAAGGCTAACCTTACCCTATCCTCTTCTACATTTCTCCTTCACACTGCAGATTACTAAATCTATTTGAGCCACTTAACCCTATTTTCAGGGTGCTTGAAATAAACTCATATCTTCTGCAAATGGATTCAAGTTATATCTTGATATTGGACATGCCTATGTCTATGTTTCCATGGTAGGTGCTGAATATCTTGATTATTTTTTTCACAGTAATTTTGAGGTTTCATCTTTTAGTGTGCATTTGGTTATTTTGAGCGAGACACATTTATATATGTTCCTTCATATCAATTTGACAGTGGGACCCAAGAGATGCTATTAGGCATACCCAATTACTTTTTCACTTGTGAAAAGCTAGGTTATAGGATTTATTTCATTAGATAAATTTGATGGGGGTGTAAATTTCATTTAATTTTATTTATTTAAATTATTTTGGACTGTCTATACAAACTTGAGGCATTTATGACATCAATATTGAATTGTTATGGTTGTTTAAATTTTGAAATTCAATCATCTAAATTGAATTTATTATTTAAATTTTATTGTTCAATTCATCCTTATAAATTGATTTATTTATTAGAATAATATATGTGAAATACATGTGATGATTGTGATGATCTATTTGGAATCAAGGGTTCATAACGAGCTTGGCCTGAGGAATTGGGGTGGAATGACCATTGGGATTGAGTTAATGAGATTGTATGGTTGCGCTTGTCCTGGATTCGTTGAGTGGTTTTTACCATAGGATGGGGCATTGTGGACATTGGATTGAGGCGGAAAGGCTGCCAGGTTGGTCATGGTCTAAGATATTGGGATGGCATGGCCATCATACTTGATCAACGTGGTCATAGGGGCATGAGGTGGTAGTGTTTATGTGGCTTAGGATTTAGTTATTTGGTTATTTCCACTCACCCATGACGACCAAAGCACCAAATTGAGTCATGTTCACATAGGATGACTCTATTAATGTGGTGGTTTTGACCAATCATGTGGGTAGAGACCCCCGGTAGTGCAGATTAGGAGATTGGTTGGGGTGATTTCTATATAAAGACACATGAAAGGTGCAGAGCCTTCAGATGTTAATTTTGAGGTTGATGGTTGGGGGATGAGGCCTACCATGATTGAGGTCGTGGGCGTAGACTTATATAAGAGGATGTAAATATTTGTTCCTTGGTACATCATTCCATGCGCCGATAGTGATTTTATGTTGAGGATAGATATATTTATGCCTTCGTACCTTGGTCTATGAGCTAATGGATGCTTTG
This sequence comes from Viscum album, assembly GCA_963277665.1. Taxonomy (NCBI): domain Eukaryota; kingdom Viridiplantae; phylum Streptophyta; class Magnoliopsida; order Santalales; family Viscaceae; genus Viscum; species Viscum album. The sequence continues at coordinate 988,970,718 of OY728123.1, forward strand.
AGTAGGGGTCCGAGGGATCGAATACTAATGGTTTGGTATTTCCTTTAGGATTTTGGTACTTAATAATACATGAGGATTAAAGAGACATGAGGTGAAGAATAATTTTAGAGGTGGAACCTAAGGGTTCACCAGAGTTGTGCAATATTAGCAGTACCTTGGTCTATGGGCAAAGGAACCTCCTTACTTCTGGTATTTTGGCATTGGATGAGGTAGGTGATGGCTTCCTGGTGGCTTCTGGGCACTAGGGAAGTCTGTATTTACTTTATGCATTATGCTACTTATTTATTTATAATATCACACCGAATTAAGAAAATATTCTAGGTTTGAACCTTTTGATGGTATCCTATTGAGACTAGTTCCTACACATTGCATGGGTCCTTCAGGGTGTGTGTAGAATTTATTAATTTATGGCTAGGTAAAGGATCTGCCTTAGGAGATGGATCTTAGTATCTGGTTGCATGGAGTTTGGTATGGGAATTTGGGGTCACAACTAGCTAGAGTTTATATCTTCTTTTCTTTTCCATACCAGCATGCTATATATGTATAACTTGTACTGGTCATCCATTGGTGACCATCTTTTTTATATTGAAATATATGGCCTATTATGAAATGCCTATTTTTTTGTTTGTTTTAGTAGTACTACAAGTGGTGTGTTAAGATTACGGGCATGTTTTTTCACTTTCTTCCACTTCTATTATTTATTGATTCTACTATTTATCTGGTATTAGCTTTTCTTCCATCAATTGAGGGTTTGGTTTGAGTCTACTAATTCTTTCACTCTATTGCATGTTATTTACATTATTACTCAAATCATTATTTTTATTATCATTATCATAGTTTATATCCTACCTACTATACCTCTTTCAAAACCTCACTATAAGTCAGAATCCTTTGGTGTTCGGGGAGGCACACCTAAGACCAGTGGCACCCAGCATGATAGCACATTTCAGGTGGCTAATCGGGCCAGGGATGCTCCAAATGGCATCAAAGGAGTTTCTTTTACCTTTTTTATTGGTATTACTATTTGGGTAAAGGTAGACTAGATATTAATATATTATTAGAATTGGATTTTTAACTCATTATTGGGTGCCTACAGCCCCATGTATGGGGGAAAACAAAGTTTTCAATGGTGGGAAATTCCGTTCTATTTTTATCAGTTTACGATTTAAATGATTTCCACCTTGAGATGCTTATTTGGAATGTGATTGTAATATTATTTTGATATGTGACACCTAACCCAGTGAGCTAAGGTAGATTTTAATCCTTGTCCTGGTAAGGCAAGGTGTGATCGAAATTTTGTTTTTCTTTTGATGGGCACATTTTAGGGCATTTCAATCATAAAAATTCATATATTCCATGTAAAATATTTACACCATGCAATAAATATCAAATGCCTTGTTAATGTGAAATTCCATGGTGCGAAATTTATTATTCCATGTTGATTTAACATCAACTATGATATTCCATGTAAGATGTATATATAAATTTCATGTGATGTGAGAAATGGGACTGGTTCTTATACGAGCATGCTGGTAACATGGCATGGGGTGATTTTAGCACTAGATTGGGTGACTTAGTCATCAGTTTGAGGCAAAAATGGTTGTCATGATGTGTGTGACCTAGGGTAGTATTATTAATTGGATTTGTTGTGAGTGGGTAAGGTGGTCACGTGTCTAGGATTCCAAGGGGAATCATTGCATTAGGGGAGAGTAAGGGTAGTGAGTTGACACTTCCTTTTTACTACATTCCCTATCTACAGATTTATATATACATGGATTGTCTGGCCATTTATTGTATTAAATAGGTTCATCCTTGATGGATCAATGGAGTGTCAGGTTGGTGATGGATCAGTGCTGTAGGAGAACGAGTAGGTTCAGACCACTAAGGGTCGGGTAGATCTGGTATAGGCTCAGGTATTGGATCAGGTACATGCTCATGTATAGGATCGGGTTTAGGTAGGGAAGCTACAAAATATTTCATCTTTTAGGATGTGTCTTGTAGAGAATCTATGGTCGAGCATGGTATGTGTTATCTAGGGTATCGAAAGGGTTGATCAGGGAGATGAACCATTAATAGAATACATGATTTGGGAGTGCTAGAATAGCACATACCCCTTTTTCAGGGTGAGAGTGGTCCGCAAGTGAATGATAACTAGATTGAGAGAATGCAGATGATCTTTGAGTATCTCAAGATGCCTCTTAGGTGAAGGGTCAATATGAACACCTATATGCTTAGGGGGATAACTAATATTTTTGGGTACATGCGGGTATAGGCTAGTAGACATGAGGGTTTGGATTGGATGGATTTTGAGGCCATATTCTTTGATAACTTTTCCTAGAGATGTTGAGGGCCGAAAGGGCTTTGGAGTTATTAATACTTTAGCAAGGTGGAATGTCCATCATGGACTATGAATAAACATTCATTGATCTGTCTTTCTTTTCACCTAACATAATGAGCGATGACACCTCCAAGTAGAGTATCTTCAAGGATGGTTTAGTCACACCATTTGGGTGCCGGTAAACATCTTTATACTGGCCTCATTTACTATGGTAGTGAACCAATCCCTCATAGTTGAGGGAAATCTGATAGATAGGTTGTACTTGAGTCATGTAGTGATTTTAGGTGATTTTAGTGGTGATGTTTTATAAAACATAAAGAGAGTCTGAGAGAAGTTCTATCATGGAATCTTGGACCAGGAACCAAGAAGATTACTTCAGAGTGGGTATTTGATGGTTTTATTCTAGTGTGGGAAATTAGGGAATGTATGGACTCAGTGAGAGAGGCCTATAAAGGAGTTGAGTTCTTTTCATGTGGACATGCCAAGAATATTGTGAGGTTTTGTAAGAGGGATTATCATTTAACAAATGATCTAGTTTAAGGGAAGACTTAGGCCTCAGAGGCCGGTTTACGATCAGTACCAAGTGAGGGTAGCCTAGTTTCAACTACATGTGGTAGTCATAGAAGAGTCAATGAGAACCAAGACTAGGTTTAGTGGATGGTGGTTAGAGAAACACCGTAGGGACAACAAGATTTAGGCCCGGTGCATGACATGGAGCTGGCAGGTGCTGAGTAGGATGGTGAGACAATTATGGTTAGAGGTACACCATAGGCGTGTCCATGATTTATGATTTTGTTTTTCGTTGGAAAGGCCTGTTGAGTCATGTACATATGAATTCACTAGGTGCACGATTTGTATATGGAATGAAGAGATGTTGGCCCATAGGTGGGCATAATTTTGGATGAATTATATATATATATATATAAGGTGAGAGGCCCTAGGTTTTTGTATATTGAGAAAAGCTGGGGGTGTTTTGGTTTAGATGAGAGTCATCATGGCATCTGTTGAGATGAATGACTTCTTTGAGGTGCAAGGAATTTGGGCACCATTATGGTGTGGTATTTTATTGAGTTTCATGACACCCATACTGGTTTGATAATTTGTGGAGATGTTGTACCTCAATGTTCCCATGGTTTCAATGGGCTTGAGGTGGGCACTAATGTGGTGTGGGATGTGATAGGGTTCTAAGAATGGAATGAGAGTATCTGATGAGGTGAAGGAGTTATGATGCATCACAGGAGGACCATGGGTCTAGAAATAGGTCAATGAACCATTTTTTTATTTGAGCTTTCGGTCAGTATGTGACCGAGTTAGGCAATTCCTAAGGTGGGAAGACCCCTTGGACTATACCCTTTGACTGGGGTAGTCCAAGTATACTTTGAAGGGGATGTGTATGTTTTTGACAATATTCATTATTCATTTTATAACTCTGGAATGAGTTGTGTTATGGTGGGGACATTGTGACATCCTGGGTTTCTAAAATAGGATGAAAATCAATCCCTTTTTTAATTTTTCAATTAGTGAGGGTTTTATTTTCTATATTTTCAATTAGAATAAAATTATGAGATTCAAATTAGTTTTATATCATGTTTTTATATGAGTTTCAATCTTTGGCTGAAGCCATATGTGTTTGGAAGAGGTTTTAGGGGATTTGGAGGCTGAATGGTCTATTTTGGAGTTGCAGGTCTGGGCATAGGATTTAGGGTAAATTGCACGACCCCTTCTAGGTAATTGTGTGAATCATTTTGAACGTCCTCATGGTTTGGGTAAACCAAGAGAGTGAGATGAAAAATGGGTGAGGTTCTATGAAATTGTTTTAGAGGGATTTCACACTGTTTGTGCACAGTTGGGGAAAACCGTGTGCAAGCCATGTGAGGGAGCCATTTTGGGGAGTAGCTCAACACTATAGCCTACGCAGTTTTCACATGGGTTAGAAAACTGTACAACCTATATGTGGTGGTTTTTTAAGGTTTTATTTTCTTCTTATTTTTTTCCTCTTTCCCCCTTTCTTCTCCCTCATCTTCACACTAGACAAAACGAACCCTCCTCCTCCTCTCATCCTTCAGATTGGTCTCCCTCATCTTTCAGTGTTCTAATTTTAGATCCATCTGATGCTATAGAAAAACATCTATAAGGATAACCTCACCCTAGCCTCTTCTTAATTTTTCCTTCAACTCACAGAGTGCTAAATCTGTTTGAGATGTTTCTCTCTATTTTTAGGGAGCTTGATGGAAAGTCAAATATACTCCAAAAAAATTTGAGTTAGAGCTCAATTTATGATGTACCTAAATCTACGATTCCAAGGTAGGTGGTTCAGATCTTGATTTATTATTTCATGGTAATTTTAGGGGTGTGGATTTTATCATGCATTTGGGTATTTTTAGAGAGACCCATTTATATATGTTGCTTCATATCAATTTGACAGTGAGGCACATGGGATGTCTTTGGGCATTACCAATTCCATTTTTTCTTGAGTGAGGCCAGGTTAGAGGCTTTCTCTCTTTGGAAAAATTTTCTAGGAGTGTAAATTTCATTTAATTTGATTTGTTTAAATTATTTTGGGTTGGTTGTTGAAACCGGAGGCCTTTAGACCTCTCTACTGATTTTTTATGGTTGTTTTAATTGAACAATTCAATCGCCTAAATTGAATTTATTAATTAAATTTTATTATTTAATTCAATCGTTTAAATTAAATTGTTAATTAGAATGATATATGTGAAATTCATGAGATTTTTGTGATGATCTATTTGGACCTAAGGGGTCATGATGGGTTCAAACTGAGGAATTGGGATGGCACGCCCGTCGGGATTAAGGCGATGAGATCATCTGGTTGGGCTTGACTGGGATTTCTTGAGTGGTTTTGACCATAGGATGGGGCGTCATGGACATCAAATTTAGTCGATGAGGTATTCAGGTTGGGAATGGTCTACAATATTTGGATGGAATAGCCATAAAAATTGAGTTACATTGTTACGGGGGCATGTGGTTCCAGGGTTGATGTGCCCTAGGTATTATTTATTTGGTGATTACCACTCACCTGAGATGGAAGAAACAACAAATTGAGTCATGTGCAGACAGGATGACTTCGTCGTTGAGGTGGTTTTGACCACTCATATGGGTAGAGGCCCCTGGTAGTTCATTTTAGGAAATGGTTTGGGGTTTCCTTCTATATAAAGGAAGATGTATAGTGGGAATCCTTTAGATTTTAGTGTTAAGGATGATGGTTGGGACTGATGCCTACCATGATTGAGGTAGTGGGCATGGAATTACATTGGAGGATGGACATTTCCATTCTTTGGGACATCGTGACATGGGTTGATAAAGATTTTATTTTGAGTACAAACATCATTGTGCCTATAAAAGTTAGGTTATAAGCCGATGGGTGCATTGAGGTGGGGTCTAAGGGACCCGATACTAATTTTTAGGTCATGACTTCAGGACGTCGGTACTTACTGAGACACGAGGTGTTAGGTGGCATAGGTTTCCAGGATACTTTTTGAGGTGGAACCCGAGGGTTCACCTAATCTGTACGATATTATTGGTACCTTGGCCCATGGGTTAATGAACCTCCTTACTTTTGGTCTTCCAGTATTGTCTAAGGCATGTGATGGATTTATAGTGGTTGTTGAGCATCAAGGAAGTCCATGTTTACATTACTCCTTGTTCTATTTATTTATTTATTATATCACTCCTTCTTAAACACATATTCTAGGTATGAACCTTTGGGTGGTATCCCATTGAGAATATTTCTCACACCCTGCACAGATCCTTCAGGATGTGTGTAGAATTTATAATTTTTTTGTTTAGGTAAAGGATCAGCCTCAGGAGATGGATCTTAATAGCTCATTGCATGGAGTTTAGTATGGGACCTTGGGGTCCTGTCAATATGAAGTGTATGTTTTTTTCTTTTCTGAATCAGTTTACTATATGTGTATGACTTGTACTAGTTGGCCATTAGAGACCCTGTTTTTTATATTGACATGTATAGACTATTATGAAGTTCTTGTTTTGCTTTTTTGTTTTATTAGTGGTACAAGTGGTGTTTTGCGAATGATGGTCTGTTTAGTTACTTTACACCACTTCTATTATTTATTACCTTTGATATTAGTCTGGTATTGTCTATGCTTCTGCCAATGGTGGGTCTAGTTCGAGTCTGTTGAGTCTCTCAATCCACTGAATTTTATATACATTATTAATGAGAACATTGTTTTTATCATTCCTAGAGGGTATAACCTTACTACTATACCTCTTTCAAACCCTCACTGTTAGTCCCAAACCTTTGGAATTTAGGGAGGTGTGCCTAAGTCCTGTGGCACCCAGGCCGATAACACTGTTCGGGTGTACAATCGTGTTGGTGAAAATAAAGCAATAAAACCAAAACCGCTACTCCAATAGTCTCCAAGTTATAGTGTGGGAAAACCCACACCATCTAACCATTCATCTACCCAAACCCAATAGATAGATAACATCTCCACCTCACTCTGGTGCCTTACCTTTCCCTACTTCGAAAGACATAACCAGGTCTACATACCATCAAAGGGATACATAGGTTGTGAGTTGAAATGATCAGTAAGATCTCACCCAAGTGTTCTATATCAAGTCTCTATACAATAGTCCACAAATGGACATATATAAAAAAGGCCTGATAAATATTTTATAAGATTTTATTAAAAGCATGGAAAAACATAATTTATCCTTTTTCAACATTTTGAAATAAAAAAGATAAATCTATTTCAAATAATTTCATAAACATATATCAAAATAGACATATCATTTCAAACAAAAATATGAATCACATATCATATTAATACCATAGAAACAGAATGAAATAGTAAAAGAAACCCAAATCAACAAAAAGTACATGTAACATCAGAACAAGGATCAAAATCGATTGAGATAGCTAGGAAAATCATACATAAACATAGAAACTCATGTGTGAATCATGCCTCTTGACATATGAATGGAGTCTATAGAGCATAGGAACACCCTATAAAGTGAACCCAATTGGTCTAATGAGTACCTATAACAATGATCCCTTGGAGTATAGAAAATACCCATCAGAAAACCCATGAGATTGGATGATACCTATTACTATACCTTCTACTTATGTAGCTAAGGCTTCACATGTGCTCTATTTTCCAAACTATTTCATCAAACCATTTTAACATTTCATTCTTTGAAAACCATTTCCAAAAAACTATTTATTAATGATTTGAACAAACCTTTACATTTAACAAATTAAGGAGAAACCATATTTTATCAAAAACATAGTTCCATACATAGAAAACAAATTATTCTTATCATCCCATTCCTTTTAATATAACAATTAATAAAAAATGAGGTGAAATAAAATTCATTAACATTGTCTAGAGATAGAATAGCCAACCTCAAAACTTGATCCGCACATGCGCACAATAGAATCCACCACAATAAAGGATACAAAAATGAAAACATATTCACAATAATCAATCTACACATCCCAAGATTGATTAAATAAAAAATAGTTGTGGGTGGAGAAGAGGAAATAACACATACATCAAGAAAACACACTTTCCACACCACAACCAATAAAGAAACATTCCTTGGAACAAGACCACACAAAAAATATAAAATAGAAATAACAGAATCATTTTAAAAGATCCACAAATCCAATTAATAATGAAATGGTTCTACCATGATCATAGGTAATGAATAAGTAGAAAGTATTACTCACTCAGATGGATTCAACCCAAATTAAACTTTGATCAATCGCCAAAAGAATCAATCCAGATCGAATAGAGGTTCCCAAAATCACTGAAGAATATACCTAGGATGAGAAGGAAGTGAATTAATGTCTAATGAACAAACATATCACTCACATGTCACCCTAAAATCCCTATCGGTAACATTTACATGACATGTAGTCCATTTACCCATTGTGTAATCCTATGGGATCACATAGTCTAAAAAACATCAAACTATTTTAATAAATTCTCATATTATAAAATTACATGGCTTATAACCATTACATGGAATGTAATAATTCATGTTGTGTACTCATCTCATGACATGAGCCTAGATACCATGGCATGTCGTGTACTCCCATTACACAACATGTACATTTCCTACAAATTGCAAAAAATGAAAATTCTTACACAAAACCCAAAAAAAATCAGGAATTCTATAAACTCAGGGAGAACACCGAAATCCATTAACACATTTATACTTGAAATCCATTAGTTAAAACAAAAAAATCTATGAAAATTAGGGTAGTTTTATTTGAAATTTTTCTATATCCTTAGGAGTCCAAAGACACATCCAATTAAAGAGGAAAACATAGAAAGTGGTGGAAAATACACAAAAGAGGGCAATTAGATGTTACCCTCATTCTCCTCTGAAACATATTCCACAACATTTTGTTGCAAAATTTATTTTATTTGATCATGATTTGATATAATGAACATTGTGAATCACCAACATGAAACAAGTTTCACTTTATTCATGGCCCCCTCATAACATGTTTCTCATATTCTATAATCTCAAAAATAAAAGCATATTTTTCAAAACATATTCTGTACCTTCATCAAAGTGTTGTAAAAAACTTAAAAAATTACGTTTCAAAACTTCATCAAAAATATCTTGTTCGGATTTTATATATTCTTCTCCAATGATAGCAGATCAAAACCCATTAATTCTGGGTGAGTCATCTTTTCCAATAGTCACTAAACATTTATCAAAATATTATAAAATTTTCAAGAACTTCAGGTCTCTTGTAATGTGTATAGGATAACTACTATCCAAAATCCACAGTTTTTATCCTTTTGTAACTTTGAGACCAGTTTCAAAAACTAAGGAATTTTCTTTCCTTTTATTATATTCTCATATAGATTTTGAGATTTTTTCTAAAGAACTATTGTGAAAGTATCATGAAAAGAGATCCTTTTTCAAGATTTAGTGCTTAAAAAATATTTCATAAATATTTTCAATAGGTTAGAATCTATTGTCAATATTCAAACTAAATTTCAAAAGTTTACTCTTTTTAGTGGGTTGACACCCTATTAAAGAATTCCACCAGTTTGTTTTTGGATTCTATGTGATTTTTATGGTTAAAACAAAACATATATGTGGTTTTAACAAATAAAAGACAATTCCTATAGTAGGAATAGAAATAATATATGACTCTATAACTTGAAAATTATTTTGTATTGTGTTTCTACTTTTCATCAATTTTAAAACCTTCCAATTTAATATATTTTTGTATAATAATTTTTTTGTCACCACCTAAAAATTTATTCTACAACTTAAATTTCATATTATCTTCAAAAAAAATCCAATAATGGTAAATTTTAGTTTTGACTATATATCCACTGAAAATTCATGATTATCAACTATTCTTATTTTTTTATACATACATAGTTTTCATAAAATCCATTTAATTCTGAGGATATTCATTCCTATTATCATTCTTTGAGGATAAATTTTGTTTAATCTTCTTTGGTTTAAAACTATAATCACATCCACTAATATATAAAAATAAGTTTTAGATGTTTTTAATTACATTCTTATCCTTAGTATGTTTTTAACATGCTCTATATTTTCCGCATTCACCTTCATATTTTCTTCAATTATGACATTACGGTTCTTATTTTCATTGACCAAATTCAGATTATTATAAATATCTTTTAGAAACATGGATTTTTTTATGTAAATATTTTTTTATTGTTTTTTGTATGATTTCCCTTTTTTAACTTTTGGATCACCATTTTATATCTTAAAATTTTCCCAAGGCATTATTTTTGTTTTCTATTTAGAATAAACACCCTCTTAAAAACTTCATTCACCAAAATATTTCTAGAACTACATGAAAGGACCTAGTAGATAATTACTAGAAGAAATACATTAGTAGGATTTAAAATTCATATTAAATATCTTCAGAAGTGGGTGTGGATTATTGATGTGGGGTTCTTCTATAAGGATTATTATTCTAGGGGTAGATCATCCCCATGTGCCTCATCACTAGTCTCATAATCTCGGTTATCAAGGGGTTTGATAGTGGTAACATTCACCATTTAAGGGGTATGTATTGCAGATTTTTTTAACCATTGGATTGTAGAGTATGAGGGTGTTATCACAACAAGAGGGGAATGAATTGTGCAGATCCATACTTCTTTATACACTATTTTTCACGTGGTTATATTTATATTAAATAATTTTTTGTAGCATTATGAGGATTTAAATGAATAATTTTTAAAATATCTAGTGATATCCACCTATATCATGATTAGGAAGGACAATAAGTCCTATAAAATTTACACATGAACTTCTGTTAAATGTCCTAATGATGATCAGGTCTTCTTGGGTATGTCAACTATCATATCTGATAGTGGTTTAATGTTTTAAATAAATTATCCTTGAGGAATTCTATATTATTTTCAATAAATAGCTCTTAGATTGAGATATATAGTGACATTGGTTACCAAAACAAAACCATTTGGGGACATGAATTTAAAGAACCTTTCATCATACTACTATTTTCTAGGATGGAAGTATTTCTCCTGATCACTATAAACTACTATATGTTATTTTTAGGAATTTTGTGGGTAATTTGATGTAGAATATTTTTTTTATAGTCTTCAGATGATAGATGAATCATTCTATACATCCTTTAATTGGGGGAAGAGGGTTCTTGTACAGGTGAAGAAATCATCATCATCAAACCCATGTATGATAGATATTTTATGGACTCAAGTTAGTGATGGAGTTCATTATCCACTATTAACATGATTAAATGGAATTCCTAAATTAAGGGAATAAAATAAAATTTGGAAGTCTTAGCTATGACCACTATTGAGGTGGATAAAAGTGATTTTTTGACAATAGATACAAATGAATGGAAAATCCCTCAAATGAATCCATGACATCCCCAATATATTGGTATTTATAGAGATGTCTTAGGAAATTATATACTTTGGTGTCAGGAATGGTCATCCTTAGTCAATGGGTGCCTAACCCCAGTTCTGGTGGTATAGGTACAAAGATCTCTCCTAGATCAGGAGAATTATCTAGGTCTATATGAATAGGGGTAATACGGTTCTAGTTCCCATGACCTAGCCTTCCATTCAGAGATATGATCTCCCTAACATAGATTTTATGAGAGTCAAAAGGAGAAATACTATGGGTATTATTTTTAGGGTCATGTTAAGATCCTCCAAAATAGATAATGTAAAATTTTATTTGTGGAGGTCCTTTAGGGTTATGGAATTCTTCAAAATATGGAAGAAAAATTTATTATGGATTATCATCATGTGTTATAACCCATGATTCCTTATTGTTCTAGGGGCTGTGAGAGTTGACTGATCATGTATGGTGGATGACTGGGATCTTCCTCCACATCTTGTGAGTACATACAATAATGTATTCTGGGTTTATAGAAGATTTATAAATATTGGAAACATACACATGATCTATTTTAGTGGAATTACATTATACAAGATTATGAAACACACACAATTATGGGTGTAGAATAGTTTGGACATCTAAAGGATATGTAGTGGTGAGTTTAATATTTTTCTATGTGGTTTTTCCGGCCAAATCTTTTTTGATATTAGGTGGGGGAATCCCTTCTTGAAAACTCCATGGATGGGTAAATGGATGATATAGTTAGTGATTCAACTATATCATTGGAATAGGTGATGGAGTCATCAAGATGTTCCTTGAAATGGTGCATATAATGGTTGTTAGTGGTAATAGAGTAGGAAAATTTCCCATTTCATTCTCTCTTATAGTAAACCTACTATAGTGTCACCTCTTCTAGATCATACCAACCCATTTCCAACATGGGATGAATCTTTCTTCCCAATTCCCAGGGAAAAAGGTGTGGGTGACCCTCCACTATATAATCTGTAATAGATAAATTGGGTGAGGATTAGCAAAAGTCATGGAATATGTAGTTGTCTCCTCCATGCAATATTTATAAAGTATTATCATATATTTCACAATATTTAAGTTGTGTCTGTTACTGGTAGTCAGTGAAGATAGTTAAGCATGATCAGTGGCTATAATTCTATAGGAAACATTTAAAGAAAATTGTTTTTATATTTCTAAAGATGGTTATTCCCAACACTCCCAATTTTAGTGATATCTTAGTATGAGGGAGTATGAAATATATCATTCTATGAATATTGAAGGAGAAGGGATAAACATCAGGCTCACAATTATACAATATGATTCTTTCCATATGGACCACCATAATAGAATGTGACTCAGATGACCATAATCATCCTGTCCTACAATACCTATTTCCGTAGGTGCGAAATATTTCATGATATGTGTTGATGATTTAATATATTTAATAATAAAAATATGATGGGAAGTAAAAAATTACTATAAAGGATTCCAAAGTGGAGTTCATTTCCTACTTTTCATCTCCCTCTTAGATTTATGAAATTCTCATGAATCCTTTTCTCGATGCAAACTTTGAGTTGGTAAAAATAATGTAGTTCAAAACCTGTCATAATAGTGTAGACACCATATTTTTTATAGGTTAACTCTTTATTCTATTAAATAAATTATTTGTTATATTGGGAATACATACATATATATATATATATATATTTACCTCAATATGGACCATGAGGGAATCCTATGCTTTTATATTAGGATATCTTAGGTTGAAGACCCCAAAGAATCATGTGTTTGTCACTTAAGGGAACATATTATCATCTAATAAATAATATTTTTCTCATTACTTATGTAATCATAGACTATCCACCTAAGGAAAATCTTTCTCATCCCGTGAGGCATTGTGTACATATTACAAATGGAAACATAGTCTCTTCACCTATATCATCCTAGATACTTCATTAGAGGCATGTTATACTCACCACACAAGTTTTAAAATGATTTTCCTGTAGGGAAAGAAAGAATATTATGATAAACCCCCATAGGAAGAATAGATAGATCCCATTATTGTAAAATAGGTATCTTATTTATGTAGTATACTTATTCTCATCACATATGATGTGTTAGAATCTATTAAAAAGGAATCCTATTCTCATCATACAATGTAGGTTTTTTGATTCATTAATAGGGATTCTCCTATGAATTTCATTTGGAGAAACCATTACTCATCACATAACAAAAGAATCCACATAGGCTAATAAAATAATTATGGGAAGAGGTTAATATCTAGTGGGGATGAGTCCACATGCATTAATCACATAATGTATAGAACATATTTATGGTATATTGGGAATTTAACATATTTTATATCCATGTAGAGACATGAAAACTATTAAATTATGGATTATTTATGCTCTAAGAAGATTTTCATACTTTAGATATACAAATTCCCAATTGAGAGATGGAGTGGTGATGCTATCAGGGTTGAAAATCAATGAGGAATACTATGTATCATTATATAATAGAGTAATCAAAATCTAAATTATTAATTTCTCATAATTTAAGGGTATATCACATGAACTTTAAATACAGTCTAACATAATGTAGTAAGGATGATTTTGTTACGAAATGAGGGATAATAAGGGTTGGGGTGGGGATTATGAGTTGGGAAGCACATAGAGAGTTGTGCTAATAAGAGACTTAGGTGATATGAAAAATATTTAGTACATACATATTTTAGGAGGCATGGAGTCTATATATGTATGTGGTAGATCATGATTGGGGATTATTACTTTGTATTACTACCTATCTTGGACTTTGGGTGTGTTGAGATGGATGCATCCGAGACCATGCATGGTGTCAATTTTCTGGTGCAGATAGTATCTATAATTTGTATGAAAATTAATAGAGATTTCCAACCCCTTATTGGTGAAAATGGAATGGGAATGAATGCCTAATCATATATTTTTTACATATTCATTTTTCATAATTAATCCCATTTTAGTCGGCTAGGGGACCTAGGCACAGTAAAAATTCATGAAGCAATATTTTGTAAATGGTTTGATCTAATGGGGATCCATGATATCGGTTTCATGAAATTCTACGGTTGTGTGGTGCATAGTGTTATAAGAGTCATAGGAATCAATCCCAAATGTTTTTCATGGACATACCTTGTAATGGATTCATGTATGTTGGGAGTTTCATGAAGCATAGAGTTTCACAAGACTTAGGATTAAAATGTTAATTGTGTTCGTATGGTAAGGGAGTTTCATGGGATCATATCATATATATATGAATATGTAATGATGTACTTTATGAGTTATCTAATTTAGTATTATCTATTATTGGAATAAATTGAAGTATATGGGGTCACATGATTCATGTAAGTCCATATTGCATGAGTTAGGAGCCATAAATTTGGAATCATAGGGGTTACCCTAAAAATATTCATTTATAGGGGTATTTATAGGCTACAGGGTCATGGAAATTGATAGTTTATTTTTTATTTTATTTATCAACCAACTCATGAATTTCAAAATCCTTTGATATTGGTTACTATGATAAATAGTTGGGTGAGATTCAAACCTTTACTCTAGAATTATATTGGCCCACCGTTTTTCATTATAGATTGTCCATTCTTCCTCTCGGATCCATCAAGTATATATTTTTTTATACAAAAAAGATATAATTTCGAATTAAAATAACTATAATAAATTATCTTAGACATAATATACATATCATAGAGTCCTTGTTCCAAGATATTACACCTAAAGGGAAAGGAGAAAACCATTTCCCAATGAATTTTATAATACATGATTTTACAATATTGAACATCAGTTTATATTAATATGTTAATAGTTTTCTCTAGTTAATTGATTGAAATATATGCTAATATGAATTTACTAAAATTTTACTAGAAATAAATAATGATTCACAAAGATAAAATACATACCATTATTATGAGATGAATAAATAATTATATCAGATGGGTTACTATAAAGATTAGGATGTTCAATGTGATTATAAAATTAAATACATGAATATGAAATGAAAGGATGCCATATAAATTGTTCATAAATTCTTTATAAATTTTTTATTTTGTTAAAAAAATATTTAATATGTATTTTTAATATATAATATTCTTATGGTGAATCTTACGGGTCAAAATTCTTTGATGATAATAGTGAACATTTTCTAAAATTGAGTAAAATAAGAACTTAACTTGATCGAGACTCCATCAGCTAGATCTCTATAACCCCCCCTTAAAATATTTCCATATTAAAATATATATCCATTATATTTAAAGTATATTTCACGTATAGATATTCTTTATCATGGGATAACACATAATTTCATGCCTCTAATGATAATTTCTACACTACAACAACTTATGAATGTTTTATAATGTGAGTGAAATTTTGTGTCAAATGTATAGAATATTAAAATAATGAATATGTACTAATGAACTATACTAATTAATATGAATATGTTTAATATTATATCATAATAATATAAAAACATGAACTATAAAAATTTAAAGTATTCTTTAATAAAAATAAAAATATTAATTGAATGGGGAGAGAAAATATACATTACCTTACATTATCATAATAATCTATTGATGATCCCTACATCTAACCAAACATATATGAATTAATGGTTGATGTATCTGATAAACACTTTTTAAATCTATGAAGAGATTAATTGATATTAGAATAAAGAGAAATATTATATGGGTGTTGGTATTTAGAGGTTTGGGGAGTGAAAACTCATGAAATAATGTGTCAAATGTTTTATTTTTCCATTATCTCAAGTATTAAACTACTCTCATTGGTGCCCATTAAATCCCTTACAAATAAAATAAATACTTTAATTCTAAAATTGGGAATATATCACTATACTTTGTAAATTTAATAATATTTATAGTAATATGATTTTATATTTACTATATTTCACCCTTTTAACATCTTTTTAAAAAAAATACTAAACTATAAGACATATATAATAAATTTTTATTCAAAATTAAAAATTTATTTGATCAAATCCATCCTATAATTATGGGAATTTTAAATTATTAATAAGTTTATGACCATGAATAAAAATTTATTACCTTACTAACTTTAACTTCATTATAGAAATAATTTACATGTTAATACTACCACACCATTAAATTATTAAACCCTTTTTACACCATCATAAGTTATATTTGTAATTTGTGAAATGGTTTCAATCTCATGTGGTTTTTTTTGAATACATTGATATTTTAGTGATTTACAGTGAAAAATATTCTCTTATAAATGATTTCTCTTGAACCCTATGTGTTGACTTTCATCCCTGGATTAGTCTACACAATCCATAGATATTGTAGATACTTCCCATGGTTAAATAAATGTACTTAATAAGAAATATTACTTCTAGTATATGCCATATTATCTCTTATATGAATCAATAAACTCTTATCATAACTCTTTATATACAATAATTCCAATATTAAAATTAAATTGTATATATTAAAAACATACATAATAAAAAATGATCATATAAAAGTCACAAAAAAAATTCAATCCTATAAATTCCTTCACACCAATTTACTATATTGTATTACTCTTTTTAGTACTTTCTATTAGTCAATTTTTGGTATGAATTAATTTTCCATTATAATATACATTTTATAGTGGTGTTATTTTTTAGATAATATGAGATCAAAGGAATATACTTTGATATAATAAAATTATTATTTTTATTTCCAATTAAAAACCTTAGTAGAAAAACAAAATTGAATCATTCATCATTATTGAATTTTTTTTAATAAATTATGGTTATTTATTACTAGAAAATATCAATTATATCACTCTCAAAATGTTCAATAATAATTTCTTCATACTATTAAATCAATACACACTTAAATTTAGAAAATACATTCCCATCACAAACCTTGGATCCAAATTTTCCTCCGCATGTTGGTGTCTCCTGTAATGAACCTTCACCAATCTATAAATCAATTTTTATATATCATGAACTGTCATATCAATAATAAAAATTATATCATCATTATTTGATAAGTTAGGATCAATTTGATATTGAAAAACCTTTAGAACATGTTATTTTTTAGGCATAAACTTACTTATAGGTCTATAATGGGAGATATTATGTACTTATGATTGGTTTAATTGAATGTATAATGGACATTAAATATATTTTATTCACTCAAATAATATAAGTGGCATAATAAAACATAAACATAGAACCCAATAAATTCTAAATCTCATAAACTCTTTCCATATATATCAATTTTGGATGAGATGATCCCCTATGTGAAAATATATATTTATACTAAAATAATTATCATAAATTTTCTATTTACTTTTCAAGACCTAAATTTTCATTTGGATAAATCTTATATACTATAGTGTCTCTTTAAGATAATTTACATCCAATAAAATTATTTCTTAAAAATAAACCCAACATATAAGAGTTTGATATCAAATTTTATACAAGGATTCATATAGATCCATAAACATGTTGGAGTGGTGATTGTTACTATGTAGAATCTCTACTAGAGGAAATTATTGGTCCTGACATATTTTTTAAGGAGAGATTGATGAATGGGTAGTCTATTCATATATTTATTAGGGATTACTAGGTATTCTGAAAGCTTAATTTATAAATAAACTTGAAATATTACCTAGAGATATATCTTCATGACATTAAATGAATTTGGAAGAAATTATAAGATAATTTACCAGAACCAATATTGCACTATTACCATTTTTTTTCATTAAAATCCCTATAACGACATCCATTGAAAGATTATCCCACTTCCACTGTTCTCTACGAAATTGTTTTGTAATTAATTTGGGATATTATTATCTATCCCATAATTCTTTTCATACTAAGAATATTTCATTTTAATCTGTAATATATTATTTCTTCAAACTGTCCAACAATTATTATATGAATAAATATATATCTTGGTGATAACAAGATATAATGATATGTTTGGTCTATAAGAATAATCTACAAATTATCTCTTTACCTTTTATATTAATTTAATATAAAACATTTTATTACACAATAGAAATATCTCATAACCAATAATAATCTCATTGATTTACCTATTTATCACATCTTCTATATTCTTTATTTAGTAAATCATAAAATTTTGTCTTTCAGAATTATATATAATTAATATTGTTATGTAATTACATGGAATATGTATAGTGATTATATGTAAATTATAATACCTAATTCTAATTTTACTAAATCCTTTAGGGTTGTATCATTTAATTACCTCAAAATTAAGTTTATACCATGGAATTTTCTTCTCAATTAATTATCTACATTGTTTCCATTCATTAAAAGTCAATATAATGTACATTATGAATTCTTATTTAGTTCCAACCATCACATTTTCCTCATATTTAGATCAATATAAATATAAATATATTTCAAATTATTATTTTTTTCATACATATATATACAACATTTATATCTATATAGATAATAACTCAATTTAATTAGCATTTAATTATTCACATCCAACTTGAAATCATGATTTGGATAATAAATTTTAATGTTTTTATCTATCAATATAAATAACCCCCGCTCTATAATTTATAATTAAATCACAAACATGACCATACCATGAGTCATCAATTTAAATAATGTTACCTTATTTATATTAATGCATAGTTAATATAGATTAATTTATCAATAGACACTATAATATATTAAATTTACCTTTATAATCATTTATACATATTAATTTTACACCTTAAGTGGTTAATATTTTTAATTAATTAGATAATTTATTAGTGATTTCATGAAACCACAAATAATATCAATCTAATATAAAGAAGAAATTTAATTTAG
This sequence comes from Viscum album, assembly GCA_963277665.1. Classification (NCBI taxonomy): domain Eukaryota; kingdom Viridiplantae; phylum Streptophyta; class Magnoliopsida; order Santalales; family Viscaceae; genus Viscum; species Viscum album. The sequence goes on from OY728123.1 coordinate 988,989,808, forward strand.
TTATATTTATAAGTATTGGAAATTCCTTGACATCCATTATTCTGGAGGGGATAATGGATGTACCATCTATAGACACAATATTAAAATTGAAGTTAACTTGTAGAAGAGAAATTCAAATTTACTTAATTTAAAATATAACTCATTTTTTCTATAAACCTATAGAAAATCTTTATAATGTGTTTAGCTATCCTAATAACACTTATTACATACAAGAATATCATTAATATGTGTAAAAATATATGAAGATAATAATTAGTAGATCATTTCAAAATTTCTAAGAACATAGATTCTATATTTTCCAATCTAATAAACATTTTTATGAACTCATAATGACAATATATTTAATGAAAATATATCATTTTTATATCATATTTACCAACTATTAATTGAGAATAATTAAAATGATGAGAATCATTTAATTTTTTTTGAGTCCATCTTATTTGATCAAATAAATCATGAATATTATGAAATAGATACATGGTCTGTAAAAAGATTTAATTTATTTCCCTACAATAAATTCGTAAACTCAATAAACAACCCATCTTCCATGAGAATAAATTATGATCTACGTTTGGTAAAGAACATAGATAAATAAAAATTATATACTATATGGATTTTCATTTGTTTAATAACAAAATTATTTCCACTATAAATATTTTATATGTTTGATTTACTATGGGTTTTTTTAGTGATAAGATTAATATAAAATTAAATATATTGATAAAGGGGAAATATATGCAATTTACTAGTAAATATATCCATATATTCTTTTATATTTGGTACATCAAAAATTCATAAAACCTATTTATCCATTTTAGATATGAACACTTTCATTTCATTCCCACAGATAGGTTTAATTTTGGTTACTGGGGATGGTTCATGACATGATGATATTAATTAAATTTCCCCTCATAAAACATGTAATTATATTTATATGTCACGAATTACAAAATATATTTCAACTTTAACATATTAAAATTGATTCAGGGGAAGGGGATATATAATAAATAAAATCAAACAACATACATGTAACACCCTAATATCTGGTGATATTTATCTCATAAATTTAACATCTTCGATAGCTTATGCACTGAGTTTAAATGAACCTTGATATACTGTTAAATGTTAATATAACCATTAGAGATGTAATACGACCATTAGGAATAGCAAGTCACCCAATAGAATAAACAACCCACCTATGAAAGTATAAATAAAATTTAGATATCTTTTGATTGAAAATATAATCTATTTATGTCATGGAAGAATTAATTAAATGTATTACAAATGATAAATTAAGTATTGGAATTTCTGTGAAATGTAAATTTTATTTATAATTTAATAATTAATATGATGCTTTAAAAGAAAATTTATTTTCATAAAATTTATTCATAAATAAATATTTTTATGTCCTATGATTATAAGATAATTTTATTATACCTTAATTAATTCTTTAAAGTGTCATAAAATGAGTTATAACTTTAAAATTGGTATTTTTTTGAGTAAATTACTATTTTAAATAAAAAATAAATTTATTATATATAGAAAATGATTTTAATAAAATGTATTTATTTTTTAATTCTAAATGTCGAAAAATGGTTTGGGTGATGTTTTAGGATTTTTCTAAAATAGTTAAAATTATGGTGAATTGTAAATAATACAGTTTTTTTTAAAATACGATATCTTTTATGGTATCATCAATAAATAATTATGATATAAAAATTGATTAAACCCATGAAATTACTAATGTATTATATTGTTATATAAATATTTTACAAAAAATAATCTAATACATATAACTTATAAATTACTTCATGATTAATAAAAAAAATCATTATCAGTTCTGACACATTGCCTGCTCAACGTTGACAAAGTAAAATTTGGTACCTTATAGATACTATATGGGTGATAAAGTATTTTATGGAATTTTTTATTAGATATTATTTATAAATGATGTTTTCTGATGATAGTTTCTAGTTTTGGAGTTATACAACATGAATCATATCAAAATTCACGTGAAATGATTGCACAGGGCAAGAAAAGTCAAATAAAAAAAATTAAATATGTTGTCCTGACATGGATATATGTTAATATATAAAATTAATGAATCTAAGTGATTATATTTAACCTAATTAATTTTTTATTATATTAATTTATTTTTAATTTTTATATATTAAATAATTATATTTAGTGGTTATGAAACACTGATGCAATGTTTGTGTAAGAAGAAGAATAATTAATAAAATGACTTCAATTAAAATTGTAAGAACCATTTAATGAAACAAAAAAATTGATAAATAATATCGGTTCATTAAATATTGGCCATGTTTTTCTATGTGTCAAATTAAAAACCATTTGGTGCCACATGGATATGATTATGACCCTTCTAATATTTTATTTAAAATAAAGTCATGTTGTGTTCACTATTGTTTTAAATTAGAATAATATTTTAATGTAAGGTTTTCCAGAAGTTTGTTTAGAACATAATTAGTAATTTTAGAGGTTATAAATTTATATTATCCGTGGAAATTTATATTTAATTTTTAGGGAATAAATAATTACCTTAATGGATTTCACAATGATGATGCAATAGTTATTTAAATAGTAAAAAATAAAATTAATGATATTAAAAATAATAAAATAAATATAATTTGATATTTTCAAGGTAATTAATGAATAATATATATTAATTTAACATGTATTGGATATAATAAAAAAATTATTTCAAATTTAAAACTTTTTTTGATGTTTTAAAGTCATATTTATGAGTAGTGATTAATTTGAAAAAAAAACTTTTCATAAATAAAATATTTTATAAAATTATTTAAAAATGCAAAAAAATAGGAAACAAGGAAAATAATGATAATATTATACATAAACTATGATGTAATATGTTTTTAGTCCTTTTTAAATTCTTTAATTCTATATTATACTTATTATATTTTAATATTTTACGAATTCCTAAATTTCCCCTCGCCTCAATTATAAAAAGGGAATCATTACTTAACTTAATTTAATCACTTTAATAAATATTTGTAGACTATATTATACCAAATTACCTTATAATCATCCCATTAAACATTATAATGTTTCTGGTATCACTAAAAACCACTTTAAAGTTCCCTATGGTGGTTTTCAAGGAGAAGAATTCAAGAGGTAAAATCCTCTTTCCTTGTAATAGTTTCTTTTATTTTTTTATCCTATTCTCACCTATCTGACCCACAGTGGATTGATAAATATACAATCATGTATATAATGGAATTATTTTATGTTAACAGAATATCAACCATCAATTCTCTTCTCTTCTCATTTTATTCTAAAAATGAAAACATCGTTTGTGAGGTGCTGATTTACTACCTTCATGGTCGACTAGTTTTGGGTTTTCAATTCTTCCTTCAATTCTGGTCATAAAAAAAGTTTCATGGTGGAAAAAGAATATAATATATGTATTAAAAGTTATTTAATGTCATGTAACCAGTATATACACATACTATTAATTAATATGACAAAACTAGTTCATGATGATCGAAAAACACAAAAATAATCTAAATGGTTATCATTAACACTCTATCTAACGAATCATCCTAATATATGAAAATTAAATGAAATATAAGAACATTAAATGTTATTTAAGTTAATTAATTACATATAATTTAAATTATGGACTATTAGTTCTATTTTAAACGATCCTTACATGTATACAAGTGAACCGATAATGAAAACCAATGAAATAAACATTCATGAATGATGAAATTTAATCTTGTAACTCATAAAAAGGGCCAAAAAAGAACTTAATAAAATTATAATAAATAAAATACATATTTATTAAGTTTTTCATTAAATTATTAATGAATCTAATTTGGTCATCCAGGTCATTGAGTAAAAATGGTGAACACTTTCAGACAAAAGGTAAGGGTTTTCTCATCTCACATTTATTTTTGTGAGATATGCCTTACTCACAAAAATTTCTTATGTGTGGTGTATTTATACTACCCTTAGAAGTATAATATCATTAATAAAATTATATTCATGGTATTAAATGTTTCATTTTATGATCATTAATTCTATGGGGAATATGGTTCGACTCTTTACAAAGTGGTAAGGGTTTCATCCTGAACATCCATTTTCCCTTAAGGATACGCTTTCTTTCTCTCTACCCCAATATAATTCATAATTATTATTATGTAATACTCATAAATTCAGTCTTTATATTCCATATATATATATATTTATAAATTAATATTTCTTTGATGGGGAGTTACATGTTTTATAAGGTTCCTTATTCAATCCCTCCTGATAAATAATCCCAATTAAAGTGATCTTCCCAATTTCTCACCCATTTTCAAGTACACTCCATAATATTTTTAAGACACAAATATTTTTATAAAATCACTATTTTTCTCATGAAAAACTATCTTTTTTAATCTCTGGTTTTATACAAACAATTATTAATTTTTCTATTCTAAATACTCTTTTATATTTTTCTCTTAAAACACACTCAAGTGGACCAATTCTAAAGATTCTTAAAAATTCTTTTTATATGTTTTCACTTTATTTGGAAATAATTTTTTCCTAAAACATAATTTCATTTTACTGCCATTTTATTTATGGGAGATAAATTTTCACTATTTGATTTTATGAAAAAAAAATTATTTTTCCAAAAGAACTCTTCATTACAAATTAAAAAGTGTATTTCTCCAAAGAATTCCACAAAGGTTTTATTAGAGTATTTTCATCTATTTAAATACCTTATGTTGAATATTATTATTAATTGAGATTGATATTTTATGATATCATCTACCATATTTTATTAAATGGTTTATGATCAGTTTTACTGTGGATGTGCTGTCTTGATACCATTCACGATATTACTCAGAATGGTGAGTGATTATATTTACTGAACGGGGAATGTTATTTATATTTCATATGCATATATTGATTATGTTTCACCCCATTCATATGTGTAATGAATTGGACTTATCAAGTGAGGGATGTGGCCCACTATATCCTTTATATTCATCAGTATGTCTCATGAGACAAACCAAATATAGACTTGGCTGAGGTCTTGCCCATTTTTTTTTCAGATATGGTTTTAGCTGAGGCCTTAACCATTTATTTTCAGATGACTTGGAAATGTCCTCATGGTTATGTTTTAGATGTAAAAAATTATGTATTCCATCATTATGATATTATTAATTGATAATTCATGTGGTTATTCAACTAGTAGAATATCCATGGTTAGGATTTATTCTCATATGATTATTTATATGACATTATATAATTAGATTTTATCCCGTTCATATTATACTCCAGATTATGTTATAATTGGATGTGTTTTTAGTTAACCACATGGCCTTATTGTTTATTTTTATAATAGATCATGGTGTATTTATTACCCTTATGGATCATCTGAGATCACCCATTTTTTATGTTTTATTTTTTCACAATTTGGGAAGATATATATTGTGAATGACTTGCAGGAATAACCTGGATGTTTATGGGTGTTTCCAATGGAGTTTTTATGTTCTTTTTTCTTTCATGTTTTAATGTAAGAATTATATTTGTATCTTGTTTTCAAAATCTACTAAATCATTTGGTCGTTGGGTTGTGATCTCTTGTTCATATTACTAATGAATTTAAGTAAGGCATCGATTCTCAGCTACTGGGGTTGAACTCTTTAAAGTTGGTATCAAAATAAGTTTAGTAGAAACATTGGGAACTATATTTTGGAAATTATATATTAGGGAACATAACATTGATATAGACTTTTATAATAACTAAATTATAATATCCCAAACAAAATATGTTTATGAGTTTAGATGGACATTAATTTTTCAATTTAAGTTATGTATTTCACTAGTTTTGGGATTATAAATAATGTTTCATAATGATATGATATCATATAGTTTAAGTTTTAATTTAGAAATGTAACCTCAAAGAAGAAATAAATACCTCACCAATGAACATGAACCAAAGATTAAGATGGATGAAATTGTTCTTATGCCAATCTTTTAAAGGGAAAAAGTCTGTCAACCATTGTTCGCATATGAGGACATAGTATCATCTTCTCTCAAGATGGAGAAGGAATTATCTATGTATTATGAATAAAAAAGTAATAAAGAGAATAAGAGGATAATAGATAAAAATATGGATAATGGGAAGGAGGGAGGGAATTATTTTCACACATGTGAAAATTTCAGAAGGAAACACCATGGTTCTTGATTCAAGGGAATGGGATTTTTCTACAAGTGTAGAGAGATGAGACACCAGGCTCATGATTTCAATGGAATAAAATAAGTTTTCCAATGTTTCAATTATAATGATATGGGGAAATATACAAATGAATATCCCAAGAGTCAAAGTAATATTGATCTGAAGAAGAAAAGGGATCAAGTTCAAGCTTAAATTGTTACTACAGTTGAAGTGGAATAAATAATGTATATGTTTTTTTGGATTCAATAATTATGTTATGATACTCTGGTTATAAGAATAATGATATATATAAGGATTGTATTATATTACTTCTTCATTATATATTTTGAAGAATACATGTTTTAATTAAGGTTATATGGTGATCAAGTTATTAATATATTTGATATGTAACAATAAGAGTTACATTATTTGGGGAATGTTTTGTTAAGTTGATTTAGAAATTTAGTGACCTTCCTTGTAATTTTTTCTCTCCCTTAATTTGTATGGAAATATTTTTGGTATGTGACAATAAGATTTACATTTACTTCTGTGAAATTAATTTTATTTTAACTCATCACGAATTTACAATTCTTATGATGGGGGACTTTCTAACGACCCTGTTTTCTATCACACTCCATTAGAACATGATTGTTATATTTCTCTTATATAACCATATTTTCATGAATGTTCTCATATTTCAAAATCATAGTTTATGGGTGACCTTAACATTTCTATTTACCTATTTTAGGAGGAAGTTTTGTTAACCATATTTACAATGTGGGTTTCCCACAAAGGAATTTTGAAGTATCAAAATTTTATTTTCGAAATATAATTTCAAATTACGATGAGGAAATTTATTGAAGAAGGGGAGAATATAACACCCAGATATCTTAGTATATGCCTCTTTTAAATTTAACATCTTTAATAGCTTATGTACTGATATTAAACAAACCATGATATTAAATAAAATATTAATATGGTCATTGGAATAGTAATATAACCATCAAGAATAGTATGTCAGCAAATAGAATTGTAACCTCATCTATGAAAGTATAAATAAAATTTTGGTATCTTATGAATGAAAATATAATATATTTGTAACATGAAAAATGTAAATAAATGAATTAAAAATGATAAATTAAGTATTAGTAGTTTTATGAAAAGTAAATGTTTATTTATAATTTTATAATTTATATAGGGATTTAAAAGAAATTTTATTTTCAGAAAATAAATTAATAAATTAATGGTTTTTTTCTTATGAATATAATATAATTTTATGAGACCTTAATTATTTTTTTAAAGTGTCATAAAATAAGTTATAATTTTCAAATATGTATTTTTCAAATAAATTATTATTTTAAATAAAAATTAAATTTCACATATATAGAAAATTATTTTGATAAAATGGATTTAGTTTTTTAATTCTAATCATTTATAAATGGTTAGTGTAATTTTTTGGTATTTTTGTAAAATAGTTAAATTTTTGGTTAATAGTAAATTATTTATTTTTTTAATATATTGTTTCTTTTGTAGTACCGTGAAGACATAATTATGATACTTTTTTTATTAAACTTTTCAAATTTATAAGGTATTATATTAATATATAAATATTGTAAAAAAAACAATCCCAAATATATATATTATATATTACATCATGATTAATATAAAAATCATTTTTAGTGCCAAGCAGTGCCTGTGCAGTGTTGGTAATGTCAAATTTGGTTCCCTATAGATAATATTGGATTGATAAAAAGTATTTTCTAAAGTATTTTCTGGATTTTTTATTAATTATTATATGTAATTGATGTTTTCTTTCTAATAGTTTTGAATTTTATACTTATATAACATGAATCTTCTCCAAATGTATGTGTGATGCTTTCACAATGAAAGAAATGTCAAATTAACAAATTAAAGTGGTTGTCTTGACATGGATATACATAAAAATAAATAATTTAAAAAATATAAATGATTATATTGAACCTAAGTAATTTATTATTATGATATTATTTTTAACTTTTTATATATGAAATAATTAAGTTAGTGGTTGTGTAATACTGATGTAGTGCTTGTAGAATATGAAGAAAAATTGTTACAATGGTTTTAATGAAAATTATAAGAACCATTAAATGACAAAAAAAACTTATATAAAAATTATTTGTTGATTATATATGAACCATTTTTGTCCAAGGGTTTAATTAATTACCATTTGGATCAACATAGATATGATTAAGACCCTTATGAAGTTTTATTTAAAAGGAAGTCAACTTGTTCACACTATTGTTTCTAATTAGTATAATATTTTAATATATGTCCTTCTTAATGTTTTTTTAGAAAATAAATAATTATTTTAAATATATGAAATTTATCTTCTTCATGGAAATATTTTTTAATTTATAGGGAATAAATAATTACCTTAATGGCTTTAACAATGATGATGCATTAATTAATTAATTAATAAACAAATCAAATTAATGATATTAAGAATAATAACATAAAAATAATTTCAGATATTAAAGGTAATTAAAAAATTGTATATATTAATTTTATATTTATAGGACATAATATTTTTTGAATCTTAAACTTTGTTTTTATGTTTTAAATTCAAAGTTATGAAAAGTGTTTAGTTTGAAAAAAAACTATTTTTCATGAATAAAACATTTTACTAAATTATTTAAAAATAATAAAAAATATTTAAAAAGGAAAAAATGATATTATTAAGTAAAAAATGTGATATTAGGTTATTTTTAGGCTTTTTTAAAATCTTTAACCATATATTACACTTATTATATTTTAATATTTAATGTAATTCCAATATTGTCGCTCACCTCACTTACAAAAGGGACTCATTCCTTCATGTAATTTCATAACCATAAGACATATTTCTCAACCATCTTCTTCCAGATTCACTTATTATAATTCCTTTCCAAATTATAGTGTTTATGGTATCACTAAAACACCACTTCCATGTTCCCTAAGGTGGTTCTCAAGGATAACAATTCCAGAGATAAATCCACTTTCGTTCTTTTAATTTTATTTCTTTTGTTATCATCTCCTCACCAACCTATCCCAAAGTGGAATGATAAATAAAAAATATTTTATATACTTGAATGATATTATGTTAATGTCATATCAAGTATCAATTATCCTATCTTCCCCATTTTTTCTAAAAATGAAAATAACTTCCATGAGGTGTCGATTTACCACCTTCATGGATAACGAGTTTTCATTTTTCAGTTCCACCTTAAAGTAAATTCATAAAACCATTTTCATGTTAAAAAACTATTATATATTTATTAAAACTTATTTAATGTTTGGAAACCAGTATATATACATAATATAAATTAATATTAAAAAACTAGTTGACGTTGATCAGGATAAACCAAAATAATATAAATGGTTATCATTAATGCTATATCTAATGAATCATCATGATATATGGAAATAAAATTAAATATAATACCATTAAATATTATTCAATATCATTAATAAAGTATAATTTCAATTCAGGAAAACTATTTCCATTTTACATGATCTTTCATATATGTTTACAAGGGAACCAATCATTGAAACCAAGGAAACAAACACTCCAAAACAAAAAAATTGAAACCTATAACTAATAAAAAATTCTATAAATGAACATAATAAAAATATAGTAAATCAAATATTTGTTGAATAGGTTTTGAATTAAATTATTATTTAATCTAATTTCATTATCTGGGACATCAAGTATAAGTTCAGAACACTTTCAGATGAAGTGTAAGGGTTTTATCATCTTACCTTTATTTTTGTGAGATATTCCTTATTCCCCAATGTTTCTTATGTATAGTGTATTTATACTTCCATTTGATTTATAATATCTTAAATTAATTTATATTCATAGAATTAAATGTTTTATTTGATGATCACTAATTTTATGGGGCATAAAGTTAGACAATTTTCAAAGTGGTAAGGGTTCCTTCCCAAACCTCTATTTTCTCTTCAGGATAAACATTCTATCCCTTTATCCCAATGTAATTATTAATTATTATAATTTACCCCTACTAAATTATGTGTTTATGTTACAATGATATTTATCTGACTCAATTATTTTTTATTTTATAATACCTATTTTATAAGGTTCCTCTTTCTATTCTTCACTATAAGCAAGCCCGATTGAAGGGACCACCCAATTTAACACCCCTTTTCAAGTACACTCAATAAACTTTTTAAGTCATAAATATTTTTCTAAAATAACTTGTTTTTATAATGAAAAAATATCTTTGTTCATTTCCAATTTTATATAAACAATTATGACCTTTGTTTTTGTTTTAAAGACTCATATATTTTCTCTTAAACCACACTAAAGTAGCCCAATTATAAAGTTTCATAAAAAATATTTTTACATGTTTTCAGTTTAGTTGGAAATAATTTATTCCTCAAAAAATATTTATTTATCCTTCCATTTTATTTCTGGGATATACATGTTTAATATGGGATTTTATGATAAATTAAAATTATTTTTCCAAAAGAAATATTCTTTACAATGAAAACTGATATTTTTCTAAAGAAATATTTGATGGTTTTAGAAAATTTTTTTCATCTATTTAAAAACCCTCTTTTGAATTTTATGCTTAATTAGGAATGATCTTTTATGATATCATATACCTTTTTTTAAATGGTATATGATCACTTTTACTATTGATATGTTATCTTGATACCATTCACCATATTACTCAGAATGGTTAATGATGATGTTTACTTATTTGGGAAATATATTTAATTTTTTCTTGTATATGTTGTTTATGTTTCACCCCATTCATATGAGGAATGCATTGGACTTTGTAAGTGATTAAAGGGGAATTCTATATCCCCTCGGTGAATCAGTATGTCTCATGAGATAAACCAAATATGAACTTGGATGAGGTCTTGCACATATATTTTTAGATATGGTTTTCATAATGTTCTTAACTATTTAGTTTCAAATGTCTTGGTCGAGGCCTCAATAATATATTTCAAATGTCCAACATTATGCATTCCATAATTATAGTATTAATAATTTATAATCAATGTTATTATTAAACTAGTATAATATCCATGGTTATGTCTCATTCTCATAGGATTATTTATATGGAGTTATTTAATATGATTGTATTCGTACCATATTATGATCATGATTAGGTTTTAATGGAATGTGATTTTTGTTAATCACCTTTCCTTATTGTTTATGTTTATGAAACCTCTAACTGTATTTATTGGACTTAATGTGCATTTAATTTCACCCCTTTATTATGTTTTATTTCCTCTTAGTATGTGAATATGTATATTATGAATGAATTATAGGAATAACCTATTATTTTGTGGGTGTTTCCAATGAAGTTTCCATGTTGTTTTTACTTTCAAGTCGTAGTGTAAAAATAATTTTTGAATCTTGTTTTCAAAATATAATAAACAATTCAGTCCTTTGGGATGTGATCCATTATTCATAGTACCAGTGTAATAATGTAAGGTACTTTCTCTAGCATACTGGGGTCAGGGTATTTACAAGACAAATTCAAGAAGGTACTCGATGAGACTCCAACTTAAGACCTCACTGAGACACATATGGGAAGCTACCACTAAGATACACCATGATGGATACATTCCATATACAATATATTATAAACATATAATTTTAACCAAATTACAAAACAAGGATGATAAATAAGTCAGTAAGTAGAAAAAACGCAACACATTCTATCATAATCTTTGCGTTGTATGATTTTTATGAAAAATGAAAAAAAATCTAACTAATATTTCATTCTATAATATATTATGGGATTATTGAATATTCTTTGAAAACATGAAATATATAAGATAGAGTATAGATATAAATTATTATATTTTACTATTTAGAATTAACTCAATAATCCATTTACCATCAATCGCATTATACATTGTTTCAAAATTATCCATTGATATTGATAGAGAAAGGAATGGACAACTTTTCTCATCCTAGGTTCAATACCTTGGTACATGGGAAAATTATTCTATTAAGTCCTCATATTACTCTATTTGAAAATTTTCACATTGGGTGGAGGTCACATTCTTTTGCACTCATTTTCTTGATGAATTTTATATCTATATTTAAAATATACACGAATTAATTTTTCAAATAAACCTAGGTGTTTCTTCTTATAAATATTGTATCTAGGGAACCCTAACATTCCCTTTAATTCATTTCATGTCACCCTTTCCACATGGAAATCAACCATCCCATTTTGTTTGTTCTGTTTTAGAAAAAAAAAATTAGAAAATTTCTTCTATATATTAATAATATTTTACTATATATTTATATATTGAAAAAAGATTGAGAGTATAATGATCCTTAATTAATCATATTTAAACTATCAAACAAATAAAAAATCTTGGATTCTATATTACATAAAAAATCTAAAAATTATATTGATAACCTTAAGAATTTAACTTCGTACTCACCCACTGTATGTTCTTCCTTTTGAAATTCATATAACTATTTCTTTCAATCTTTGGAAATTTTTACAAAAGAAAATAATTTTCCCAAAAAAATTACTTTGTTTCTATTGAATATTTTTATACACTACACCTTCTTAGTGTTTTGAATTAGATAACCCCACTGGTCAGAATATTCCCTTAACCAATATGTTACCATGATATATTTTTATTTTTCAATGCACCCCCTTTCTATAAATATCATCTCCAAATACATTATCCAGTTTTATTCCACCATTATATTTTTTCAACCAAGAAATAATATATATTTTACTCATAAAATAATTTTATGTAGATGATCTTTCACGACCCGTCCTCAGGGCCCGTGCCGTGACAACCCCAAGCCCGCCTTCCATAGGCCTGGGGCTGGTGACTAGCACCAAAGGCGTGAATCCCGATAACTGGGAAAGCATTGCCTTTATAAAAGTAAACAAAACATTACAGAGTAAAAGCGGAAGTAATACACTAAGTACAAAAGAAAGTGCTAAAAAGTAAGTGGGCCAGAATACAAACCCACATGAAAGTACAACTACAACTGAATGAAAGTACAACAGAAAAGACAAACAGCTGGAAGAATGGAAGCAGCTCCTGGGTTGTCCTCCTCGGATCCTACCTGAAGGGTAGGTACATATAGCACAGCTCCTGGATCGTCCACCACGGATCCTACCTGAAGGGTAGGTACAGATAGCGCAGCTCCTAGATCATCCACCATGGATCCTACCTGAAGGGTAGGTACAGATAGCGCATCTCTTGAATCATCTACCATGAATCCTACCTGAAGGGTAGGCACAGATAGCCTCCACCACGCTCTCGCCCATCAACCTCCTCCGAGTATCGTCTAGTCCTCGAACACTCGGACTCTATCAATGTTGCCCGTTGTCTGCTACCAACACAACGAGGTGCAGGTATAGCCCGTACAGGGGTGAGTATAATGATACTCAGTAGGGACCCCGAGACCCTCAAGGTCTCCCTAAATCCAACAAGTGTAACCACAAGGAAAGATCTCAATAGATAACCTCTACTTAGATATATGCCCATACATACACCTAAGTTATCAAGTAACCCATCTCAATCATGAGGAAACACAAATATTGTGAAATCAACGGATAACCACTACCCAAGTATATGCCCATATATATACCTAAGTTATCAAGTGACCCAGCAAAATCACGAGGTAACACAAAGGTCATAGACTCAGCTCAAACCAGGATTTTCATTATCGAAACCGTAACTGCTGAAGAGCCCCGTCTCTAGAGTGTACAATGATCCTGTCATGACTCCGAGGTTATACTCACTAACCTAAGACTACTGAGGTACTCCTCCTGTCGAGTACCGCGGGTCAGCCACCCAAACACAGCAGTGCTTCTCGCCGGGGTCTGCCACCCAAACACAGTAGTTCACACCCCCAAATAGCCTGAAGAGGTACTCTCCGGACGAGTACCGCAGGTCTACACCCAAACAGGTAGTGCTCTGTCCGCCATGGGTCTGCACCCAAACAAAGTAGTGCTCCGTCCACTGGGCTAGTCAAGTCACTCCAAGTCGAGTCGGTTAAGCAGTCATCAGGTCTCAGCCGGCTACACGGTCTTCGTACTTCGTACGCTCATCTCCGGGAGGGTCCTCTCCACGAGCTATTGGTAGATACTCCAAGTATCTCAAAGTCCCACGAAGAAGTATCTCAAAGGACCTCCTCGTCATAGGGGTCTGAACGCAACAGACGACTCGTCAATCGGACACCCGGTCTGTGAGTTATTAGCCTTTTCATCCTAGGGGCCCAGTTGATTTCGTGTGCGAACCAACCTGGCCGTATCTCAACTGTACCCCGAACTATCATAGGGTATTCTCATAAGGACCGTTTCTCAATGTGATCACCAACGCCGCTGACGGTTTGTTAAACGGACGTCCGGTCTGAAAGTTATCAGCTTTTCCGTTCCGGGGGCCCGGTTGGATTATGGGTTGAATCCAACCCAACCACTATCCAAATGCGTCCAAAACTCAGGAGAAGCATGCCAAACGTTCCATCTCATCAAGAGGAATCCAACAAAGTCGACGGCACGTCAATCGGACGTCCGAAGCTCAAGATATAAGTGTTTCCGCTCCGAGGGCCCGGTTGGTTTCGTATCCGAACGAACCCGGTCATACTCAAAGTTCTCAGAAACCTTGAGTGTAATATAGAGAAATGACCATCTCGATCCAAGGATCGCATCGTAGCTGACGGTGCATCGATCGGAGGTCCGTAGCCCATGCTATGGGCATTTGGACAAAAACTGCCTGAGAAAAAAGGGTTCGGGCCCAGACCGACCCGGCTCGAGACCCCCTGGGTCGGCCCGAACCGGGTCAACCTGAACCGAGTCCAGGTCTGGCCCAATAGGGCGCGGCCCGACCCGACCAGGGTGGCCCGGCTAGTTGGCCTGCCGCGCTGGCGCGGGCGCGTGGCCCGCTTGGCTGTCCGGCTGAGCGGAACAGGGGGGTGTGGTTGCCCCCCTTGAATGAAACCGCGACCCCCACATGGTGGCCGCTCCCTGCCAGCGACGCGGCGCTGGACGCCGCATCTCCCTCGGTCCCGCGCGTCCGCGGGACCGCCACCTACCGCTACGGCTTCAGCCGCGACGGAGCTTCCTGGCGGTGCGCCGGGCGCCGACAGGATTTTCCATGGACCACCGGACGCGCTCCGGTGGTCCGTTTTGCCTTCGGTCCTCCCGGGACCGACACTTCTCTTCTAAGCCTTCAAAAGACCACTGCGGCCCATTCTGTCAATGCCCGACGATCCGCCGTCAATTAACGATCTGCGGAGCCTTCGAAATGCCGCAACGACACGATGCGATGGTGCCGTGCTTCTTCATTATTTCCGCACGGTGCCGTTGTACCGTGCCGCCTTTGCTCATGCCGCAACAAGAACAATCATAAAAGGAGGAGGAGGGTCGGCCGTGTTCATGCGGTCCGACATCCTCCCGTTATTACGATAACAGGTGGCTCAATGACTATCAACAAATTAATCAAAGACCGAGGATATAATCCACATAGAAAATAAACCAAACCCCCTATTATTTACCCCGCAACCAACCCACAAGAATGAGCGATCCACGGATCAGCCAGGTAGAGATTTATCCGCGCTCGTCATCCTTTTCTCAAAAGATAAGAGAAAATCAAATATAATTCCCCTACCTCAAAGAAAAAGTTGAACAAAGGTTCGTCGCGGAAGAAGGCGTCGCAGAAGGAGATTCTGTACATGTTGTCGGAGATCGTCCGAGGAGGAACGGTGTATCCCTTCCTTTGACGCGGAAAGAAGGATTGAAGGAATGCGAGTCGGGTCGTCGATCTCCGAGGAAGGCATCTCTCACCGTCGTCCGTCGTCGGAGGTCGAACTTCTTCGCGTTCTTCGTCGAGGAAGAAGAACTTCAAGACTTTGAGCAATTTCTCCCAAGCCCTCACGCACAACGAACCCCTTAATAAAATAAGACTTGTCTTATTTTATTAACAGACAATCCAAATGTTTGAGAAATTCAAATTTGAATCAATCAATTAATTGAATTAATTGCAATGTTTAAACCGCCTAATTAAAGAGGCGTTTATTAGTTAGTTTAAATGCAAGAGTTGACTTACATTTAAAGGGGGGGGGGTGCGGGTGCGTTACCTAATTAAAGGTGGGGGTTTTGTGGAAGTTGAGAAGGTGGGGCTCGTGTGGGCCCCACCCCACAAATATCATACCTAGTGGAGTAGCTTATAGTGGGTCCCACTTCAACAACTTAGCTTAGGTTAAACAACTTTAAATAAAATAAATTGGTTTCCCCACTTTATTTTATTCATTTACTGAACCCAAAATTTAAGTACCACACCCGAGCAAATACAACTCCAGAAAAGGGGTTTTTAAGCAATTTCCGGCACTGCGGTTTCATCGGTGCCCTCAAATTTCGATTTCGAGCACCGGTTCAAAATTTAGAAAAACCCGCTCGTTCGTTCACTGAACGTACCTGAGCTAAATTTCAGAAATTGATTCCGGGCACACTGGGCCTCAGAATCAGGCGCCGTCAGAAACAACGTTCTTGTAAAATCCCAAAGAAAATTAAGAAAAAAATTCCTTGAAATTTCCGGGTCTTTAAATTACTCCCACCTCAGGGATTTACGTCCCCATAAAGCTTTAACACAAACTATGGATACAAAAGTTGTACTGAGCATGCATCTGAGCCTTCCACTCCCATGTGCTCACCTAGAGGCTCCCATACTGCCAGTGAAAGCGCACCTGAGGAATCGACCGTCCTCATTGGATCCACTCCTGTCGATCCTCGATCCCCACTGGAACCTCCATGAAAGTTACCCCATCGCCAACGTCCAGCTCCTCATGGTCAATGATATGCGATGGGTCGTGCTCGTATCTCCTCAGTTGAGATACATGGAATTCGTCGTGCCCCTGGTGCAATTGAGGTGGATGGGTTAAGCGATAACCACCTCGCCTACCCTGCTGAGGACCTAGAAAGGTTCGTTGAACCTCGGAGATAACTTTTCGCCTCAGCCACATCTCCGTAAACCTCGTCGAGGTGAGACCCGTATAAGGACGTGATCGTCATTCTCGAACTCTAGAGGTCTCCAATTCCTATTTGGAACTGAAAATAAAGACTCCTGCTGTCGCGAGGGTAAGGTTGGCTGACTCAAGAGTGATCGGCCGCACCCTCCTATGCACGAGTTTATCCTGTGCTGCCTGAGGTTTCCTTTTCGCCGACCAAGGATAACCCATCCCAACGTCGTAGTTAAACCACAACCTTTTTGCATAATACCATCAATTTGTGTATGAACTGTGATTTCCCAGTCCATACTCAAGCCAACGTCATAAGGCCTTGACGCTGCCACCAAGAGATTCCAACCAAAACTCTCGCCTCAAGGGTCAGACCACACTGTCGGCATAAGTGTGATTATCGAGTCTCCTCCCAAGGTATCTACAAACGTGAGGGTCAAGTCTACGACTTACCGGAAAGACTAGGTGTGGAACAAGATTCGTGGAAGGAAGGAATGATTCACATCAACGTTTGTTACTACGGAAGCAAGTAGTGGACACAGACTGTGCCTTGAATCATTTTTAGAGCCATTGGGTCACATTCCCTGACTGCATGCAGCCGTACTCTCCCTCCGCCCCCAGCTTTTTGAGCCTGGCGAGGACAACTAAGGCGGGTGGTTGGAGCATGTTAAAATGTAAACCACCTCATGCTGCTCTCCTAGATCTGCCTCCACATCTGCTGCTTCGCAGATTCATCTCTCCTTAAAGCTTCCTCTTCTTGAAACATTTAACACGTCCGAGTCTCTAAGACTGGCGCCAGTTTCCTGTTTCTTACTGCATTGTGTAGTCTTCATACGCTCCTAGATGATCTGTACCTTCTTTGCCTACGATTTGTAAGAGATACTAAGATTTATCCTTTACCAAAAAGAGAAACTCGGTCTCATCCCCAGGATGAACCACACCCATTGCCTAATATAGTCAATCCTGACATGAATGATGCATTCATTCCATGGATGACATCGTAAGGCCTCAGCGTAACTACCAAGAGATACAACTGTCACTCTCACCTCTAAGGGTAGAGTCACACTGTCGGCATCGGTGTGAGGTCACTAGGTCTCCTCCAGTAGAAATCTCAAAAGTGAGGGTCAAGTCAACAGTTTTTAACCGGAACCTCTCTGTATCAACTGAACAAAAGGACAGGAAAGCAAACATCACAAAGATAAGTGTCTTTTTATTATTACAGCTCATAGTACAAAGACACGAATACAACAACAACATGGAACTAGAAGTACAAGGGACGTATCCACTAGTTCCGCTCCTATCCACCTGCTCCCTCAGCTCTACTGCCTTGTCCACTGCTCAGCTATTGCTCAAGCACCTGTCGCTGCTTCTGCCTCGGTGGCTCTTCCAAAGCCTGCGGATCAACTGTGCGGGGGGTCGGACAGTCACATGCCAGGTGACCCTTCCTGCCACATTCATAACACTTCCTGCTCCTCGTACGGCTGGATTTGGTCCTCTTGGACCTCTGCATCATCTGCCTACTGCCCACAGATGACTCGGCTACTGATCAAAAATCATGCGGCAAAGGCAGCAGCTCCTGTACACGCTTGGGGTGTGGAGCTACTGGCACAAACTACACCCTGAAGAAGGTCTCGAAGTCTTCCCATGTGAAGGTCATCCTATCACAAAACTGGAACAAGTGTCTCCACCATCTCTCAGCTGCTGCCTGAAGGAGGCTGGCAGCAAAGATCACCATGAAGTCTGCTGGTGTCCCCACTAGCCTGAAGACTCTCACAACAGCCTCCAGCCAATCCTCAGCCGCCTGCGGGTCCATCTCTCCCCGGAACCTGGGTGGCCTCTAGCGCTGGAACACGTGCAGCATGCTCAAGCAGCGTGCATTGCCTACTGCTGGGACTGGTGGCATCGGTGGCCCAACGTATGGTAGTACCGTTGGTGCCTCAACCGCAAGAGGGCCCTGTACCGAAGCCTCGTCGCTCGACAGGCTGTCAGTACGTACATCCCTCTAGGCTCTAGCTGGTCATCCGTGGGAAGACATCCTGAAAGAAACATACGTGACACGGTCAGACGATTTTACCTGGTGAGCTGACCTGGTTTGAGCTGTTTTAAGGGGAAAATTTTTGAAAACACACACGCAATCATTGTTTTCATGCACAAAGTCGGAAATCAGTTATCAGGGTCCTGGTGTATGGATACGTCGGCCGCCCGCACCAACACTGGACTCCCTGAACTGAAAACCACACTCGGTACCCTTAACACTATTGCTTCACAGAAGAAAATATCAGAGTCCTAAGTTCTGTGGTAGAACTGACTCCTCTGATACCAATTTTTCACGACCCGTCCTCGGGGCCCATGCCGTGACTACCCCAAGCCCACCTTCCATAGGCCAGGGGCT
Source organism: Viscum album (assembly GCA_963277665.1). Taxonomy (NCBI): domain Eukaryota; kingdom Viridiplantae; phylum Streptophyta; class Magnoliopsida; order Santalales; family Viscaceae; genus Viscum; species Viscum album. The sequence goes on from OY728123.1 coordinate 989,009,382, forward strand.
GGCGACTAGCACCAAATGCATAAATCCCGATAACTGGGAAGGAATTTCCTTTATAAAAGTAAAAAAAACATTACAGAGTATAAGCCTAAGTATTAGACTAAGTACAAAAGAAAGTGGTGAAAAGTAAGTGGGCCAGAATACAAACCCAACTGAAAGTACAACTACAACTGAACGAAAGTACAACAGAAAAGGCAATCAGCTGGAAGAATGGAAGAAACTCCTGGGTTGTCCTCCTCGGATCCTACCTGAAGGGTAGGTATAGATAGCACAGCTCCTGGATCATCCACCATGGATCCTACCTGAAGGGTAGGTACAGATAGCGCAACTCCTGGATTGTCCACCAAGGATCCTACCTGAAGGGTAGGTATAGATAGCACAGCTCCTGGATTTTCTACCACGGATCCTACTTGAAGGGCAGGCACAAATAGCCTCCACCACGCTCTCGCCCGTCAACCTCCTCCGAGTACCATCCAGTCCTCGAACACTCAGCCTCTGTCAGTGCTGCCCATCGTCTGCAACCAACAAAACGAGGTGCGGGCATAGCCCGTGTAGGGGTGAGTATAACGATACTCAATAGGGACCTCAAGAACCTCAAGGTCTCACTAAATCCAACAAGGTTAACCACAAGGAAAGATCTCAACAGATAACCTCTACTTAGGTATATGCCCATACATACACCTATGTTATCAAGTAACCCATCTCAATCATGAGGAAACACAAAGATTATGAAATCAATAGATAACCACTACCGAGGTATATGCCCATACATATACCTAAGTTATCAAGTGACCAATCTCAATCATGAGGTAACACAAAGGTCATAGACTCAGCTCAAACCAGGATTTTCATTATCAAAACCATAACTGCTGAAGAGCCCCGTCTCTGGAGTGTACAGTGATCTTGTCACAACTCCGAGGTACTTCTCACTAACCTAAGACTGCTGAGGTACTCCTCCTGTTGAGTACCGCGGGTCAGCCACCCAAACACAGTAGTGCTTCCCACCGGGGTCTGCCACCCAAACACAGTATTGCACACCCCCTAATAGCCTGCAGAGGTACTCTCCGGACGAGTACCGCGGGTCTGCACCCAAACAGCTAGTGCTCTGTCCGCCATGGGTCTACACCCAAACAAAGTAGTGCTCCATCCACTAGGCTAGTCGACTCACTCCAAGTCGATTCGGTCAAGCAGTCGTCAGGTCTCAGCCGGCTACACGGTCTCCGTACTCCGTACGCTCTTCTTCGGGAGGGTCTGCTCCACGAGCTACTGGTCGATACTCCAAGTATCTCAAATTCCCACTAAGAAGTATCTCAAAGGACCGCCTCGTCATAGGGGTCTCAATGCAATAGACGACGCGTGAATCAGACGCCCGGTCTGTGAGTTATTAGCCTTTTTGTCCCAAGACCCCGGTTGGTTTCGTGTGTGAACCAACCCGACTGTATCTCAACTGTACCCCGAACTCTGATAAGGTATGCTCATAGGGACCGTTTCTCAACGTGATCACCAACGCCGCTGACAGTTTTTCAAACGGATGTCCGGTCTGAATGTTATCATCTTTTCCGTTCTAGGGGCCCGGTTGGATTATGGGTTCAATCCAACCCGGACACTATCCAACTACATCCAAAACTCAGGTGAAACATGCAAAAAAGTTCCGTCTCATCAATAGGAATCCAACAAAGTCGACGGCACGTCAATTGGACGTTCGGAACTCAAGATATAAGCGTTTCCGCTCTGAGGGCCCGGTTGATTTTGTATCCGAACCAACCCGGCCATACTCAATGTTCTCCAAAACCATGACTGTAATATACCGAAACGACCGTCTCGATCCAAGGATCGCATCGCAGCTAACGGTGCGTCGATCGGAAGTCCTTAGCCCAAGACATGAGCATTTGAACAAAAACTACCCGAGAAAAGGGGGTTCGGCCCCAGACGGGCCCGGCCCGAGACCCCCTGGGTCGGCCTGAACCGAGTCCGGGTCCGGCCCAATAGGGCGTGTCCCGGCCCGGCCTGGGCGGCCCGGCCCTACAGGTTGGCCTACCGCACTGGCGCGGCCGTGTGGCCTGCTCGCCTGTCCGGTTGAGCGGAACATGGGGGTGTGGTTGCCCCCCTTGTATGAAGCCGTGGCCCCCGCGTGGGGGCCGCTCCCTGCCAGCGACGCGGTGCAGGCCACCGCGTCTCCCTCGGTCCCGCACGGCCGCGGGTCCGCCACCTGCCGCCGCGGCGGAGCTTCCGGGCGGCGTGTCGGGCGCCGCCGCCTCCTGGCGGCCGGCCGGCGCCGACAGGATTTTCCGCGGACCACCGGACGTGCTCCGGTGGTCCATTTTGCCGGCGGTCTTCACTGGCGGTCCTCCCGGGACCGACACTTCTCTTCTAAGCCTTCAAAACACCACTGTGGCCCGTTCCGTCAACGCCCGATGATCCGCTGTCAATTAACGATCTACAGAGCCTTCGAAATGCCGCAACGGCGCGGCGTGATGGCGTCGTGCTTCTTCATTGTTTCTGCGCGGTGCCGCTGTACCGCACCGCCTTTGCTCGTGCCGCGACAAGAACAATCATAAAAGGGGGAGGAGGGCCGGCCGTGTTCGTGTGGTCCGACCTCCTCCTGTTATTACGATAATAGGCGGCTCAACGACTATCAACAAATTAATCAAAGGCCGAGGATATAATCTACATAGAAAATAAACCAAACCCCCTATTATTTACCCCGCAACCAACCTGCAAGAACGAGAGATCTGCGGATCAACCGGGCAGAGATTGATCCACGCTCATCGTCCTTTTCTCAAAAGATAAAAGAAAATAAAATATAATTCCCCTACCTCGAAGAAAAAGTTGAACAAAGGTTCGTTGCGGAAGAAGGCGTCGTAGAAGGAGATTCCATACACGTTGTCAGAGATCATCCGAGGAGGAACGGTTTCTCCCTTCCTTTGACGTGGAAATAAGGATTGAAGGAATGCGAGTCGGGTCATCGATCTCCAAGGAAGGCGTCTCTCACCATCGTCCGTCGTCGGAGGTCGGCCTTCATCGCGTTCTTCGTCGAGGAAGAAGAACTTCAAGACTTTGAGCAATTTCTCCCAAGCCCTCACGCACAACGAACCCCTTAATAAAATAAGACTTGTCTTATTTTATTGACACACAAGCCAAACGTTTGAGAAATTCAAATTTGAATCAATCAATTAATTGAATTAATTGCAACGTTTAAACCGCCCAATTAAAGAGGCATTTATTATTTAGTTTAAACGAAAGAGTTGACTTACATTTAAGGGGGGTGCGTTACCTAATTAAAGGTGGGGGTTTCGTGGAAGTTGAAAAGGTGGGGCTCATGTGGGCCCCACCCCACAAATATCCTACCTAGTGGAGTAGGTTATAGTGGGTCCCACTTCAACGACTTAGCTTAGGTTAAATAACTTTAAATAAAATAAATTGGTTGCCCCACTTTATTTTATTCATTTACTTAACCCAAAATTTAAGTACCACACCTGAGCAAACGCAACTCCAGAAAAGGTGTTTCTAAGCAATTACCGGCGCTGCGGTTTCATCGGTGCCCTCAGATTTCGATTCCGAGCACCGGTTCAAAAGTTAGAAAAACTCACTCGTTCGTTCACTGAAAGTACCCGAGCTAAACTTCGAAAATTGATTCCGGGCACACCGGGCCTCAGAATCAGGCGCCGTCAGAAACTGCGTTCTTGTAAAATCCCAAAGAAAATTAAGAAAAAATTTTCCTTGAAAAATTATCCGGGTCTTTACATGATCCATTTTCAATGTTTATTTTTAATATCCTAAGATAAATTCCCTAGAAAAATAATAATCAATTAAAAGAATATATCATTTAAATCATCTATATTATTCAAAAAATCAATAGATGAATCCATTAGGTAATAAATTTAAAACATAAATTAACGATATTATAAAATAAAAAAATATAAAACATGTATTATATATCATGTTTTCCTAAAGTATTATCATATGTAAATGATACTTATCAACAAAAATTTAAAATAATATCTATAACTATATAGAGGTAAAATATATGATGGTGGCCTATATTCCTCTTAATATCATACTCAAGATTTCAAACAATTCATGATATAATACCGATTAAAATGAAAATATCTCTATGTCCTAGAACAAGTGGGTTATTTACTACATGGTAATATTATTAAATGAGATCGCTTACCTAATGTGAAAGATTAGTAATCTATAAAAGAAAAAAAAATAAAATATACTTAAGAATATGAAATATTAAATTATTAGAGTATATATTTTTATTCCATAAATTTACCAATGAAGATAATAATACCTAATATATAATTTCCTTACCAGGAGAAGTGGGGAAAATAAGAAAAAGGTTGACCTAAATTCCTAGTATGAGATGATGTACAACAGAACCTAACAAGGATTTATAATGTGATATGTAGTATAGTGGGAAAGAATAAAAATATGATCCATAGGTTTAATTCATGCATGTTTTGATTTTGGGAATAAATAATATTAATGAACTAAAAATTAAGGGAAATCATTATAACCCCTAATGAAATATATAATAAACACACCATTATGGATTTTCACCAAGACATCATATAAAATCCGTAAGGACAATACCATCACCCAATCATCGTTTTGTCACAAGTTTTACCAGGGCACTGAGGAACTATATTATTATCTGTATAACCCTTCAAAAAATTCACAATTGTTTCTATCATATACAAAAAATATACAGGTAATACATGATATAATGTTAAAATGAACAACATAAAAATATTTAGTATAATTTTTTAATGAGTATAATATTAAATGATTTTCCAATATTGAAAAAATTATTATATTATAATGTCAATATCCTTCATTAGTCATAATATTAAAAAATTTGTCAATTAGAATTCCAATGAATCTTATTTTTTTTTTTTTGGATTGATGATGAAAAAATATTTACCCTTAGCAGGTGATAAATATTGAATTGCAATATATATTTACTTTTAATGAATAATATAAACAATTTATTTTTTAAACAAAATAATTATATTTGAAATGGTATATTAATAGAGAAATTATTGAAAAACCATTCTAAAAATTGTATTTTTTAATCACATATATTTGATAAGCATAATGGATACTGAATTTCATCGAGGTGAAACCTCCTAGAAGGTATAAATTGATGGAAAAGGTGAACCTGTACGAAAGATAATGTGTCATCCTTTTGGTACTAATAAGGAATCAAATATATATAACACCCAAATTTTTTAAAAATGAATTTATTATATAATGAATTCAACACCGAGTCTATGTGAAGAAAACACTTTTATATTTTTAGGAGATAACCTGATTGTTAGATTTAATTTTTCCACTTATGTGATTTGAATTTCGAAAAACTAACATACACAGTTGTGATCAGTAAGATATTTAGTGTAATTCCCCCACCTATCTAATTAATTTATTGTATTATTTTCTTTAGTTTTTAATTTTTTTTGTCGAGGTTTGGGTTAAATCCCAAACGAGATTTATGAGTTTCATAAAAAAAATGCACGTTTTTGAGTTGACGTCGCTAAACGCACTGGCGGAGCATGTTTTTGAGTTGATGTCACTGGACACACTGGCGGAGCACATTTTTGAAACCTCGAATGGCTTCGCCCAGGCATCGGCACGATCCTCCAATCTTCCGAAAAATTAAAATGATAAGCTTTTGTAATTTATGGTGTTATTTAAGATTTTATTGTTGTTAATGATTTTATAATTATCATTAAAGTGAACTAAGTTTATTTATTTATATTTTTATTGGTATGATTATTAATGTTCTTATTAGTATTATTATTAATAAGTATTTATTATTATTATTATTATCATTATTATTGTTATTATTATTATTATTATTATTACTATTCTTGATATTTGGGCTAGTGCGTGGGAACCACACAACTAGTGGGAGCTGTGCGGTTAGCCCAACCACCTGCACGATTGTTACATTTGATTCGGCCAAGTAAAATAAAATAAATGAGTCAAACAAAAAAATTATTAAAAATTTAGTTAAATAAATAACTCACCGTAGTAATGATAATATTATTTTTTCATGAATAACAATATTAAATTATTATTGAAGAATTTTTATTATTAAAATTATTATTTTTATCATTTTTATTAAAGTTGTTTCTATTATTCTTATGTGTATTATTATTATTATCATTTAGAAGGTTACTTATTATTATTATCATTATAGATTAAGGTTTCATTATTTTTATTTGTTTTTTCCTTCTTCTCTTCTTTTCATTTTCCTTTTTTTTCTCCCTCTCTTTATTTTCCTCTCCCCTAACCCTATGCTCTCCTACCCATCGCAGCACGAGATGCCACCTTCCCTGCCCTAACCCTGTTGCACTCCCCTTCCCCTTCTCATCCCCAGCCACACACCCCCTTGCAACCCTCTTCCTCTGGTGGGTCTCCAAGCTGGCGCCACCCTCCTTCCTGCTCCGGCCAGCCGCACGCCCTTCCTACTGAGCTGCGCCCACCCGGCACCCCTCCCCTGCACCAGCACCCTCCAAATGATTGAGCACCTTCCTATGACTCTTATCGTGACAACCTGAAGCTCACCCTCGAACCGCTCCATCTTCGGCCTCATGCCTCCAGCCGTTCTGCACACACTGGCTTGCGTGCGCCTCCCTGCCAGACGTCCCTCATAACGAACTCCCTCTCCTGGCCATCTATCTTTGGCATGCTACCCATACTCCAGTGGATGCGGATCCTCCACCTCTAGCAGTAATGAATGCACCTCTACCTTTCTCCGGCCAGCTTGTGGCCGCCTGACCCGCGACACCCCCTGTTGCCGCTGTCTGGCGCAACACCGTAACCCACATATGACCACCACTTTTACGGATGGTTTGCAACCACCGGAAAACTGCAAAATCTCCTCCTCAAGCCACACGGCACACCAACAGCTCTTTCTGGTGAGAGTTCCCCATTCTAGAGTTCTCCTTTGGTGGGTTTCTATTTTAGATAAACTCTAAACCGTATGGTTTATTTCCTCGGGTTGATTTCTCAAATTGCACAATTAATCTTGTTTTGTTAGATTGATATTGGATTCCCTCAAGTGTGGTTACGGTGTGAATTAGGTTTCACACCAGCTTCGGGAGTTCCATCCGTAGTCGAGGTAGGATCCCTTTGACCTTTAAATTTATGAACATTTTGATTGCTTGCATTATTTTTATTTTTTTGAACATCAATGGAATTAATAATTATTTTGATTTCTAGAATAATTTTTCTAGGTGAAATTATTTTGTTCTGGTAGGATAATATTGTTTGGATAATTATTTTACCTACTTAAGTGTTTTGGCATATTTTATGATTAGTTCGTTTGATGTGAAGTTTAATTTTCAAACAAAATTGGTTTACATTTTATATTTTGTAGCATGCTCATGTGAATTAAGGTTCATTTTAATGGAAGCTAGTTGTGTGCTGTTTAATAGTTTTTATTAAATTCTACAATTTTTTATTTTAACTATGCAAGTGGTGTGCATTATGATTTGGGGTGTTGCGGGTGGGTGTTTAATTAAAAAAGGGAGTTTGAACCGGTTTTGGGTGTTTAAGCCCTGGGTTACTCTTTAAAAACCGTTTTATAAATTTTAAAGCAGTTTAGTAAATATTGTAGATGGTGCAAGTTGTGTTTTAAAAACATGTCGAGGTGGTGTTTGTGTTGTTTTTTCATTTGAAGTGTTTTATGTTCATGTTTATGCGTTTTAGTTATGCGGTTGTTGCAACATTTTGGCGAGGAAAACCCGTGATACTGCGGTCATTGGCTTGCGCGTGTTTGTGCGTCTGCGCGAGCTGTGACACACTATTGTGTTTGGATAGTGAGCCGAGGTAGGTCCCCCCTGCACTATCCTTTAAATTTAGAATTTATTATTTTCTTGATATTTCATTTATTTTCAATAAAATTGAAATAGTATTAGATAATTAATTTTGGAATAATTGCTTGATGTAAATGAAGTTATTTATTTTATACACAAAAAATGAATTATTTTCTTGATGAATTGATGAACAATAGTGAAAGAATGATCGTTTGGCCTTTGAACATAATTCACAGATGTTCAAGTGTGGTTCGGGTTTGTTGGTAAATGTTTTCTTCTGACACGTGACCAAATGTTTTGGTTTCTCTTGATAAATGGTGTTTCTTTTAAAAGTTTCATAAGGCATTTTTGGTACTTTGATAAAATAAATTATATTGAAAAACTCTCTCTGGGGTGACTTAGGGGTTTTCTTATTGTGTACATTGATTGTGTGAGTTATGTTTGATGTTTGTGCGTAATGAATGGCTACTTGATTGACATTGTCGACTCACCACTTTTTTTTACACGTGTTGACATGGAAGCCTAGCATAGTAAGTGAATCTTCTGACAACGATTGCTGCACTAGTTTAGATTACGCACTAGATAGTTGCCCTTAGTATAGACGTTGCACTACTATGGGAATGGGCCCCTCAGTTAGGCCACGTAGGGAAACACCGGGAGTTCAGGCATTATGACATCATCGAGAGTAGGCATGCCTTCAGGATGAGTCACACCTATAGTACATTCTGGATTTTTCACGAACTCCAAGGTTTGACCCATGCTTTCTTTAGTACTTATTTGTATGTGGGGAACGATTGAGAGGCATAGTTCAGTTGCTAGTCCCCATTTTCTACTTTTCTATTTCCCTTATTGTTTGTTGGGTGTGGTTTTCCTCTTAAATAAGAACTAAATTTTTGTATTTTAAATTGTTTTCGGAAATGTTCTAAAATGCAATCACCTTTTCCCTTAAAACATTAAATTTGTTTTTGAATTAAAAAGGGCAATGGTCGGATTTTTTTAAAAAAAATGAAAGTGTGTGTGGAAACCCATATTTTATATAATATAGTTCAAACCTAGAATTGGTAAAATATTTATTTAAAGGTAGTTCTTTGGGGATAGTTGTTGGGCACGCTTACTAAGTTTTAATACTCACGCCTATAATGTTTTCCTATTTTTAGTTTTTGTTTCAGGTTCAACTAATGCTTGCCCACTGTGTGTGAGAGTTGGTTGTGGATTGGTGAGTGACTCTTGGGGTCATGGGGAGTTTTGATTGTGGTCAGGTTAGTGTGTTTTGTTGGTATTTTGTTCTTTTCAGTGTCATTTATTTACTTTGTGGCGTTCTGTTTTGTTTATACTGCTTAGTTTATTTTCATTGGGTGAAATTGTTTCCATTATACTGTTTATGCCCTGGTGCTTATCGCTAGCCCGGGAGGATCGAGAATGCCTCTCAGGCCTTTTCGCGGATTGGCTAGGTTGACCGGTTCAGGGTTGACCCAGGTTGGTTCCGGACATTTAGAGTTTGATAGGATCAAATTCCATTTTCAGTGAATAGTAACTTACCCTTATGAATAGTAACTTACCCTTATAAATAGTAATTTACCCTTTCGAATAGTAACATCACCCATGTGAGTATAAATAAAATATAGGAACAATATAAATGAGAGGGGATATTTTAAAAATTAATAATTAATTGTTCATATTTTTTGGAGTAATAAATATTTAATTAGAATTTTATATTAATAAATTTAACTAAAATTAAATTCATTTTGATTAAATCTATTATTCAATAAATAGTATTTCTCATATGAATTTAGGATAATTTTATGAGGCCTTAGTTAATTTATGAAAGTATTGTAAAATTAGTTTTGAATTTGAAATATGTATTTTTCAAGTAAATAATGATTTCATTTAAAAATTAATTTTTTTTATTTAGAAAATTATTTTGATAAAAGAGATTTCATTTTTTAATTCTATATGTTGAAAACAGTTAGGGTGAATTATTTTTATTTCTCTGAAATACATAAAATTTGGGTTAATAGTGAAATTCGATAATTTACAAAACATGCTAAATAAATGAATTTCTGGATCATGCTTGAGTCACGACTAATGTAAATGATCATTTGTTAGAACTCACATGAACTTATTACTTTTTCAAGACACAAGAATGAATGATATTCAAAGTGTTGTGCCAAAATAATAAAATAATGATTAAAATAAAGGGAAAACCCTCCTCTCCTCCACTATAAAAGCACCCCTCACTCCCTCTTCTCTTAACTACTTTCAATTATTATAGTCTTTTCAAATTGTGCTAACATCTACTACAAAGATGCTCCCCATGTACAAAATCCCTTGGTATCTTCAAAAGACCATATCCTCTCCCTTAAATAGGCTCTCAAGAAGATAAATTCAAGAGGTAAATTCCTCTTTTCGTTCCTTTTATTTTCTATCAAGTTCCGTTCTTTCTTTTTCCTTTCTCACATCCTTTCCTCCAAATGTTATGATAACTTTAGTACCATACATGTACTTTAATGTTTTTATGATAATAGAATAATTCAAAATCATCTATTCTTTCCCCTCCTTTTATAATAGAAATGAAAACACCATCCAAGATGTGTTAATTTAACACATTCAAGGATGATGAGTTTCCAAATCATATTAACATCTTCAATTATGGTCATTAAACCATTTTTATGGTTGAAACAGATCATAATATTTTTAATATATTCTATCAAATGTTTTGGAAACATTTTTTTACACGTGGTACTAATTTATAAAATAAATTGTGTTTGTCGTGATTGAGAAACCACCAAATTAATCCAATTGTTTTTCATTAAAATTTTATCTAATGATTCATCCTAAAAATAAGTGAAAAAATGACTTATATGACCATTTACAATTTTTATGAAAATTAATGACATATAAAATCAATTCTAGAATTCAATTATCATTTTACATTAACTTCTAGATAAATGAACCGATCATTAAAACTAAAGAAATGAGAACTCACAAATGATGATATTGAATCTCTTAACCCATAAAAACGACCATTAATGAACATAAATAAATTATAATAAATAAAATAAATGTATAATAGGTTCTTAATTATGTTATTAATAAGTATAATTTCATATTCCAGGACCTTAAGTTCAAGAGAGGAATATATTCTGACATAAGGTAAGGGTTTTTACCAGAACCTCCATTTTCATTCGTGTAACTTTTTGTCTCTCTTAATCAAAATTATATTCTTAATTAGTATTATATACTCATCATATATTATGTGTGAATGTTCTATATATGTGAACCAATCATAATATTCCTTTCTTTTATTGGGTGATACATTTTTAAAAGGATCTTTAAAAAATTTATCCTAAAATACAAGCCCGATTCAATGGATTTTCTCGAATTCTTACATATTTTCAAGGGCACTCTATAATATTTTTTTAGAAACCATTATTTTTCAAAAAATACCTATTTTATTATGAATAATCTATATTATTTTACTTCTGGTTTTATACAAATATTTTTCCCAATTAATTATTCTTTTCAAAGTAAAAGAGTATTTATCTAAAGAGTTAATCCATGATTTTATAAGAGTAATTTGGTCTTTTTAAAAATCCTTTTGAATATTATATATAATTGGAAATAATATCTTATGATATCATCAACTATTTTTCATTAAATGGTTTATGATCAGTTTGACTGTGGATGTGATATCTTAATACCATTACCCATACTACATAGAATGGTTAGTGATTATGTATACAGATTGGGGAATGTAATAACAATCATATTATATATGCTTTTCCCCATTCATATGAGGAATGTGTTAGACATAACAAGTGATGGGTGGGGCCCTCTATGGCCCCTAGATGCATCATTTGGTCTCATGAAACAAAACATATATGGACTTGGCCAAGGCCTTTCCCATTTTCATATAAGGTTTTGGCCGAGGCCTTAATCATTTTCAGATGTCTTGGCTAAGGCCTTGATGGTATATTTCAGAATGTCTAGAATTATGCATTTTACTCATTATGAAGCTAGAAATTGATAGTTCATGCGGTTATTCTACTAGTAGAATACCCACGATTATGTTTTATTGTGTCATTATTTATTCATCTCTAGTTCCTGCCATATTGTGTTTGAGTTCATTTTTAAAGATTTGTGTTTTCATTTATTCACCATGCGAAATATTTATGTTTATAACATCCTCTAATATATTTCTTACTCTTAATGAGTATCTGAGATCAACCCTTTATTATGTTTTATTTTCCTAGGATATGAAGAAGTAAATTATGAATGACTTGTAAGGATAATCTAGGAGATTATGTGTGATTCAAAAGAAGTTGATATGTCGTATTTACTTTCAATTTTTAATTTTTAACTTTTGTATGTATCTTGATTTCCAATGCTAATAAAATATTCGTTCATTCAGCATAAAAATTTATTATAATCATGCTAATATAATGAAATAAGGCACCAACGATAGGAGACTGGGGTCAGGTCTTTACAGTTGGTATCAGAGGATGTTTACTAGAAAACTTGGAAACAAGATTTAGAAAATGAAGATTAGGAACAAAAACCTAAGATAGTCTTTGAAGATAAACACAAAAGAACATCCTAGAATTTTTGGTACGGAATATATTATGTGGATCTTTCAAGAAAATAAATCCCAATCTGGATACGACAATTGGATGTGGTTTTGTCACAGATTTACTTAAGAGTAACATCTCCTACAAGGAGTTTTGAGCATGTCCCGAGGTATCTTGGTACATTACAACGGGCCTTACTACGCACCGAGTTTTACAATCCTGGGGGATATGTTTAAGATAATTCACATATTCTTTACAAACCATTATAAAGGAATTGTATATAAATTTTTCCCAAAGAAACCATGATTATGAGATTAGATATGGATAGGATTTCAATTTATGGTAAGTATTTTTCAAAGTTAAGAGTATATATTATGATTCATAACATAATGTAGTGTATTCCATTGTTTAGAAATGGCACCTAGTGGAAGGAATGGAAATCGCATGAATGAACATATCCCATGTATAGATTTACCTCTTATATTAGATAATGATGTTGGATCTAGTGTTATGACTGATGTTGAGGAAATTATAACTATACTAGGTCAACTTACATAGGTTATGAACAATAACCATACCCGTATGGAGAATCCTGATCCGCAATGTGGCGAAGAAATGTTAGAATCTCTTATGCTACAATAACCTCCCTCACTCAATAGGAATAAAAAAGCATTTGTAATGGAGTAGTGGATAAGTTATTTAGAGATGATATTTCTCTCTTTGGGATGTAACAAAAGAGAGAAGGTTATCATGGTGTTTTATCGTTTATTGGGAGATGCAGATTAGTGGCCATTGTTAATTCAAAACAAAAAGGAGGAGGAAGAAACATATGAATTGGAATGGAGGTATTTCAAGGAAATTTTATAAGAAAAATATTTTCCTCATGAACAATGAGTGGATACGGAGATGAAAATCTTGACTCTCAGACAGAAAGAGGATGAAAATTTTGCTATGTATGAAGCCTATATTACAAGGTTAGAAAGGCAAGATGCAGAATATATACACAATCCTAAGAAAACGATTTATTGATTCTTTGAAGGTATAAAACCATTCCTCCACAGGGCACTAGTCTCCCAAAGTTTCTAATCATACAAAGACTTTGTCTCACATTTTATCAAGACAAAGAAATATTTCTATAAGTCTTATGACTTTAAGGGGAAACAAGACAAGAAGAGGGTGTTGGAGGATATAATGGATAAAGGGAAGAATAAAATGGTGAATTTTCCAACATGCGAATCTTGTTGAAGGAAACACCTTGGTTCCTGCTTAAATGGAAAAGGCATGTGCTATAATTTTGTTAGAAAGGACATCATGATGGTGATTGTAAGAGAAAGAGAGAAGCTATCAATGTTCATTTTTATAATTGTAGGTATATGGGGCACTATTCTAAGAATTTTTCAAAGTGTAAAGGAAAAGAGCCTCAGAAAAGGACAAGGGAGCAAGGCCAAGCTTATGATGTCACGACTAATGAGGTTGAAGTTCAAAATGATGTGGTGGCAGGTTAATTAATTATTTCCTCAAACTTATCCTATAATTTATTTGATTATGGATCATCGAATTCTTTTATATGTTCCCATTTTTCTATGAAAATTCGATATTTCTAATTCGATTTAATAAAAATGTTGTTTGTCAAGACTCCAATGGGAAGTATCATTGCAACACAGATGTGTCAGGTAGTCTCCATTATGGCATATGAACATGATTTATGTGCTGATTTTATCATCATGCCCATGATTGAATTTGATATAATCCTCGGTGTGGACGAGATTTCAAATTACGATGCAAAAATATATTATAAGAAGAAGGAAGTTACAATTTTTGAGGACAATGTGGAATCCCTTATCATTAGGGCAGAAACATCACCATATAAATATCTTCTAGATCCACCTATAGTAGCTCTACTAAATTCAGTTCATAGAGAGGATGAGAACATAATTTCTTTGAGTGAGGAAAGTAATGTTCAAATTGAGGATGTATTAATTATACAAGAATATATTGATGTTTTCCAAAGGATTTACTTGGATATCCACCAGAGTGTGAAGTTGAGTTCCCAATTGACTTAATTCCTAGTTCAATACCTATATCAAAGACTACTTATAGAATGTCCACCATGGAATTAGTAGAAATAAAGATAAAACTATAGGAATTATGTGATAAAGGATTTATTCACCCAAGTTTTTCTCAATGGGGATCCCCTGTTTGTTTTTTAAAAATAATGATGGATCTGTGAGGTTGTGCATTGACTATAGGGAAATCAATAATCTAACAGTAAATAAGAGGTATCCTGTACCTCAAATTGATGATTTACTTGATGAACTTCATGGAACCCAATTTTTTTTGAATATTTGATCTTTATATCATCAGTTCCATATGAGGAAGGAAGATATTCCAATGATAGCATTTTGAACCAGGTATGGGCATTATGAGTTTACAGTAATGCCTTTTGGAATTACTAATATACACTCTAACTTCATAGATATAATGAATTGGGTATTAAAGGAATATCATGATGATTTTTCGTAGTATTTAATTATTATATCTTGGTATTTTCCAAAAGCTACAAATATTATGAAAACCACATGAGCATTACTTTGGAGACTCTTAGAAGAATGAATTATATGGGAAGTTTCGAAAGTGAGAATTTTGGTTTCAATCAGTTTCTTTTATTGTCCATATTGTTTATAAGGATGGAATATTTGTTGATCGTGTGAAGAGAAAGGCTATTTAGGAATGGCCTAAACCAATAAACATAATGAGGTTACATAGTTTTATTGTTTTAGCAGGTTATTATCTGTGTTTTGTTCAGAACATCACCCGATTAGATAACCAGTTAACCAACCTTACTCGTAAAGGGGTTAGGTTTTCATGGGAAAAATAATATGAGGATGTTTTTGAATAATTAAATAGGATATTAGTGAATGCTCTGATCCTAACTCTTCCATTGGTAAATGATGGGTTTGTGATCTATAGTGATGGATCAAAGAAAGGACTTGGATATTTCCTTATGCAGAATGATAGATTTATTTACTATGCATCAAGGTAGTTAAAAATTCATGATCAGAACTATGAAACTCATGATATTGAGTTATAAGCTGTAATATTTTCTCTGAAGATATAGAGACATTATATCTATGGTAAATGGTGTGAATATATACTAATAAAAAGATATTTAAATACTTCTTCTCACAAAAAGAACTCAACATGAGGCAAATGAGATGGCTTGAGCTACTCATTGATTACAATTGTTCCATACACTACCACTTAAGAATGGTAAGTATGGTATCTAATGCATTGAGTAGGAAGGATCATGGAGTTCTAAAAAAAATGAAAATTGATAGGGATCCTATGTACATGGATTTGATGAGGATGGATATGGGAATCATCAAATAAGGTGAAACATCATTAATTTTTCAATTTGTGACCCAACCATATTTATTAGAACAGATTAAAAGTTCTCAACCTGATGAGGAGAATATTCAAGAAAAAAATGAATGCTATGAATGATGGGAAGTTGGTAGAATTCAGATATGAATATAGAATAATGATGTTTGGGAAGATTATTTGTGTTCCTAATATACCCAAACTAAAAAGGGAGTTATTGGATGATGCCCATAGTTTTAATTTCTCTATACATCCTAGTAGAACTAAAAAGTATAGAGATTTTAAGGAGCTTTTTGGGTGGGAAAACATGAAGTGGTAAATTTATGATCATGTATCAAGATGTTTAGACAGTCAACAAGTGAAGGCCAAATGAAAACATCCTAGAGGAGTCATGAAACCTCTTACAATTCATACATAGAAATGGGATGATATCACCATGTATTTTCTCACTATATTACCCAAAAATCCAATAATGAATTATGTAATATGGGTAATTGTGGATAAAATTACAAAATATTCACATTTCCTTTCTATAAGGGATGATTTTTCTACTAGAGCACCTTGAATGACTCTATATAAATGAATTTATTATACTTTATGGAGCCCCTATCTCAATTTTATCTGATTGTGATCCATTATTTACATTGAATTTCTAGAAAATTCTTCATAATTATCTGTACACTGAGCTTTTTTTGAGTACTTATTATCACCAAAAAACTGACGGGCAATCAGAAAGGATGATCCAAACTTTAGAAGAAATGTTGAGATCATTATCACTAGATTTTGAAGGTATATGGGATCAGTATTTACCTTTGGTAGTGTTTTACTACAATAATAGTTCCATTAAAGTATTCAGATGGAACTATTTGAAGCGTTGTATAGAATGAGATTTTGTACACAAACGTGTTGGGATGAAGTTGGTGAAAGGAAGTTTGTGGGCTGAGATCTTGTTGAGGAAACAATAGAGAAGGTAAAAAATATCCAAAACCATATCAAATCAGATCAAAGTAGGAAAAATTGTATTGTTTATAATCAAAGGAAGGATTTGGAATTTTAGGTTGCAGATCATGTTTTCTTGAATGTATCTCTATGGAAGGGCGTTATAAGATTTAGGAAGAAAAAAAATGAGCCCTAAGTAAAATGGTCCTTTTGAAATTTTAAATAGAATTGGAGTTGTGGATTATCGTTTTGAAATACCACCTAGCCTTTCTAGGGTGCACAATGTTTTCCAAGTCTCATTGTCAAGAAATTACATGCAAAACCCAACACATTTCCTAACATCTGAAGGTATTGAATTAGAACTTGAGTTATCTTACTGTGAAGAGACTATCCAGATTCTGGACACTAAAGAAAAGGTGTTGAGGAATTAGATAACTCGGATGGTAAAAGTACATTGAAAAAAATCATAAAATTGAATAGGAAACGTGGTAGTATGAGGAACTTATGATGAAAACCAACCCAATTCTTTTTATGAGGTAACATTCTAGTAATTTTGAGGATGAAATTATTGTAAGGTGGAAGAATGTAACACCCCATGGTTTTACCAAAAAATTTATTATAGAATTCACTCAACACATAGTATATGAAAAAAAACTTTGATATTTATAGGAGATAGTTATAAATTGGCTGTTAGATATAATATTTTCTCTTTTGTGATTTGAATTTTGAAAAGCTGACATACACGGTTGCGATCAGTAAGATATTTAGAGTCTGATAAGATCAACATACATTTTTGTTGAATAATAACCTACCCTTATAAATAATAACATACCCTTATAAATTGTAATACACCCTTTTGAATAGTATCCTCACCCACATGATTATAAACAAAATCTAATCACCATATAAATGAAAGGGAATATTTTAAAAATTAATAATTAAGTGTTTTTATTTTTTGAGTAATAAATATTTAATTTAAATTTGTAATTAATAAATATATTTAGAATAAAATTAATTTTCATAAAATTTATTCTGAAATAAATAATTTGTTTTCCTATTAATTTAGGATAATTTTCTGGTACCTTAGTTAATTTTTGAATGTATTATAAATCAATTTTAAATTTAAAATAAGTATTTTTAATGTAAATATTGATTTTATTTAAAAATTAAATATATCTCATTTAGAAAATTATTTTGATAAAATGGAGTTCATTTTTGAATTATACACATAAAAAATGGTTATGGTGAATTTTTGGTATTTTTCCAAAATACATGGATTTTTTATGAATAGTGAAATTTGATAATTTACGAAATATGCTAAATTACTGAATTTCTCCATCATGCATGAGTCATGTATGATGTAAATGACCATTGTTTAGAACCCACATGTACTTATTATTGTTTTGAGTAACAACAATAAAGACTATTCAATGTCTTTAGCCAAAATAATAAAATGATGATTAAAATAATGGAAAAACACTCCTCTCCTCTACTATAAGAGCCACCCATCACTCCCACATTGGATCACTCCTATAAACCTTGTTCCATGTATAAATTGTGATTAAATATCTTCCCAAGATCCTCCCCACTTCCACTAGACCTTGGTCACTTCAAAAGACTAAATCCTCTCCCATAAAGAGGCAATCCAGGAAGATAAACTCAAGAGGTAGATTCCTATTTTCATTTCTTTTATTTTCTTTCAAGTTCCTTTATTTAATTTTATTTACTCACCTAGTTTTATAAAAATATTTTGATAAATTAATTACAATAAATTTTCTAATTTTTTTTATGATAATGTAATAATTCATCATTATCTCCCCCTTTTCCGCCTTTTATACTAGAAATGAAAACACCACTCGAGATGTGTTAATTTTTCACATTCATGGATGACAGGTTTTAAACTTCTATTACCGTATTCAATTATAGTCATGAAACCATTTTTACAGTTGAAATAGACCATAATATATGTGATTCATCCTGTTTAATTTTCTGGAATATTTTTTTACTCATGGTATTAATTTATGAAATAAAAAGAGTTCAGGGTGATCGAAAAACACCAAAATGAAGCCAAGCGTTTATCATTAATTTTTTTTCTAATTATTAATCCTCACAAAAAGTAACCAAATGAATTATACAATCATTTAACATTCTATATGAAAACTAATAACATATAAAATCAATTTTGGAATTCAATTCTCATTTTACATTAACAACCATACAAACAAACCATTCATGAAAACTAATGAAACGAGCACTCACAAACGTTAATATTGAATCTACTAACCCATAAAAATGACTATAAATGACCTTAATAAAATTATACTAAATAAAATACATGTCTAAAAGGTTATTAATTAAGTTATTAATAATTTTAATTGCATATTCTCAGACCTTATGTTCAAGGGAGGAACATATTCAGACATTAGGTAACAGTTTCTACCTGAACCTCTATTTTATTTAGATTTACTATTTATCTCTCTTAATACCAATTAAATTAATAATTATTTTTATATAAGCATCATAAATAATGTTTTAATTTTCTATATAATTTTACCAATTAGAATCCTTTTTTAATTTTTGAGGAGTTACATGTTTTAAAATGATCTTTCAAAAATTTATTCCTAAAATACAATCCTGATTCAAGGGAATTTCTCAAATTCTTACATATTTTCAAGGGTAATCTATAGTATGTTTTTAGAAACCATTATTTTTATAAAATAAAAAATTTTATTATGAGAAAACAATATTATCTCACTTATGGTTTTATAAAAATATTTCTCCAAAATAACTCTTCTTTTCAAAGTAAAAGAGTATTTATCTCAAGAATTACTCAATGAGTTTATAAGAGTAATTTTTTCTATTTCCACTCCCTTGTTGAATATTATATATTATTACGAATACCATCTTATGATATAATCTACCATATTGTATTAAATGTTTTATGATATGTTTGACTTTGGATGTTCTATCTTGATACAATTCACCATACTACTCAGAATGGTTAGTGTTTATGTGTAAATATTGGGGAATGTTATTTCACACGATCATGTTGTTTATGTTTAGACCATTTAATATATGGAATGCATTGGAATTATCAAGTAATGGGTTGGGAACACTATATCCCCTTGATACATTGATAAGTCTCTTGAGGAAAAATTGATATGGGCTTGGATAAGGCCTTACCCAGTTTCATATATTGTTTTGGTCGAGGCCTTAATCATTTTTAGATGTCTTGGATGAGGCCTTGACGGTATATTTCAGAATGTCCGACATTATGAATTTCCCTCATTATAAAGCTAGTAATTGATAGTTCATGTGGTTATTCAACTATTAGAATACCCATTATTATGTTTTATTAGGAAATTATTTATTCATCTCTTATTCCTTTCATATTGTGTTCAAGTTAATTTTTAAAGGCACATCTTTTTAGTTATTCACCATGCCTAATGTTTATGTTTATGATATATTCCTTTGTTTTTCTTATCATTAATGAGCATCTGAGCTCACCCATTTCTCATGTTTTATTTTCCCAGGATATGAATAAGTAAATTATGAATGACTTGCAAGGATAATCTAGGAGATTATGTGTGATTCAAAAGAAGTTGATATGTTGTATTTTTTTTTGAAGTTGTAATGGTGTACTTATGTATGTATCTTGTTAACCAAATCTACTAAACTATTCCTTACTTTGGGATAAAAATTTCTTTTAATCATTCCAATTTAATGTAATAAGGCTCTAGCTCTAGGAAACTAAGGTCATGTATTTGGAATATACATCTCCACCATCCATAAATAGGAAATGATCACCTCATTGATATAATTTATCCATAATACCAAAATTATTTGGAATTAATAATTTTTTTTATCATTTAAAAATATAAATAATTAATCATTTTAATAAATTTGAGGAATTAAAATATATTCCTAAAAATCATAATGTGAGGGACATAGTTTTTCATATTCAAAGTATATAAAAAATATTACAAAAAAAGTATAAAAAACAATATTGTAATATTAAATTAAAAATTGTAAAAGGAAAAAAATATAAATGTAAATAGGAATTTGAAAAATTAAAAAATGGAATTTTTTCTTACTTATGCTTATTAGCTGAAATCCAACCCATATATATGTCTAAACCTTTAATGATTTAAGGAAAATAAATTGGGAAGACTATTGGGACCTAATACTATAACACATATCATTACATGATTTCTAACATTAAAATCCACAAATAAAATCATAATGATCTAGAGGAATAGTTTCATTGAGAGACTAGTTTAAAATTACCTCAAAATTGATCTAAAAAAATCAAAATTAATTTAATTTCCATAATTAACTACAAAATCCAATTGATCTTCTAAAACATTAAAAGGATAAAAATGGAAATACATTAGTAATTCAGGTAAGAAATAAAGTCCATTTTGGGAATAAGAACGGTAATGAAGCATAACATAATAGTCCAAAGGGATAACATTATATCATTAAGGAAACATCTCATGATTAATCATATAGGGGTAAAAAATAAATAAAATTGAATTATATAATCATGTAAACCTAGAAATGTATCATCAATATAAAAAATTACATAATCATAAGTCAATTATCACTTACAAGGCAACATAGAATTGTTGATATTCCACCGTAATAAAATATGTTTACTCACTAATCCCATACATATTTTATATTGAGATATAAACATTACCCAATGCATCAAAGTTCTATCTAGTCACACCCATCTTATTATTCACCAGAATATTTTTTCTATATAATATAATTAATCATAAAGAATAAGGATAATAAATATACATGGAAATAAATGGGTTAAATAATATTTCCTTGAATCATATTGACAAGATATTTAATAAAAATTAAAATATAGTAAGTAATTAAATATTTTTAAAATTACTATATTAATAAATAAAAATATATCTTATTTATATAATAATTTTGTTGAAAATTTTATGAGAAATGGTAGAAAAGTTGGTATATAAATAAAACATTTGAAACCATGTTTTTAAGGAATTATTAAATGGGCTTAAAGAATTAAAGAATATGGAATTTAATGTGAAAACAATAAATAATTTGTAACACTTAAATTATTCTTATCTTAAGGAATCATGATTTGTTAAAAAAAATTAAGATAGTGTTTCATGAATCAATTATGGGTTAAAAGTTTTCCCCATAACCAATTTTTATTTTTAAAGGGTTTTGATAAATAAACATAAATCATGTATAAACCAAACATTTAAATGGAGAATAATATAGGTATACATATAATAAAAATATATAAATAATTTTTAATCAATCTATTTCATCAAATATAGGGAGGATGTGAGTTAGATAGAAAAATGTATAACCTAAACCAAATATAGTAGTTCAAAGATTTCCCCTACCTCAGGTGCTTGGCTCGCTTAGTATTATCCCCAAGAATAATGAATAATCAATTTAAATTTATTAAAAACATATTTTAAATCCTTTTTAATCTATATTTTATTCATTAATTTTCTCCTCTCTTTAAATACAACCATTTTTAAGATATCATATATACTCCTACTCTCTTAAGGGAGTTAATTTCACCTTATTTTGGATTCTAATTTATATTTAATTTTAGTATCCTAAATTATATGAATTCTAATATTAAAATATTTTTGTGATATAGTTCTATGTACTAACTTCATTATATCCTATTAATTTGAGACACCATTTCACACATATTATACACTCTTTATAACTCATTGTATTAATGAAATTCTCTAAAGAGGCATGCAATTATATATTATCCCACAATAAAAAATCCATATGTGTGACAATTTTTTTTGAAAAAATGTATTTAATTTTTTTTTAATATTTGATAGTTTAGGGATGGTATATTTTAGATGTATATTTTAGATGTCTCATGAATTAAAATTTCTGTAATTCTAATCTAATTCAATGTGGACTTTTAAAAATAAATAACAATTTTTTTAATTATGTCTTTAACACTATAAAATTAGGTTAAGTTTATTTTAGATGATCTTGAGTTGTTGGAAAAATCCCAAGACCATTTGGAAATATACTAATATATTCTATAGAAGTTACATTATTTAAAAGTTATAGCTTGTTGAATATATTTAAAACTATCCCTTACGTAGTATTAAATTTACAATACTGAAGGATATATAAAATTGATTTTTTAGTATGTAGATTTCATAAAAATATAATGGGTAATGTACACCCTATATTATTTAAAATTAATTTCATGAGAATACTAATGAAAATTGGTAAATTTCATAATAAGTAATGATATTTCATTTTAAAATAATGTGAGATTTATATAATGAAATATGATAATGGGAAATGAATTTAGATGATTCATACTATGTTATTCAATTATTTAAATATTATACTTATAGTTATAATCATTTTTAATTAATTGATAATGGGAGATTAAATTCTTGTGTTGTTTTGCTTCACTTTAATGACTAATCATCACATTGAATAACTATAGAGATATGATTAAAAAACATGGTTTGGTGATAAATAAAGTTGAAGATCAGTTTTACCTGAGTCTTAAACAAGAATATATTTCTATGAAGTTATGTGTGGATGTAAAACATGCCAAATGTATCTTTACTATTTGAGATGTAATCCTGGATTAAGTAAAATGCTCATATAAAGTACATGATGCAAATAGCGTTTCAAGAGATAACAATAATGAAAATTATATTTAAATCCCATATTGTGAGGATGATCATCCCAATTTTGGGAGATTCTATAGTATGTTATCTTGCATACATTGAGATAATAATATAGGTATCTTAGAGAGTGTAATCTAGGATAGTTTTCTATATCACTTTTACAATAATATTTTACTCATATATATTAGTTTAAAGACTTTTTTTGATAGAGAATGAGGGAGAAATGATATACCGAGATTAAATAGTTTGTTATATTCAATATAAGAAAGTGATATACTGATGATATGTTGATTATAAAAGAAAAAATGAATAAAATTAAAGGTTTTAAATCATGATGGACTGATTTTGAATATTCATAGTTAGACGAGACAAGTGTATTTTGATTATTTTGTTTGAGAAATAGATAAATAATATCAAAATCATATTATTGCATTAGTGGATAAAACTTTCATTAGTTATATTTCTTTTAATAAGTGTTTCAATTTAATTTATAAAAATGTGGTTCATTTTTTATGTCTAGTTGTAGAAAAATTTATAGCTAGTTTAATTTAATTCCATTTTATATTTCTACTTTATTAAAATAAATAGAGAGTAGGGTGTCTGATGTATAAAGACGACCATACACCGATGATGTAATCATCTATTAATGGAGAAAACTAGACTATCAAATATTACTTTTCTATTTTAAATTATTCACCATTGTCTATTTATGTGAGCTATTATAAATTAATTTGAGTGAACATTAGAACCAAAATTTTATATGGCCATGGTTCTATAAAAACAATTAGATGAATTGTGAATGTAGGTCAGGCTATAAACATTAGATAAATATTCCTATGGTCATAGGTCCCACACTACCACTAGAAAATGTATCTTCAAAGATATTTCCACTCAACAATAATTCCATGTTTATATATTCCCATGAATATATGGTTATGTTAGAACTAGGATTTTGAAAATAAAAAACATGAGACATGTGTGGGAAGCCTCTACTACAACATTTATTAGTGCTACTAACATTAGGTGTCTATATAAAGTCTCTAATTCCATGGGCCCAGATGTGCATGACTATATGGGTTTCTTGAGAGTTTTATAAAGTAATATAAAAAATTACTTTAGTATTATAGGTGTTGTAGAGGATCCATAATACAATATTCATCTATTCCCATGACTAAAAAGACATCTAGGGAGATACATAATTCCACTAAAATTTGTTCTCAGGGTTGTATGGGTGCTATAAGATATGAAACTACCATATGAAAGGATACATGTACCAATAAGGGTAGATCATTTCAACCTACTATTGTTAGGAAAAATTGACAATGTTTTATATTATCCTAGGTGATGCTTCTACCAAGAGTGTGGATGTCCGTGATAGTATGGGTGTCCAATGAGATACCACTAGATTTGGAATTCATTCTTATGTCTTTAGGCCATCTATGAGCTTGGGAATAGAAGATCATGGATATAATAATTACAATAAAATATATTAAAATTAATATAATAATAATAACATATAATTTACACTTACTAGATATATATATATCTATTATACATATATATTTATATGTTTTCATATAATTTTTCTACAGGCTCTAGGTTTCTACCATATATGATCATGTTTAGTACTTTATAGGTAAAAGTTTCTCAATTTTAGTCTTGCTATATACAGGGGTAGATTCCCTAACTATCGGCTACGTGACTGTAGTCATGTGAATTCTTATATCGCAATATACCACTACTTTCATGGTTAGTTCCCATTGAGTTATAACTCTATCCATTGGGGATGTTATTGAGTAAATAATCATTATTATTTATCCATGATCCGAGTATATTAAATATTCCTTTGTCATCATTGGGGCATAATATGGCCATTTTTGAGCCATGTTTCAATATCCTATCACTCAAATGGAAATAAACCTAGGTATATTTTAACACATATAACAATTATTGTTTTTGTCTCAACGTCCATAAAAAATATCAAAATTCATCAAAATTTATAAATGATCATGTATTTTTTATTTAATTTTTTTTCTATAAGTGTAGGTTGGAATTTAAATGAATATTATTAACACAAACACCATAGTTTTATTTATATTCAAGGTGATTATCTAAATTGGCATCTGTTATAATGTTTTCTCTCATAGAGATCTCTGGTAATTTATATTGATCAAAATTATCTGATCAATAGAAATAAAATTCCTTTATTTTATGAAAAAATATTCCAAAATTTAAAGCATTGAATGGTTCCCTAAATTTGCCTACTAGGTATTAATGATTTGGATTCTATCCTCTAAGGATTCACTGTTCTAGAGGAGACTGTATCCTTGTATCTTATTGAAAAGAAAAGTGATATAAATGATGGTAAGGAAACAAAGTATTTATTTCCCTCATTATCGGTGAAATAATTAAAGAAAGTCTTAGCATGTGATACTTTTTATGAGATCTCATAGAAAATTCATAGTATATATGAATTAAAAAATATGGCGAAGGATGAAATGTTGAAAAATTCTTATCAACAGCTGGATTATGATAGAATGACTAAAAACTAATCTATTAGTGTTCTTTTTTATCATATTTAATGTAATTTACAAATTTTTTAATGAATATATATGATTATATTGAGACACTCTTCATGATTCCATGATACATCACAAGAGAAAAAATTATGTATAATGTAAAAAATCCTTTTAAATTTTTTAAATATGGAAATATTATTCACTTATCTTCTATATTTCCCTTTAAATTAAATTAATGAAAATTCATATAAAATTTATGTTTATATATTATAAAATAAATGATGTCCACTAATGATAAATAAATATAAATGAAAATAAAAGATGAAAATGTCACCCAATTATTTAAAGGGAATGTTTTATCTATTGAAAAAAATATTTACGATAGTGTGGAAGGTTTTTATAATCTATAAATTTCTAATGTTCCCTTTTAGAATGTCCATATGGCCCAAAAATAATACGAGAGTGAATCATTAGTGGTTCAGTAACAAATAAATTTTTAGTTTTCTACTAATCAAGAATAATTTCCCATGGAGTACATTATGAGAATTGAGATCATGATTTTCTTTAATTAGAATGAATTTATTTGAGATGAAAAATAAAACTTCCCTAAAAAATAATATGATTATAATAAAATATATATTTTAAAATAAATTATAGTCAATGAAGTTAAATGGTTAATTCTTTATAATTCTTTGAAAATTAATATTTTTGATGATAAGACTATTATTATAGTCATTTGAGATAAGGAAATAGAGAGGATGAAGATACAATAATGATGAGAAACAAAATGAAATTAAAATTTCACTAAATTTGGGATATTATAGGATAAGTTGAGTATTATAAAAAATTAATATCAACTATTTTTGTTTAGAAATATTCTAGAAATTAATGAGAGAAGACACGTTGTGTTATACACTAATGGAAAAAATGCTTTTCGGAAACATTTATTAGAAAATAAAAATCTTGGTTATCTGTAATGTAATTGGAAATGGTAAAAAAATCTCATATATTGATGGATAAAAATTTATGATAAAAGACCAAACCATTCAAAAATTTCAAAAATAATATTTCTAAAAAGGGTTTGATCAAAACAACTCATTGAATATCTGATAATGATGTTAGAACAAATCCAATAAATAACAATATTTCAATTATAGAATAAAAATCTAAGGTTATTTTTTGTGGTGTGATGTGTTTAGAAATAATTATTTCAATTTATTATATAATATTTCATTATTTAGTTTAATAAGGAATTATGAATCAAGAGTGAGACTCTAGTAATTAATGAGAACATATCATATACTCAAACAACTTGAGAAGAAGATTGAAGTGGGAAACTATTCTGAGACTATTCAAGAATATTATGGTTAGTGTGACTATGATTGAAAACAATCAAACAATTCTAAAAATTGATAATATTTAAATTAAATAACTATCTAAAATCTATGAATTTTCATAATAACTAAAAATTCAATCATATAGAAAATGGATTTAATATTTCTTTTATAGGTAAGAAATTTTATGAATTAGTGGATCATTGATAATAGTTTTTCCTCTCACATGATATATTAATTAATAAAAATTATGAACATTTAAATATATAAAAGAGTAGTTATTTATATTTTTAATTGTATACAATTAAAAATCAAATTTGTTGGAGTGGATAAAATTGGAGATATTTGATAAATTAAATTAATTTGGTTTTTTGATGGATTGAATCATAATATATTGAGTGTATCAAAAAATAGTTAAAATAAAAATTAGGTGATCATTATAATGAATTATTTTCATTTTAAGATAATAAGATATGCATTTGCGATAAAAAGCGGGTTGAGAACCATAGGTATTATATTTCTAGTTATAGAATAAAAAACCTTGTTCTACTTGTGTATGCAAGCCAAGAACAAATTGTAGCATAAGAGACATGGTAATTCTGACCAAATATGTCGAATGAAATTGATCTTGTAATATGATGTGAATAATATTTTATATTTGAATGATTACACTGCCACAATTTTTATAAAAATTCAAATCATAAAAATGGTCAATAAATTTCTTGAAGTAGTTCAAATAAATACTATAAGACCATTGGATTTGTCTCACTCTGATTTTTGTAGACCCATGACCCTGAATTAAACAAGAATAGATAAATAATTTATCGCATTTTTTGAAAACTTCACTATAATGACATGTATCCATTTTATGTATCATAAGTCTCAATCAATTTTCTTGATAAAATTTTTCATAAGGCAATATAAAAATAAGATATGTTTTTCTCTCATTAAAAAAATATCATAAAATATTACTTCATTTACGAGCAATTTATTTTCAGAATATCATGATATATTTTTAATAATGCATGAGTTCAATTGTCAATATAATCTATAAAAATTATGTGGATAAAATAAAGAATAGTATCATTGAATATATAACTAGAACCACTATAATAGATAATGAAACATTAATATATATATATATATATTTATAAGTTATTACATGAGTTGGAATCATTTGAAAGAGTTGTTTTTTTGGGAAAAAAATTAAAATATGACACCATATGAAATGTGATTCATGAGGATGGAAAATTTCAAACACATTATATGATTTATTATTCCATATTTTATCAAGAAGAATTGTAGATTTGGTAATATGATAGATAGAAAGTGTTACGATGAAATGTAGCTTGGATATATGATAAATTTTATCTCTTATAAGTGTTACTAAAATCAATCTATGAAGATAGTTGATTGAGATGATAAGGTTTTCATTGATAATAAATAGTATTTTAATATATTTTCATGTTGAATGATCTTGGTGATATTTTAAATTATGAATATGAAGAATATACTTAATAAAACATAAAAAAATAAGGATTGAGAAGTTGTTTATTCTTACTTTAGTGATGATTTTTATGTTCTGGAGTCCACAAAAAAAATATCCAAAATATTTAAAAATATGATGTTGAGAATATTATTGGGGATTATAATTAAGGGCTATAGAAAATTGTAAAATCCAGGAAAACAATAACACTATTGTATTCTCAATGATTTAATGCCAAGAAATTAAGGAATATTGAAAAATAATGAATGGTTTTAATCCCTAAATAAAGAGATGGATCTAATTGAAAAATAAATAAACCTAAAAACATATCCCTAGTCCCACATATATGGTTTCTATCAACGAAAAAAATTCCTTTTCAAGGGAAAAAATAAATTATGATGGTGATGTTGTGTGAATCATAGAAAAAAATGTTAAATGGAAACCTCTCCCTAATATATTTCCCATCTTTCTAGGCTTGAGACCATAAAAATGTTCAATTAATTTACCCATCAAATATGGTTAAATTATTATAAAAATAGGTATAAAATCAACATATTTGAATTTTGAGATAAATAAAGAAGTTTATATTTGGAGGAAACAAAATATTATGCTTCATGGAGATGGAATAAGAGTATGTAAATTCAATAAGTCTCATTATGGGTTAAAAAGAGCCTTAAAGGCTTGGTATTTAAAGAAGTATGGATACTTGAGAAGAATGTAATTTTATAAATGTTAGATGGATACAAATTTTTATGTGAACAATACGATCGATTTTTTTTTCATTGTGATTTTATAGATTAATGATATAATATTTTACACTAATTTTGAAAAATTGTTTGAATAAATCTCAACTAAAATGAAGAAAAAAAATTTTAATTTACTTTCAGTTTTTTTTGGAAATTTTCATGTGTTTTTCAAATTTTACAATATGTAGATGACATTATCATTTCTCAAGAATAATATTTCAAGGTATAAATATTCAAAATTATGTTGATATATTCAAGAAAATTTCCAAAATTAATACTTGGTGGAACCAAGTTGATTAAATATGTTGGTGAAATAACTATTAATGTGAAGGAATTCTGAAAATTTTTAGCTATATTTTGTACATGAATTATCAAAGGATATATATTTCCTATGAAGTTGTACATTTTTTTAGATATTAATAAATTACTATGTAGTCACATCTATTTGTAGAAATTATAATTTAAAGATATATTATAAGAATATTTAATTATGGTATTTTCTATAATAAAGATGAATGATATACTAACAATATTTTAATGATGTTGATTAGGATGGTAATATTGATTATATAAATTACAAATTAGGGAAATATCTATTACTTTATAGATTTGTTTTCACACATTTCGTGGAGTAAATCATTTATCAAATTTAGTTCAACTGAGAATGAATATATTACCAAATGTCACAATTCTACATAGTTGATTGTGATGAAGACATACTTGAGGATATGGATTTTTAGCTAAATATATTCTAGTTACTAGATTTGATAACCAATGTTTAATAAATTATCTCAAAATAAAATGAAATTTTCATGGTTAATTCGCATTGATATTGGATTTCATTTCCTAAAATAAAATGTGGTTGTAGTTATCATAATTTTGAAATTTATTCATCCTTAGGAATAAATTGTTGAAAATCCTACAAATCCACTTCAAATTAAGGATTTTATGATATTAGAATACAAAATTATTATATAAATCATTCCCTATTAACATTGAGTCCCATTTTTTGATTTTCCTCTAAATTTCAAACAACTCTAAAATTTGTATAAAGGAGGATAAGATTTCTAGAGTAGTGATACCTTGTTGTTTTTGAAATTTTATTTTATTTTTGTTAGTTTTGAAAAGTGTTTCATAGAAAATTTTTAATTTAGTTATGAAAAATTCAAGTTGGTATATCTTATTATGTTTCTTTAGGAAGAATTTTACATCTTAACTATCCATTTTGTTTGATTAATTCAGCTATCTCATGATTAGTATCAATTAATTTGTTTATATCATATTATTTTGATATAGTTGATACCACACCATACTTAATAATTAATTTCATTTATTGTCAACAAGGTGAAGAAAAGAGGTTTCATATTTAAGTTTGTTTTCATAGATTGAGGTGGAGAATATTTCACATGCTGATTTTTGATTTTTCATGAAAATAAAATAAATGTAAATGGACATAAATGAGATGATGTAAATAAATGAACCTACATGTGGATGTTGTTTTCATTGTTTCTAATAAAATTTCATGAGGTTTTAGGGGATTTAAGATGAAAATGTGTTGCTGGAGAATCCTTAAGATGATTTGGATTTGTTTAGGTATGTTTTTAAGATATTAAAATAATAAAAGATGTAGGTTTTTATGAATTTGAAAAACATACTATATTCATAAAACTATTTTTGAAATATTGAATTCTATATAAGGTTCATTTCAGTGTTTAATGATTTAATGGAAAATGGAAAAGGAAAATTCCACCTTATGATAAAAAATTGTATATTTTTAAGATGGCTATTAATATAAGTCCCTAATTAATAATTTTCATTTCGTTAATACATAAAGGTTACCCTATTCAGATATTAAAAATTTGGAAAATTATTTTTATATAAGGGTTAGTATGTATGATTCATTCAAATAGAGAATTTAGAAAATTATAAACTTGTACTTGGATACATAATGGTTTAATATTTGATATATTATATTCACTATGTGAGAAAAGTTGAAAACATGTTACGCAATAAATAGATAATGAATGGTTCCTTAGATATTTCAATAAATACATAAGGGTCACCAGTTTGAGAAAATGATCAATGAGATGAACAAAACAAATGATATATAGGAGTCAACCAGAACACGCGGACTAAAAATATATCAAATGAATACCCTTAATGGGGTGCACAAGATATGTTCCTTGATACACAATTTATTAAAAACATAATTCATAAATTTATTTAGTTTTTCCATAATTTGACATTTTCAAAATTTTAAATTATAAAGAAATATTTATTTATAATATCCCCTCTTTAATAACCAATTATTTACTTATTATATTTACACTTAGAATCATAATTTATGAAAAAAATAAATGGAAATCCTGTTTTGTAAATGTTGTTTTATTCTTTAATGTGTAAATACCAGGATAGTGAAGTTGTAATATTTGATTCAAGGTACTAATTTTTGGGGAAAAAGGTAGATGATTATATGTAAAAACATCATGATAAAGAATATCATAGTAAAAATTTATATGTGGATGTAAAACCAGTTGAATATGGATATGTTATTTGGAGAGTAGTTTCACCCTATGTGGAATAATTTCCACAGTGCATGAGGAAGAGAATGCTGTGGGTTAACTTTATGTTTTGAAAGGGAAATCCACTTCATAATCATGAAAATGTTTAATCAATCAGACATTATATAGATGTTCTACACAACCATGAAGGATTCCACAACATGTTATCTTGGGGGAATAAAATAAGTAATTTAGACGTTACAAAGAGATGAAGTCATGATATATATATATTTATATTGATTTGAGATTACAATTTTATTTCTATAATTTTTTAATGAATCTTTATGAATATGAATGATAGGGAATTGATATGTATGGATTAATTGGATTTATTATTCAATATATTTAAATGATAATCTTGTAAGACAATGGGTATTTCATCAAAGGTGATGAAAATTTATTTTATTTTATAATGTTTAAAAAATTAAAAAGAAATGTGGTTACTTGAGAAAATTCATTTTGGACAGATAAATGTGGACAGGATGAAAAATATCAAAACTAGATTTCTCCATTTTTAGTTGATGCTTTCCCAGGTGATATCTCATCCAATAAATTTTTCTATTTCTATTGTTACTTGTTCATGATTATTCTAACTCAGGTGGGTTCCAACATATGTTGCAACTTTAGTGTTATTCTCCTTCCTATAGTTATTTTTTGATAATAAAATAAGAATTGTGTGTGTGTGGGATAAAAACCAACATATATAAGGTAAATTTTAATCCTTCATTGAAATAAATCACATTATTAAACTAGTTTTTTTAATTTTTTACACCATTTTCAATACAAGTACATTTTTTTGTAATTTTTAGTAGAGTGGTTGGGGTTTGGATGAAAAAATATTGTTACAGATTCAAACCAACTCTATGTTAACTGAATATAATGTGATCCTATCAATCTATGTTTACATTATATCTTTATTGGGGAAATTTTCTAAGTATATTGATGATGTGGATGGTGAAAACTATATCAAGTCACAAGTTGATTAATGTTGATTTTTATAATAGCTCAATGTTCCAATAAAATCCTACCAAACTAGGTGATTACCCTTATGGAAAATTTTATATTGAAAATTATAAATAAAAATTGTATATTACATATTTTAAATTTTAGATTTGATTTATATATAATTTATTTGGTCAACTATAACTAAAATAATTCTATTCCTTTACCTAAACTCATTGATAATATTATTCTTAATAAGTACACCATAACTACAATTCTATATTATTAAAATGATATGGGTAGTTATTTTTATATTGTTAATCCCAAATTATTCCTTATATAATTCAATATAATTTATATACACATCCTTATTATATAACTTATAGATATAGAATATTTACACACCCTTATAATATTTTTTTTCCATCTAGTAAAATCTTATAAAATAACTTTAATGAGAAATAAAGCACTATATTTATATATTTTTTTCCTTGTAAATATTGATATGTATTTAATATTTATATTTAACATACGATGGAATGTAGTGGAATTTTATATTATGATAGGGTCCTAAATTTATATAATATATTAGTGCACTATTAAGACACTTGGGAAAACAAAGATATGTCAATGGGATCATACATAACCTTTATATATGATGTCTTTTCACTAGGCATCGACAATACATTTATGATATCAGGAATTATAAATTATTATCACATCCATAATTATGAGGTCATTTAATTTTATCCATGTAATCATTTATTTACAATTTCATCCATGTATTGTGATTACATATTAATTTTTATATATTAATTTTTTATATTCATTATATAGTAGATATTACATTAAAATTTCAACATTGATTATTTGGTATATGAACCCTTAACGAGCATCTAAACACACCCTTTCTATTATTTCCCATTTATTAGGGTAATGAAGTGGAAAAATGTACAATTGGATCTATGTATACCATTATGGTATATTTAATTTTATTCAAATGATGTAATATGTGATGTTAAAATGTAATTTTTTCTTTATTACCTATACTGCAGTGCTAAAGATTGATCTTATCCACATAATCTCATATAATTTAATTACTATGTAATAAATAACCCATGAGCTCTGGGAGATTGGGTTTGAGGTAATTTTAATTAATACAAATTCATGTTTTAGTCAAAACCTCAAGAACTATATTGAAAGGAACATTGGTATAGAACATGGTTTCTACCACTAGATAATTCAAGAGAATTTGGTACATACATATGATATGAATTTTAATGTATTTCATGAAAAAAGTATAAGAATTTATAGTTTTATACATTACTTGTTTTAAATATAAATAATTACATTATTAAAATTATAGATAATAGAAAATGCAACAAGGAATCGAAACGAGTCAATCATTCATGGAAAATGTGTGGGTTGTTAGAAAGATTTAGATAAAGTAGTTAATATTAGTTCTTCATAAATTATTAATCTTATAAGTAAATTAATTTAGGTTATGAAAATAAACTTTATTTTTTGGAGAAACTATTTCCATAAAAAATATCATCCACATTAAATCATTTTATGGGGAAACAATCATGATCATTTAGTGTACCTGTTTATCTACTGGTGACAAGGAAACAGATAAAGTTTATAGTGAAAAACTATTTGACATTGGGGTGTACAGGGATTAAAAGGTCATATTTGTTGTATATCTGTTATATTGAGATGGTTACCAATGGAAGTCCTTTATTAAACATACAATTAATATTGAGAAGATAAAAAATTAGTCATTTGTTTTTCATGACCTGTTCCAACTAGTTTCCCTACATGTACCTATAGTGTTGATGCATTTATCCCACAAAACGTTCCCCCAATTGGAAATAGGATAGTGGAATATAGAAAAATTATAATTATTATTAAATGATATTTATTATATTATAATACTAGGAACATAATATAAACTCCAAATCAACCCCATATTGTTTAATATAATTTAATTACTAAATATATGTATGTGACACACATAAACAAAGTATCTATAACAAAATAAAAAAAGGAAAAACATATTCATGAAATCATAACAATGTTCAAAACTTTCATGAGATAAAAAAGTATAGATTGATCTCCAACTCCATTTAGTAGACTTATAAAAGTGTTATATATGTAGAAGTAAGCATACAAGTATACTTAGTGGGATCATATCCAAAACCAGTTGTAAAAATTTGGATGATTCATACAAATGACTTAGTGAAAGAACAAATAAAAAATGAACAAATACCAAAGGTCAAGTATCATTAAACTACAAAAAGGCTCACTCACCCAATATAACATCAAAGTATAGTAACATAATATAAAAAAGTCAAGAATCTAACCCACAAATACATCCTCATGAATCTTATTGAAACAATGACATATTTAATGATACTTAAATTGTTCCATATAACCTAATAACCATATATATACATATAAAAACCAAATATAACACACTAAACCACATCTCACCAACACAACACAGGCTCATCTGTGTATGGTATAATGGAGATAAATGATATCAATAATGTTCCTACCTTCCACCATGCCAGACAAAAACCATGAATCTACAACATAGTAATATAACTAATCCATATAGAATTTAAATATATTATTTCCAAAATACATTAATTTATCAATATATATATATATATATATATATATGTATATATAAAGGTCATTGGGTGATTACAACACATGATACTTTTGATGGTGTTGCATAAAAGATAATGTTTTATTTCATATGTTCCCATTATAACATAGATTCTTGGGAAAACACTTGTAACCATAAAGCACATTGGAATCATTAAGGTTATCTAACTTATCTAGAAATATGTATGATATAATAATAAAATGAATAATTTATAATAGAAACACAAGGCCCAACCTAAGTACTCATGAGAAACCAATAATGTAAAAACCCATATTAATATTACGATGTACATATTATTTAATTTTGGGTTAATTTGATTTATCACCAATTTTAGGGTGTTTAATTTGAAAAAATTAGATGTTTTTGGGTTCTATAGGTCCTGTTCTCGGTTAGATATAATTGTGCAAAAAATGTGAGACTGTGCTACTAATCTTAACAATCCTATTTCTCAAGTTCAATGCATGGTTATCCAAGAATTTTTGGGTATTTTATATTACCATAAGCCCCATTATATTCATAAGGGTGTACTTATATGTTACTGTGTGGTTAGATTTAGTTATTACTATATACCATAAAGATTCAATGTTCTTATCCATTATATGTCATGCAGTTGGCACACAATTTACAAAACTATGTTACCAATATGTGAGACCTCCCTTGATTTTAATTAAAAGTGTAATTACAGTTATAATCTCTTTAAATTAAGATTCTTCTCTCCTACTCCCATCAAATTGGGTTTATCTAATTATTGGGAAGAATAAAGGGAGGTATATCTCTTCCTTATCCTTGATTAATGGATAAAAATTAACTTTTCTAGGAGATTAGTCTACTCTATGATCTTCTTTCTTTCTACTTTTCTTATATCCTTCTCTTTTTCTTATATTATTCTACATTACTATTCATACTGGAAAACTATATTATTTTCATGTAAGTATTTGGGTTTTTATTGGTTATAACTTATGGTTATGATTTTATGGTGCTAATATAGGATGATTACTTATTCATTCAAGAGTTCAAAATGGAAGGTGACACATTATGGCTTATTTCTTACTATTCCGAGGGAATTTTTTCAAAGATTTACATTTATCACAGGTTTCAGGGAATTAATTACTATTAGATTTTTTAAAATTAATGTGTCAATAAAACTGATGTATTGAATTATTTTAAAATGGATTATATGGACATTTTTACTTTATAGGAATTGTTTATTATTATTATTATATATATTACTTCTTAATTCAATGATTTCATGAACTATGTGTCTTTAAAATTACATGTGGAATCCATTGAATAGTTTTTAATGGAAAACATAGTAGTTGAGAATTATTTTTTCTTTTAAAAGTGCAGTGTCATGTTTATAAATAATTCTATATGATTTTATGATGTGTTTGTGTACTATTGTTATTAAAATTATTTAAATGATGATGTTTATAAAAAATTTAATGACTCAGGACCCCGAGGTGGATTAATTTTAAAATATAATTTAGAACATTCTATGAATTAATTATTCTATTATTTTGAGACCCAAATATATGGAACATGTTAACTTATACAACTTTAAGTGTTGTGAATCGAAATCTGATGTTTGTATGGTATGGAAAGGGTCTATTTTATCTAAGGGTGATAGATGTGATGGAGAATCAATACCTTTTCTATGATTATTGATCTTATATTAATTGTTTACTCATATAAATGTTGTATAGTTCATAGAAATCCATGTTTCCTGATCCAATAAATTCTATAAATTAATAAATTTTATTATTAATAATTTTTCATTTTAGAGAAACCTTTTAATTATTGTTTCCTTATAATTTATTTTAATTTACCTATCAATAAGTAATTTATTTATATAATAATTTTTCCATGTATTTCATGGTTTTATATAAAAGTTTAATTTTATAACATTTTAAATTTTAGTTAACAAAATGGTTTTTATTTTTGACATCATCATATCAAAATATGTTTAATATATATATTCTTACTTTTCTTAAATAATTAATGTCTTCGTGAATAGTGAAAAACAACGATTTTACAAATATTGTCACTTTTATCACATTATCCTGATGTAATAATGACCATAAATATTATCAATCCAATTTTATAGAATATATATATATATATATTTAATGAAATATAAATGATTTAAAAGACATATTCCGAACTTAAAAATCTACATTTGACATTTTGTAAATGAAGGTAATTTTTTTATTAAAATAAAAAATATTTTTGATTGTTCTCTTTTAATAAATTATTAACATATTTCCATTAATTTTTTATTTTTTTAAGTAAAATAAGTCAATATTAAATAATCAAAATCTAATTATTTCATTAAGAATCTACATTTTTCTTGAGTTTTGAGTAATTTTTTTGTTCAAAAAAATAAATATTTCTAAATGTTGTTTTTTCATTGCATTTTGGGAACTTGTATTAAAATAAAATTTTAACCAAACTTGAAATTGAATGCTATTTGATAAATTCCATATTTATATAATAATTTTATATGAATTTAGTGATTTTAGTTTTATTTTTTGACATAATGAATATTTATTATGGTAAAAGTTTTTCATAATTTTAAAGATTAAAAAGGTTAACCAGGGGGTTAAACTATGAGATATGAATAAAAATATCTTGAAAAATTTATTAATTTGATTAGTTTAGTGGAAATTTACCATTACATATCCTACATAAAAAATGTACCATAATTTTATCAATATTCTATGAGAAAAATATTATTATATTTTGAAGTTCATAGTCTTTGAAAAGTGACATTTATCTCACTTATGAAAATGTCCCTCCTCTCCTCACATCCTCACAAACAGTGATCACCTTATCCCAACCATTATACACCAAAATTCCTATAAATTAATGTTAAAAATTTTCTAATGGTATCGGTCTTACAAAGATACCAATCCAAGAAGGCTTATGGTGTATGACAAAGGAAGATATCCAATGAGGAGATATAAATATTAACCAAATTAATTCAAGTTTATTCATCTTTTAACTCATTAAAATATATTATAATCATCCTAATATAATAAAATAAGTGTTATCGATATTTTTAAATTTAATTTTTATGGTGTAACCACTATTTTATATCTCTTTTACATCTTATAGTTGATGAAAATGATGCTTGTGCATACTTACGAAATATCACATCCTCAAAGTGGTGTAACTCATTTTTCATCACCATATTATATGGATAATAATAAGGATGGAATTAATGAATTAATTTGATATTTATAATATGATTATTATTTTTAAAGTTAAATCCTCTTCTAAATTATTTCCCTTACAGCCATCATAAAAACTAAAACGTCACTCATGTGTATATGTTAACTACCACCTCTGAGAATGATGTATATCATTTTTCATAACCACCTAAATTTATGGTTTTAAAATTATATTGAATTTATTCAAATATTAATTAAAATATTTTTATGATTTTTGTGATCAAGTAACTATTAACCCTTTTTACATGAGCAATACAACAATGATGGTTAGACTGATGGACCCTAGAATATCTGACACAAGATTAACCGATTTAGTAACTAAATAGAACATGATAGTAAAGAAAAAGAGAAAAAATTATAATTGAATGAAAATGAAAAATTTTCTTAATAAATTATGTAATTTATATTTATTATTATTATTATTCAAACCAAATGATATATGTAGCGACTTGGGATTCAACGTAAGTAAGTTTTCATTAAAACCGAGTCCTAAATGATTTAAACACTTCCACTTCCTTATCCATGTTCCATTAAATTATTCAAACATATTCTTATATATAAAATAATAATTCATAAATTTCATTTACAATAAATTTTGGATTTATTTTAATTGAATAAATATGAATCATTTTTTAGTTTTATATATGAATTATTTTGTTTAACTTTTTTACAAAAAATTATTTTTAATGTTTTCCTAACGAAATTATTTTCCCAAGTAAATATTAAAATTTAATTATCACAATTCCTATAAATGTTTCAATGGTTTTTCAAATAATATAATACTCCCCCTGTTATAGAATTTATTGTTTTAAAATTTTATCAAAATAAAATGACATTTATTCTTATTTTTATGAAATTACTAAATGAGATTTTACTTTAGAGATAAAAGTCCAATTCACATGAGTGTTATGATGAAAATTTAATATTTTAGGTTTTTCATGTAGTTTATGGTTCTTGGATATTTTTTTATGGTGATATGTGGATCTATTATACAAATTTAATGAAATGGGTAAAGATTATTTCTCAAGAGAATATATGTTGGAATTATCATAGTTTTTTGCTACATTCAAAGGGTGATTATAATATTTTTTGTAATAGTTATAGTAAGGTAATTTCCCTAGGTAATTACATGTTTCTCATTGTAGGAAAATAGGGGTTTATGGAAATATTTTGTTTTAATAAATTATGAAAAAAATTTATGGTATAGTGAATGCTTATAACTATATAGATAATTTTTTTTCAAGGAATTATTTTTATGATTTTAAAGAAACCCTAATTATTATGTTTTTTTACTTTCTACTTTATTATTGGATATTTTATCAAAAAACAATGGGTAATGATTTTTATTTTATATGCATGTAAATGATATTTTTATATGAAATTTTATTATGTAAAAAGGAAATTTTTTGATGGGTTTTCATAGTTTTCAAAAGGATAAATAAATTTAATTTATATATATTATACCCCTTAATGAGTATTGGTGCTCATCCAATGGTTCAATTTTTTTTCCAAAGTTTTAAGGTTGAGTAGTTAATATAGGAAGAAAATGTTGGAACCAAGGTTGTTATTTATTGCAAATGGTGTATGGTTTGTGTTTGTTTTCAATCATCACTAGAATATGAGGAAGTTTGAATGGAAATGGATCATATAGTTCAAGTAGACAATAATATTAAAGGTGATGTTGTTTCCAAATGTTTTCTAAATTTTTTGGGTTAAAAAATTAGAAAATGGAGAAAGTGTTTTTGGAAAATGGAGTTGTGAACATGATTGAAGGAGGTTTAGAAACTTGTGCGTGTGTATTTTTTTTGGATTAGTGAATCAACATATGGAAAAGGAAAAAAGTGCATGAAAGATTTTAAAAAGCACGGAAGATGAGTTTGCACATCATAATCTTACTTGCTGAGTGCGACATAATAAGGGGTTTTGTGACCATAGAAATAATCTTACACACACCGATGAAGATGCGTCAGAAAATTGTGCTCAGGGTCATTGAATCCTATAAATAGTTGGAAACCCCCACTCAAGATTTAAGAATATTCCAACGAATATCTGGCTGATTTTCCACATGAAATATTTGTGCATGAAATATTTACGAGAAGTTAAATGTGTGCAAAAAGTGTTCCTTTAGTCTGAAATGATCAAGAGATCCTGTTGGTGTAGTTTCACAAAAGATAAGGGGTTTGTGAAAAATAGGGGTTTCATGAATGTCATACTATTCAAAAATACCAAATCTTTCACTTAAGATAAGGTGTTTCATGTAAGTACAGTGTGCATGTATGCTTCTAGAAAACATTGGTTACCCAGTTTGATTGTTTAGTGCTTCCAAGCGAATCAATTTAGGAATTCAATGAAAAAAGTATCTCATACTGGACAGAGAAGAATACTTCAATTCAAATCTATTGAAGATACCATAAATTCAATAAAACGAGTAAGACATAACCTATAGTAGTGAACATGTGGGAGTCGATAAAAGTTCTCCAAGGGACACAATTAGTTATCCCTAAATTCTTTCAAAGAAAGTGTTCCTTGAAAAGAGTGACTATGTATGAACTCTTATACTCCAAAACTAGTGAAGGTTAGTAGACTTTGGTATGACCAAAAAATTATTGGTGTATGGTCCTTGGACTAGACCATAGTGGTGTACCAACTAAAATAGGTATGGCATCTCTTTACATGTGTTTTTGTTTTGTACATTGTCATCAGATATGTTTAACAGGTTCCTACCAATGTGGGAACAAGATCCATCTATTTAAAAGAAACAATTGACACCATGATTCACCCCTCCCATCTTAGGGTGTTTCGGGGTCCTACAAGTGTTATCAGATCGTAATAGTTAATGGTGTTGAATATATCCTTTTATTCTATCATGGAGAATATGGTGAAGGTTAGGGGATTACCCCTCTTTGATAGAAGAAACATTCTGATGTAGAAGAATAGGTTGAGATCCTCATCTAATATCACTTGGAATAGAAGTTATTTTTTCTACTATTCATGCGATACAAGTCACTGATCCAACTTGGCTGTTTATGACTGATAAAGACATGAAAATGATTGATGCAGGAACTAAAGCACATAATTATCTCACTGTATCACTTTATGACCAGATCTATCTAAAGGTGGTGGGATATAATTCAATAATGTCTACATGGGAAATCTTTGAGAATATATATAAAGGAAATAAAAAAGTGAAGGAGGTGAAACTATAATTCCTACATAATAGGTTTGATGATATGAAGATACATCATAATGGAAATGTATATTCATTCTTCAATCAAATTACTGAAGTAGTGTGAGAAATTAGAAGGATTAGGGAAGAAATCAAAGATATTGACATTATGAAGAAAATTTTGAGAATACTTCCACTACTATACAACCCAAAAGTGTCAGACCTTGAGTAAAGGTATCTTTCTAATCATTCCCTGGATGACCTTCTGAGAAGTCTGGTGTTATATGATATGAGAGTAAAGCCATAAGATGCAACAACACATGTTATCAACGATATGGAATTAAAATCCATGGAAAAACTAGAAATTTCAGAAGATAATATTAATAGAAATAATGAATAAAATAATCATCTTTCTATAATTTCCATGAAATTTTAGAAGAGAAAATGAAAATTTGAAGGTATGTTACTTATGGCTTGTTTTAATTATGGTAGAGTTGTGTACATTTCCTCTTGATTCCCAAGAAAGTTTGATGATGAAGAAAGTGAAGTTGGAAACATAGATAATCCTCAATTTTTTTAAAAAAAAGGGAGACATCAAATCTAGAAACAAGTTATAGAGGTAGAGTTTTTTTTGTGTGAAGAAGCTGGTGATAATGAATTCTTTGAGGAAGAAGAACTAGAATTTAAATCTGGAACACATGCTTCCATGATGGCTATCATTGAAAAGTCGAAAACATTAGGAGATAAAGAAAGAGATAATCAATTCACCACTAATGATGATCACAGGTTTCAAATTAATGATGATCTTATTAATATTGAGAATCAACGTAACAGATAAAAAAGTGGATAGAAGATGTGGATGAATCATAAGAATATTTTGATCATTATGAAGCTAAAATTGAAAGACTTGAAGAAATAGTGAAAGTATAATCATCAAATCTTGATTGAACATATGATGTTGTGGAACTAAATCTTATAATTGAAGAACAAAAAAAGGTCATCAATAACCCTACCTCCATATTGGAGAAGAATTCCAAGAATATTGAGGGGATCGAATAAGAGGTTGTTATTCTTAGGAGTAAACTCTAAAGTGAATTAAATTCAAAATCATCAAAGAAGATAATAAAGTTTGGAAAATTCCGAGATGATTAGTTGTTGGAGAGAGATAAGAATGGTTCTGATGGAGTTGAAAATATTTTTTAATGATATAATACCCACATACATATGAAACATTAGAATAATTTTTGATACTGAAACATCAAATACTACAAATAAAATGGGAAAAATTAAAGGAAATATGAAAGTTGGACATGTTGAAAATTCACCTAAAGTGAGGACAAAGAAACCCTCAATTAAAACTAAAAGGGGAATTGAAAACTGT
This sequence comes from Viscum album, assembly GCA_963277665.1. Taxonomy (NCBI): domain Eukaryota; kingdom Viridiplantae; phylum Streptophyta; class Magnoliopsida; order Santalales; family Viscaceae; genus Viscum; species Viscum album. The sequence continues at coordinate 989,052,812 of OY728123.1, forward strand.
CACTAGGATCCATAAATGGTAGATAGAAATACTATTTTAAAAAGGAAGAATAAATGAGGAGGAATAAAAATGAGATTATATTTCTACTTCTGAAATGTCAATTATATGGATATTTGGGCCATACCATGTCATACTATGAAAAGGTAAGGATTTATTTAAATGGGGAATATCTAGGAAGTCAACAAAGGAGAAAAAATTAATATCCTACTTATTATAGAAGAAATAATTTCTATGGATATTATTTTAATTGTTCTAACTTTGGCCATAAGGCTGTTTATTACAGGTATAAGAAAGACATGAAAAATTCATAAAAAACACAAATACAAATCAATACTCAACAACTAGATGGTTTTTCTCATACAAACAGGTTTTCTCTTCTGGAGGAAGATTATGAGTATGAATAACCTACACACATGGAAGAGAGATATGAAATTCCGTCTTTATCATTCACTCAATAAAATATTTCCTTAAAAAAATAAGAAAGTTGAAAAGTACAACCTTGCATAAGTATCTCTCAAATCTACAAAGAGAAAAAACACATGGATCATTTAGAGTTGATGTTCGTCCCCCATAACGGGTAATGCTTAATTATTAACAACTATTAACAAAAGTTTCGATGGAATAATACGGTTTGGTAAAAATGGTTCATTAAAGATCAAATGAATTGGAAGTACTAAACTAGCTAATTATGAGCTGAAGAAAGATGATGTTCTTTATTTGGAAGGATTGCGTTACAATCTCCTTAGTGTGAGTCAACTCCATGACTTAGGACTTATAGTGAATTTCAATAAACAATTTTACACTATAAAGGGAAAGATAAGGAATTCTATTATCAAAAAGGACGTAGAACAAATGGAAACTAAGGTTGATAGTAAAGAGAATATTTAATATTTGATAGATGAAAAAGAATAAAACTTATGGCATTGATGGTTGGGGAACTTAAACCAACAAGACATGGAAAAGTTATCCAAGATGAAAATAGTCATTGATATCACTAATATAAATAGTTAATGGGAAAAGACATGTGGTTTTTACAAATTTGGGAAGTTGTTCTTCAGTTCTTATCATCCAAAGATGAAAAGGGAATCACATATTCTTGATCTCATCCATATAGACATATGTGGTCCCAAAAATGTTGTTAGAACACATGGAGAAAGGTACTTCGCCCTTTTCATTAATGGTTATAGTAGAATGGTTTGTGTGATAATCATACATAGGAAACAAAAAGTGATTTATTAAATATAAACTTATCACCAAATCACCGAGAATTATATTGGACGAACAATCAAAGTTCTACTTTTAGAAAATGGTTGGGAATAATCATCCATTGAGTTTAAAAATTATCCAGTGAATAATAGAATAAAACATGAGGGGGTAGATGTGAGAACCCCACAAAAAATGGATTTGTTGAGCATTTGAATTGATAGGTAAAAAATATGGCAAACAATATATTGATTGAGGGTCATGTCCCTTGAAATTACTAGAAATAGGTCGTTTAGGACATAGTGTATTTCCAAAATCAAATGTGGCTTTATTTGAATGAAACCAAGACACTATATGAGTTGTGTCAGGTATGGAAGCCCTATTTTAAGTATTACCATGTTTTTAGAAGTAAATATTTTATCAAAAAACAAAGAAGGAAATCAAGGCAAGTTTGGAAATGTAGTAGAAAAAGGAATATTCCATGAATATTCAATGAATAGAAAATCCTACAAGTGTTTCAATAAGCATCTTGAATTTTTTTTGAAAGTATGGATATTTAGATAGTTTTAGATAAGAACAAAAATACTATGAGGGTATCATATTATGATCTGATTTAATATATAGAAGATAATAGACATGGAATAGATTCAAATGAAGATATAGAGGAAAGATAGAAAAACATTCTAAGGTCACATCAAAAGATTCATTCAGAATAAACATCATAAGATGAAACTATGGATGAAGAAAACTCTAATAAACCTCACAGGAGAAATCAAAAAGTAGAAATTGATCATTCCAACATCATTGGGGATTGTACAGAACCCACAAAAACAAGGAGAATGGAAAATAATGCACAATGTGCCTTCCTATCTGGTGTGGATCCATCCTCATTCGAAAAATCTACAATAGATGAATTATGGGTTTAAACCAGGAATGAAGAGTTGGATCAGATCAATAAGAACCAAATATTGGATATTGTTACATGACCTAAAAGTCACAATGTGATTGGTATGAAGTGGATATTCAAGAATAAATTCAATGACCATGGTATTGTGATAAAAAAGGTGTGTTTGGTATGTAAAGGATATTCACTGATTGAAGGTCTTTATGTTTAATAAAATTTATCACTTATTACCAGATTAGAGTCAATGAGACTTTTTATTGCCATGTAAATTCAAATAGGATCGAAACTGTATCAAATGGATGTCAAAACAAATATCGTAAATGGAGTTCTTTAAGAATAAGTCTATATAGAATAACCAGTGGGGTTTCTTCTTTGAAATGATGAAATGAAGGTTTGCAGATTAAGGAAGGCACTCTATGGTCTGTAGAAAGCATCATGAGTGTGGTACTCTCGTTTGGATTCCTATTTGAAGAATCTCAAATTTAAAATAGGAGGTATTGAACACAACCTCTATTTGAATAATTCAACGTAAGAACAATTTATGGTAGTGGTGTATGAGGATGATATTATATTGGGTGGATGCAGACATAGATCAGTGGAATAATTTTACAACCACATGAAAAAAGAATTAGAAATGTATATGATTGGTGAACTTAGATACATATTAGGGAGGCATGTGATTTATAAGTAGTATTACACTTTCATTTATCCAGAAAAGTATGCAAGAGATCCACTAAAAAATCTTAATATGTATGCCTCCTTATAAATGTTGACTCTAATTTCTGTTGGAAATAAACATTGAAAGCATGGTCATGGGACTTCTGTGGATCCCATCATGTACAAAAGAATCATTGGAGGTATATTATACTTGACTGTAATGAGACCAAATACTGCCATTAAAACATGTTTAGTGGCCCAAATTAAATGTAATCCAAAGGAATAACACATGGATGAAGTGAAATGAATCATGAGGTAAATTCAAGGTACTCACAATTATGGATTATACATTGCTGAGGAGGTGATAATGAATAACCAACTTTTTTTGAGGCTGGATGGGCTAGAGATGTGGTTGATAGAAAGTAAAAAAGTGGTGGATCATTCTTTATTGGAAAGAAATGTGTGGTATGGTTGAGTAAGAAACAATAAATCACTTCTCTTAGTACTGTTTAAGGTGAGTATATCTCTGATACAAAGGTATGCACTCAATTACTATAGATAAAGCAATAACTGACATATATTGGTGATAAAGTGAAAAATAAAATGATGATTCACTGTGATAAAAAGAGTGAAATTGATCTTATGAAGAATCACATTCAACATTATCATATGAAACACATTAAAATCAGATATCACTTTATCAAGGAAAATTTTGAACAAGGCATGATGAAAATTGATCATGTTGGAACTGATGATTAAGTGGATTGAAAACTGTCCAAGGAATTTTCCGCACATGTGTTTGAGAAACATCATTTGAACCTCAGTGTTCATCCACCTCTGAGTGCATGAGGAGGTTTCCAAATATCCTCTCTCCCTAGTTGTATTAAATATTTTAGTATGATTGTTAAAGTGATATAGTATTAGGGGGGAGATAAGATCGAGGGTGTGTTTGTTTTGATCTCTATAATGTACAAATACTGGTCTTGGTTTTATTACCAATGTGGGAGAAAGAATAAATTCAATGGTAAAAAAGAGGTGGATTATAAGTTTTTTGTTACAAGAGAATTTAAAGGAAGAGGATGAGAAGTTTTTCTGGTTATAGGATAATAGAGAATGGAGAATGATGAGCATTCAGTGTTACGAGGAAACAGTTTATGGCATGTAATGATTCTGTGACACGGTGAGGGAATATCATAGACATATTTAGAAATTATAAAAAATGAGAACCCTATTCAAGTTTCCCCTATTGTTTTCTACACTGAAAATTTCTCACATATACTTAGAGTGTTGGATGAGTTGTTTATTGCATATCAGGGTTTGTTTGCGGCTAGTTCTCTATTGAATTTATCTCTAGATTGCCAAAAAATCCAAAGGATGAGATTTTTGGAACGAAGGATGTTCTTTTCTATAAATGGTGTTTGGTTTGTATTTGTTTTCAATACTCATTTAATGTTTGGGATGTTTTTAATGAGAGAGATCATATAGTTCAACTAGACAACAATATTAAAGGTGGCATCATTTCTCATTATTTTCCAAATTTTTTGGATCCAAAAATTAGGAAATGGGGAAAAGTGTTTTTGGATAAGGGAGTTGTGAACAAGATTAAAGGAGGTTTGGAAACATTCATGCATGGATTTTTTTAGATCAGTGCATCAAAATATGGAAAATGAAAAAATGGCATATAAGATTTAAATGTGTGTGAAAAATGTGGTTGCCCGAAATAATCTTACATGCCCAATGCGACATCAAAAGCAGTTTTACCCACTTGTAAAGAATCTTATGAGAAAAAATAAAGACACATCAGAAACATTCATGCATGTTCATCAAGTCCTATTAAATGGTGACTAACCCCACTCAAGACTTAATAAATTTCCAATAATGGTTCTACTGATCTACCACATAATATATATGTATGTGAAAGATTTAAGGGAAGATAAAATTACATGAAAAGTGTTCCTTTAATTTGAATAGACCAAGTTTACCTTTTGGAGTAGTTGAATGAAATATAAGGGTTGATTAAAAAATAGGGGATTTGAAAAATTCATATTACATGAAAATCCCAAATTTTTCACACAAGAGCAAGTGTTACACACATGTACAATGGGTGTGCTTCTAGCAAACTTTGGATACCTGGTTTGATTGTTTGGTGCTTACAAGTGCATCAATTCAAGAATTATATGCATGTAGTTTCTCATGATATACATAGAAATATACACCAATGAAAATATATTGAAGATAAATTCAATTCGATAAACTGAGTAAGAATTCACCCACAACATCGAGCAAGGGGTAGTCGATGAAAGTGCTCTGAGGGACACAATGGGCTATCCCTAAATTCTCATAACAACAGTGTGCCTAGAACAAAGTGACTATGCCTGAAATATTGTACTCCACAACGCGTGAAGATTAGTGGACTTTGTTAGGAATGAAAAATTGTTGTCATATACTCCTTGGACTATCCCTTAGTGGTGAACCAAGTAAAATAACTATTACATATCTATGTATGTGATTTTTTTTCATAACATTCTCAATAGATAGATTTAATAGGTTCCTTACAACATGGGAACAAGATCCATTAGTTTAAAAGAAACAGTTGACACCCTGATTCACCCCTCCCCTCTCAGGGTGTTTCGGGGTCCTACAGAAAATTATTTGCATTATGAATTTTTTTCATAAAGTAATAAAATGTGTATTGAATGATGTAGTGTCGAAAGCATAATAATGCGTTTTTATGGAATAATTGTACAATTTGTGGAAGTTTCCACACTATTATGTAATGGATTCCTAATTAATTAAATATCTAACTGAAAAAGGTATCAGAAATTTAAGATATTGAATCCTTAATTATAAATCATTTAGTTTTGGATTGATTATGTTACATGTTATTATATTTGGAATCCGAGAAAAGGATTAGGTTACATTAGGGGGAATGATGATGTTAAATGAAAATTTTAGGATAGTCTAATAAATGGTTATATTTTCCTAAGATATATTTAATTTATTAATATATTTATTCATTTAACTAAAGTCCATTAAATGTGGTTTATATAAAGGATAAACTTTGATAAAGAAGTAGTAAATAAAAAAGAGGATGATATCCATTGAATCAGACGTATAAAATTGTTAGAAAAGAAGGATTTTTTATGTGATATCTTAGTTAATGTAGGATTTTAATGATCATACCCATGATAAATAATAATAATATTATCTATATAGGAAGATGTATATTGTGGAATATTTCATTAAAAAACACGATCAAGCATGTGGTTAATCTTTTGACCAAGTGTTAGATTACAATTGGATCAATTTATAGGAGAATATATTGGATTACTTTGGGTATTCATTACATAAAAATGTATCCCTATTTTTTTTATCATATTGATAGTTAAAATGACAGGTGGTGTCCATTGGTTAATAGTACAAAAGAGAATAATGTGATTTATTCCATGAAGTGGAAAATTATTAAAGATCATCTCTGTGATAAATACTTTCTTAAATTTTTTTGACATATAATTAAATGTGAATTATAATAATTAATTAAAGAGTAAGAGTACATTACTTCCACCAATAAAAGAAATTATTCTATATTTTCTCATTATGAACCAGATTTTATTCTAAATCAAGATAGTAAATTTGGAAAAAAAATAGGATTGATTCCATGTTTTTAAGGGATTTTTTTTCTCAGTTTTTTTGATGTTATACAGACATTGTTTGATTTGTGGATGTAACATCCTGACCCAGGTGCAACATATCGATTCCCAAAGTTGGTTAGTTATTTAACCTCAGGCATGTCTCCTCGTATGCTAGAGGCTGTTGACTAGTAGTAAGGGTCTAATGTAGATACCATGGAGAGACTATACCCTCTTTATCAAAGTGGGTCAGTAGTAGAAAATAAATAATCAATAACCAACTGATAATAAAGAACAACCCGAATAATAGAATAAATAGGGTGACCAGTATCACCCAATGAACCAAAATTGGAAGCAATATCCAAAACTGAAGTAGTATATATGTCATTCCATATATGTTTCAAGTTTCAAATAAAAAACCAAAAAATAAAGACACTAAAAAATATCATTCGGGCCATGACACTATATATGATTCACTCATCGATGCTCCATCCCAACTCGACCATCTAATATAGGGATCATGCCCTTATCCTATCTATCAAATATGGAGTCTATTCAGTTATCAACCTGGAATCCCATGTAGGGTGTGTGTATAACTCAGTAATCTACCACCAATAATATTTAAAATAATATCCAGTCAAAAATAATGTATTAATTTTCATAAAGAACAGAGTACAAGTGATAAAACAAGATGTCTACCAATTCAATTTTCCTTTAATTAACCACATAACTATCCTAGGTTCATAATGACACTCGAACCATAAATACATAAATTGGTCTATGCTAGAGTCTGAACTATCACCAAGGGATATCGCATATCACATAACTCATGGGGTTTCATTTTTCATTTCATTTCAATTTAATATCATGGAAACTAGGAATCGTAGTCCAATGCCATCATTTTGAGCCTAGAACACCATTTACAGCACCCCATGGGTATTTGAAGCATCAGTTCATGTCCCAAAACCCATTGTATAAAATATTTTATTTTGAATCATTAATATAAGTCCTACACACATATATCATTCAATTATATATGGGATTTTGAAGCATCAGTCCATTTCCCAAACACATATGTCACATATATCATAATATCACATATATCGTAATTTCACATACATCAAGGATATGAATCATTACACTTCTTTTAAAAAATAATCATTCAATTGTACCTTTTCAATTTATAAAACAAACAAGGTTCATAACATTAACTCACATGGAATAATATAAAAAATTCACCATTAAACCATTTATCAACCTTTAATCACATAAACCATTAACCCTTTAAGATTAATCCAACCATCTCATGATTCTTATTAATCATTAAAATAATAAAAAATTAATCATAAATTTCATAACTATGATTACCAAACTCAATTTCCCATCTTCAAACCATTTTATTATCACATAGAAAATCAATTAATCAATTCCAAGATTCTGTTAATTAATTAACCAATTAATCAATGAAAAATAAAGATTCCATTTCCAAACTTGGAAATTGAAATCCCACAATAAATACATGCAATTATAAATCAAGACTATGGGATTTTATATTGAAACCACTAACCTCAAGATAATTGGTGAGCATTTGGAAAATAGAAACTCCTCAATTTGAAGTGAAACATTCATTTATACAAGGAATAACGAGATCTAGAACCAAAACCTAGATCCATGATCAACAAGAAAAAGATCTATCAAAACCTATATGTAAACCAATTACAATTAGGAAGAAAACATTCATCATCATCTAGTAATCGAGATAAAAAAATGGGGAAAGCACATGGGAAGAGATTCTATACTGGGAGAGGTGAATATCAATCAATAAAATATTTTATTTTTCATGAATAGAGATCATAGAGCCTAGTAATACTCTTTGGGACCCCTAAAAATCATGAAGGAATCCTTATGTTGATTGGGGGAGAATATGGGTGAAATCTAGGGGTCTTGTGAATTTTAATTAAAATTTTCAGGGGATTAAAAATTGCATGTATGATTTCCTAGGCTGGGGAACACGGGTTTCCAAACCATATTCCCTAATCACGTGCCTCTGCTATGGGATGAAAAATTAATACTAAGAGGGAGAACAATTTAAAAAACCATGATCCAACCAAGAACATTCCATTTTCCCAGGATTTCATTATTTGATGGGGGTGGGTTCACAGTTGGGAAAACTGTGCGCCAGTAGTGCACTGCCCCTCTTTCTTCCAAAATTTTGAATTTTTACCCAAAACAATCATGAACAAAAACCCAATAAAGTTATACCAAATCAAGGGTAAAAGGGTACCTGAAATAGAGTATGAGAATTATCAAGAATGTTCAATATCTTATAATCTCCCCACCATATAACAACCCCTCATCGATATATACTCTCAAGAATCGATAGGATTCTGAGGGAAAAGGATCAGGCCTTTAAGCTCACATATCTGATTTTCTCTCCCATTCTTATTCTAGAACAGAACAATGTTTCCAAAATACATGAACTATCAGCATGATATTTCCTAGTGACACTTTCTCACATTGATCCACAACACTGATTAGATTCTCCTAAAAGGATGCATTAATATGAAGCTCAACATCATCCACATAAATCACATGAGAGGGGTTGGGTGATGCCATTCAAGCTATGAAACATGAAAAATGCCATGAAATATACCTCTATGGAAGAGTCAATCAGTATTCCACCATAATGATTCTATCCACAACCTCAAAAGATCTATTAAACCTGGGTGATAACTTTCCCTAACTCTGAATCATATGTCTGCCCAATCCAGGAGATACCTGAATGAACATATGGTCACCCACTAAAAACTCAAAGTGTTATCAAATTCTATCAAAAAATGACTTCTGCCCACTATGATCCATAGCCATATCTTTGTGAATCAGCTTAACCTGATCCGATGTCTCTTGCATGAGACTCGATCCCAATAGCTCTGAACGACCTCCCTCTATCCAGAATAGAGGTGATCTTAATGGACTAGCATAAAGAGTCTCACATGGATACATCTAAATTTTCACCTAATAACTATTTTTATAGGAGAACTCAACAAATTCTAGGTGCTTCTACCAAGACCCACCAGAGTCTAGAATGCACACTTGCTGAGTATCCTCCAAAGCATGTATGGTATGTTCTAAATACCCATTTTTCCTTTAGTGTAAATCCATACTCGGAAATACCTATATACCAAGAACCTTATACTAGACCTTCTATAAGAATTAAGTGAAACACGAGTCATGGTCTGAAACAATGGTCCATGTAACCCCATGAAAATTTACTATCTTCTGAATGTACAATTCTCCCAACTGATCCACTCTTAATGTATCCTGTATAGGCCATAAATTTGATACTTTCATCAATTGATCCACTATCTCCCAAAAAATGTCATTCTTTCGAGGCACCCTCGGTAGTCCCACCACAAAGTGCATGTTAACTTCACCCCTCTTCCATTATAGAATGAAAAAAATACTATAGTAAACCACTAGGTATTTGATGCTTGGACATTACCTATTAAAATTGTAGAATCATGTCATGAACTCTGTTATCTCCCTTTTTAGGACTAACCACATATACTAATGATATAGGTCACAATACATTTTGGTGAAACCTGGATCCACCTCCCACTTTGAGGCATGAGACATATTCATGAGTTGCACCCATATAAATCTAGGGAAGAAAACATGACCCCAAAAATAGATTATCTCATCCCCATCTATAGTCTCATCAAAAGGCGATTCCCCACCTTCAAGGATTTCCATCAAGTCTAGGAACTCTGAATCCTCATACCAGCTCTCCTTGATCTGTATCAAAAGGGTTGAATCAAATAACATAGATTTTACGGTCATCTACTTTTGTCCCTCCCGGACCACAACATGCATCTCAACCAGAAGAGTCATCATCTTCCACTCAGAGCTAGACTTATAAACTTCTTGAGTCTGAGTTTTCCTGCTTAAAGCATCAACAACATAGTTACCCTTCCCAAGAATATATTCCAATATAAAATCAAATTATTTTTTATAATAAATCCATCTCCTCCACCTAATATTCAAATCTCACTATGAATAGATACAATTTAATCTCTTTTGGTAAGTGTACATATTTAAATTTTCTCCCAAAAGATAATGACGCCAACACATCAAATCATAAACCAATGTAGCTAGCCTGAGGTAATTATTAGGGTAATTACATTCATGAGGCCTCAACTACCATGAGCCATATGCCACAAATCAACCCCCGTGCATAAATAATTCTCATAGTCCTATCCTAGATGTATCACAAAACACCATGTACTCATCACCATCCTCGAGTAGGATCAAGATTGGAGTAGTAGTAAAATGTTTATTCAACTACAAGAATGAATTTTGACATGATCCAGATCATTCAAATTTTACACCATTATCGGTCAAGATAGAAATTGGTGTTTCAAAGTGGGAATATTCATGGATGAAGCTCCCATAATAGCTCTATAATCCCATAAAACTGGGATAATAATGAAATTATTAGTCTACTCTTATGAAACCACTGCCTTCTCATTCTATAGGTCTACTGAAACACCTTCCTCTGAGATTATGTGACCCAATAAATGTAACCAATCAGTCTAAAATTGACACTTTGATAGATTGGATTATAGCTAATGCTCTCTCAGGGTACTCAATATGATGTCAAGATATTGGGAATGATCATTATGAGTCTTGGAGTACACTAAGATTTGATCAACAAAATCAACAAAAAAATGATCTAGGTATGGGTGGAATACTTGGTTCATCAAGGCCATAAACACTGTTGAAGATCTCATCATCCCAAAAAACATCTTGATGATGGAATAAATTCTATACCTACTTCTGAAAGCAGTCTGAGGTATATTAGAAGGTCTAACTCTCAGTTGATGATACCATGATCTCAATTCAATATTGTAAAATATAAAATATCCTCTCAACTAGTCAAAGATATCATTGGTATATGGAGGAGGATATCGATTCTTCACTATCATCTAATTTAGATTTTGGTAATTGATACATAAGCATTAGGTCCCATCAAAATTCATTGAAAACTAGAATGGAGAACCCCAAGGAGACATACTTAGAAGGAAAAATCCATTATTCATAAACTCTTCTAGATTATTCTTAATCTCAAAAATCTCTATTGGTTCCATTATGTATGGTCTAATAGAATCTGGATCAGCTCTAGGAATGAAATCAATAGTAAAATCCACAACCCTATTAGGGGGAATCCCTAAGATGTCCCCTAGAAAAACTTCCCTGAACCGGTCCACCAAAGGTGGAAATACATCCTTCTTCATAGCCCCATCATCCAAAAACCAATTTTAATATTGAGCTATGAGCTCTACTAGTTACTAAACTGGACCTACATTACATGATTGGATATCCCACTCTCCATGGTGTACATAACTGTTACCATCAAAAGATGTAAATGTCACTCTCCTTCAATAACAATATACGTGGGATCAATATTCTACTAACCAGTCCATAGAAAAAATCTAGTTAAATCATGTATATAAAGAATATAGAGATACCATAGAAAATGTTACTCCCTAACCTTGATATTACTCCCTTTCATAAACATGTGTCTCAACTATACATGAAAATTTATATCAATTGTTATAACTCTTCTCGCAAACTTTAATGCGTGGCTCAAACAATTTACAAGTTGTGCATATACAAAATAATGAGAGGCACTGTTATCAAATATGTCCTTAGAAAGAATTTAATATACAATAATTGTACCTATAAATATCTATGGTCGACTATTTCTATCCAAAAGTGTAGGATTAAAAGGGTGAAACTATCCCACCCCTCATTCTTGTGATGGATTCTGAGTCCCCTAAGCTAAAACCATATATTGATATGTCTACTCTTTAATAGAAGTTCCACATACACTACCTTGACCACTAGGATAGTAGGATTTTAACTGCTAGACTAATATGAGGTAGAAGATCCCCTTACCAAACTCCAGTTCTACCTAAATACTCAATCAGTACCCATATGTCATGGGTTTCTACAGAACCAATGTAGATTCCCAATCCTGCCGCAAGATCAACCCTCTTCTGGTGGTCAAGGACAATACCTACAAATGTGACCCGACCTATCGCACTGGTGGATTATCTCAAGGATATTATCCAGAGTATTTGAACTTTCCCCTTGGCCACTCTACTTTCCAATTCCATGGTTAACATTTTCCTAGTGACACTTCCTACTATCAGAAGGAATATCACCTGGTCATCCAAAATAAATAACTTGTATTTCACTCAAAGCCTCATTTAGGTTTCCCTCAGATATGAGATTCATATTCACCACTTATGAAAAGTTCTTCATCCTAAAGATGGTAACCTAAGAATTAATCTCACATTTAAGACCATTATAAAACCATTTTGCAACAACAACCTCATCGCCTACCAAAGATGAAACAAACAACTACAAAACAGTAAATCGTCCTACATAGTTTATCATACACATACTCCCTTGGGTCAGCCTCATGAACTCTTCTACCCTATCCTGCTTGAGGATCTCTGGGTAAAAGTTCTCCAAGAACTTCTCCTGAATCCCCTCCCACTCAATGTTCTCCAGCTATCCATACCTTGTCTAGATATAAAACCAATTTTTCTCCTGAACACGTAACATATAAGCATCTATTTTGAATCTCTTATTAGCAAGATTCTCTAGGTGGTAAGTATCTTCAAATAGAGTAAATCTAGAACTCAACCACCTTAGGTCTTACCTCTCTAGTGAAAGTAGGAGGGTGCTGCAACTAAAATTACCATGTCAAATCTGACATACTTTTCACAACCCACACTGGGTCTCTTTCTATAAACTTTATAAAGCAAACAAAGTTCTTACAGAACTTCTCTCTAGCTTCCTCACTCATAACTATTGAATCCAGAAATTCCACTACTAGAGTAACATTTCCATCCATATCCTCCTGTTTTCTTATCAATAGTCTTCTAAATGAAGGAATATCTCTTCAATTCCAAACAAACCTTTTAGAAGACTTTACACAACATAAACATGTTTAAATGAGATGGTTTCTCATAAATAAATAATAATTCATTCCCCCATACCCACCACATGGTCTAAACTGAGGCTCCATCACCACCCTCAACTATCCCTCATCTAGGTCATGGTTAAAAATAAGGGTGAACACTTTCACAGTTTAATTTTCTCATTATAAACCCATTTATCCATTTCAAATTATCTTATTTTCATCATTCTCAATTTTTAATTTCATATTAGTTAAATTTTTTGTTGAAATTACACTAACAAGAAAAAAATATTAATTTAAACAATTTATCCCTAAAAACTATTTTTCATACATGACTATTTGATGCATTTCATAATAATCTACAATTTCCTAAAATGATTCATGCATAAAAAAATCTTGTTCCACAACGGGATACGATTAAAATATCAAAAAACCTCATAAAAAATAATCACATCACAAAAAAAGTTCATAAATTTAGCTGAAATAACATCCAACTATAATAACACACATGTGTTAACTACTCCCATGCATGAGATCTTGACTAAAGCATGACTCAGCCTAATCCCATGTCTATATTTACGAAATAACACTACAAAAAAAAAAGAAAATCCCATTTGATACCTCTTTTTAACATCCCGACCCAAGTGAAATATATCAGTGCCCTGATCCTATTGGTTACATGACCTCCGACACACCTCCCCATATATTAGTGGCTTCCAAATAGCAGTGAGGGTCTAATGCAGATACCATGTAGAGATTATAATATATTTATAAAATAAGTTCATTAGTATAAAATAAAAAATTAACAACCAGCTGATAATAAACAACAACCATAATAATAAAATCACCAAGATGACTGGTATCACATGATGAACAAAAACTAGAATCAATATCAAAAACTAAAGAAGTATATTTGTCATTCTATATATGTGTCAAGTTTAAAATGAAAAACCCAAAAAATAAAGACATTGAAAACACCCAGGTGGGTCCCAACATAATATCTGATTCCCTCATCCACGCTCCATCCCAACTCATCCATCTAAAATAGGTCCCTTTCTCTAATCATGTCCTACAAACATGAAATCTATTCAGGTACTGATCAGAAATCCTGAGTTGGATGTGAGTATAACTAAGTAGTCCACCACCAACGAAATATAAAACAATATCCAGTCAATAATAGTGTATGCAGTTGTACAAATACTAAATTAAAAGTGGTAAAATAAGAAGTTTACTAATTCAATGACACTGTAATTAACCACAAAAATATCCCAGGTTCACAATGACACTTAAACCATTAATACATGCTTCAACCCATGCCAGAGTATGAACTATCCCCAAGGGATATCACATAACTCATGGATTTTGATTTATCATTTAATTTCAATTTAATATCATGAAAACTTAGAACCATAGTGTAATGCCCACATTTTGGTCCTAGAACACTTTTTCTAGAACCCCATGGGGTTTTGAAGCATCAGTTCGTGTCCAACAATTGGTTTTATGAAATATATGATTTTGAAGTACAAGTATATGTCACACACACATGTATTAGTCAATCACATATGGTATTTTGAAGCACCGGTCCATTTCCCACACACAAATATCACATATATCCTAATATCAAATATATCACAATTTCATATACAACAAGGTTAAGAATCATTAACCTTCTTATCAAACATTCTCAATAATGTTTACTTTTTAAATTTATTAAATAAACAAGGTTAATCACATTAATTCAAATATAATAATATGAAAAATTCATGATTAATCCATTTATCAACATTTAATCGTATAAACTATTAACCATTTAAGGTTAATCCAACCATCCCTTTATTCCTATTAATCAATCAAATATTATCACATTAATCATTAATTTCATAACTATGATTACCAAATTAAATTTCACATGTTCAACCTATTTTATTATCGCAAGGAAAATTTATTAATCACTTCCATGTTTCAATTAATTAATTAAAAAATTAATTAATCCAATTCAAAATTAGATTACCAAACATGGAAATTGAAATTCCAAAATATATACACATAATTATAAATCAGGTCTTTTGGAATTTACATTTATACCACCTACCTAAAGATCACTGTTGATCATTAGACAAATGGGAACTCCCCAAATTGAAGATGAACATTCAATTTCACAATGAAGAGTGAGATCTAGAACCAAAAACTACGGACCATGATCAACAAGAGTTAAATATATCAAAAACTATATCTAAATCCAAAATAATAGGGAATAATTCATTCCTTATCAACAATAAAGACAAACAGGAGAGGAAGGAAACCACATGAGAGGAGATTCTTTACTAGGAGAGGTGCATATCCTTTAGTATGATTATCGATTCATCAAGAAAAGAGTTTGTAAAGCAGTATAATCCTCTCCAAGACCTCCTAAAATTAAGGGGGATGTCTTAGGCTATGTAGTGGAGAATGAGGGTGAATGTTTGAGGTATCAATAATTTTAATTAAAAGTTTCAGGTGATTTAAAATGACCTGCATGTTTTGCTAAACTGTGTGCCTCTTATAGGGGACACACAATTACTACTAAGAGGGTGAACAGTCTGAAAAATTATGCACCAACTATAAAAATACCCCATTCCCATGATTTCATGTTTTACTAGGGGTGGGTTCACATTTTGGGAAAACGGTGCATCAACTGTCCCTTTACCCTTTTTCTCCCAAAATTCCTAATTTTCACCGGAAAGCAACCCTGAACAAAAACCCAACCATGTTATAAAAAAACAAGGGTAAATGAATACTAGAAAAGGAGAACGAGATATCTAAAAAAAGGTTTTGATCTTATGATTGGGAAGGTTAATATGGTGTTGGTTTATTTTTATATCAATAATTATAATAAGTTGTCTATATGAAAGAAAATGGGGATAGATCTCTTATGAAAATCTTAGGGTAGTAATATTAAACTTCATTCCTTGAACAAGAGTGGAAAAAATAATTCCAGGTAATGAATAATGAATTACAGAAAGTGTTTATGATGTAGTAAACATTGAAATTGAGTTAATCCATATAAATAAAGGACAAATGATTGGGGTTAGCCAAATTATGATAAACCAAGAGTAAAATGTTTTAACTATAATAATATGGTAAATTATAATGATATGTAAGTGTGGAACATTTAATGGATGGGAATAATAAAATAATATAATCTAAAGGTTTTGTAAAATTCATTTTCTACTATCTCAGTGAATTCTTAAACATAAAATGATTTAGGGATATGTAATGTACATGTTTACTTATATTTTTAAAATTTTTTCTATGATTATCTATGTATGAATTATTTTATATTTGTGAAAGGTTTCATTAAAATTAAAATATCACCACATAAAATAGAGATATAAAATTGGTATAAACACCTATAGGGTGTATAAAAGAATATTTGATTTTAGAAGCCTTCCAATTATCATATTTTTATTACTTATTCTTGAAAATATTTTCATCTTACAATTAGTAGACTTTGATGTAATTATTGGTATGCATTAAATTTTACTTTATCATAATAAGATATCATTTAAAACTAAATAAGTCATGTTTTAATTTCAAAATGAGATTCAATTCATATATAGTAATTAATTCATTCATGGGATAACCTATAAAGAAGTATAGAGATTGATCACAATTTAGGGTGAATGTTATCATGAACATGTCTCTTAAAATGAAATTATTCATATTTTTTATGTTTATATTGTAAATAAATTGTTGGATACATTTATTGACGAGGTTCTTAGTTTTATTCTAGATCAGACAGTGGAAATCACTATTATCTTAATTTTTATTTCTTAGAAAATTTGAAAACCACTTTATCTTATTTATCATGTGGATTGGAGTGGATTAAATTTTGAGTTTGAAGAGTATCTTGATAAGGGTTTAATACACCCTAACACTTATCCATGGGGTTCTCTTATTTTTTTTATTCAAATAAAGGATGTTTATATGATTATTTTAATTGATTATACAATTCTCAATAAAATTATTGGTAACAACAACAACATATTTCATATATCAAAGTCATGTATTATCATATCTTGTGTGCTCAGTATGTTTCAATGATTTACCTTAGATAAGGATTATATCTTCTATAATTGATGGAATATGAAATTTCATAGACAATGCATAAAACTAGGAATATTTGTTACTTGTTTTTGGTTATTATTTTCATGTTAACAAATGAATATTTTGAATTTATAGATCTTATGATGATAATTTTACACAAGTATTTTGACAAATTTTTAGTGAAATTCATCGATGTCACTATGTTACATTATTTGAAATACGCAGATTATGTATAATATATAAATATTGTTTTGGATACTTCCAAATAATATATTTTTATGGAAAATTAATAAATGTGATTTTTTATTATATCATATTTATTTTTAGGTGTATATTTTTAAAAAATATTGAATAACCGATCATCTGTATAAAAAAAGAGTAGGAAGAATGTATAGACCTACTTAGGACATTGATATTATTAGTTTTCATGGATTTCTATTTTATGAATAGTGGGTTAAAGAAAACATTTCTCTATTTTCTATCATAGAGACTAAGTTAACTAAAGAAGGAGTAAAATTATGTTTGAAAATCTAATTTGATGATTGTTTTCATGAATTAAAAAGTTTTTATGTTAATTATATAATGTTATCCTTTACATCTAGAAATTGTGAATTTTTTATTTACAGTAATGATTAGTTGACGGGTCTAGGTTTTTTCATGTTGCAAGATGATTGTGTGATTTCATAATCTTCAGGCCAATTTAAAAAGAAAGTTCATAACTATGAAAGACAAGATTATGGTATTGAAATGGTGGGTTTTTTCTTTAAAATTTTTTATGCATATTCTATTTTCGGTGAAATACCAATAATATATCGATTAATAATTCACGATGTAAATATTCAAAAAATAAGACCTTAATATGTGGGTGAGAATATGGATGGAACTTATCGATGATAATTATTAAATGATTCACTATAATTTAACTACATCCTACAAGGTAGATGATTCTTTGATAAAAAATTATATTTCATTATTAACTATGATATTCTTGGAATATGATCCATTAATCGACTATACAATGAAAATGACCCTAGAAATTAAGCAAGAGGAATCCCATTATATAACACCCTAAATCTTAAAAACCCATAATAATGATTCTAATTTCAAGGAATTCATATTATTAAATTCCCATGATCTTTTAGGTAAATTTTTTCAGGGAATTAGAAAAATACATTACCTAACAATCTAGAAACATCTATATAGTGTATATTTTTTTTATAAAGATATGTTATTAAATTTATAATATGTATCATTTAATAAAATTTTACCAAATATAATTTGATTCCCCATATTTGAGATATTATACATTTTATATTTCCTATACTTATTTAGATCATATGATTCTTTTTTAGAAACTTGGGATGTGAACAAAAATCTCAGTAAGGGATATAATAAGAATGAAAACTTGTTATTCTATTGAAAAAAATGACAACTCATAAAACTGTATACCTTTATGAAAATGAATTTTGATAATATAAATGAATCAAAGACACATGTTAAAATCTAAAATTACCCATAAAAGAATTAAAACCCATTGAAATCATGGAATAATTATATAGGTATTTTGGGACATTATTCTTATAACAATTTATCATAATTAAAAACTTGTAATAGAATGAATAATAACCAATATATTCCAATTATAATTCCTCTAGAAATTAAATTGTAACCAAATTTATTGGAGAGATAAATCTTGGGATACCTTATAAGATTATATAATTTCTTAGGTCCATAACATGTAAATATACTGAGGTCCCTCCTTTCAACAAAATATTCCTAAAAACGATCAAATTTCCTTTTTTACTTGATTAACTATTGGAAATGAATCTAGACTAATGATAACATCCTTAAAATATAATCCTAATACTTTTAATCAATGAATATAGATGGTATCATTAGAATATGTCCCTGGGAAAGATTAATAAATTACAAAGTATTTTTTTTCTTAGATGAAAAATAATTTTATAAAATCATTAGAATTATACAATGGAAAATAAGAATACATAACCATTACATTAGGTAATTTAAAAAAAAGGTAAATTAAAAAAAATAGTTGGAAAAATATTTTCTTTGAAAATCCAGGGATACAAGGAAAATATTCCTAATAATAGAGAATCTACAATATGGTAGGAAAAAGTGTATATCAAGAAAATAAATAAAAACAATTGTTTTTATACTTTTTAATGAAATATAAAAAATTACTCATATAAATTACATTTGAAATATTTTATTTAAAAAATTATAAAGAGAGTCAAAGAAAATTGAAAATTGAAAATTAATAAATATTTAAATTTTATGGAAGAACATTACTAGAAGAATATAATAAATATATATTTTTAGGGATATGACTTTTTGTAACAAACATTAAAATAATTAAATCAATTTGTTTTAATAAAAATCATTTCATCATTTATTTTGAAAAACCCCAAGAAAGAGAAAACCATATACATATTTCATAAACCACTTTATTTTTGTGTAATGTATCATAAATGAAATTCATTGGTCATGTATAAACAACATAATATAATTAATGTGAGAATGTATGACATATCTCAATGAGGTGAAAACTATGATTAGAGAACCCTTATTACTTTAGTAAAGTTTGAATTGAATACATTGATGTCAATAACATGATATGGAACTATAAAACACATGAATTAAATTAAATATATATTTCAAAATACATTAATTGGATAGTTATTACACCATATAAAATAAGAAATTATGCATGAAATATAACATATTTCAGGATATTGATATTAAGGAAAAGAAAACCCTTATGATTATTATAACATTAGACTCACGACTTCATGAATTAGAGGAAGTCATATTTATCTTATAATAATATGAATATAAGAGTTAATCATGATATAATATTTCAATGAGGATATATATACATCATATAAATGGAAATTGGTTCATGATATATAATATTTCAAAAAAATAATGTTTGATATGAGAAACACATACATAGATCTTATCATTTGAATTTAGAATCAATTAATGAAGTGATTATGTGAAAATAATGTTAATAACCATATAAAAAGTGAAAATACCAAATAAATAGACCATATATAATTACCCATATAATATTTGAATAACATAGTTAATGAATATGTGATATAACCGAATTAAAGCAAATTGAGTTAAGAATCCACATACCCGGGACATCTACATGACTAGGAATTATTTAAACTCTCATATATATATTTTTTAATTTATTATAAATATAAATAAAACCATAAATATATATTTTTCTTATATAATATCATTCACATTAAAATCATTATTACATACATAGTTATAAATCACAGTTCAAATCAATATTTTTTGTCAACTATTCATATTTCTACGCATGTTCTGATTCGTTGGTTTTGGACCTTATACCAGGGAACTAGATTCAGAATCTCCCTGATTTTCATTAATATTTTTGGAATATCTTATTCAGATTTCATGATCTTAATATCCACTTTATGTACATATTAACGTTACCATTCTTCATCTCAAAATTGTTTTTCTGAGAAATTCATAATTTAATGGACCTATATATGCATATGTAGTGTATATAATTTCCCTATGACATTTTTTTAAATGGATACATCTTAATACATGGTATTTTAAGTGAAAAATAATAATATTGAATCCACGAGGGTTTGATTTTAATGTTTCTAATGTGGTAAGGGTTTACAATCCCAAATTGATTTCTTTCAGACTTTTGTTATGTTATACAAATATATTCATTCTTTTGGTGTATATAATTATAATTTGTGATGTTATATCTTTAATATAATTATGTTAATTATATTTAATGTTTTATTTGATGTTATTTATTTCATAATACTCATGACTAAAAAATTACCAGTGTGTGAAGGGGTTTACGTTACAATAACATTTTATTAGGAATGATTATGTTTAAATTTCTGATGATAAAATTATATAACCAATCTCTAAAAAATATTATATCCTCCCATATACTGTATTTATTTTTCTAATTTTAAATTTCTCATTCCATATTCACTTTTTAAATTACTCAAATATCTGAAAGAATGTTTTTAACCAATATAGACTATGTTTTTCTATTCTATTATGGTCTTTTTTTACTTTGATGTCCTTATTTTCATTGAATTAATTAAAATAAAATTTCATATATTATTCTATGAATGTTTAATTTAATGTTTATTTATTTTTACTTTTTATAAAACATTTATATGTAATATTATTGTCTTTTTATTAATGACATAATTTTTACCAAATTTTTACGGTTATTTATTAACTTACACCACATGATTGAATTTTCTGACCACCATGGATTCATATTTTCATTGTAGTATCCATTATATTTTTACATTTAAAAAAACTATTTTTCATTTATATTTTTGAAAAATTTATATTTAAAATATGTGATTAAAAAATGTAAAAGTTATTTTCTTCTAGAAATATTTGAGAAATACTTTAATGGAATTTATCATCAATGACAACATCATTTGTTGTTACGTTTGATTCAGTAGGTATATTCCCCTATAATACCATAATTATTCATTATATGAATGTTTAATGATTATGATTTTGAATTATTTATGAAACACATTTTAATTTCTAGGAATTAAACTAAGAATACAATATAAGTGTTTTATTGTTCGATTAACACACCTATGAATGAAATTATGATTATTTGACCAGTGAGTTTTTCATAGACCGTCAATAAATTGTGAAAATATTACTGTTTTTTGATTTAAAAGGATAAAAAATTAGTTATCCCAAGGCCAATTAGGCTACATGGGTGGTTATCCAATTCCCAACAAGGGTTTATAGGAGGTTATCCAAATAACAATGTTGGTACACATGTGGTTATCCCAAGCCTAACATGTGATGAATGACATGATGGGTAACCTGGAAATAATATTTATATGATTATGATTATTCCACATGTTATGAAAATCTTTTATAACCTGATATTATGGAAATATTATTCTCTCATAGATCTTCTTCCTTGATTCCAACAAGATTCATGTATTATGAACTTTCCATCATTCTGTTATGACTCATGATTTTGATCTATGAATTGATAGGTTCGATTTTAAAATGTTAACCTCAAATTCTCACATCCTTATGCTCTTCATATACATAAATATATTTTTTATTTAATACCTTATTTTTAACCTAACTATTTATCTAGTCTCGCCCTTTATTATGATTTCTTTTTCTTAGGGCCTAAGTAAAGGTATTATGTCTGATATGTCTAAGAAGGTTTCTAGTGGTGATGAATGTAGTTAGATATTACATTGATTTTTAATTTACTAGTTGTTTATATATCCAATTTTCCAAATCCACTAACCTTGTAAGGGAACAATTCCATGTGGATCGACCCTTTGTGTATTTCTGAAGACCGAATTACTCATAGGAGGCTCGAAGGAAGTCTAGTGGGATTAGCTACTAAAAGATAGAAGTAGATATATTTCCTGATGTGAAATAAATCAGGGTTTATAAATAATAAACTAAAAAGGAAATGTTTTTTTCATCAAAAACCGAATACCAAGGATTACATGATGTGAAAGGGGATTAAACTTCATGTAAATATTTAATGTTGTATGTTTTATAATGTTTTTATTTCTTGGGTTTTTCAAAAACCATATGAATGCAGAAATTACACTCATTTTCCAGTGGCCAATGGACCCCTTATAGAAATTTGGGAGATTCCTTTGATGATAATCAATCATCAGGCTTATGTTCTCTATCTGTGGCGATCCGAGGTGACCCAATGCATGTTCTCCCTTCATTTTCTATTGGTTTCTCCTAGTTTGGTCTCATTTTATCCCATACATTCTAATTTTTCTATTAAATTTTCTTACCAATGTTTCTAGAAGAGTTTTATTGGTTGTTTGTTAGTGGGGTTGTGATGTGGCACCATCGGGTGGATGTAATTCTTATTAGAGGTGTTATCAGAGATTTATTGTGTGGTTTGTTCTCATGAAAAGAACATTGAAACCCTTTTGAGATATGGGATTCATTTATTATCTATTTATTTAAATTCAATCATAGAGATATCACGAATTTTGTCTCATTATATTGCAATGAAATTAGCTAAAAAATTACTTAAACCAGACTAAAGAATTCACATCGATCACATAGTTATGTTGTTATTTTGTATTGTGATAACTATTTTCCTCTTCTTTTTCTAGATGGGTTTATATATATTCTTTTTTGGAATTAGTATTTTTTTCGTGATGGAAATTTGGTAAAGAACATAAACATTGAATTATCTGACAATTAATTGGCTAAGTGATTAAAGAGGAATGTTTATTGTATATAGTTTTTGTTCTAATTTTTTTATAAAAAAACTGATGAAATTATGCATGTTTAATTCAATAAATATTTAAAGCATGACAATTATTATTGATAAGATAATTAAAAACTTATTAAATTAATTGTTAAATTAATTCTGAATAGCTTGTGATAGGTTGCTTCTCAGGTTTCTCATAGTTGGAACCAATAAATAATGGATTGGTTAATTCAAGATGGAAAAATAATCAGTTTTGTGATAAAAGATAATTCATTTTTAGGGACCGAGATTCCCTTTTCTTATAAAAGTAAGAGTGCCTTGTGCTTTGGATCCATAAGATATCACTATGTGGGAATATTGAATGCCTTGTTTTTGGGCCCATATCCCAATTTCTATGTTTGTTTCCTAATTTTTGGGATATGATGTGACATAGAGGGGTATTTTGGTTTATGGGGTGGGGAGGCACAAATGGTATGTGAGATTGGGATGAATGATCTTAGAGGTATGTTATGGTATGTGTGGTAGAGAGGCTCGATTGCTGTGGTGTCATTTAACACATTTGATAGAGAGATGCATCAGGATATGTATGTGGGTGTCATGGTGGACACCATGGATGATGAAACATGTAAAAGTTGGGATTACCGATTGATATGAAAGATAGATACTTGTTTTAATATATAGTTTGGCCAAAGACCTTATTGTTTGTTTATCTTATTTCCTTTCGACACTACTTGTGGAAGATGGATGTTCTTGGTTGTTTAATTTTATTAGTAGTATAAGATGTTTTTATAGAGTATCTTGTAATATTGAAATAAATTTTGTTAATAAATGTATAAATGTTTAGCCCATGGGGTTGGGGCTTACTGGGATACAATGCTGAGGTTATAATTCTGAGAATCCATGGACTCGATTTGTTTATGCCTAGAGGGCATGGAATATTTTTATAACGCCAATGAAATATAATATGGAAATTTAAATGGTTAATTAATGTTTAATAATTAATTAAAATGAAGTTAAAATGATTAAAATGGAATAAAATAACTTAATGTGTCCCTTTAAATGGTTGTGTGCTTATATGATATCATGTCTTAGCAGTTGCAATCAGGAGTCCAAGTGACGCTAGCACCAATTGAGCCTAAGACTACATTATTACCATAGTGTGATTGTGAGATAAATTATATCAGGTAAATTTTGTGTTTTTATACTCTACTCAAACCTTTTGGTGAGAGAAACTGACACCTTGGGGATTTTGGGCCCTTGGGGCTATTTTCCCTAACATATCGGTGAGAGGACAGATGACTGAATGCCCCATTTGACCCTGCTCTCTTATCTTGGTAGTTACTTGTGTTGGTATAAAAAATGATTAGATTTCCCCATATATGTGTGTATAGGGATGTAATGTCTCAGTATTATTTCACAAAAATCTATCCTAGATATAGTTTCCTAAGGACTACTATAGGCATAATGTGTATAGGTTGTGATGTCTTGAGGTTATTGAATCAGTGTATGAGTTGTGATGGATTGAGGTATAATACCCAATGTATGATACATGTTGCATGGGATATGTTGGGTCCCAAATATTACCCGATTACTTTTGGTTACATGGACATGGTGGTGTGTTGTATGATGTACAGGTTGTGGTGCTTCACCCAGTTGTCCGTGGGATATCCTTTAGAGTGATAGATGATTAAGACGTGCGATGTTTGGGAAAAGTATAAAATTAGTAGGGAAGTATTTGAAGTGTACCCTTGATATTCCTTATTATATTATACACTTTTTATGTGATATCTTGTGAGAGTATCCATGATGAGTTTGAGAACAAAATATACTTGTTTATGTGATGATTTAGTTTCACTTTTCTACACTGTTCTTTAGAATGATTTATTTATCTTATGCACCTGAGTATTTGTGGAGGATTCTACTAATTATACTAATATACTCACCCTAAGTATATATAAACTGGTTTTAGGTCATTTAAATCAGGATAAAGATCAGACTGGCTACTACTAGCTTGGGGTTTATTAGGTGTAGTTCAGGCTTTGTGGTCGGTGGCGTCTTTACTTTTCTTTTGGTAATTATTGTTTTCTTTTTAGTTGTAGTACCTCTTGCATGTCATACATATCTTCACTTTTTTATTTTATTTTATATTATAGTCTAAGGAGTATATGGTAGGAGTATGTCTTATCTCTCTCTTTCATATGTGTTCTCTTAGAGGGTAATGCCTCAAATCTGTGTACTTATTATACCCTTAGTGCTAGTCTCCAACCCAGGGCCTACTAGTGGTAGAACTCACCTATATCTTTTCTCTTATTTACATCATAGGAGGGGTACACATTGTAGGGATGAGGTCAAGAAAGAGTGGTATCAGAGTTCTGGTTGAGGGATATGATGGTGTTTTGAATTAGGCACACATGAGGTTGTGTGGGATGATAGGTCAATGGTGTCACCAATCTTTATCAAGCATTGTAAACATGGGATACTAACATAGACATGAGTATTTATCCCCCCTAAGACTTAATTAATGAAACATTAATCATATAGTGGCTATTAAATTATGTGATACTGGTTATAGGGTAGAAACCTAGGAAAGGATCACAAATCATTATTATTTTCCCCTTTGTTTGAATGGGTAGTCCTTGAGATAGGATAACCTAAAATGAATACAAGAAAATAATTAATTAAAGTTAATGTCATCCATATTATATGTTTTGGATATCTAGTAGTTTTTTATTTTGTAGGAATGGATCCATGTTAATGTCGTCGTCTGGTATATCTAGAATACATTCATCAGTTTATGCCAATAGATCACCATAGAGTAGAGGTTGATGATGAAAAAAATTAGAGGAGGACAATATGAGAGTTTCAATGCCTGAGTTTAAATAGGTATCTAGGCTCCATTTCAGATGCATTCATGGAAGAATAGTTGGAGAAGGTTGATATATCCTTCGGTACAATTTGTTCTTGAAAGGAGCACTGAGTATCATTTAATGTGATGATGTTATGTGGTGAAGTGAGGTAGTGGTGGGTCTTTTTCCTTATAGATCGCAAGGAGTCAACAATATCTTGGTGGGAGATTTGAGACTAGTTCCAAGATGATTTTATTTCTTTGATTAAAAAGGTGACCAGTATAAAGAAGCTACTTACCCTTCAGCATGGAAGATCCATGGTACAAGAGTTCAGGATCCCTTTTAGGACACTTCTTTTATATGCTTCAAACCTTTTTCAAGATGAGGAGGCCAGGGAGAGGAATTTCAAGGAGGATTTACATCTATATATCTAGTGCCGTGTCACCCTGTTTATACTGAAGTTGTATTTTTAGGTGCTAGCGAGATCATTGGTCATATAAAGGATGTTAGGCATATCCAGATCGTTATGAGAGGGGCATTTGTAAGGATTCCTCATGAACGAGAGCAGTAGTCTGGGGATCCTAGTTGTCAGGAAATAAGATCTTATGATCGACTAGGGGTAGTTATCATACCTCAATGTACCATATATCTAGGGGAAGCAGATATCAGGAATATTACAAGGGATCAAATGCTTGTTTTTACAATGGAGTATGAGGTCATCAGTGACGAGAGTGTCCAACCATTATGAGAAGTCAACATGCACCAGTTGTTCCACTTTAGGCTCCTCTATTGAGGTAATTCTAGTTGAGGTAGCAAAAATAGCTTGATCTAGTTTGGGATTAGTATGAAGTAGATGGTGTAAGAAGAAGATAGAATTGGGATACTCCTCATCCATATAGATCTAAACACAACCATGGATGTGGTTTTTAGTAAGGCCAGAGAGTCTATAGAGCTGGTCGTAGCAAGCTTCATGCTTTATCATTGCTGGGGCTAGGAGAGCCAGATGCCATTCAAGGTACAGTTTGATTGTTTTATACTTGGGTTTATGCCTTGTTTGATCCAAGAGTGAAATATTACTTCATTTAACCTTCCCTTTTCAATGCTTTGGGACTTGAGTAAGAGAGTCTTATAGTTCCCTTGGAATTGACTATGCCTGTTGGAGGTCGATCTAAATTGTTTGAAGTATGTTGAAACCATGAACTAGTGCATGGGAAGAATGAATCTTGGGGATATTTCCTATTTTTTCTGATACAACCATATGATATCATCCTTGGAATGTATTGGTTGCATTTGGTTCAAAATATCTTGGATTGATTCAAGAGGCAAGTTGTATTATTTTATGATGATGGAGAGCCAGTAATGTTAGTCAGTGAGAGAGACCCTCAGATGGGCTAGAGGCGTGTTTTTTCATTATCATCCTTGATGGATGGGCTGATACTAATTTTGTCATATGTTCATATATTGTAATTTCCTAGGGTTGTAGAAGAGTTCCCCGATGTCTTTACAAAGGAGGTTGTAGCATTACCCCCTCGATGAGAGATTGAGTTTGGGATTCAACTATAGAAAGACATGTCTCTTATCTAGATGTCTCTATATAGGATGGTTACTTTTGAGTTTCTAGAGATTCATATATAGCTTGGTGGTTTTCTATAGTGTGGTGTTTTTATCCAAATGTGTCCCCATGTGGTGCCCAAATTTTGTTCATAAAGAAGCCCGATAGGAGTTTGAGATTGTGTATCGATTATCATCGCTTGAGCCTAGTGACAATGAAGAACCACTATCCCATTCCATAGATTTATGAATAAATCGATCATATCGAGGGTGAATGTTTTTTCATTAAGATCAATTTGTGGTCTAGATATCACCATATGTGTGTAAAAAATGAGGATATCCCAAAGACATCATCTATTGTCTTCATGGGCATTATGAGTTTATTGTGATGTTGTTAAGTGTGAAAAATGCTCCAGCTATGTTCATGGGGTTAATGAACACTGTGTTCCATGAGTTCATAGAAAATTTCATGGTGGTTTTCATTGACAACATCCTTGTGTAATCCATGTATGAGGAGGAGCATTTATAGAATCTGCATGCCATTTTGGGAGTTCTTCATCAGGAAAAGTTGTTTGGGAAGTTGCTGAAGTACTGATTTTTGGCTCTAGAATTCCATTTCATTGTGAATGTTGTATCCCAGAAGGGAGTATCTATGGATTCATCAATTATTGAAGAATTTGTGTCATGGGAATCTCCTAAAAAAGTGGCATAGGTTCAATGTTTCATGGGTCTTTCCGGATTTTACTGGAGGTTCATATCAAATTTCCCTCAGGTTGCGACTCCTCTGACAACGTTGAATATAAAGGATCATGCGTTGTTGTGTACTGATCAGTTTTAGATATCTTTTTAGTATCTTAAATAGAATTTTGTTCTTTCTCATGTTCTTTGTGTTCCAGCAGATGGAGTTATGTTTGATGTTTTCTGTGTTCCTTCGTATCTTGGGTCGGTCTATGTTTTAGGGAATCATAGTTCAATAATTTCTTATGGGTCTCATAAGTTACTTCCCTATGTGAGTAACAATTCCACCCATGATCTCTAGTTTTAGGAGGTAGTGGTTGACCTAAATTTTTTGTGACATTAACACATCAATGAACATTTTTTGGTCTTCACCAATCATAAGAGCCTAAGGTTTTTTTTCTCCCAACATGACTTGAAATTTCACCAACATAAGTGGATGGAGTTATTATAGGAGTATGAATTTTATATTTCATATAAACCTATTAAGGGGAATGTTTTAGTCTATGCATTGAGCTAATATTCACATAATGATATAGTGCGTGAATCTAGTGATTCCTAAATAGTGATAAAAGAACTTTCAGTGTTGCATATATATATGGGAGAGGTTGGGGGTAAAGGTTGACTTTTTTAGATGATTTTGTAGTCATATCTAGTGCAATAAGTTGAGTTATCCTAGTTTAGGGATCTTGAGGTGGAGGTATGGAGGGATCAAGTTGTTTTTATTGAGGCCCATGATGGTTAGTCCGAAGATGAACAACACCAAGTGTTATTTCACAGAAGGATTTTTGTTCGATTGAAAATGAAGGATATGGTTCTTAGAGAGTTCCATACGTCACATTTGGTGTTATATTCTTGCATGAAAAAGATATACTAAGATTTTAGGGGTCATTTTTGGCATCTTCGGTTGAAGCATGTAGTTGTAGGGTTTGTGTCTCGATGTTTGCCCTACCAGAAGGTGAAGGCCGAGAACCGGGTTCCATGTGGTTTTCTCCTGCCTTAAGATGTTATTTAGTGGGAGTGGGAGGATATCTAGAGGTAATTATTTATCGGTTTAACTTTATATCAAGGAGGATATGGAACTATATGGGTGGTTTTGGTTCTTTTAAAAAATCTTCCCACTCTATAGTGATTAAGGTGTCGAGATTAGTGGAGGTTTTGTTGAGTTAGTATCTGGAGGATGTGATGAGATTCCACAGGGTCCCAAAGATGTTCATTTATGATCGAGATCCTTATTTTACCTCCAGGGTGTGGAGAGGTCTCCAACATGCTTTTGGTTCTCGGTTATGCCTTATCACTTCTCTTTATCCATTGAAAAATGGTTAGACAGTGCAGACCATCCGGACTGTTGATGAAATGTTTCTCTATTGTGTCCATGATTTTGGTGGTTTGGGGATGAGGTACCTATCATTAGTAGAGTTATCTTAATGTAACAGTTTCACTCCACCATCAATATGGAAATATTTTAAGCCTTGTATGACTGACCATTCCATTCTTATTTTTGCTTGACTGTGGTCGGAGAGTCTGCAATTCTCAAACTAGAACTGGAACAGAATACAACAAAGATGATTCTGGTGATTTGAGAGAGGATGAAAGTAGTGAAGGATCATCATAAATCCTATACTGATCATAGGAGGAGACCTATGGATTTTGATGGTTTGGGCCATGTGTTCCTGAAGGTGAATCCCCATCATGGGTAGCAAAGGTTTGGTCATGGGAGTAATCTTTATCCCTGTATTGTTTGGCCTTTCAAGGTGTTATATTGTGTTGTATCCCTTACTTATTAGATAGAATTTCCCCTATAGATGAGTCAGATAAAAAATGAATTTCATGTGTTTCAACCAGGTTATTATCCTCATGATAACTCCCATGTAATTGATTTGGGTGAGATCGATGTTGAAGATTACGAGACCTTCAAGGAGAAACCTATAGAGATCCAAGACCACCAGGAGAAGGTGTTTTGTGGGAATATTATCCCCTTAGATCATGTCTTGTGGTAGAATCATGTCGTGGAGGAGATTACCTAAGAACACAATTTGAAAATATGAACTCATAATCATGAGTTTTATTTGATGATTTCTTATTTTGTTGTAATGTTGTTCATTTTGTTGTTGTAGACATTTTTTATGAGATATATTTATCTTGCTGATTTTGGGGCTTAATATCTTATCAGAGGTATCTTCATGGGAGAGTGTTTTGTAGTTAGTTGAGGTTTTTTTCATGGTTAAACATTGTACCTTTGGTGTGGTGGTTTAGATCCTATAGTGGTGAGAGCCTTGAGAGGTATCTCATGGGTTGGCTGTTCCGATGACCCATTTTCATTTCCTCTTTGGATTGTTTTTGGATTATCAAGGATAATATTTTTTAAGAAGTATCTAATGTGTGGTCCTAGATCCATTTGGATTGACCCTTTTCATGTTTCTGAAGACCAACATACTCGGAGGAGGATCATAGGATTTTTGGAGGGACTCATATTCTAAAATATGGAAGCAGAGATATTTCATGATGTGTAAGAATTTTACATGATGTGAAATTAGGTTTCACAATTTTCAATAAACTAGGGTTTAAAAATAAATATAATTAAACGTGATGTGTTTTTAGTTGGAAAAAACCCCAAGGATTAAATAACATGATAGGGGATTACACGTCATGTAAATCCCTATTGATTTACATTTTATAATGTTTCGGTCACTCAGGTTTTTTCACAAACCCTATGGCTACAATGATTTATCTCATTTTCTTGCAGCCAATTGCTCACTTCCAAGAGTTTTGGTGATATTTGATGGTTATTGATAAGTGGGCTTCTATCCTCGATCCGTGGTGATCCGTAGTGACCCAAGGTGCATTCTACTATTGTTTTCTGGTGGTTTCTCCTAGTTTGGTCTCATTTTCTTCCATATCATCTCACCATGATATTGAGTTTTCTTACTCTTGTTTCTAATGGAGTTTTGTTGGTTTTTTATTATCACGGATAAGGTGTGACATCCTTGAGTGATTGAATTTATTATGGGAGGGGTGATTGAAGATCCATTGCAGGGTTTATTCTTATGTGAAGAACATTGACACCCTTTTGAGATAGGGGATTCATTTCTTCTCTATTTATTTATGTGAAACCGTAGAGCTATCATGATTTAGCCCCTTGGATCTAAAGAAAACCAACCTAATAATTACTTGAACTGGATTAAAGAATTGGTATTGACAATAAGGATATGTTGTTATTTTTTTATCATGATAATAATTTTACTCTTGTTTTTCTAAATAGTGTGATATACATGAATTTCTGGAATTAGAATTTTGCTCATTATGGAAAATTGATAGACAACATAAGAAAAAATTATTTTATAATTAATTGGATAAAATATTAAAGGGGCATGCTTAATGTATCTAGTGGGTGTTGTAATTTGATGATAATAAAATTTATATAAGAATGCATGTTTAATTGAAAAATTATGTAAATCATGATAATGTATGTTGATAAAATAATTAAAAGGAAAGTAACATTAATTTTTTAATTAATTTGTGACAACTTGTGATAGCTTGATGATTTGTTTTACCCTAGCTGTAACTTATAAAAAATAAATCAGTTAATTCAATATGGAATTGGAATCAATTGTGTGATAAAAGATAATTTCTTTGTAGGTACCGAGTTGCCTGTTTGATTGTAAAGGTTGAGTGCCTTGTTCTTTGGAGTCGTGAGAGCTCGTTCGGTGTGAAATATGAATGGATTATTTTAGGGAAAAGATCTCAGTTTCTATTTTTGTTTACTTCTTCTTGTGATATTATGTTATCTTGGAGGCCTGTTTTGGTTTATGGGACATTGAGGCTTGGATGTTAGGTGAGCCTAGAATGGCTAGGAGTGGAGGGCTATTGTGGTATGTGGGGGAGGGAGGCCCGGATTTTGTGGAAGTAGTTGATGCTTAAAATGGTGAGATGCATCGGGATATGCATGTGGGTTTTGGGGAGGACATTGGGGATGAAATAAATGGTTGAATTCAGGATTACCCATTTATATGAAATACAGATACATTTTTGAATATGTTTTTTGGCCGATGACCATGTTGTTTATTTATCTACATTCCATTCCACACTACTTGAGGAAGATCGATGTTCTTGTTTGTTTACTTGGTTTTTTGGATTAAGATTTTTTGATATTGTACTTGGTAATATATAAATTAGTGTTTTTAATAAATGAATAATGTTTTAGCCCAAGGAGTTGGATCTTGTTGGGATGCAATGCTGAGGTTATAATTCTGAGAAGTTAGGGACTCAATTTGCTTATTCCTGGAGGGCATGAAACTTTGTTGTGATGATATTGTAATGTAATGTGGAAATATTAATAGTTAAAAATTAATGAACATAAAGTTAAACTAATGAATACGGAATAAAATAACATAATGTATCTCTCTAAATGGTTGTCTGATTATAGAATATCGGTTCATAGCAATGAAGGTTGGGATTCTGAGAGACATTAGCTGCAGTTGATACTAAGACCAGGTTATTCCCATAGTGTCTTTATGATATATATTATATCATGTACATTTTTTTTATACGTTAATCCACCTTGTTGGTTAGGGAAACTGAAACTGTAGGGATTCAGAACCCTTGGGGGGTGGGGGGTTCCCCTACATCCTGGGGGGATGATGAATCGATGACTACCCCCTTTTCCCCTCTCTATTCTCTTGGTAGTTACTTATGCATGTATGCATGATGGTTATTTTTCTCTATATATGTGTATAGAGGGCTGTAATTGATTATGGTTTTTTCACACACATATGTTTTGGATACAGTTTCCTATGTACTAATTTAGGCATAATGTGTATAGGTTGTGGTGGATTGAGGTTCCTTACTCAGTGTATGGGATGTTATTTCATGTGGTATAATACCCAACATGTGATACATGTTGTACAGGATGCGGTGGCTCCCGAAAACTACTTGGTTACTTTTTTTTATATAAATGTGGTGGTTTTTTGGATGAGGTAGATGTTGTGGAGCTTCACCCAAGTGTATCCCGGATAGTCTTTTTGGAGAGAAATTTTCAGGATATGCTACATTAGGGAAAAGTAGAAAACCAGTGGGGAAGTAGTATGACAACCCTGATTTTTATTACAACTTAAACATGATTCATTACATAAAACTTCACTTGATACAACAAAGAATATCGAGATGTTTAGTGTATTTTAGGCTTAGGATCATTACATAAAAACATAAAACATTAAATACAACAACTTTATTGAAAACTTCCTTTACATGACCACTACATTCCTTCGTACTTAGCATTGCATGGGATAACCTGAGGACATGCATAAGAAAAGGGTGAGGTATAAAGCCCAGTACGGGAGTACACATGGAATAACATGAGGAGTAAAATACATGTTAGACAATAGGAATATCAATAGAGCATAAAAGAAACATGAACATAAAGGCATGATAAAGCATGATAATCATAACATGGAAATGTGGCAACAACACTTAACATGGAATTAGCATGAGCCACGACTCATTGCACATAAAGCATGAGTAAATCCTCATTGCACATGAAGCACGAGTAAAACCTCGTTGCACTTGAATTAGCATGAGTCAACACTCATTGCACATGACATATCATGATACTATACTTTACCCAATGCATTGGAGTACTATTAAGGCACACCCTTCTTAAACATTTTATTTCATGCATAAGTGTGCCACATGGATCATAAAACATGGATTCATAAAACATAATAATTCATTCCAAGTTAAGGAATGTAGAATTCATACATGAAACTTTACAATCAATAAGTAAATGTGCATAAAGGTTAATGCCTTTGATGGAGAAATGGGCATGGTATTCACTACACAATGACATTGGCTTAGAAAATCGGTGCGATTTCAGCCGCGTAACGGCGTGACATAAGAATTCATAAAAAATGGTTGATGAGAGAGAAAGGGGTTACTCATCATATTTACATGTAATGGACAGTAAGGAGGTCATATAGATACATTTCCAAATAATTGAAATGGAATTTAGATTCATGATACAAAAGTATTTCTTGAATGTAAAAGAAGAGAGAGAAGTTCCTTTCGGAATTTCGGCACAGTAACAGGTGTACATGGGAGGAATTTATTGAGAGAGAAAGAGGTATTCAATAATTAAAACAATAATAGGGAAGTATGGGGGAGGTGTGAAATCATACCCCAACATTCATAATTGAAATTAAAAGGGCAATACAACTTAAAGAAAATTGAAAAAAATGAGAAAGGAAGAAAAAACCCTTACATGGAAGTGTGCTTCCAAAGGCTAGAGAGAGGCTTGTGAGAGGCTTTTTGGGAGCTTGGGGCACCTTGAGAGAATTCTAGAGAGAGTAGGGAAGAGTTTGGAAGAACTCCAAGGTATTTTAGTGAGGAGGAAGTGGGAGCTTGGGTGGGTTTATATAGGAAAGGTGAGAGAATTCTTTATTATTTAGGTTTGTGTACCCTTACATTAAATTAATCCAAACCACAAACCATCCCTTGGTTTTTGACCATTTGTTTTGGAAAAGGGAAGAGGAAAACAATATTTTATAAGTCCCAAGTCCGAACTTCTTAAAATAATAAGGTTGCTTATGTGGAGGTGAGTCACACTCCCATGGAAATTAATTTAAAAAGGGAAAGTGTTGAATATGTCTTGAGGGGTCCATTAATGCTTTAAAAATTAAGTCAAACAAACCCAAAATCACGTTATTTTAATGATAAAACATATATTGGCCGAAATTTAGGATTATGATATTTTATTACATCACCATTGGGTCATTATGATGTCATAAAACACAATATATATTTAAATGATATTTAATTTTTACCCAAAACTTTGACTCTCAAAAAATTATGAAAAATTCACAGTTGGATAATTTCCACATCCTGTAACAGCCCGAGATTTTATGAAAAATATTCTTTTTATTTCACTAATGTCTTGTGTTGTACGCTACACCAAAAGGATCTTGCACAACACGCATCCTTGACTTTCCTTGCATTACACGCAATCGCGACCTTCCTCGATAGCGTGTGTAGTACGCAATAACGAGTTTCACTAAACAGCGATATGCTATTAAAATGTTATTAAAACTAGCCGTTATGAATAGTAATAACCAATTTTTGAAATTTTGTAAATTTTATTTTTCAAAATGGATTTCATTTTTGGATTCGGAGTATCGAATTTAGCCTAAGGTGAAATTTTGGTACATTTCGGATAACTTTCATATTCTGATGAATAGTGAAAATTACTAAATTTTAATTAAAAACAACCTTTTTAATCGAAATAATTAATAGTGATAAATTATTAATTTTAGTGGTTTTAAAGTATATTTATAATATATTTTTACAATTTAATACAATGTTGGTCATTGGTTGTAATTTCACATTTAAACCAGACATAATCAAGTGTCAATCTTTTGATAGATATTGTTTCTTAAAAAAACACGCTATTTGTTTTAACAGCGGGATTTAATTATAAAAATAATTAATGAAACTTCTATGTTATGAATTTGGTAAAATAGACTTTATTTTTGAATTCGCAATATAAAATATAGCTTAGGATGAAATTTTGGCATTGTTCTGAAAAACATCAATTTTTGATGAATAGTGAAACTACTAAGTGGTAGGTTAAAAACTGAATTTTGCATAAAACTTAATTTTACCGCTTCTGTGAATGGAATTTCGAAAATCCGAGAGACACGGTTAATATCAAGGACTAAAATGTGGTTCAATGAGATGAAAATAATTTTTTGGTGAATAGTAACTTTTTACTTTTTTTTTTACCGTGGTTAATAGTAAATAGGGCAACTAAGGGTAAATATGATATTACTATTACCCTAACACATATCCTAATTCTATTGGATAAGTGTAATTCGACCAAAAACAAACTTAGAAATAAAAAATGACCATTTAGGCCCACTTGGATTAGATTAGGACATTTATTATTAATTTATTTAAAGAAGGGTTAAAATAGTTAAAATCAAAGTTTAATAAGTAAATCATTTTTAATATGGGGTTATACATAAGATAAATTTGATTGTAAATATTCATTAGAAAGATAAAACGATTTCCTACATGATGGTAGTTTATTTGTAATTTTTAGACATCAAATAATTTAATTTATTTATGACACAAAGATGATGCAGTAATTATCTTATTAATGAAATATTGACATAATTGATGTTATAAACACCAAAATAAATGTAATTTGAGACTTTTTATGAATTCCACTAATTTTCTAGGTTACTATGATATATTAGTGTTGATTTAATCAACTTGGTTCGAACATATAATTCTGTTATGACTTTCACAAAAAATCATATATCAAATCGTGTCAAAATTGACACAAAATAGTTTTTAAATCAAATATTATATTACTAATTGTTATTTTATTCCTAAAAATCTAAGGTTCGGCCAAATGACTTAGATAAGGTTATATATATTAATAATAAACAATTTGGGGTTCGTTTGGCATGTTATAGTAAGTGTATTAACCATATAGTGAAAGAAAACAAAAAGACATGGTAAAAGTTAAATTAATTAACTTAGAGTTAAATCTAATTGATAAGGTTAAAATAATACCCTAAACTTGTCTAAATCCTATTGGTTGATAGGCTTTCGACCCATCCCCACTTTATATTCGAAATAAGACCCTTTGGAACCATTATAAACCGATTTTGACTTTAATATAAAATAATATTTTGAGATATTCCTAAGGTACCCCTCTCCTCCCTTATAAAAGGGCACCTCCTCCCCCTCCTCCTCACACCAATTTTGAGCACTCAAGCTCGGCCAACCCCTGCCATTTTCTCCTCTCCACTTCCCTAGAATAATACTAGAGGTCCTGGTCTTCTCCAAAGACCAATCTTAGTTCCCTAAGTGGAGGATTCAAAGAGGCGTTCCAAAGAAGAGGTAATATCCATTACCGACCTTTTCAATTTCTTTCTTCTTCAACTTCTTCTTCTTTAGTTGTTTCATGATAAATTAATAACATCAGTATTACTTACATACTGATATGTTATTATAAATATGAAACAACCCTAATTCACCTTCTATCCATCCTACGGAAAAATGAAATCACCGCGCGTGCGTACGTACGGAATACCGTCTCCACGCCGTGGTGTAATCTATTTTCCACCATCACCTTACAAGGATGGGTATAATGGTTTAGTGAGTAACTATATATGATTATTATGAAGTAATATTGATACTGAAATAATATATATATACTCCAATACAATTCCACGATCATAGGAACGATATCATCACTTGTGCGTACGTACGGAATACCGTCTCCACAATGTGATGCGACTCGTTCTACATGATCTTCATTTCATAATGATTATATAAATGAATTGAATGAATGAATATGGTATATACTACACTAATACCATTCTGTAAATGAATTATCTATAACCTAAAGATAAGAATAATAATTTATTCGACAAAACATGCATAAGAACAAAAAGTTATAAAGACCTGAGTAACAAGTAACAATGAAATATTACTAACAAGAAGCTAATAATATGACCATATATGATATCATATCAATATGTATGATTCTGGAATAAGTCAATAACATTATTTAAACCATTATACAGGAGCTTCGGACATGAACAAAGAAAATCGGACCTAAGGTAAGGGAAATATCACAATCTCATTTTTATCCGAGATTGTTTATACTTTGGTATTTACTGGGGTGTATTTTATCATCCACATCCATGTTTCTTTAATATGTAATATTATTTCCATCCAATTACAATAGTTTAAATCCAATTTTACCCTTTGGTGAGTTTTTAGTAAAGAATATGAAAGGAATCTTTTGTCGTTTTTTTTCGTACGAGGTACTTTTTGACTTTTCCGAGAAAAGTACGAGAAGAATGTTTTTTTTAACTTATACGGAATGAATGGATTTTTAAAACATTATTTCCAAGAAGCTTCCTTTACAAGTTTTCAAGTTTATTTTTAATCAACTTATTTTAGTTTATAATTGTATGACATGTTAAGAAGAGAAAAGTGTTTTTGAAGAAGAAAGGATATTTTCCTCAAGAATGGAGTTCAAGTGTTTTATCAAAATTATTTTCCATCTAAGATAATAAAGGGTTCTGTTTTTATCCCTATTATTACATGGATTTGATTATGTTGTGATGGAAATATTTTTATGAATTCCTTTATCTTATATGAATTGTTTTATGATGTCATGTTGTTTAAGAATCCCATTTTTATTACATGGGTTACACTATGATGTATGGTTTATGATTATGTGGCACACATAAGAAAGGATTCATTATAAGATGGGTGGGACCTATATCTCCCTCCAATGCATTGGGTAAAGATTTTATATCTCATGAGATATACAGGGCTGGAACGGTAGGTTATACCGGTTCAGTGAAATAGGACTGAAATGAGGGTTACTCGATTCAGAAAGGGACTTTGTCCACTAAGATAGTCTTGGCAATGAGTCATGACTAACAAGAAATGATTTTCCATGATTATGTGTGCATGCCACAAAGTTTCAAGTCTTATGTTATGATTATGGGGATCTCATTTTCACTTCTATGATTTATTCCATGATAAGATATTATGATCTCTTTTGCAGGTTTTGATTTTCAAAAAGATATGATATGATTTTTATTTCCTTTATTTGCCCTTGCTGAGCATTTGAGCTCACCCTTTTATGTTTTCTTTTCCCCAGGATATAAAGAAAGGTTTTAGGTAAAAAACAAAGAATATCTTTATAGGATATGTTGAAGATATTTCACCACGATTAGAAGATTACGTTCCGAGTTTCCAAAGACACTAAACTATTACGATCCTTGTGTGTGTGTTTTTGTTATGTACTAAGTATTCCGCAAATGTAATTTAATGTCAATGTACGTCAAGATACGGGTCTCTACACATCCTGATTCCAGAAATGACATTTATTTTATCTAAAAAAATTTCTAAATATTTTAATTTTCACTTTTAAAATAAAAACCAACATTTATAAAAAATTCACGGGTTTTGACCGAAATGGATTTCAAAACTTAATATAAAATTTTAATTGCATTCATAAAATTATGATATCATTTATATTTCATAAAAATTAATTTAATAATAAAAATATTTTTTATTAAAATATTATTTAATTCAAAAATCCCTTAAATTAATAAAATAGATTTCTTAATTAAGTAATAACTAAAAACACCATTTGTACTTTAGAAACTATTTACAATGTATCAAAAATGACTAGAAATTATATTCATTATTATAAACAAAAATAATGTACATGAACATAGTACTACTTATTTGTAACATAACCCCTTAAAACAGCCGCATAAGACCTAAGGGTAAGGTGTGCGATGGTGACAGACTCTTGGGGTGGCTCGGATAACATCGCTCGAGTGGTAATCACTATCAACTTCCACTTTTCCCGTAGACGGTCCCATTCGAGCTTGACATGGTGAAGCTCAACTTGGGCTTGGTCAAGGGAGAAGCCCAAGGATTCCACCACTTTTCTGAGCTTCGAAAAATGGGCTTCGTATGGGGCAATTCTACTGGATGAGGCCATCGCTTATTTTTTCTGAGTAAATTGGATTTGTTAAGGTCCTATATTTATACTAATCATGTGATCACTGTTCAAAGTCTATATTAACAATGGTCAAAATTCTTAACACAAAACCAAATAAGTTGACATCTTATAAAAAAATATTTTTCATAAAGAGACATTTAACTGGATCAAGAGGGATTTTCCATTAATAAAACTTTGGGTCATTACAATATACCCCACTTAAGAAATTTCGCCCTCAAAATTTTCCTTTTCCCATAATAAAACTAATGTGGGTAACTCAACTTAATCATATCCTCCGATTCCCAAGTCGCTTCTTCAAACTTGTGGTTTCTCCACAACACCTTGATGAGGGGCATTGTCTCATTTCGTAGAAATTTTTCTCTACGATCTAAGATATTTACAGGTTTCTTCTCATAAGAAAGATCGTCTTCTAATTGTACCACCTCAGAAGAGAGTACATGTGAAGGGTTTGGTATGTACTTCCTTAAGAGGGATACATGAAAGACATCATGTACTTTGGCCATAATAGGTGGAAGTGCTAGTCGATAGGCCACATCCCCAACACAATCAAGAACCTCAAAGGGGCCGATGTATCTTGGACTTAACTTCCCTTTCTTTCCAAACCTCATGACCTTTTTCCACAAAGATATGCATAGAGACACCATATCTCCAACTTTAAATTCAAGGTCTCGTCTACGATTATCTGCATAACTCTTCTGTTGACTCTGGGCTACCTTGATATGCTGCTGAATGATTTTCAACTTCTCCACCATTTCTTCAACCATTTCTGGTCCAAGCAGCTTACGTTCACCGACCT
This sequence comes from Viscum album, assembly GCA_963277665.1. Taxonomy (NCBI): domain Eukaryota; kingdom Viridiplantae; phylum Streptophyta; class Magnoliopsida; order Santalales; family Viscaceae; genus Viscum; species Viscum album. Next base: position 989,094,050 of record OY728123.1, read on the forward strand.
CATCCCAACATGCCGGTGTTTTGCACCTTTTCCCATACAGGGCTTCATATGGCGCCATTTGGATGCTCGAGTGGAAACTGTTATTATAAGAGAACTCAACCAGAGTATGATGTTAATCCCAACCTCCTTTAAAGTCCATTGAGCATGCTCTCAAAATATCCTCAAGTGTTTGGATAGTCCGCTCGGATTGGCCATCAGTTTGAGGATGATAGGCCGTACTGAAGTTCAGTTCAGTATTCAGAGCACGTTGAAGACTCTTCCAACACATAGAGGTGAATCTTGGATCTCGGTCAGACACAATAGATAGTGGTACACCATTCAACCTTACCACTTCCCTGATATATATCTGTGCCAGTTGATCCAAAGATAAATCCTCCCGAATAGAAATGAAGTGTGCAGTCTTTGTAAGATGATCCACAACAACCCATATTGCATTGTTGCCTTTGGATGTCCTCGGATGTCCGGTGACAAAGTCCATGGTGATGTTTTCCCATTTCTATTCTGGTATGGGAAATGGTTGCATCATCCCCTTATACTTCTGCCTCTTTGCCTTCACTTGCTGACACACCAGGCAGTTTGATATATATTCAGTGATCTCCTTTTTCATATTATCCCCCCAAAAGTTTTCTCGGAGATCTCGATACATCTTTGTGCTCCCTAGGTGAATAGAGAAATTTGAACTATGTGCATCATCGAAAAGTTCCTTCTTCAGATCCAGACTTGATGGAACACATAGTCTTTTCCCAAACTGCACAATTCCTTCTTCATTAACATTAAACTATGAGGATTTCCCTTTTTTGATAGCTTCCACTTTTTCCTGAATTCCCACATCATCCTTTTGATCATCCTTTAACCTTTCCAAAAGAGATGGTTGAGAAATCATTTGTGAAAGGATTTATGATGTTACCTTCTTTATGATTCCCACATCTATCTTCATCAAGTCTAAGAAGATTGGATCCTTATCAATTCTCATCATTGATAGAATTACTCGGTCCTTTCTACTTAGGGCATCTGCCACCTTGTTCGCTTTCCCAGGGTGGTAATGTATTGAACAGTCATAATCCTTGATGAGCTCTATCCATATTCTCTGGCGCATATTAAGCTCTTTCTATGTGAATATATATTTAATACTCTTGTGGTCAGTATATATCTCACATTTCACTCCATAGAGATAATGCTGCCAGATTTTCAAGGCAAACATCACAGCCGCCAACTCCTGATCTTGCGTTGGATAGTTTAACCCATGGATTTTCAACTACCTTGAGGCATAGGATATCAATTTATCATTCTGCATCAGCACACATCCTAAGCACTTCTTCGAAGCATCACTGAATATCACAAAAGCTCCCCACATGTGGGTAAAGTGAGCACGGGTGCAGTGATAAGCCTCCATTTCAACTCCTTGAAGCTTTCTTCGCATTCATCACTCCAAGAAAACTTTACTCCCTTTCGAGTTAGCTTGGTAATAGGGTTGGACAATCGTGAAAAATTTCTCACAAATCGTCGATAATATCCAGCTAACCCCAAGAAGCTATGGATATCCATTACCGATGTTGGCCTCGGCCATCCCTCAATTGCATCTGTTTTGGAGGGGTCCACAGATATCCAATTGCTTGTGATGATATGGCCCAAGAATGAGACCTCCTTCAACCAGAACTAACACTTTCTGTACTTTGCATAGAGCTTCTCCTTGCACAAAGTCTCTAGTAATGTTTTTAAATGCTCCTCATGATCCTCCTTGGTTTTGGATTATATTAGAATATCATCTATAAAGACTACCAAAATTTTTTCAACGTAATATCTAAAGACTATATTCATCAAGTCCATGAATTTTTCTGGAGCATTGGTGAGTCTGAAAGGCATTACTATGAATTCATAGTGCCCGTACATTGTACGAAAAGTAGTCTGGGGGACATCTTCCTTCTTCACCCTTACTTGATAATATCCCGATCACAAATACACCTTGGAGAAGTATTATGCTCCACGTAGCTGATCAAACAAGTCATCGATTCTTGGGAGAGGATACTTGATCTTTATCGTGATTTTGTTATGTTCACGATAATCGATGCAAAGCCACATTGACCCATCCTTCTTCTTGACGAAGAGGACTGGCACACCCCATGGTGAAGCACTTGGGCATATAAATCCTTTATCTAGATTCTCCGGTAGTTGTTTCTTCAGCTCTTCAAGCTCTACAACAGCCATTATATATGTATTCTTGGATATTGGTAGCACCCCTGGTATAAGTTCAATTGAGAACTCAACATCTCTTCTTGGAGGAAGAACATGCAGTTCCTCGAGAAACAGTTCAGCAAATTCCCTCATAATAGGCATTTCTTCAAGGATGGTTTCTTCCTTGGACTCAATCATCTAAGCCAGATATGTGTGCTCATAAGGCAGTAATATCCATGCCTGAGATGATGGAGCTAAAGGAGATTCATCTTCCTCCCGACACTTGTAAATAATCTGGGGTCGATTCTCCATATGGAGTGTGATTTCCCTCTCCCGACAATTTATGTTGGCTCTATATAAGGAAAGCCAATCCATGTAAATAATTGCATCAAATTCCACCAGAGGGAGTATGACGAGGTTCGCCGGGAAATTAAATCCACAGATTATAACAGGGGAGGACTTATATTCATGGGATGCAATGATTTCCCCATTTTCCATACTCACCGACATCTTTACTTCCATGATTTTTGGTGGTGCTGGGATTGTTCTACTAAACTTTCGAGATATAAAAGAATGCGTAGAACCTGAATCAAAAAGTAAATTCTCTATTCTTGAATGAATAACTAGCTTACCTATCACCACTTCGTTGTCGGGGTTCACTTCGGCATAAGTGATGGAAAAAGCTCTTCCTTGCTGTCTTGGAGGTTGTTGGTTGCCTCCGTTAACCCTTGGATCAGGGCACTGATTTTCCAAATGACCTGGTTCTTTGCATTTGCAGCATTGAACAATGCATTGAGGTTCAAACGAAGCGTTCCTCTCCTCTGCCGCAGCCGCGTGTCCTTCTTGCCGACAGTTAACAGCTAGGTTCCCTTCTCATCCACACCTAAAGCATTTTCTCGTCCCCTTAAGGCAATTTCCAGGGTGCTTCTTTCCGCACTTTTGGAAAGTGGGGTGCTGGATCTTCTTAGCACCGTTGGATTTATCCATCTGACCACCAGAATTGAATTCAACCTTATGCTTCTTGTCCCCATGATACCCCTGTGATTCCCCGACCTCCATTTCGACCTTGAGGGCACATCCGACAATTTCCTCATAGCTGTCGAAGTCACGGATCGCTAATGCTTTCCGCAAGCTAGGCTTCAACCCACCAAAGACACGATCGACCTTGTATTCAGGGTTAACGACAAAGCCGGAAGCATATTGTACAAGCCTTGTGAAGTTTGCCTCGTATACTCCAACAGATTCTTCATATTTTTTCTTGAGGGAAAGGAAGTCCTTTTCCATCTTAAGCCGGAGGGTGCGCGGAAAATATTTATCAAAAAACATCTTCCGGAAATCCTTCCATTCCAACGCCTCGATCTCCTCCTCAGGCTTCGTATTTTTGATCAACGTCCACCATTGATCAGCTTCACCCTCCATACGATAAGCCACCAAGAGAACCTTCTCTTGTTCAGAACATTGGAGGATGGAGAGTATCTTTTCAATGGATTTGATCCATTGTTCAGCGATCGTGGGATCAGATGATCCACTAAAAATAGGAGGCCTTTGTCTCATGAAGCTCTCGATAGCGACTTGTTCTTTCTTAGGGGGGGTTGAACTTTCATCTTGACCTGTGTTTCTATTCAAAACTTGAGTTATCTAAGAGAGAAGCGTGACAAAGTTCGCGATTCCCACTCCCATTGGATTGGGCATCTCATTAGTAGAGTCATCACACTGATCTTCACAATGGTTGTTAGCCCGATTACTCCTATTACCGGCCATTGGATGGAATAAAAGGAAAGTTAGGGGTAACACATAAAGGGTAATCCAAAGACAAAAGTTGATGACTTATAAATAAACTTTCATTCCATAACTCATGAGTCTATATGCTTCAATCTTGGATTTTCATGATCTACTTTCTAAAAAATATTCGTAGGGGAATTTTTTTTAATTCACTTAATAAGGGTTCACACTAAGCTTGTGAATTTATCAAAAAATATCCCCTGGGAGTGTCATAAACAAGAGTGCAGAAAGGCCCGTTTTCGTGCACCAGTTCCCGTTCGAGTCTAGCTCAAAGAGGTGTTTTTGGGTTTTACCCCTAGGATACATCTATGCCAGAGCCGCCTCTACCTGCTCGTATCCAGACAGGGATGTATTTGCTTGATAACCCACTTACTCAATACTCAACAAAACTTAGAGACGTTTTTATTGTACTTAGTCTTGTATCTACGGATTTACTAGGGTTTCCTAATCCCAAAAATAACTAAACCTATCCTTTGATACCAACTATGACAACCCTGGTTTTTATTACAACTTAAACATGATTCATTACATAAAACTTCACTTGATACAACAATGAAGATCGAGAGGTTTAGTGTCTTTGGGGATTAGGATCATTACATAAAAACTTAAAACATGAAATAAACCAACTTTATTGAAAACTTCCTTTACATGACCACTATATTCCTTTGTACTTATCATTGCATGGGATAACCTGAGGAGATGCATAAGAAATGGGTGAGCTATAGAGCCCAGTAAGGGAGTACACATGGAATAACATGAGGAGTACAATACATGTTAGACAATAGGCATATCAATAGAGCATAAAAGAAACATGAACATAAATTCATGATAAAGCATGATAATCATAACATGGAAATGTGGCAACAACACTTAACATGGAATTAGCATGAGCCAAGGCTCATTGCACATAAAGCATGAGTAAATCCTCATTGCACATGAAGCACGAGTAAACCCTCGTTTCACTTGAATTAGCATGAGTCAACACTCATTGCACATGACGTATCATGATACTATAATTTACCCAATGCATTGGAGCTCTATAAGGGCGCACCCTTCTTAAACATTTAATTTCATGCATAAGTGTGACACATGGATCATAAAACATGGATTAATAAAACATAATCATTTATTCCATGATAAAGGAATGTGTAATTCATACATGAAACTTTACAATCAATAAGTAAATGTGCAATAGGTGAATACCCTTGATGGGGAAATGGGCATGGTATTCACTATACAATGACATTGGCTTAGAAAATCGGTGCGATTTCGGCCGCGTAACGACATGACATAAAAATTTATAAAAAATGGTTGATGAGAGAGAAAGGGGTTACTCATCATATTTACATGTAATGGAAAGTAAGGAGGTCATATAGATACATGTCCCAACAATTGAAATGGAATTTAGATTCATGATACAAAAGTATTGCTTGAATGTAAAAGAAGAGAGAGAAGTTCCTTTCGGAATTTCGGCATCGTAACTGGTGTACATGGGAGGCATTTAATGAGAGAGAAAGGGGTATATCATCATTCAAACAATAAGAGGGCAGTATGGGGGAGGCGAAAAACCATACCCCAACATTCATAATTGAAATTAAAATGGCAATACAACTTAAAGAAAATTGACAAAAATGAGAAAGGAAGAAAAAATCCTTACTTGGAAGTGTGCTTCCAAAGGCTAGAGAGAGGCTTGCGAGAGGCTTCTTGGGAGCTTGGGGTACCTTGGGAGGATTCTAGAAAGAGTAGGACATAGTTTGGACGAACTCCAAGGGATTTTAGTGAGGAGGAAGTGGGAGCTTTGGTGGGATTATATAGGAAAGGTGATAGAATTATTTATTATTTAGGTTTGGGTCCCCTTTACATTAAATTAATAAAAACCACAAACCATCCCATGGTTTTTGCCCATGGTTTTTGTAAAAGGGAAGAGGAAAAAAATATTTTATAAGGCCCAAGTCCGAACTTCTTAAAATAATAAGGTTGCTTATGTGGAGGTGAGTCACACTCCCATGGAAATTAATTTAAAAAGGCAAAGTGTTGAATATGTCTTGAGGGGTCCATTAATGCTTTGAAAAGTAAGTCAAACAAAACCAAAATCACATTATTTTAATGATAAAACATATATTGGCCGAACATAAGGATTATGGTATATTATTACATCACCATTTGGTTATTATGATGTCATAAAACACATTATACATTTAAACGGTATTTAATTTTTACCCAAAAATTTGACTGTCTCAGAAAATTATGAAAAAGTCACCGTTGGATAATTTCAACATCCTCATTCCAGAAATGACATTTATTTTATCTAAAAAAATTTCTAAATATGTTAATTTTCACTTTTAAAATAAAAACCAACATTTATCGAAAATTCACGGGTTTTGACAGAAATGCCTTTCAAACCTGAATATAAAATTTTAATTGCATTCATAAAATTATAAGATAATTTATATTTCATAAAAATTAATTTAATAATAATATTATTATTTTATTAAAATATTATTTAATTCAAAAATCCCTTAATTTAATAAAATAGATTTCTTAATTAAGTAATAACTAAAAACACCATTTGTACTTTAAAAACTATTTATAATGTATCAAAAATGACTAGAAATTATATTCATTATTATATACAAAAATAACGTACATGAACATAGTACTACTTATTTATTACATAACCCCTTAAAACAGCTGCAAAAGACCTAAGGGAAAGGTGTGCGATGGTGACAGACTCTTGGGGTAGCTTGGATAACATCGCTCGAGTGGTAATCTCTATCAACTTCTACTTTTTTTCGTAGATGGTACCGTTCGAGCTTGACATGGTGAAGCTCAGCTTGGGCTTGGTCAAGGGCGAAGCCCAAGGATTCCACCTCTTTTCCGAGCTCCGACAAATGGGCTTCGTATGGGGAAATTCTTCTGGATGAGGTCATTGCTTCTTTTGTCTGAGTAAATTGGATTTGTTAAGGTCCTATATTTATACTAGTCATGTGATCACTGTTCAACAGCTATGTTAACAATGGTAAAAATTCTTAACATAAAACCAAAGAAGTTGACATCTTATAAAAAATATTTTTCATAAAGAGACATTTAACTGGATCAAGAGGGATTTTCCATTAATGAAACTTTGGGTCATTACTAGTAGTATCAAATAACCCTTGATATTATTTATTATATTATATGCTATTTTATGTGATATTGGGTTATAGTAGCCATGGTAAGGTTGGGAACTTAGTATACCTATTTTGGTTATGAGATAGTTTCACTTTTTTTCCCAGTTCTTTAACATGTTTTCTTTATATTCTACCAGAGAGGCTCTTGGGAGGATCCTACTAAGTATATTATTATACTCAAACTATGTGTATATAATCTTTTTTCATGTAATTTTGAGTAGTTTGGAGATCAGGTTAGTTCGTATTATCTTGGGGTTTAGCATGAGCTGTTTGGGCTTTGTGGTCATTACCTTCCTTACTTTTCTTTTGGTTCTTATAGTTTTTCTTTCAGCTTTAATGGATCTTGCATGTCATTACAAATGTGAAATTTTTATTTTCATTTATATTATAGTCTAAGGAGTAGTTAGTTGGTGTTTTAATTATCTCTCTCTTTATCATGTGTTCTCTAAGAGGGTAATTAACCCCATCGTTGTGTTTATTATAACCTAGATGATAGTCGCCAATCTGGGGCCTATTAGAGTCAGGACATAGGTGTCACTATCTCTATTCTCCCATTGATCTCCTATGAGGGTTACACTTTGTGGGTAGGGGGTCATGAAATATAATTTATGGTTATTGTGTGGATCCTAATTATATACAATTAATATTCGTATAATAAATATAAAATTTATTTATTTAATGTATGGGTTCCTTTAGTTGGTATCATAGTGAGGATTAGATATTTTTGGAAACTAGGATAAGAAAAAAATAGTGATAATATTTAGGATATACAAATAAATAGGATAGTATCCTATGGTATGGTAATTTAATGAAAATCATTTTATAAAAAAAATATTTTCTTCGAAAATGGAATGTGGATTAAATTTTTCCAAAAAATAACCTAGGGATAACCACATTGAAAGGGGTATATTGGATCTTAACTCGATAATCACAATTGATAGATGAGTTAGATTAAGAGTGTACAACTATCAATACACTCATGTGGTATATGATTTGGTTAATTCACATTTTCATTAAGAACCACTATAATGAATTTTAATAGATTATGACTATCTATTACCAAGGTTAAACCTATGATGTCATAGAATTAAATGAAGGTGGTACGATTAATACATCTAATAAATTATTTTAATGATTATGTGGCTTCACATAGTGGTTATTATTTCTCAAATTATTATAATTTTTTGTATTCAATTGATAGAACTAGAAATAATCATGCTAATGATGAATTTGATGGATATACAATGATTTTACTCCTATTGAAACTAATATTATACAAGTAGGAATGAAAAATAGTTTTTCTATTATTATGGTGAATTATCAAGACATGAGTCATTTTGAGCTTCCAAATGATAAATAAAGGGAACAATGTTATTTTGAATCCTTTATGAGGTAACATCCACCATCATTTTGTGGGTTTGATGAATAACTAATTGTTGATAAGTGGATCAATACCACTAACAATATATTTTTTATTCTCCATTTTTCAAAGAATATAAATGTTTTCTTAGATGTCTATCATTTTGATGGTACAAAGAATAATGGTGTACTCTTATCACAAAAAAGGAAACATTATAAAATTGACTCTATAGAGTTGGATTAGTACAGTAATATATTTTACAAAAAATATATTACTCATATTCATTTTATGAAAATGGATAAGGAATTTTCAACATAATGTCGAGGGATGTTTGATCCATTATTACATATGAGGTATATTTTACAAGTGTAATGTCTCAACCTAGGTTTGATAAATAGTTTTCCTGATACATTACCCCACATGACCTTAAGTACATCTCCCCATACGCTAGAGGCTTTCGACTAGCAGTTAGGGTCTAACATGAAACTTGGGAAGATTATACCCTCTTCATAAAATCTTGAATGAAGATAAATTTATAAATAGCTAATAAAATAATAAAAAATAACCCACAAGTACCATGAATCACACAATAAAATCCAAAAAAAATAGAAAATGATCATAAATCAAAATAATAAATATGTCATTCCAATCATGTGACAAGTGTTTACTGAAAACCAAAATAAAGTCACCCTGAAAACTCCTAAATGGGTCTCTACATCATGTGTGATCCCCTTGTACATTATCCTTCATGAATCTCAACTCAACCATTTAACATAGGTCATTTTACCTTATCTTAACCTACATACATGAAGTATAATTGGGAAATAATCAGTTTCCCAAGAAGGGTGTGAGTAACACTTGATAGGACACCACAAAAAATGTCTAAATAAATATCCATTATATAACAAAGTTTTAAGTAGTATAAAAAATATTAAACATATCATGAATAAGTAAGAAAGTTTCACATATTTTTTTAAATATTATTTAATTAACTGCATTGGCCCTTAGGATCTTTGTGACTCTTGATTTAATCATACCTACTTCATCATGTGAGAGAGTTTGAACCATATATCATATGATCAAAAAATTAATTCAAAAGGGATTTTAATATCATTTAGTGAAAATTTGATGTTGGGACATTGAAGTGTCATTCTAGGTACCATATCAAGTATTCATGGAGCATCCATCCTGTATCATTATCACAAGTCCATAGAGCATCAGTTTAGAACCAAAATCATAGGTACATGGAGTGTCAGTCCATCCCCAGTATCACATGTACTTAGAGAATAAGTCTAGAAAAAAAAACCACGAGTACTTGGAATATCACATTATCTCCAATTCCAATCAATTATTGATACATATCCATGATCAAAATCATTGAAATTTTATCAAATATAAATAAAGGAATAGTTTCATTTTCCGCATATCCATTTAAAATAATTCCAAACCTTTCGCAACATGAACAAGTAATTTATGTCCATTTAACCAAATTTAAATCAATGATCTTTTTACTCATTAACACTTCCATGTTAATCCAAATAATCATTTACAAAAAGTTATAATTCTGAACACAATAAAAAATAGTTTTAATTCATAAACCCTCTAATTCGCTAGATTCATTCCCTAATTATCATATCAATGAAATTGGAACATCCCTGGCATAGCCATTAAACATGGTCTCATAATCTCCAGGGGATCCAATGGGATATGTTAAGGGCCTCACAAATTAAAAGGGATTTAATTCACTTTTCTAATTTTATGTGTAGTTGTGATACATGGCTATGAAATGATAAAATAAAAACACAATATAATCATAAATACAATGGGATGTAGTATATTGATAGCCTAATTTTGGGTCCTTGAAAAATGTCTTCCGGACCGTGGCCCTTGATTTTAGGTATAATGGACAAACACACAACTATGATGATGTTCTAGGATAAAAACCTTGGATCAATATCCATTATAACAGGATCTATTAAAACCTAGATCTATACCATCAATAATAAGAGGATTAACCCCTAACCAAATGGAGATAAAAATGAGAGAGAGGTAAAACCTAAATTAACTAAGAGATTTCATAAAGGGGATGAGTTCATTTATTCTACCATATCATTGATTCACAATAAAAGATGTTCAAGGAGCCTTGGAATCCTATTGGGAGCCTCCAAAAGTAAATTAATTCAATTTAGGTTGAGTATGGAAAATTTTAATAAAAAGTAGGGGTCTAGGAATTTTTAATTATTATTTCGAGGGTTTAATAGTCAGTGAGAACTATTTCCTGGCCATGTAGCATGGTTAGAATAATCATGCTCCCTTATCATGAACCAATTCTAATTGGAATTAATTGGTTCTTCTATATAGGTGAAAATTTTGTTAAATCATGTATCCACTATGAAATCCCACACTTTCCTAGGGTGCAGAGTTTCCTAGGGGAGGCACCATAGTTTGGGAAAACATTAGGCCAACCGTGCACTACCCCCCCAAACATCTAAAATAGACCTGAATTCACCTAAGAAAACCCCCAAAAAATGAGATAAAAAATTTGTAAAAATTAACCTAAAGATGAGTAATAGAAGGTCAAATAAAGGCCAGGATCTTACAATCCCAACTTTATAAAAGCTCATACTCAAGATACACTCCCAAGAACAACTAAGATTTAGTGGTGACCAGGTTAGAAATCAAGGAACAATTTTCTTCTTCCCTTTCACATGTTTTCCCTTGAACACAACCATGATTCCATAACACTCAGACTAACAACAAACTCATTCCCCATAAAACATTCTCACTATGACCCATAAAACGAATCATATACTTCTCAAAGGATAATTTAACCTCAACTTCAAAAAGAAAATAATAGATATCATGAGAAGGGATAGAGTGATACTGAAGAATTTTTGAAAATAAATAAATAAATCATTTTTTTAAATATGCCTCTGTGATAGAACTAGTCATTATGAATTTCATTTGATCATCCCTACAAAATTAAATAATCTGACAAAACAGGGTGAAAAATCCTTTTCATTTGATTTTTATGGTGATCCAATCTCAACAACACCCAAAGGAATACATTTTCACCCACTGTAAACTCAAGTGGTTGATGAGGTCGAACAACATAATACATTTGTTTACTCTATTATATATACATTTTGGAATCAACTGTACCTGTCAAACATCTCCTACATGAGACTTGGTCCCAATAACTATGACTCTCTAGCCTCCATCAAACATAAAGGTGATATAGATGGCCTACCACAGATCACCTCGTATGGTATAATGTGAATAGTTTCCTGAAAATTGTTGTTATATGAAAACTCAACCTTTTCTTACTGATTATCTAAAGATCCACCAAAGTCTGGGATGTATTATCGTTGCATTTCCTCCAACACCTAAATAGTATACTCGAATTTCCCCATCCTTCTTTGGGTGAAAAGACCTTCTAAGTAACACCTATGTACCAAGAACCTTATGCAAGCCTTTCTAAAACCACAACATAAAATTTAGATCATGATCCAAAAATATACCACATGGAACCCTATGGAAATTCCTTATCTCCAAAAAAATATAATTCTTCCAACTAATAATCTTTGAAAGTTTCATAGAATGGGAAAAATGAGACTCTTTCTTCATCTGATCTAAAATAACCCATATTGAATCATTCTTATAATGGGTCATTGGATGACCTACCAAAATTTCCATGGTGACATTGTCTAATTCCACTCTAGAATGGGTAAAGGTGGTAGAAGCCTAAAAGATCACTGATGCTCAGACTTCACTTGATGACAAGTTTTGAATCTGGTT